>JAUCEA010000009.1:6000000-7200000 GCA_033557915.1 Phytophthora tentaculata
CTTCCAACACGGCATTGCGTCGACCAATATCACCTCAGGAGACTCAAAGTCAACGCCGTAAAGAGCTGACGGCGTCTCGAGTCGATTCTCGCGATCACGTCGCTCCAACATTTCGCGCTTGGACAAGTTTTTCTCTTGGATATTTCGACCTCGGTCCATCCAGACGTTCACTGCGTCCTGGCATTTGCCTTCCAAGTAAACGTCTTCCTCGATCTGGGCTTGTTCTCTATCAGCGCGTTCGTATTCATCTCTGGGTGGGGTTATTACCCGTTGGGCTTGATGTGTCAATGGAGCGCGTCCAGGCACCGTGTGACGTCGAGGCTTACGGAAGCAATACTGTCTGGAGAGCTGGAAGATCTCGACGAAGAACGCACTCGCTTTCTCTTCCGTTGTGAGATGGTTGACTGTGGAAAAATTCCAGGGATGATAACGCAGTGCTCGCTCCGAAGCGCAAACGTGTGCACAAGAACGGAAGGGACAGATAAGAGGAACTGCGTGAGTCCGGCACATGTGCTCACTCACTTCTTCCATTGAGCGGAATCCGGACATCTGGCACACGGTACATGTCAATTTCACTCGAAGTTGCTGCGCTGCCGTGTCCTCCAGTGCCATCACACTAGTTTCTCTTGCTTCGAGTGGTATGGTGTCGATAGGCGGTCGTTTGAGGCGAACTGCGGTAAGATAACTCACCCCCGTCAGCTCTTCAGGCAACTCCATGTACATACTGGCAAGCCCCACGCCCTGGACGTTCTGAGCTGCTATACGGACACGCATGGACTGTTCGCACTCCGGAAGAATCGGCCATAGCGTGGTTTTCGTCGGTACTGAAGCTGTGAATTTAAGATCACTCGCGTCTTCGGTTTGTGGGGGTATCCGTGTCATTCTGGAGTGAGGTTTTCGAGATATGTTGACAATCGATGGAGCTGCTGCTACTCGACACAATGGCTTTGCCAGCGAGAGATTCATTGCCACTCTCGTCTTTCCACTCCACGACGTACGAGTTATCGGAGCACCGTTGTCCAGTGGAGCCTCCCACAGCACATCCACAGCTTTCCCTGCTCGCCATTTGCGGAACGGTATGGCATCTAGAGCTGCTTTCTGCTTGGCAGCAATATTGATCTCAGCCACTGCAAGTTTGCTGTGATCCTGTGGTTTATCATCCGTCTCGATTGTTTCAATGAGTTTAATGGTCTCGCGTTTGCCGTCCTCCGTGTACAACATTTGTGCTGTGCAAGTATCGTACGGATCCACGGCCTCTACTCGGGCTTCGTACCAGTTCTCATCGTCCAGTTCCACCTCGATAAAGCAGCCAACACAAGAATTCCAGTGCAGACTTCTGAGCCGCCACGCATACTTTCGGCGCGAGAAATCGATGTTGCCTTCATCCTGCTAACTGAAATTATTCGCGAGCCCTTAAACATGGCTGAGGCCCGCCGCTCACCCCAGTGGGAGCACTGGTAAAGGGCGATCGTCGCCGAGATCACGGCACTCAAGGACAGTCAAACTTTTAATCTCGTTGATGCACCGCCAGGCACCCACGTTCTCGACAACACCGTCCAATTTCGACTCAAGACGGGGCCCGACGGCGAAATCACGCTTTACAAGGCTCGCGTGTGTACAAGGGGCGACCGACAAATTTTCCTCCTCGACTACGTTGAAACGCGCGCGCCTGTGGCAGACATCATTTGCGCTCGGTTTTCTTTGTATTAGCTGCTCGGAAGAAGATGCACGTTCGCCAGGGCGACGTTCCTGCTGCTTACCTCAAGGCGGACCTCATGAAGACAGCCTATGTGCGTCAAGGCAAAGGTTTCGAGGAGCAAGGCCAAGAAAAAACAGTGTGGCTGCTCAATAAAGCGCTTTATGGCCTTAGGCAAGCTGGCCGCGAATGGCACCACGAGATCGACACATTTTTGCGTAACTATGGTTTAAGGGCGACTGCAGGTGACGAATGTCTGTACTACATGGTCGTGACTAACGATTTGTTACTGGTTTGCTGGTATGTCGACGACATCTTGATAGGACACCCAGATGAAACCCAGGTGATCCGACTAATGGCTGCTACGCCGCAGACACATTTTTATCATGACTAAAGCGTTAGCTCGCACTGAACTCTGGAACAAGCGTAGCCTGTACGGCAAAATAGAATAGCGTCCGGGTGACGACCCGAGTCGCAGCGCTTGCGGGGGAGGTGTTGCGCTACGTTTCAAGGCATTGCAAGCATCCGCTCCTCGTTTCATTTGATTGCTCACCTACGTCGTCTCCTTGTGGTCCACGTGGCCTACGTCGCCTCCTTGATGATCCGGGCTGCCAGTAGTCCCTTGATTAGCGCTGCTAGCTTCTCCCTAAATCGCGGGGCGACCTTCCTTACACGCTGAGCGATCGGCTTCGCGTCCCCGACGTCGATGTCGCACTTGACACCTCTGGCTGTCGGCGGCAGCGCGTTGCATTTGCCTATGAGCAGGTGTTTGCACCGACAGATCAACCGCCGCAGGCGTTTCTCTTCATCTTTAGTGTTGAAGACGAAGGTCGGATCACCGACGTCGAGATCTTCGACCGTCACTTCGTCAGTCGTCAGCACGACCTCCGGTAGAACGGCCATCTCCGCTTGAACATCCTTTGCAATTAGCTCACCGCCCTCGTGGAAACAGACTTGCTCATCTTCAGTAGCACTGACTCCTGTCGTCGGACTTGGATCCGGTGAGATCGACCGGGTTTCACTATGCCGATCAGCATCTGGCGCCTGTCTGCGACCCGGATCTGATGAGTCCGGTTGACTTTCCGGCGTCTGCCCCGTTTCTGCTGAGACAGGGTCCGGTGTCTCTGGCTTCACGCCCCCTGTCGCATCATATGGATCCACTGCATCCGACATCCGCACTGCTTCCGGCTTCGGATCCCGCGGCGTTCCGATGCCACGGGCATCCTGAAGTCCACCGTTAGCGCCACCTCGACTTGGCCCGGCGTCACCGACCTCCTTGTGGCTCGAATCAAACTCCGGCCTACCGCGATCGTGGGTGGTTGAAGATCGACCTGTCGCATCCCGCACTGTCGCACTGCCCATCACCCCTGACGACACCTGCAACCGTGGTACGATCCTGCTCCGACGGCGAGTCGCTCCATGTGACACTTGATTCTGACCGCGGACCGCCTGGCGGGTACTTCGGCGACGGCGATCTCCTCGCAGCGCATTGGATCCGCGCTGTTTGTCCTCGCCCCAGTATTCCTCATGGTGTCGGGTACTTCGGATGATCCACCAAGGGACCAGTCCACTCCTCCACTTCCGGCTCCGACACCTCGGATCGTGCTTCCGTGGTGGCCTGGTAAGCCAGGTCATGCCACTCCATGTATCGCGTGGATCCGACGGACACGTACCCCGGAAGGCGCCGCACTCGATCTTGAGCCAGCCACATCCTGACGCGCTCATTGTCCTGCATGAGGACCCGCATGTCGGTAATGTGGAGGTAGCGGATCTTGCCGGGGCCTCGGACTACTGTCGGGACCCACCGATCGCCACGGGTGACCCACAGCATCTCGTGATCTGGCAGCTTCAGCGGGCGCGGAATCTCCCACGACTTGCCGACTTCGATCCACGTGGACTCTCCCGTCCTGATCGTGCCGACCTTGTCTCCGTACAGTGGCCGCCGGCCACTCAGCTGGATCCGCATCTCGTCCGGGAAGCACATCGTACCGTCGGTGAGATCCAAGCATACGCCTGCAGGGACCATGAAGTCCATGCCCAGGATCGCCTCCTGGTCAGACAGATCGCCTACCCAGATGTCGAAGCAATGTACCAGATTTCCAGTCAACGTGATCTTTATAGGTTCTTCCGTTCGTCGTATACACATTATCGCCAATTCCAACGCAGTCTTGGATCTGACTTCCGTCTATGTAGCACCCTACCTTACGAGAAAAAGCAGTGTCCAAGATGGACACTTCGGCGCCACTGTCCAGAAGCATGATCGCTTTCTCATTGTTGATCTTACCAGCGACTTTATCTTGACGGAACCATTTTCTAGTGGTATGGTATTTCCAATATCCACGCGATTCACCCGGTAAGAGATCTGCCTCTCCTACCATCCCTGATCGCCTGACCTCAGCGATTCAGCTTGGTTTTGGAAGGATCTCACCTTCAGCCGCCTTGGACCAGTGATCCCGATCTTGCTGAGTCCAGAATACTCTCGCTTCCCCGTTTCGGAGATCCAAGGGCACAGACGTCACAGATCGGTCGAAGTCGTTGGCCTGATACAGACTCGAAATCCTGACGGTAGGGTTCTCGTGCAGATCACATGTATTACCCGATAGATCGGGTCGCTTGTTAACTTAATCTACCGATGTCTTGTTCACAAATGCATAGATGTAAATGAAAAATTGCCCAAAAGAAACATGCATTGCCCTTGTGGACACCTACTCGCATTCATCAAGTGTAACCCCCTCACTTAAAAAATCAAAATTATTGCGCAAAACAAAAACGGACCCAGCAACATATCGATGTCCACCCAACATCGGAGGAACGAGAAACCACTACCCCACTGGTCACCGGCACGCATCCTGTGAGTACGTCGCGCCTGATAATACCATTCCACGACGGGACCGGCTCTCTGTTCGGCGGTAATGGAAAGAAAATGAGTGTTCTTCCAAAAGACGACCCGATGCCTCCACTCGAAAGCCAGGGCGAACCGACTGCGCCAGACTTGAGTTGGCATTGTTAGACTTGCAGAACTCAACAATCTGGAGCATACTCGCCTGCAACTCAGTCGTACTCACGATGTTCTCGTACGCGACCTGCAGATCGACGCAGTTTCTTAAGTCTACAAACAGTCAGTCTTGATAGAGGCAGTATGCAGCTCGGTGAACGTCGTGCATCACTTCAACAGTAGCTGAGTTGGTGAACAACGTCTTCAATGCAGAAAACACTTGAGCTCGGTCCAGTGAATCAAGCTGCAACACGACAGCGGTGTCGAGTGGGTTCGGCCCCACGATACTGATGAAAGCAAGCTCGTCATCATCGTGTTGTCCTGGAAATACAGATTTCTCCTTGGTACACTGGAAGTGAACGCCGACTATGGAGGATGTATGATCGACTAGCTTCATGTTGTTCTTCTGCAGCAGGAGCTGTAGCTCTAAACTCGATGTGATGTACTCGATCGCACGGACGGTGGTGGGCGCTGTGCCTTGCACTGATGCGGTGGGTGTTTTCACACTAGTAGGATCTGGAGAGGATACAGACAGAGACTTTTACTTTCTTTTCAGCGTGAGCATTGAGTGTACTTGCCACCACTGGAGTTCTTGGAGAAGTTGATGAGCTTGCGTCGAGGAGCGTGGCGATCCATTTGGAACTCGTTACGGCGTAAATGCTGGGGAAGTTGCTCGCAGCCCTCGGAAGTCCACAAGCTGCACTGTAATATCGAGTATAAAGCTGCATCGACTGGACCAAAAAAAAAAACGTTGCCTGCATAGGCGGTGCCAGTGGTGACTTGGTCCACGCCTGCGGCTTGAGCTTGGCATTGAAATCCGCCACTTGCTGCCACAGAGAGACCGTTGACTTACCACCCAGTTTCGATGCAATGTCTCCTAGACTCAATTGTGTCGCCTTCGAGTTCACCACTCGCTGGTACAGGAGTTGGAGATCCATGCAGTTGACCAGCTCGACACCAGTCATTCCGTAGCCATGTAGCCATCTTGCCACCCGCTCGACGTCGAACAGGATTTTGATAGTAGCCGAGTCATCCAGCAACGTCTTCAGCCCAGATATCACCTGTTCCCTAGCCAGTGAGTCGACTTGCAGCACCACTGCACAAGAAGTTGGCAAGTCATGTCCGATCGCGATTGCTACGACTTGGTCGTTACTGGCATTTCTAGCCACTTCGGTTGCGAACTGGAAGTGCACTCCGATGATTCTACTAGTAGTTGCGACTGGCTTGTTTCTGTGCTCAGCCAGCAGCGCGTCCAGCTTTTTGGTGGAGGCGGCGGAGCCTTGATGGGTTGACATGCTTCAAGATATTCTAATTAAGAGGATCGACTTGATACTTTTTTAAAATTCATTATAATTAATTTTTTAAAAATAATTTTAACAATTAATTCACTTTAAAAATAGTATTACAAGTCAATTTGTCAAGCATTAACTGTGACAGACTCTGAATTTAAATTTATGAGCCGCGTACTTGCATCCCACCGACGCGTCTCGAACGAGTAGTCGTTGCCCTCCAGCTGACAGCGGCCGCGAGCCTCGTGATCCAATTCCACAATCACGTCGAAAATGGGATTACCGGCTCGCTGAGTCTGCAGCTTCCCTGGTTTGATGCCTTTGCTTCTTTATCGCCCACGATAACCTGCTGAGACCCACCGACTAGTCCTTTCAAGTCCGGATTCTTAATCAGCGCTCGGAAATTGCCGTGAATACTCGCGATCAACGGAGGACCGCGTTAACGCACCGTCGACGCAGCCAACACCTCCGCCTTCCGACCAATCTCGTCTACAATCAGCGTCTCCACGTATCAGCGTCTCCACCGTGTGGTTCTGCACGCACTAGCCAGTACGCGACTTTGTGGATACTGTGCATCACTTTAACGACTGACAGATCACTGAGCAAGGCCTTTAACCCCGTAATGGCTCGAGTCTTGCAGAGCGACGGTAAAACAATCACCACTGCGACTTCATTGGGAACATTACTGGAGATCACAATGGCCCAACTTGATCGAGTTCTTTCTGAGTGATGACGTCTGAATGGTTCTGCCCCAGTTGGAAGTGCACACCAACAGTTGACACACCTGCGAGGGCAAACGTGCCCCTGTTCCTGTCGAGGAAGCTCAGCAATTCAGACTCCGTATTAATAAGCTTGGCAGGCAGCATCGCTTCAGTTGGCTTCACAGCAGCAGAAGTGTGACGTACAAATCGAATCTTTTAACTGGAAGCTTTTGGTATGGAACTGGTGGGCTTTGGTGGAAGTTTTGGCGTGAAGCTGGTGTCTTTCTCACACGAAAAACAGGTATCTGCACTGTAGACGCCATACTTGTAGCCGACCCAGTTTTAAAATAAGTGTGCTTCTTCCTCGCCGCTCGAGTCGAGTCATTTCATGTCATACGCAACATGGCAGTTGGTAATCGTATCCACACTTAAAATTTTCGCGACGACGATGAATCGCTCTTCTTCTCTAGAGTTTCCTGACAAGAATGAGTTTGCCAAGTGGGTGGTAGTGAAGGCCACCTCCAACCTAGTGGTCTGCCATGGCGACATCAAGGTGTACCGAGAGGAGTTGCTGAAGTTTGCGGGGCAATGGCCAACGGTTCATCTAAAAAAACTGGACGAAACTCGTGAAGACAGCATCAAAACGGCGTATGAGCACCGCAAGAATGAGCTAAACGATAAGATCTCCACGTTGCGAGCTCAATTCGCATCGATCACCGACGCGTTGTTCTCTGTGAATCCCCAAGCTAAATCAGGCAAGCGCTACGCGGCTGTGCAGACGCTTCGAACGTTCGTCGAGGAGCTTCAACAAGACGGCGAGTTGTGGACCAGAATCGATTCACCAACCAAGTTTGCGTTGTCACTCCCGCTGCGTAAGAAGCACGACATGCAGCAGCTTCTCCGTCTATTGGGGCAAGACATTAAGACGGTCTGGTGTGACGCCATTGAGAGGGTGTTCACGATGAAGCAAGAGATTCTTGAAGGCTCAAAAAGTGACGATGGATCGCACGCACTCGCCCGCGACCAAGTGATCGCGAAGGAATTTCGAGCTCTTCTGAAGCAGTGGAGTAGTCGTAAGGCGGCACGTCGCGTGACGATAGCCCCAGAAAGCAGGAACGGGAGAGTTTACTGCCAAGTGGAAGACATTTCTATGAAGGTGAAGGAGAATAAGTCCACACGGGACAAACCAGCACTCGAGCGCTCTTGCGATGATGGTACCGGTAGCAATGTCCAGCGTGGAGAGCGTTCAACAATTGGCTGTGGTGGACAGCACTGGACGTTCAATTGTCCGAATGCAAATGCTACGAACCCCGACGACTCCGAACACGAACCGTACGGTGCTGGATTATTCGGTGCATTGGGCTCCAACAAGTGGGAATTGCGTCGGTGGTTTGGCTGTTCTGGAGACGACTCGTGAAGATCCGTGGGACCTCGCTCCCTTCATGTGTTTTTGGTATGAGCTCTTTGAGTTTGGTTAAGTTTTAATGAATTTAGCGGTGAATTTGGAAGTGACGCTTTAGGTTTGCACCAGTCTTTATTGAGAAAACGATGAAAAGACACTTGAATCTAACTAGATAATGGCGAAGCGCCACGCACTCGACCTGCAAGTACTGAATGATCGCCCTGTCAAGAAGAAAACCAAACCAATCTCCGCCCCACGACAAAGTGTGAGAGAGTTATCACGTTACAAAGTCCTCGACAAAAACTACGACGAAGAAGAGCAAAATCTAGGACGCCAGCGACTCGCCTCTACGGGGTAAGGAAGTATCGCAATTCGAGTCCTGGCTTAAATCTCCGGTCGAAAACCCAGCAGTACCCGGTGCAGGAGCTGCAAAACGCGTTCCTGATGACGATCTGCGTATGTTTCGAGACGGACGCGTGTCGGCTCACCCACCGATTATTCCAGTTGAGAAGGCAAATTCGAGACGTTCAAGGCGTCCACAGTCGTCTGACGAGGGTCCTCCACGGAAAACTAGGCGTCAAGTAGATGCGATGATCAAAGATAGTTTGGCTTGAGAAGGCTCTGTTTCACTACCTCCGATCACGAGCCCAACTGGCAAAGACAAAAGTCATTATGGAACAGCTACTGGCGGATTGCAGAGGGTGAGTGAGCTGAGATTAGTGAGATATAAAGTCTCGATTGGACTAAACTGGTTGTTATTGCTTGTCAGGAAGGCTCATGGTGTAGTGAATACACTTGGATCCCCGAAACAAGATAACCAGCATTCCGGTAGAATTACAAGCGTTAACGATAGTATTGTGCTGCCAGATCAGATTTTCTACGAGCAGAATTCAAATGAGCCACTAGCGAAAGTGGACCTGAGTGACTGGGTCTCATTCTGCACCGAAGATAGTCCAGTCCTCACTCAGATAGCGTCGAAGCTCTCTCAACGATGCACAGACTTGGATCTTAGTGGTCTGGTAGCGCTCACTCGAGCAAAAGGTGCGTATTTCAGGACATAGGAGACTGTTTTTCTGGTTTATGAGTACTAACTCTTGTGCGTTTTTCGTACATTTCACATCTTTGCTAGAAAATTGCCCAAAGTTACAGCGTCTAGTGTTGGCCAAGTTCGAAAACATACCGGTGGGTTTCCCTTCGTGTCTTGAAGATTAGACCCTGAGGGGACAACTGTAGCAATAGCTAATTGGCTGATGCTGTATTTTGTCGTAGAAAGCAGCGTTTCATTCCATAGGGCGCAGATGTGTATCAGTGACCGACTTGTCTTTAGCTGACAGTGATTCCGTCACGGACGATATCGTAGGAGCAATCGCTGAGGCTTTTACGAGATTATCCAGCTTGAATCTCGACGGGTGCGAACACGTTACCGACTCTGGTGTGTTGCAACTACTTAAGAAGGTGAAGCGACTGGAGAAAATCCGCCTCGATAACTGTATATTCATCTCCGACGCATCAATGGTTCCATTAGTGAAGGCGCGGAGTGCAAACCTGAAGACAATCTCTGTTCGCCACTGTCGTAAAGTCACCGATGTTAGTATCAAGGAACTGTTCTCGAACCAGCCTCGACTGCTGGAAGAGCTGAACGTCAGCTACTGTGTAGATATCACAGATGCATCGTTCGAGTGTCTTTGCTCTGTTCCCAGTTTCTTCGGGAATCGAGCCGTCAGCACATACCTTAAACTGACGAAGCTGGAAGTGTCTGGATGCACCTCACTGACCAATTTGAGCTGCTCCTGGATCGCTGCAGCGTGTCCTCTGCTTCAAAGCTTCAAAGCCTCTGGCTGTGTCAGTCTTACTGACAAGGGATTGCTCGCTTTAGCTGGACTATTGAAGCTTGAATAACTTGATCTCTCTGGTTGTGTGGGCTTCACCGATTCAGGATTTGACAAGTTTTTTTTCCGAACGGATGGCATCAATACGCAGACTAAACGACTGTCGGATGTTCCAGTCTCAAACAGCTTCAAGCCGCTCAAGCAATTGACACTGTCGAACAACCCAAACGTCGGAGAAAAAGCCCTACTGGCAGTGATCGGTACTTGCTCAAAGTCCTTGACGTCTCTCGATATTTCCCGAGTTGGGACCATCTCTTCTTCCATCCTCGTGAGACTTGTGAAAGCTGCTCGGTCACTTTCTGAGCTGCGACTGTGTGGCCAACCGAAAGTGTCCAGAGCCATGCTGACTCATTTGGCAAGCTACAACAAGCTTCTACGAGTTCTCGACCTCCGAGACTGTGTAGAAGTCGACGATCTCGCTACCTACCCAGTGATAGTCATGCAGTCACTAGAAGAGCTCTTCCTTTCGGGTTGTATCAAGCTTTCCAGTCATGGATTACAGAGTCTACCGGGAAGTATCATCCACCTCGAGCTACACCGGCACAAACTAGGCGAAGCAAGCTGCCATACTCTTGGCGATCGTCTTCGCAATATCGAAGTACTGGAGTTCTCTCACTGTGAAGATCTCGATCCTACCGGGCTGACAGCGATCTGGAACAAGTGCCGCTTCCTACGTCACCTCAACGTGTTTCAATGCCCACTGATCCAAGTATCCGACCTGGATAAGCTCCTTCGCAGTCGTCCAGATAATCCCTATGGCCTTGAAGTGGTCGTCGATAATGGGGAGAAGCTCAAAGGACTAGCAGCTTCTGATCCTGACGCGGCTACAACAGCTCGAAGGCGAGAGAAAATCTTCGGATATTCTGTTAAAAGTATCGAGCTAGCGACCACGCTTCAAGCTCGTTTTCGAGTCCGACAACGTGCTCGTAAAAAGCAGAGCGACCAGGAAGATCGTGAGTGGGAACAGTTCTGCGCTGCGTTGGATATCCAGCGAGTATTCCGTGGTTATCGGTGTCGAATGAAGTACGGTATCACTCGACGGAAGGTCGTTAAAGCAGTGATATTAATCCAGTAACATTGGCGCAAGCGCCGACATGATCGACGCGTACGACGAGCACAGAGCTATTGGACTAATCGGTCCGAACTTAAGGTATTTACCGCGTGAAAGTCGCTGTATTTGGAGACCAAACGAGAGCAGAAGCGTGCTCTAGCTGCATTAAAAGCAGCAAAAGCTCTCAATTTCTGGGGACAACACCGACTACCAGCTTTTTTCAGTGCTTGGAAGCGGTTCGTCCAACACAAGCGAAGTCATGCTAAGAAAGCGTTAGCATTCTGGAAAGGTCAGTCGCTGCCCCGCGTGGTTGTGGCCTGGCGTACGCTTACAGCACAGGAGAAATGGCGTCGACAATTGGTCACCAAAGTATTTCTGAACGCAGTTTCACTAGAGACTCATAACTCGACACCGCAGCTCGAAGGCAGAGTAAGTACCAGCAGGCCCAGCACCTGAGATCACGACTTCTAATACTGTATCCCTTCGTGAATACTATCATAGACTCGAGCAAACTTGGCTGCGAAGCGTTTGGTGTGGCGTCTGTGGCTCGAGTTTGTGCGAGATCAGAAGCTTTTCCTGCTCAAGGCGACAATGTCCATCGTCTGCGGGGTACGAAGCATTGAGCGTGAGCGTTGTGTCGATAGATATTCACAGAGCTTACTTCTACCGTGTGTTCGTATACAGAGCTTAACTCACTGGGCATTTCGTCAATGGCATCAAAACGCACAGCGTGAACGTCAACTACGAGACAAATATCGTCGTTTAGCAGGGAAAATCTTCCATCGAGACAAGTTGCTGGTCTGGAATGCCTGGATAGAATTTGTACGAGAACAACGAGCCAAGCGACGAGCATTCGCGAAATTCTCCAGCAATATCGTGACGAAATGTTGGCTGCGCTGGCGGAAATATCACCAAGATGTAGTGGCACTTCGAGCTGTTTCTGGTCGAGTAGCAGCGTGACTGAAGATGATGAACGCTGCCAAGGCCGTGAGTACGTGGTACGAGTTCACTCAAGAGCAGATCGAGATGCGCAATCGACAGCGTCGAGCCTTAGCGTTCTTCATGAACGGCACTCAAGTTCGCGTCTTTGCGGCTTGGGCAGCTCATACAGAGTACGCTAAATACTGTCGAAAGCGGGTGCGAGCCATGATGGCCAACGCTCAATTAACCTTCATGTTCACAGTTTGGGTCACTCAGATTCGAGAGCTTCAACATGCGCGTCGAATGGCCACAAGACTGCAGGCTTACTGGCGAGGCGTGTTGGCTAGAAGACAGGTGGAAAACCACTACTTGTACATGGTTTGGGCTACCGTAATGATCCAGAACGCCTGGCGTGGTCGACTGAGTAAAGCTCTGCTACTTGCAGCGACGAGAAAAGCTCGACTACGGGAATATCTGCGCGCAGAGCGTGAGAGAGAAGCCATGGCTATTGAAGAGAACCAGATGCGTCAAGTGGAGCGAGAACTGCGTATGGTTATCGTTCTTCAGCGTCGATGGCGTGGAGTGGCAGCCAGGCATTTGTTCGAGGAAGTACGACGTGCTAGGTTTATACTTCGCAAGCAGCAAGAGGCAGAAACGCAGGAGCTGGTGCGTGTCCAAGCACGACGTAAACAACTGGAACGGGAACGTCTGGAACGCGTTAAGAACCTGGCCGCCGTCACCATTCAGCGCCATATCCGCGGGTATTTGGCACGTCAATGGTTTGCCTCGCAGAAGGAATTGCTGGTCCAGATTCGCAGTGCCTCGCGCTTGCAGGCTGTGTATCGTGGTCGCATTGCAAGCAGACGAACTGCAGCAGGAGCTATATCACTCGTATGGAGGTTTTGACGCGACGAGCAGTGGAGGGAAAAATGCTGCGTACTCTCGGAGCTCCAACGCGTCCGACGCAGCGTGGACTGCGTAGTTTCCTGTCGTTCTTCGGCCTTGATCCTGCCGCTTTCCTCACTGACATTCGCTCGGTGTTTCGAGAAGTTCAAGAGGATTTTGACGAGCTGCGAGCGTTTTTCCCTATCGTCCAGAAGAAAGTAGAGGCCAATGCAGTTAAACAGCTCCAAGCACAAGCTGCAGCTCCAGAGAAGCCTCAACGACGAACGTTTAACTTGATGCGTCTGCAGAGTAAGTCGCAGGCTGCTCAGCGATATCTGGGCGACTTTGAGCAGCTCGTTACCAGTACAGCCGACGAAAAGCGACACAGTGAAGAGCGCGTGGATCGTGGCGGTGCCGTTCGCGTCGTGTTACCTGGTCACCCACGCTGTGGTGAGACGGCTTTTTTGTTGAGTTTGGCGGATGGAGTGGCTCAGGTTAAGATGGATCTGGATGGAGAGCTCGAGTTCTTCCCGTTGATCATTCCGCCGACCAATTTACTGCTTGTGCAACTTCACGATCTAAAATGTTTGCTGGGGCAGAGACTGGAAAAGCTGTATCGGACAACGTTCGTCAGCGCATGTACGATAATGAAACTGTTTCAGTCATTTAAATGAATGTCGCCTCTATGTGTAGCGCGCTGACCTGACCGTCAGTTTGCACTTCTAAGCATTGCTTTTGCAGCTAGCTGGCTTTCACGCAAAAGTTCCTCGTATTTCGCGAAGAACGGGAATTTAGCGGAAGCTGTAAGCATAGTCGATGATAATGTATCAATCCCGAGCGCCACTTTGACGTATTCGTTGGGTCGACCACTTGACGCCCAAAGCTGACACTTCGCCAACATCTCCGCTTTCGAGCTGGTGTCCATCTCGGGAAGCCTCTGGTTCTTCTTCCACGCGTCAAAGGCCTTGTCGTCGAACTGCTGCGCGTAGTTCTTGTAGATCTGGAAGGCAAAAGAATGTTCACGACCCACAGTAGTGCTGTCCAATTTCAACTTCGTCCACACGCTATAGGTACTCTCTCCTTTCGACAGCCACTTGCTCAGTTGTTTGTTCCAGAATTTCTGGTAATACTTGTAGTTTTTGGCGTTCGTAAGTTTGGTGCCAGGGGCTGTGTCTAGCTTTAGCGCCTTCTTGACCTCTTCATCTGATTTCCCTGTCCTGCAGGTATGCTAGCAGTACAGCTAGTTTTCCTGTAGGGTCGTTGATATGCTAGAAAAAGAATTGCAAACTGTGAGATGAAATTGGAAGATAACTTGCCGTTTGGCTTAAAGCCATTTAGTAAAACCATCAAGTTCGTGAACTATGGCAATCGTTAAATTAGCTATGACGATTTTAGCTACGTCACTTGGTCACGTGGAAATATACCATGGTAGGCACTTGGCTGGCATTTAAACACCCTAGAAAGTTAAAAGCAGCTCGTCATAGTACTACTAGCTCTAGACTTCAAGGTTAAAAGCAGCTCGTTCATACTACTACTAGTTCTAGGTACTGTAACACTATAACAAATAGGAATCGACGGAAGATGGATATATAAGGTAGCGGTCGTAGAGTAGAGGCACCAAGGCCAATGTGAACGCTTTAGACACGCGATCGAGATTCGTGGTATGTTGAATGCCTGTGAAATGCCTGTGAAATGCCTGTGAAATGCCTGTCAAAGGTTTATTTACACGTTACCAAATGGTGTGACCAAAGTCGTCAGAGACCTAACATTAGCCTTCAATAAATTATACGTTATCATCCATGAGAGCTGCTCATGCGAGTGCCTTATTAAAACGGTTGCCGTACAAATAATCCGGTCAGACTTTAAAATAAGTAGCAGTGAGTTCAGTAAAATATGCTTTACAACTACCTGCCACTACTTTATCGTCCGAGCGGAAAGGTGTCCAAAAACAAATGTATAAGAAAGAGGCTGGAACGCACTAAGACTCTTTAACTTATCGTCGATAAGAGAGTTACACTTCTTTACCTTCCACCACGGTGAATAATATAAAAATACGCTTCATATAGAATTTAATATACTACAATTGTCGGCCGTGCTGTGATAACATCCTAGCTGACTGACTGACTGCAGTTAAACCGTTGGCACTGCCGGGAGGACGACGTTCAGTCGTCGGCTACGGTTTGTTGCTAGAAACAAACTTAACATATGTACTGGATTCGTCAATTGTGCGAACTTAATGCAGATGTACTGGATTGGTGACGCTTTGTGTTAAACTTCTTGAAATTGGGACAATACAGTACATATGTACTGTATTGTGGAAATTCCTCAGAGCGCGTCATTTGGAACTGTCACTGACAGTGTCAGATGTATTGAGATGTTGCTCATCGTTACGAAGGCGCGCTACACTTTTCGTGGGCGTCGAGCGAGGCCGATAACCTTAAGGGATGGGACTTTTAATGTTCTCCAGGCGTTAATTTAATAATAGGTGCGTAATTTCATCGGAAATGAATGCGCTGCGCTATTGGAGTCAGCTGGTCTACGCAAACTTGAGAGAGATAATAAATGCACTCTTCTTCTCTAAAGTATGCGTTATACATGGCACAACTTTGTGCTGAGCAGCAATCTGACCATATTCAGATACATGCATGCACTTCGAGTAAATTATATTGTAACGTACTTGTATTAGTAATGCTGTTGCAGTCTGCAAGTTGCATAGGATGGCCACGAACACTTCTGTGTTGTGCTTTCTTATGGGTGTACATGTGGTACGTGTAGGGCGTCCGGATTTTTTCATCCGGCCAATCTCTTGGTTGGAGATTGGAAAGGTTTTGCCCTTCTCAATTCGAACTCCTGCTCAGATATTCCGCCCAGGTGGACCGTAAACCTGGTAGTCAAAGTGCGAAACATAAAGTAAGGACAAAGGCAGTCTGCTGCAATAAGAATTGAGGACTTATGTTCTTTCGCTCATGTGAAGCTCTAAGTGGCGCTCGACGACAACGCATCGGCCATAGATATCCGAGTGTAAAAGCATTCTGCCCGATCTGATGTGTTTGCCAACACAAACACGTGTTATGTTATAAAAAAACACCACATTTTCTTCAGACCTAAACTAATGGAATGGCTGAGTAGACAGCGGCCGAGTTGACCTGTCGCGTTTTCTCTAGCATATACATGCGTCTGTGTTTTGAATTGCTCGCCAAATTACTAAACCAAAAAACTAGATAGTCTTCGACTTAGCTGGGAATACCAGTGTTTTTTCCACGTAGCATCTCCAATTGTTTTATTAGCGTTCCAAGCCCGAGCGAAAAATAAACATTGCTGAAGCGCCATTAGAGTATAAATGGGTTTCCGTTTTCAATAAAATAGTTTTTCAACTAAACTGTAGTACTTGATGTAACTGTTACTTCAAGTATATCAGAGGGACGCCAGGATTTTTTAGCCAAAAGTGCCGCTACTCACTTTCAAACTAGATGAAGAGGCTACAGATGCAAATGCGGGATTCTAGGATCTATAGAAAACGAGCCAGGTGAAACCCTTATAACCTATAGCCGCATGACAATGAAAAAGAGAACGTGAATGTTGCTTGTGTCGGCTAGGGAATACATTAAAACCCAATCACCCAAATGATGTTGCTTGAAGGAAAGATGATTAATTAAAGATCATCATGAATGACACTAAAAAAGATGGGTTGTATTAAAAAGCCGCTTGCAAACTGTGTTCTGCTTTCATTAACGCTTGTTGTAGCCTACTGCTATCGTAATCGAAATTAGAGGCGACTGTGGCGTCTTTCATTGGTTGAAGCAGATGCCTGCTTCGCAGCCGCAGGAGATGCGTTGATGCGAGTATTGGGTTAATTAATAGCATACAGTTTTCGTTTGGCGGGTAGGTCGAATTTGCAATTAACTATGCTACGCTTTCTACGTACCATATTCCTCTCTAGCTCAGTTCAATACCCATTCTAGTACTTCAAATCCAGAGCTTTCCCGTGCAAGGCACGACATTAATTAGTAAGAGTAATTATAACGACTGATGCTCGATAGTAATATGAGAGTACTTCTCCTGGGAGAAACTAACGAGCACAATTGTTTTTTCGGCTCGACAAAAGAAAAGCTCAAATTGAATCATCTGGACTAGAAAAGTATCTTAGTTTCTAAAAAAATCTAAAATCAGTATTTGCCTTAGGTTCTGGCCAGTATTTGCCTAAGGTTCTGGCCAGCGCCAAATCTATAAATGGAAGATTTCAGTTTTCTTAATTGTCTCCCTCGCACAGTGTCACTTTGCATCTACCTCCCAACTGCTCACCCAACTCCGCGTCTTAGACTTCACCTCAGCCTTACCAACTTGAAAAGCAGCCATTCATTTTGTCAAGGAATTATTTTCTACAACAGTATTTGCAAGAACTATTTCTGCCTATCCGCGTACTCCTGCTGACGGTCAACAGCCGAGGCGATCGCATCGCGGACGTATCGGATGACGGACTCGCGGTGCTGAACGAAAAGGATTGGGCAGCCGCAGCGTCACGCGGCTGCGGCCCGGGACTGGGTTCAAAGTTCGCGGGTGGTGGCTCGGCTGTATCATCCGAGCCTGGTGAATCGCGATACTCCACTGCACGACGGCGACGACGCTGAAGCGGGTTAATCAGCGTCCGAGATGTCCAAGTGGCGATACCCGACGGAGGAGCCGCTCGTGTAGCGGCTCGAGTACGCACTCCTTGGGTAGCCTTAGCGCGGGTCGTAACGCCATTCAGTGCCGTGAAAATAGCGTCTGGACCTGGTTCACGACTGTCGTCATCGGTGTCGGCTGGGTTGAGAGCTAATAAGTCATCAGCAGCAGCGGACAAGGCGTTCGACAGACGAGAGACACTCCAGTCCAAGGAGCTCGGGGGTACGGGAATGTTGTTCATAGTTCACGTAGAATGGAGTATGGCCCGTATATGCGTGAACGGCGTTGCTTAGCGCGAACTCCGCCATAGGCAGGAATGAGCTCCAGGACGCAAACGGCGTGGCGAAACTTCTTAGCATCTTCGAGGACTCTGTTGACGCGCTCGGGCTGGCCATTCTCTCGATGTGATGCGGCGGACATTTTGCAACCGCGTCCCGACGGGTTCGAAGACCTCCGGCCAGAAGCCAGACGTGAGGCGAGTATCTTGATCTGAGACGATAGATGTTGGTAAGCCGTGATGACGGTATACAAGAACGAGGGAAACCGCCGTGGTCTGAGCCGCGGTGGTAGTCGCCGCAACAGCAGCAAGATGAACCATCTTGCTGGAGCGATCAACGAAGGCGAGGATACCTGCGCGGCTTTTGGTGCCTCGTGGAAGTTCGAAGGCGAAATTCATGCTGACAGATGACCACGGATCTGATGTCACCGGGAACGGCAAAGTGGCGCTTGCTTCGACGACAACGACTTCACCCGTTGGCAGGCTTCATAAGAGCGGACCCACTTACGCACCCATGTGTACATATGCGGCCTGTAGAAGTCGCGGGAAAGCGACGCGATCACATGGTCAGTGTACATAGCGAAGGCCTGTTCCCCTACAAGGTATGTCCGGAACTTGATCAAGGCATACCACATGACCAGGAGTTCCTTCACGTGCACAGGGTAGTTGCACTCACCGGCTTCAGCTGGTAGACTGGTAACTCACCACGCGTTCGCGGCCGTAGTCGTCGAACTACGTCAGGGCGCAACCGATCGCGAAGTCACTGTTATCACAGACGACATGGAACAGCTTGCCGTGATCAGGCAGCATCAGGATGGGCGCGGTGGATAGGTTAGTCTTCACCACGTCAAAGGCCTTCTGATGATCAGGACGCCACGCCCACGTGGTGTCAGCCTTGAGTAGTTGCGAAAGCGGACGCACGGTCTGTGCGAAATACTTTGAGTAGTGATGGAGGTAGGTCGCGAGGCCTAGCAATTGACGGAGCTGTTTTTGGTCTTGAGGTGTTGGCCAAGCACAGATGGCAGCCACCTTCTCCGGATCAGCACGGCCACCGTCCTTGCTAACGTAGCTCCCGAGGACGGGAATCTCGGGAGCGCAGAAGATGCTCTTCTTCAAGCTGGCATACAACTTGTTCTCGCGCATAACGTTGAACACCATGCGAAAGTGTTGTAGATGGACCTCGATGTCGGTCATACCGACTTCGGCATAACTGTGAATGAAGATTTCGTCAAAGTAGCTGGGGATAAAGTCTCGATACGGACGGGTAGGCTGGATACCATGCGGTTAAAGGTGGCCGGGGTGTTTTTAAGGCCCTGCGGCATTACGAGCCATTCCCATAGCATGCCGCTGGGTGTGCTGACAGCAGACAACGGCACGTCCTCTTCGCGCATCAGGATCTGATAAAATCCATCCATCAGATCTATCGCGCTGTATGTGGTACTGCCTGACATGGTGTCAAGCACCATGTCCTTGCGCGGGTTTGGCGTTTGTGCAGGAATGGTGGAGTCGTTGAGCTTGTCAAAGGCGTGGGCGATCCCCCACCCGCCGGTTGCTTTCGTGATACAGAACGTAGGACTGGAATGCGGCGAGAAACTTTCGCGGACGTGGCCGGCTAGCCGGCGACTCTCAAAGAAAGAATCAATCGCGCCGACCTGGTCGCCGGGAAGTGGCCACTGTCGCATCACGCAGTACTTCGCATCGGACACGAGATTGATCTCGTGCCGACCTCCACGGTCTGGAGGGAGAGCGGCTGGGACTTTGTCGGGAAAGATGTCAATGAACTGACGGACAAGAGGGGCGACGGGGTTGCCGGACGCTTCAAGGGCCGGCAACGATTGAGCTGCGTAGCGCGCTTTGCGGGCGGGCATTGGCTCAGCCTCGCCGGATGCGGCCAAGCGTCGGTGTCGATAGCCGCAATCTATGCGGCGTCTTCAGCCACTTGATCGATTTCGCCGCGTTTCAGGTCGTGGAGGAAACGTTTCCATGAGAAGTCGGGTAACGTAATGATAACAGCGGTGTCACACGGAGGGCGTGCGACCTCGATGTCACCCGAGTGCGATGGGGAGTCTGATGCGTCGCTGACCAAACCGGTTATGACCTCGGACTCAGTCGCATTTCAGTCTTCAGACAAGACGCGGGGTCGTCGGGTTTCCGTCTTCCGCGAAGACGAACAGGGCACTGCGGGATACGCGTCTCGACCGCATCAACGTCTCAATGAAGCACCCGCTCGACCACTCGCGGGGGCTCGGTCTCGACCGCTTGTGGGTGGCCACGCTCATCCTCGTTCACGTCTTGACCTGGGAACTTCGCTCAACCACGCGCAGGAGCCCGGACTCAACCGCTTGTGGGAGGCCTTGCTCAACCACGTCTAGTTCATTCATGAGCCGCTGCTCAGTGGGACACGGGAACCCCTGTTAGACCGTGTCGTCAACATCCTGAGGCACCATCTCAGGACGCGCACAGGATGCGCTCGCACACGCTGCACAAGAAGGGCCATCGCTCGCTTCGAGTACAGCGGTGGTCATGGAGTTGTAGTGTAGCGGGATCAGCAATATCTTGCGAGACTGCTAGATCCAACTTCCACTAAGCCCGGACACCGACTAACGGAGGGGCATCCCGATGATCCGTGACCTTGTGCCGAACTTTGCTCACCTTGTGTGCCAGACGGTAGGGCTGGATCTTGCTCCTCCAGTAACTTCGTGAAGGTCCAAGTGGTGAAGGTTTGAACGGCTTGGCGAGACGTTGGGGATGGGGTGGAACAGCGCGGAAACTCTTCGCTCTGCGGCCGATAAGGTCCAGATCCTAAGCGATTACTCGTGCATGGATCTGGCGGCCTGGATCTGGATCCGGCCGTGCGGTTGCCTTGATAGGGTGTGATTGCCTAATGGTCTTCTTTTACAGTTACTTGCCGCTTCCTATAGCGGGATCTTGGGGTAGTTGGGAATCGAAGGATCTCCTGGATAAGTAATAAACTCCGGTCGATCTGGGATCTGCACTTGAGGGTAGATCACTAGGTGGCTAGATCCGGTATGTATATTACCAGGTATTAATAACCAACAACATGACACTTATCACTAAACTTGCTAACACGGAGCGCGGCTAATGTAGTTCCTCTTCTTCGTGGAGCGTGGAGCACTTGTTGTTTCCAATGCAAATTCGGTTCTGATTTATGGTTAAGTATGGTCCCATCCTCAGTCACTATCCTCATACCAGCCAGACGACCACCTATCACAGCCTTTATGTCCTTCGCACTCTTACCCATCTCGAGGTGCCTTCTTCAACGTGGGTTTGCCAACATCCTATCGTAGACCTTGAGGTCGTCCTCGATCGCCATGTCGGAATCCGGGATTCGAGATCCGAGATCCAGATTGCCATCCACCTGGATCCGGATCGCCTTACCTCTTGGATCCGGGTCCGCTCCTCTTCCTTAGGCCACTAGCATTCTGTTGCTGCTTGCTCCTGCACTGCATCCGCTTGGTATTTCTCGGGGAGTGTGACGCTTGCATCCATGGTCTCTTGATGTCTGATCGGGGATCGCCCCTTCTGTCCTACCGGTTCTCCAGTGGTCACTCTTCGGGAAAATGACTGGGTCCAATATTGTCACTCAGGTCACGATCCATGCTTCTCTCACTTTTCCCAGAATTTGCATCACCACAGAGTCGGGGTCGATGACAGCAACATGTGGCCAAAGGTTGGGCGTTCCGGCCAGGAACGCCAGTACTGCATTCACGTCGATATCACGTGGACGCACGGTGCCGGTCAATCAGTCAATATGAGGCTGGTGACGGGCGAGCCACGGAATGCCGAAGACGCAGACAAAATCAGATCAGATTCAATGCTGCCATAGTAGGGAAGCAGGACGGGTCGGCAACCAACTTGCCGAGGGTCCATTCTTTCGTCTTGCCCGTCAGTTTTGAAAGCTGGAAGCGAGTCCTCGCAAGATCGGTAGAGAGCCACCGATCTTCGACGGCGATGTCCACTTCGCAGAACCAGCGATTCAAGTGAAGGCGGCCGTCGCCTTCACCACTATACGTGGATACATCGAGTTTAGCGATGTCGGTCTTGTTCTTGGACAGCTTGGGAGCCGATACTCACTGACGAAGGTCTGCGAGCTCACGCGCCGCGAAATCCTGAGCTGCTAGGTGTTGTTGGGCTTCTGAACCAACCGTGAGTAACGTATGGATAACGGCCTCGCCAGAC
Source organism: Phytophthora tentaculata (assembly GCA_033557915.1). NCBI lineage: Eukaryota > Oomycota > Peronosporomycetes > Peronosporales > Peronosporaceae > Phytophthora > Phytophthora tentaculata. The sequence goes on from JAUCEA010000009.1 coordinate 6,021,969, forward strand.
GCAGCGGTGAGGCGGTGGAGCGCCTCCCACTCAAGTAACGAGAGATGAGGGAAGCTGTCGTGCTCCAGGGAGGTGCTGGCCATCTTAGATGCGCCGTACACCGGCGTGTCATTCATCGTGGCGTTGGATGGATTACGATGTGCTACCGCGTGTAACGGGGTAACAGCAACCAGTTATTAGGCGTACACTGTTGCGATAGGAAGCATTCAAATTAGACTCTAATATTGAAAGTTAACGGCGTGGTCTCGACACGTGATACCACGTCAACCAGTAGCTGATGTCTACGCGCCGATTGGCCACCGCCGTGGACGCGGTGACATAGAGTGACGATGGCCCGTCACACGTATCGAAAGAGAGGCATTCAATGTTTTAACTTTTTTTTGGCGTATGGCCATCACAGCTATGATTATCGCAATCGCCCCGTGTTGCATGTAGTTATGTAGGGCTGATGGGTGAGCTCGCTTGTCAGTAGACCACCGCCACTGCCTTGACATGTATGCGCACTGCTGCACCCAGAGTATTCTTTGCGATAAAGTATATGCTCCTTCTCTATAATCATGTAATTCTTGTTACAGCTGGGTGTACTTCGCCACGAAACAAGGTGTCTCTGACTCCCTGTTAAAGTACATTGTGCGGATATCCACACAGGTTGATATCCGCACAATGTACTTTAACAGGGAGTCAGAGACACCTTGTTTTTTTCATTTTAGTGTATTTTGCACTTTGTAGTCGCTGTGCGAACTTAACCGCCACCACGGTATTACATCGGCGGGTTTGTAGTTAAGATGAAATGGTAACCACGGAGGCTGACTCCCAACAAAATAAGAATCATTCTCCGGTATTTCAGGACTTTTAGTTACGATTCTGCAGGTCATCGATGCTACTTGGAGGAGGTCAGCAGATACTGCGGCTGCGAACGGGCACAAAAGATGCACAAATTCCAGAAAAGCAGCATAATGTAATGAAATAAATAAAAACATTACAAGTGTATATAAACTCTACCTAACCATTTGCGCTGTCATGATAAAATACCCGTTTCTTATACTGTATACAGGGACTCAACCAAAATAGTAATTGTTTTGCAAACCCTTTTCGCATGTCTTTTCATCTTTGACGTGGATTGGTATTGTACTTGTACCACTCAATTTATAAATCTTTGAATCCAAAGCGCTCCCTACGCATAACCCAAGTGCAAAACGAACCTATTAATGGGTTTGAGAAGGATTTTATTTACTTAAAGAGGTTTGTGTGGACAAAACATCAAAGCGTAAAGGGCACGATTCTTTGTACAGGAGACCAAATTTTTACCACTAAAGCGAAGACACAAAGCAATGGTTTTATCCAACCATTGAAAATGATGCTTCGTTGGCACATGTATCTGGAAGTGGCAGACTTCGCTGCATGCAGAGTTTCCACATTCAAATAGCCCGCCTCAACGATATGGACCGTGGTATAGCATATCCACACTCCAGTCTTATATAATACTTAAGTAACTACACACCTGAAGCTTAAAGTATGTAGCAGCGGTTTTCGATCAGCAGGAGGCATAATATGACATTTTATGTTAGCTGCATTTACCTAGGTCGACGTTTCGGCATACTATTGGTATGACATGTAAGTCAATCACAATTCGTATACCTGAATTGCCACAATGCTATGCGATCAGAAGTGCTCACTCAGCACTCATCACATAGAATCAGCTAAGCGTCAGATACATGTACTTCAGCAGAATGCAAACTCAGAGACTCGTGTTATGATCCGGGCAAGGGAAAGCTTTATAATTCAGCTGCAACTGTGAGTGAACCCTACTCGCAGATGCAGCTTCTTCACGGACACGCTGTAATACGTGTAGGAAGCGCAACGGAAGAGTAAATACATGTACCGCAGTAGATAAGCACCCATTTATCGAGCTGGCTGCAAGAGCTCGCATGAGCATCAGGTGGGGTTGGCTACATAAGGTTTCGTGGCCGATGTGTGAGCGTCTCAGTTTATACCGGGCTGCTGGTCCTGAAAAAGAACAATAAACTGCTTTTTTCTCGCAAGGATTTTAAAATAGGGATATGTATTAAACTTAGGCCTTGCTCATATCGATTTAGAAAATTCAGGACTGGCTACGATGTTTGTTTTACGAATACTCCGTATTTTATAGGATCTCAAGGATAATCTGCGTTTTATCTCTTGCAATTACCCAGTGTTTACAAAGATAGCTGGAAGGGTAACACCACTATTGTTGACTAACATCTTTTGACATCAAGTACTTTCAGCTACCGACTTCAGTTACTTTACCGGCTTCAGTTAACGGCTTCAGTCAACGGCTTCAGTCAACGGCTACAATTACCGCGACCGGATTAATCGGATTGGTGTTTACAAATCCTACTGTAGTCGTTTCAAATCCCCTGGAACATCTTATATTTTTGATGAGGCCAACTTTGGCGAAAAAATTAACTGAAGTCAAGTCAAAAAGCGTGCCAGAATTTACACCCCACAACCCACACACTACCTTACCACACTTCTGAGCAGTAGAGGGGTAGTGAAGTACTGTTTGCATTTTACTGAGATAGCCTTAGAGGGTTGGGTACCGTACTGGTCACTTTTTACCTGTGAAACTCTATCAAGTTTGGCCGCTGATCTTGATTAATCTGCAAAAGTGTTTACCAGCTGTGGATTTATCTCCTCCTTTTAGTGATACTATTTAAGCACAATAGTTTCGCGCAGAACTGTAAACACACGCCTGTCATCAAAACCTTGACATCATTGCCATTTTATCTTACCGCGCGTAACTTGGTATTACACGTCAATATTTACTGTACTCCGCGCGCTGTTTTTTAGGAGTACAGTACTCCTTGCGAATTAAAAGTACGCCGTTTCAATTTGCAGTTACCCCTTGAAACCAGAGGACCTGCATAGGCAACTTGGACAACATTTTTATCCTGCATTATGCAGGTTCAGCACAAAAATGACTTGAAATACGTTAACACGTTTTTTGTGTGCAAATCATGGTCCATACAAAAACCAAGATAAAATGAACCATTGGTGCGTTAACTCTATGGACCCCAGCGACCGTAGCGGCGACGTACGATAAGCGGCGAGACATCGGAGATTTCCCGATTTTTGAATATACGATACGAAAGGTTTCAGGGAACAGCATTAAAGGTTCTATGGGATATTTTCCGGCCTCCACGCGACCCAATCATTCCAGAATTTCCGCGCGGGGAGAAGAAGCCGGAAGAACCTGTCAACATGATTGCTGTCCGCGACAAAAGTACACTACTATCAGCGACGTCCCGTTTGGTGCCGCGTGGAGGGAGCTCATAGGACAGGGGTGAACATCCATGAGTCCATGCACACGGAACGTGGAGCAGAAGTGGAAGTACGCCCACCCGGGAATCTCAACGGCGTCAAGGACATGAACTACTTTTACGGAGAGAACGACTAAAGGAATATTACGTTGCAGCAAAACTATGGGCTGAATAACTGTTGCGAATTGCAATATGGACTATTTGTCTTATGTGTTTGTTGCATTAGCTTCTTTGGCGTCTCCACCCGCGAGTAATGCGGCGTCGCATGCTGCTTCCTGTCGCTGCATCGTCGGACCCAGCTTCAGAGGCCCATGATGGAGAGCGGATCCGGATCCAAAAAAGTAAGACGACCTGGATACGGGCTTATGGCGATCTGAATCTAGGATCCCGACATGGCGGTCGAGGGTGATCTCAAGATCTACGATGCGATGATGGCAAGCCCACGTTGAAGGATGTACCCGGTGATGGGCAGCAGTACGATGGACATAAAGGAGGTGACAGATGGTCGTCTGGCAGTTGTGAGTATAGTAATGTGCAGATCCCAGATTGACCGGAATTAATTGCTTGACTGGGAGATCCTCTGATTCTCAATTACCCCAAGATCCCGCTATAGGAAGCGGCAAGCAAGTGTAAGGAAGACTGTAAAAAAAGCCAAACTCTCCTTATGAAGGCAACCCCTTGGTCGGATCCAGAACCAGGCCGCCAGATTCAAACTCAAGTAATCGCGTAGGAACGGGACAATTTCGGCAGCAGAGAAAAAGCGTTTCCGTGCTGCTCCGCCCCATCTCCAACATCTCGCCGAGCCGTCCAAGTCTTCACCACTTGGAGCTTCATGAACGCATTGGAGGAGCAAGATCCAGCCCTACCGCCGCGTGCACAAGACGATCAAAGTTCATCACAAGATCACGGAACATCGAGGGACCCCCTCCGTTAGTCAGTGTCTGGGCTTAGTGGAAGTTGGATCTAGCAGTCTCGCAAGATTTTGATGATCCCACTACTCCACAATGGTGCGCGTTCCCGGATCTTCTGGTGGCTCGGGATTTCACCGCGAGTCTCATAAAGAAGTTCAAGCGAGGTTTATATCTGGGGATCAAGCTTCATCGGGGATCCGACCCACGACGACGTCGCTGAATGAAACTAGATCAGCGGATCGACAGTGTACTGGGAAGAACGTAGTCGACGAAAGAGATACATGGAAGAGAAAACTCTTAATCCTCCCCAAGTCCCTTCGGGGATTCCTGTGGGTCTTGACGCAAGTCGAGATTTGAAAAACATAGACGCCAAAGGAAACCCAAGGCGCAGGTAGCTCAGGATCCGCAAGCTCAAAAGTCTGCAGTAAGAAGAAGAAGTCAAAGTTTATTTGAAAGCAGCTGAAGGCACCTTAGTCGGGTGGCGAAGATCCAGAGACATCTGCCAGTCCGTGGACCGGCGACGTTCTGGAGATCAGGTATTGTCAGAAAGGTCTGCGAGAGTTTCTACGGCAGGACCCGGTGATGGCAATCCTGAAGCTGAAGCAGATCGACGGACTCCGCGGACCGGTGATGGCCCCGCCCACCGCGTCGGACAAACTCATCCCGGTGAAGAAATCGGTCCGCGTGCTGAAGGACGTTGGCCCCACCGCCGACGCATTCGACGTGAATTACCTATTCGGCCTGAAGCTGGCTGCGATCCAGACGTCGACTCGGAACGGCAAGCTGCGGGTCGTGATAGGCGACGTGTTCTGCTCAAGATTAGTCAGGATTGCCAGCGAACAGCGCTGGTGATTCGTCACACTACGCGTCAGCAGCCGAACTAGGATCGGTTTGCTATTCAGAGCCGCGTCGCAGTTCCTTGGGACCGTCGGGCACACTATACTGGAGGCTCGAGCGAAGTCGGCACGCCGAGATCACCCACGATCTCTGCACCAGAAGCAGACTCCAGGATCTACGGACCAAACGGCCACTACCACGTCCACCGAAATGTCAAGCGACAGGCTGAAGTCGTACTTCCAAGTCACCCTGACCCGATTCTTGCGCGAGCAGCATATCTCGACCGCCTCGCCAAGCGCAGGGGTGGGTGGAAACATATTCCAACACAGTCTTGAAGCTGATTTTCGTCTATGTAGCACCCACCTTATGAGCCGAGGCAGTTTCCAAGATGGACACTGCAGCGCCACTGTTCAGAAGCATGATCGTTTTCTCATTGTTGATCTTGCCAGCGACTTTAGCTTGACGGAATCATTCCCCAGGAGCATGGTATTTCAAGTATCCATGTGGTTCAGTCGATAAGAGATCTGCCTCTCCTACCATCCCTGATCGTCTGACCTCAGCGATTCAGCTTGGTTTCGGAAGGATCTCACCTTCAGCCGCCTTGGACCAGTGATCCCGATCTTGCTGCGTCCAATATCCTCTCGCTTCTTCGTGACAGGGATCCAAGGGCACAGACGTCACAGAACGGTCGAAGTCGTCGGCCTGATACAGACTCGAAATCCTGATGGTAGGTTTCTCGTGCAGATCACGTGTATTACCCGATAGATTGTGTCGCTTGCTAACTTGATCTATCGATGTCTTTTTCATAAATGCATAGACGCAGTATCTAAAACGCTCGGCTCGTACCGAATTCTAACCCGGCGAGCGTCGTAGTTTACCATCTTTTCTGTGATCTCAGGTAGCAGACCGCCGTGCTTGTCGGGAGCGTACCACTTCCGGATCTGGTTGTAGAACGCCTCCATTGGGCGCTTGTCTAGATCGTGCAGCTCACCATTGCCGTGACACACTAAGAAACAGTGACCGGCTGGATGACTCTTCTTGCCACATTTTTCGTATATGAAACGGTGCTAGCAGTCGGCCTCCCTGTGGCAGCACGATCCGAAATAGGTCGACTTGATAGCTCCAACTAGAAACGAGCACGCTGATGGCGGGAGTGCAGATCTTGTTCCTCTTGGGTAGGCTGATTTGAATCGCGAACGTTCTGGATCTTTCCTGTCGTCGCCAACGCTGGGTCAGCCGTCGCAGCCAAGGAGATCCAGCGGCGATAGTCCTCATTCGAGCTGTATCCGACGTTTGCGCTTGGTCCGCGTGGACTTGTTTCGCCTGTACTGTCGCGGTTGGCGCGCTAGACGTCTTCTGCCGACTTTGTTTCCATGCGCCGACTTGTTCTGACGATTTTGGCCCGATCTAAAGCTCGCAAGAGTTCTTGGGGATCATCAGCATCCGTCAACCGCACCAGAGTCAGCTGATCTGCGAATTCTTGATCGCCTAGCGCTTCGATGAAGTGTTCAACATGCTCCTTTTATCCTCGACCTTCAGCTGCACGCGCAAGGCTGCCACGTTGAGACGATACAGATACTCCAGTGGAGACTCATCCGATCGCTTGCACGCGTGATAGTACTGCCACGCCAGCGAGTTCCCGAACACACTTTACTGGGTCCGGAGGCATCGATGCAGATCGCTCGATTTGTTTCGAGTAGATCGGTTCTTCGCCGGTCCTGCCAGCAGGTCTGCGAAGGTATGACGCTTCTCCTTGTCCGAGGCTTGGTCGCGCAGGAACGCTGACTTCACTTTGCCGCTCCAGGCTCTGGTACGATCGTCATCTTGATCCCTGCCAGCGAATTCCTCCAGGTCTAAGATCGCAGAGATCAGAACTCCCTGGAGCATCGATGTTCCCGTAGAGCCGACCGCCGCAGAAGTTACTGCAGTACGTGCAGCCGCCTTAGCTGTCGGGGAACCAATGTAATCCGGATCATACTCCCAGTTGGAGGGCTTGTGATCCGGCAATCCCACCCACTCCATCTCCACATCTTGCGATCCCTACGACGAATGGAAGAACTCGGATCAAGATCACGTGACTGGAAATCTGGTATATTGCTTCGACATATGTGTAGGCGATCTGTCTGGCTAGGAGGCGATCCTTGGCATGGATTTCATGGTCCCTGCTGGTGTCCGCCTGGATCTTACTGACGGCACGATGTGCTTCCCGGATGAGATGAGGATCGATCCTGGAACGATTTCGTGGAATGCTGGAGTTTGATTGATCTAGACCAACTCGGCACCCAAAAAGGCGTATCTGTAGCCTCAACCAACCAATGGGGCTGTTGTGATGGTGTAGATATGGCCAGTCAGGATCGAGTATTGCACCTTCCGGGGTATGTGCCCGTAAGATCCAGGCGATACACCGCATATGCGCGATCCGATGGGTCAGTGGGGGTCTTTAGCAAACGCTTGGAGCCTGAAATCTGGAAGTTTTAGTGACATTTTTCCAAATTTCAGGGAAAATCGCCTTCAGCATCCATATTTTCCCCTGAAACCTGCAAAAATGTTCCAAGAGAACCCCGCTTTAATGACATTGTTTCAGGTGCATATCTGGGTCCCTGAAACGTGGAACGTTTAAGATTGAATACTTTTCTTGACATCAAATCCCCCCTCATTCTGCCAGACGCAAGCTATGGAAAGCGGAGCGGAGCAAGCATGCGATCCGGAAAGCGGGGCCACACCTGACCTCCCTGTACTAATTGAAGACCGCAAACGTAACTGGACGGAGGACACGATCCTGGCGCTGGTGAGAGCATGGCGCGTGGTGGATAAAATATCTTTAGTGCTCATGACCAACTTGCTGGTAACAAGCATGCATACAACAAATAAAACAAAGTAAGTAAAACTAAATTACACCACAGTACCGCAGTGCAATGTCCATACCATTAATGGGACTAAAGAAGGCTTGGGCGAGGCCGTGAAAGGGCCGAACGGCTTCACTGCGCTGTTGTAAGCTTGGACAATGTCGTCGAAGGTCCGAACGGCTTCGCGGCGCTGATGAAGGCTCTGGAGTGGCCCTCGTGGGACTGGAGAGTGTTAAGGCGCTATTGAAGGCTTGGCTGTGGCTGTCGAGTTTTGGAGAGCGTCCCAGGGCTGCTGTACGCTTGGCCCTGGCTTTCAAGGGGCTGGAGAGCATTCCAGGGCTGCAGTACGCTTGGTCCTGGCTATCGAGGGGTTGGAGAGCGTCCCAGGGCTGCTGTACGCTTGGTCCTGGCAGTCGAGGGGCTGGGGAGCTGTTGTGCGGTGCGCAGCGACGATAGGTATGCGGCAATAGCGCGGGCAAGGAGGACGGACTTTGAATCTGCAGAGAGCGCGCAGCAGAGTGCAGATCCTGCTTAAATCTATATTCTGAATGTATCATTTTCTTTGCTCGACTTTCCAGATGGGTTTTGCTGAATTGCTTCAAAAACGGGCCGTCTGGAGTTTTTCTTCCAGGTTTCATGTTCCAAGTTTGCTAAAGACCCCCAGTGTCGGAGATGGGAGAATGAACTGGTCTCTTGGTTGATCGCTCAGAGTACCTGGCGAGGAATACTGCGGCGAGCACAAGCAACGCGGATCCAGTTCGCAGCGAGAAGAACGCCTACGCCGAAGTGTCTTGCCTAGCAGCCCGCCGCCGGAACCAAGTGACACGACGCGCCGTCGGAGCAGGATGGTACCACGGTACCGGCAGCGTCAGGAGTGATGGGCAGTGCAACAGTCACACACGATAGCGACGAGTCAAAGAACGATGTTAGCCGCCAAGAAATCGGAGCCGCCGAACCCAGTCGAGACGACTCTAGCAGCGAACTACGAGACGCCCGTGATGCAGAAGCGCAGTGGGATTCAGGGCCAGAAGTGACGTGGATGTCAGACGCCACGTATCCGATTAATGCGACAGGGGGTGTGGCGCCACAGGCATTGGACCCTGTCTCAGCTGAAACGGTGAGGTGTTGCAACGTCAACTGGGCACAGCAGGTCCTGATAGCAGACAGGCGCAAGGCGCAAATTACCATAGTGCAACCAAGTCGATCACGCCGAATCCAGGTCCGACAACAGAAGCCAGAGACGTTGAAGATGAGCAAGTCTGTTTCACGATGGTGATGAATTATTTGCGAAAGTTGCTCTAGCTGAGATGCGAAAGTCGAACTGACGGCTGACAATGTGACTGTTGAAGATCTCAATGTCGGTGATCCGCCCTTCGCCTTCAACACCAAGGAGAAAGAAGGTTGCCTGCGGCGGCTATTCGGGCGGTGCGAACAGACAAGGGCAACGCGCTGTCGCCAGCAGCAAGAGGCGTCAAGTGCGACAACGATGTCGGAGACGCGAAGCCGATCGCTCGGCATGTGAGGAAGGTGGGCCCGCAATTCAGGGAGAAGCTGGAAGCGCTCATCAAGGGACTGCCGGCGGCCAAGATTATCAAGCACTCAAGTTACCCATGGACATCTCCGATTGTCATGACCATTAAGAGGAACGGCGAGGCATCAGGTTGTGTATTGATAACGACTGGTTAGACGCCAAAACCTTACACTACGACGCTAGTAACCACTATTTAAGCTTCCTTTTCGCGCTTGCGCCGGGCCAATATGTCTCTAAGACGTCCCACGGCGTGAGGAAACCACTTGTGCACTTTACGGGAAAAGCAAGTCGGATTGATGTTGATCATAAGCCTCCCCACCCCATAGAGTATCGATAGTATCATCGGGAAAGCGACCAAATTTTTTTGAAACTGTGAGCCCAAAGGCTACAGTTTCACATTTCGGGTTCTGTAAAATCTGCGAAAAGACACGTGAACCTATTTTATCGGTAATATTGGATCATACCGAAACTGTCTGAAACCAAGAACTGTTTTAAAGGTGGTATCTGCGGTAAGTTCATTCTTGGCGTGGGGAAGAGGGTGCGTTCGAACGCGCCACTGGGTGAGCCAACTTACGAATGAGGGGTGGCTGTGGTGAAGAGCTATCGGAATTTTTCACGGAGGGCTGGCGAAGATTGGCGGGCAAGGACCGAGATCAAGGTGTGATCAGGCATGCCGGTGAAGCTCAACATAGGTAGGCTCGACGCTAAAGGTGCCGGAGATTAGGGATCATAGGTCACCAGGTGAAGATCGGCCGCCAGGAGACGAAGATCAGAAGTTGATGGCCGCGATCAAACCACGACCGATCTCGGCTAATACCGAGATAGAAGGCAGCAAGATGGCGGTCGAGCCCTTTGGAAGTGAAATCAAGTGACTAGGACTCAAGATCGGTGGTCTAAAGGTGAGATCAAGACGAGGTCAGGTGGCAGCCTGACCAGATCGGCATGGTCTAATATGGCAGTCTAAGGCCGCAATGAGGAGATCAAGGCTCAAAGGATCAAGATCACTCATCCCCTGGTGGAGATCTAGGCCGAAGATGAAGGTCACCGCATCAGGATGAACATCGTCGATCAAGATGAAGATCACCAATCAGGATGAAGATCGCCAAACAAGAGTCGCAGTTTAAGATCATGGGATCAATCGCCAGATTGAGGATGGTGAGAGTTGAACTTAGCTAGAGATGGGATATAGGAAGGCGTAAGATGCATGTTTGGTCAATAAAGTAAAATCGGCGATACTGTGCTCTTCAACAAAAGCTGCGCGATTGCATCGAAAGAGGTTACAAGGTTTTATGTACTCATGACTGATAACAAATAGTTTACATTATTAATAACAATAGTTTCTAGCGAAGATTAGGTAAACCAAATAGAGATTATCTAATGATGTGTACATAAAATCTACGGTAGAACCGCAGCATTGCTGCTGGCACAGCTCACATCATTTAGCTAGAATTATGAGCTTTTTAAAATCAAGAATCAGACATACAATTGGCTGAAAGTGGTGAGAAAATTGAGATTGACTTGAAATGCTGCGAGGCACACGAGATGCACAAAAGGTTTATCTCTGAGCGCTATACGAATATAAGCATAGAAGAAATATAAGAGATATATCAGCCTTAGTGCGTGTGTACCTCTCCCATCTAAAGCCGCTTAGCGTTAGGGTCTTAACTACTGCTAGCAACAATCCAAAAGGTGCTCGAGAAATATTACCTGTTGACGTTACTGCGAAGGCTCTTGCTGAAAAATCGCCCTTTCGCATGTAAGGTTTAGAACCCAAACGTGATCAGAACCCGATTCCTGATTCTTATTGGATCTGAGTAATTATCAAAACCATGGTTCTGGCTCGGTTCGTTTTAGGCGTGTACTTCCCTTTAGGCCGATCTGACGCATCATCCAGGACCCATCCATCTCGTCGCACGTTGATCCCACGGTCTGGACCCCGTCCATCTGATCCGCCTTGATCTCTGACGTTCGATCATCATCACTCTGCAATTTACTGCAACCATCGTCGAGCTACACACTCTGCATCTCGGTCTCATGAGTGCAGCTCACCGTAACGACTCCGGTGGCAAAGGATCCCAGCCTCCTTCTCCCGGCAGTGCCCGCTCCCGGCAGCCTCTCGCTTACCCACGCATGCTGGATCAACGCCGGGTGTCCTTCTTGGAAGGCCAACTCCGGCAAGTGGCGCGGAGCTACAAGACCCTCGAGCACGGTCGAGATCGCCTGAAGAACACTCTCAACATGATCTGGAGCGTCTCCGCCACGACCAACAGGCCGGGATCGCTCGACTTGAAGCCTAGATTGGCCTACTCCAGTGAGATTCTCAGGATGATACCCCTTCGGCGTCCACTCACCCGAAACGCGATCTACGCAGCCTGATCGACCAACGGAATGACGATTTCTGTGACATGGACCGTCGCCTTGCGCAATAGCATCACAAGGCAGACGACGCCAACGCCCGTGTCCAGCAATTGGAGCTCGAACTTCAGATGTCCTGTCACGAGATTGATTCTCTCTCCAGCAAACAGGTGCTAATCTGACTCCCTCTGTCGCCAGGTGGTTGACCAGGAGCGTGATCTCGATTACTTGCGTGGGGAAATCTCTCCGTCGAGAACAGCACGGATCGTCTGTGAACTGCCTTGGCAAGGCAGAGTCGGATTTCGCTGCTGCTCGATCTGCCATTGGGTCGCTCAGGTGGCTCGTGATCAAGCCGTAGCGACTTCGACCAGGCTAGAGTGCGAGCTGCGTCGTGTCCGGGCCTTTTGACCAGGCTCACGCGGGCATCGCCGCCACCAATCCCTATCGTCATTGCGAAATAGCCGCTAGAAACGCTGCTCAATACACTGTGTCTCAAGCGGAGTTTGACCGAGATCACGCGATGGACGAGTTTCGAACTGCTCGTAAGTACCTTTCTTCTTCTTCCGATCTGGCTTCGCTCTTCGCAAGCGGGCTATACATATTAACAGTTTAGTTTGCTAATCCATAATTGTTCATAAGCCTCAAGATGGGTACGATCTTCCACTTCGTAGCTTTTGATGAGGATTAGCATAAACTTATCTATGCCATGTCGTTGAAAGTGCGTATAAATTGCATATTTAGTATGATTATCACATAGCCATTCACGATAGTGTTGCTAATGATTTTGCCATCTCTTACGAGGCTCATTGAAAGTCAAATCTACATATTGAATGTAGCTCTCCAGGTGGATAATACGATAGATGTGTCCGAGCATGGCACAAATGTACGTTTATATTTATATAATATTCTATCTTCGTTCAGGATTAAATATAATTCACTTTTTCTCTCAAAAGGATAAATATAAACATGGGTTTCAAAGAGTTAGAAGTTTCCGTATCTGTTCCTGAGTCCAAGCTCAAGAAAGCATTCAAGACTGGAACATTATCGCTAACTAAAGATGAACTAAGTGGTTCTGGTGCCACACTTCATCTTCACCCGGAGTCAGATGCGAAAGCTCGTCGGGCTCGCAAATCTGGTAAAGGAACACGTTTGGCTATCACAAAAAAGGAGATTGGCTACCCGTTTAAGCATATGCAAGGAGGTGGTATGTATGGTTCGAGTATTTGGTCCAAGGTATGGGGAGGCATTAAATCTGCCTTCAAGTTTGCCAAAGATTCGGGTCTCTTGTCTCGCGCTGCCGACGTTGCTGTCCCCGCTCTCGCAAGCGCGCTCGGGGCTCCATAGGGTGCTATCCCAGCAAGAGCCGCCATCCGTTCCATGACTGGAATTGGTGTATTTGACTCTGATAGTGATGTCATTAAGGAGGGAGGACGACTAACTATTAATGATGTGAAGAAGGGGGCAAAGCGTGCGCTTTCGTATGCTAAGCGCAAAGGCGTTCTAACCGATGTAGTCGATTCCGGTGAGAAGTATCTACTATCTAAGGCGACCAAACCTGAGCATGGGGACCTGATCAAGATTATTCGAGGTGAGGTCCGTCGTCGTTATGGAGTAGGCGTTGTCAAGCCAAAAGGAAAGAAATTTGCAAGGGGTTCACCAGAAGCTAAGGATCACATGGCTAAGATTCGCGCTATGCGAAAGTCAGATGGCTCCTTCCGTTTGTGAGAAAAAAATGAAGCATTAGCTAACTTATTTTTTTGATCTCAGCAATAACATGATCGAGACTGAAGTATCCCGAAAGATCACCTTTTTATCGTTTTGATTGTAGATATGATAGTGATCGTTGGTCTCGATCCATTGAAACAATTCATCCACGCATACTGACTGGGTTTGTACGAAATTAGCTGACCAATTGCTGCATCACCTCTATCAATGCGCTGACAATATCACTAGATGCAACGTACCATTTTTGATCAAGTCGCAACGAACGATGTATGAACTGGTGGGGTGAATCTGAGGGATAATGTTAGAGAGCTGAGCAGTGGCAACGATTGCTGAGGCAGCAGGGTACGTACCTGCAGTAAGACCAAGCACCTTTCCAAACTCAACATTATCAATAATTAGTCGAGGTACGCGAGTGGTAGTAGGCAATCCAGTACCACCAGCAGAATATAGTCCAGTGGCGGGTCTCGTCCAAGTACCTCCAAGAGTTGGTAATGTCGTTGGTGTTGCTGAAAAATCCACCCGGCATGCATAGTAGACACCGTTTTCACTAAGCTTTAGATAGAACACATTGTTCCAGTTGGATCGATCAAATATGCTCCAGCATTGACCAGGGCTGTCTGAATGCTGCGATTGATGTCGTCATAAGAATAAATGCCATCAGGGAGAGTGATACTGATAGTAGAGGTGGTCGCAGCAATCGGGACTTCGACTTTGAAGCTAGAGTTTTGGAATTGCATCGCGTCAATGTTGTACTCACTGTTGTACATGGTAATGCTTTGGACTGCACACACTACGTCGCGGAAGTCAGCAGCAGAACCAGGGAACGAGTATTTCCAAGTAGAGTTGTATCCATCTTGGATTAGGTTGGTACTGTCAAGTTTGAGAAAGCTCACCATTTTTGTTATAAATCATGCTAAGTATTTTTCTGATGGATAAATCGGAATTTGTCATCCATAACAATAGGTCTGTGAAAGTTGTACCTGATTTGTCCCTTCACAGAGTCGATGAACAACATTTGTCCTTTCTGCTCAGTGGCTTTATTGTAGTAATAGACGATCGATCGATCATCCACACCCTTGATATTGAAGTCCTTGACAACCATCTGTAACTCACGCTTCGAATTCGCTCGTGGAATGGCTACGTATTCACTATTGAGTCTGATCATCTTATCAGTAGCAAAGTAGCTGTGGCTCAAGAATATGGTTGATAGCTTGAAGTGCCGACCCCTTGTGAAATAGTGTGAGAATATATTCTTCTGGAGCAGCTTATCGTTGCTGTAATCATCGATGATAACAAGCTCAGGTTTATTCGAGCTCATTGGAGTATGACGCACTTGGTCAACGCTGGGTGGAGTATCAGGATCTGCAAAAGTGCTGAAATCCTCTAACTTATCTCGAAGATATTCGTATAACTCTTGGTGTGGATTGCGGGCTATGATCATTAGATGTGCAAACACGCGGGAGAATGCTTGAGAATGAACATACAGAGATTGTTCTTACCACTGAACGAGGGGCCAAGGACAACCATTCTAAACAGCTTTTGGATGTCAAGGGCAGGGATATCACCCATACCAGCAGACTTGAACTTTTTTGGCAACGAAGCACCATAGTTTGGAATTTCATCGCCAATCTATAATCCTGCTTTCTATCTAACGTTGGATGCCAGTGGATATCTAACCTATAATTATGCACAGACGCTTTATCTCGATAAAAACGATTATTGCCTAACTTACATAACAGGTCTTATTCCAGGGACAGCAACACAAGGTGTAGCCCTCATTCCAGGTACTAATAATGATATCAGTGGAATTGGAGCATTATCATGTACCAGTCTGACTGTGAATGGTTTCAGCGTATCATCTGCTCCCACTTACGTGCTCAATATAACGCCTGGAACGGCTGCAAACAACAAGGCACTTGTTCTGGGACCCTCTGGCGAGATCGGAACGATCACGTCATTGACTGCAACCAATATCACGGGCACGCTACAAACCGCGGCACAAACCAATATAACATCTATTGGAGCGCTCTCAGGATTAAGCATTGGCGGCAATCTGACCTTCACAGGAGCATCACGAATCATAACTGGCTTACTACCCTAACGGCAACTACACTGACAGGATCACTATCTACGGCAGCTCAGACCGCGATTACATCGGTTGGAATTCTAACAGCTTTTACGATCGATGGCAAACTGACCTTCACAGGGGTATCACGATCGAGTTCTGGTTTAAGTAGTATTTCAGCAACTACACTGACAGGATCTCTCTCTACGCCAGCGCAAACCTCAATCACGTCAGTTGGTACTCTATCTAATCTTACGCTTGCAACAGGCGGCACTGGTTTGCAGAATTCAGGAGTTAAGTTCTGGGACGCAACGACTTTGGCGTAAAAGTCTTTAAACCATAATCAATTCCTTGATATCGTAGAGGGCGGCTGTGTTGCTCAAAAGGCACTGGTAGTAGATCTTAACAAAGATGTTGGATCTATCAGAAATCTCTCTTGCATGGGAACTTTCTCAGCATCTGTATCAACATCAACTCCAACTCTGACATGTGATACGATAACCAAATCTGGAACCCAAATGATGAGCGCAACGACTCTCAATCTTAATCGAACTACTCTACAGCTACGGGGTACTACTATCAGTGCAACTGCTACTGAACTCAATATTCAATATCCTAAGTGGCTGTAATGCAACGACAACAGAGCTTAACTATCTTGATATAACAGCGACTGGATCAGGACAGGCCTCAAAGGCTCTTGTTCTTAATTCATCGTCAGCAATAACCACAGGTTTAACCAGTCTTACAGCAACAAATCTGATATCGATTACAAACACTCAGTGTTTAACTACAGCCGGAGCTGTTCTAACAACAACTTCATGTGCGAGTGAATATCAGACATTGATTCTCAATCAGAGCTTAGCTGTTGGAGCAACATCCGGGATTGCTTTTGCTGTAGATGATAGCGTTCTCAAAACTTTTACACCATCAGTTGCTCTGATAGCTACAAGGACAGCTACATCCATCCAATACGCTATGGCTGACTATGCTATCCAAACACGATCCTCGTCAAATGCTCTCAGTCCTATGACGAGTCGCTTAGTAGTGAAACAGGCAGGAGGCATTGGTATCAGCACAAGTTCGCCAACAGGTAGTGTCCATATTATTGGATCTGCTTCGTATTTAGCCGGTAGTTGGCAGCGAATAATGGCCTTTGCCAATGATGATGCTACGACACCGATTCGCGCGGAGATTCAAATAGTTGATGCTACTTCTGGTACAAGCAGCGGAAATGGACTTTGGTTCGGGACGATAACTGCAGATCCCGTGAAATTTGGATGTGGTAATACCTTTGTGATGTATATCAATACGAGCAATCGAGTTGGTATTAACCTGTCAGCAAGCTCCTGGAGCCCTGAAGCTGATCTGCATGTGAATGGTCAGGTATGGTCTAATAGCTATTTTCATTCGAAGCAAAATGTGGACGGTAAAGCAGTCAACCGCACTAATTGGTCTCAATCAAACTATTTGGCGTGGGGAACAGATGCAACGGTAGGAGCTATGAGGTTAGGAACATGTGATGCCAATTATGCATGGGTATCATATGCCCCTGTGAGGGGCGGTGCATATACAAATGCATCGGACCAGAGGCTAAAGAAAGACATTGTAGAGATCCCATATGGACTGGATGAAGTTATGCGTATGCAACCAAGGAAGTATACTATGCGTCAAGATAATAGCCAACACATTGGATTCATTGCGCAAGAGATGCTTAATATCATACCTGAATGTGATTCAGGGACTGAATCGCCAGATGATGAGATGAATAGTGTCGGAGAACCGTGTAATCCAATGGGTATCGACTTAACCTCCTTGACCGCCCTCCTTTGTCGTGCCATTCAAGAACAGCAAAAGCAAATTGATGAGCTGCGGGCAATTACCTCGGAATGAGTATAGCCATGGCTGCCTTCACATTTCGCGTGTCTAAACGCAGAGATAAGAAGTATGATAATGTGTTTGCTGATGGTAGAATTGTATTTTTTGGCGGTACGCCTTATGCTCAATACAAAGACCGTACAACACTGAAAGCTTACCAAGACTACGATCACAAGGATAAGAAGCGGCGCGAAGCGTACTATAAACGTCATGGTCCAATTGATGGAGAAAATCCGTACACGCCCGACTGGTTTTCAAAAATAATATCTTTGGTAGAGTATAGCAACAATGGGTTGCATCCCAAGAAAAGAGCTCAAAACTAACCTATCTACTGATGAGCCGAACCAGATTGTGGGATCAACGATGCTGCAGGCTGATAAGATTATTGTTCTTGGTGATAGTGTGTTCCTCCCCACCCAAAGTCCTGATGGGGAGTCTGCCATACTTGAAGTTAGTATCAGCGATAAAAAAATCAACATTTATCGAGGATATCGAGATAAATTGATGCGACATGGCATTTCTTAGAGAGCGAACGTCTTAACCGTTTTTGACCTTTTTTTCGGCTGGTAAGCCCACAAACAGCCACCCTCGGTTTGCGTTGATGCATCCACCTTCCGGATTGACTTATCAAGATCAGTTGCCCACACAGCAGCCTGAGTCTTCTGAGGTCGGTCATGAATGATTAGATTCTTCATGATTGCTTTGAGTTCGGCAATATTGTTATCGGCGTTATCACCATAACTACCGGCTGAGCTGGAAATAATGCGGGGGTTGAAGAAGAACATGGTGTTTATAGTAGTCGAGTGATAATTTCTTTAAATTCCTTATCATCGATGAGACGATTACTGTACATATCCACTGGGAGAGACTTGAGCTGCTTAATAATGCTTGGATTATCATTTCCTAACTCAATCTACCCCTTGAGCTTGTCATACTCAGCACGAAGGGTTTCCAATGGATCCGTGAGTTTATCGTGCAAATTGTACTGGAGATGGGTGATTGCAAGGATCTCCTTGAACATTTTTTTATCTTCGACGCTGAGCTTATCATACGTTGGCTGATCAATGTGTTGCTTATAAACAAGAGTTCTGATCACGCCTTGAAGACTATCACTGATCTGACACTTCGGTCCGCACTTTCTACGATTCGGTTGCACAATCACGAGAGTATTAGCATCGAGGTCAGGAATACGAATATACTTGCTACCAAGCTGGCGATATACGTAGGCACTTGGCGTAGCTAAGCCCTGAATCTCATTGAGATTGTAGGTTCTTCCACGCCTGACAAGTGGAGCCACACCAGCCCCTCTTAACCCACGACCTTTAAGACCCTCTCCGCGAGAACGTGTGGCAACCTCGTCGGCAGCACACTCACGTTCCTCTTCTTCCGCGATCTCTTGGACTAATTTGCTGTATTTCTTATACTTGGTACTTTGAAAAGACTTTGTAGCCTTCACAGCTGATGCTGTGGCTTTCAGTGCTGATCGAGCTGCTTTTGAGCTATTTCCTTTCACAGCCTTCTTAGCCTCTTCATGTCGCTTTTGAGCCTCTCCATAAGCTTGGTAAGCGCGCTCAGCGTCATCGTGAAGCATGTCCAATTCACTCTCCTCTTATACATCCTCACTTTGTTGTTTAGCGTCATCAGCATTGCTGAAGATTACCTCGCGAATGATCTTGAGATTGTCATTCACATTTTTAATCATTTTCTTCTCCGCTTCAGTTGCAGGACCTTCGATATCGCTTGCAGTACGATGGACATCTTCCAGACCACTTAGAAGCGCAAGGAATGTATCCATCCAACGCATCACCTTCATCAGGTCGGACCAAGCGTTTCCTGACACAATTTTATCTTCCTTATTCCTAATGTTGAAATAGTGATTCTCACTTGGTTCGCTAAAATAGTACGTGGAGTGGACTTTCACACCATTTTTAGAATCGACAACAGGGTGTAGAAGAAATGGGGGTATCAATCTTGTTATCAAATAGGCTCTTGTAGTACTCATATAGAATTTTCTTAGCTTCGCTGTCAGGGATTGATAGATTTCTATCCATATCTTCATCCAAGCCGGTTTTCGTACCATGTCGTGCCTCGCGCTCTTCATCATCTTCATAAGGCTTGTAGTCCTTGACATCTCTTTCAACATCGCTATATCCAACCATAGTTAGTGGCAATCCTCTATCCTTGATCATGTCTAAGAACGCTCTTAGTGTGGATTGCCAATCAATCTTCTTCAGTGTTGCTGTGTGCTGCAGGTTTCATTCTTTTCCAAAAAAATCAACGGATCCATCTTTTACCCAAACATACTGTTTTAACGAGCTTTTGTCAGATTTATATTTATCCTTGAAAATTGGTGCAATGCTCTTCATTAATCCATTCGAATCCAGCATCTCCATGTTTTTAGAAATAATCCATAGCATCTTAAATCTACTACGCTCATCGTCAGATGTGGTAGAAGTTATTTTCTAGCAAATGTAATATTGGGCAGTCTTCGATCCTGAAGAACAGCATCAAGTTCTTTTAATTCATCACCAGTTCGCTTCTTCTCTAAACGCATACCGGTTCTCGTTCGATTTTCTTCATCCAACATTCCATGTATTTCATCGATCGATTGACTTTCAGCATCATAGTACATATCTTTAATCTTCTCCATAGTTGCTACCCAGTCAATATACTTGTATCGTTTATATTTTGTTTTACCATTTTTCGATATAAGCGCCCCGTTTTCACCAATAACATAGCGTTTATCGTCTTTAGTATCTTTCTTTTTAATCGGATGAATTCTAAGTGCAACCCAATTGTGGTACTTTTTGAAGAACGCTTTGACCCATTCTCGAGATGCCACTTGCTCCTCCGTGTCAAGCCGGCTGTGTTTAGAAGATGTATTGGTTTCTGCATCAGTCGTTGAAGGCTCGATATTATCTGTGTTTGTCCCATTGTCTGACATTCGTACACCATTGTCTACTTCAGCATCTGCCGTACGTACTCCGTTATCCACTCCAACGTCCACTGTAGTAGGGCGGACCTGAACGTTTCGATCAGTTGTATTAAGACTTGCTTGGAATCCTATTTCAGCTGTATCAGGGTGTGCATGGACTTCAGCGTCTACCATAATGGGGCGAACATTCACATCAGGATCGGTTGATACATCAGGGTTTGTTTGGGAGGATTCATCACTCACCGTTTTTTTAAGGGCTCAGACGACCCGGTTGCGGAATCTGTCTGAGCTGATGTGGAAGATGTGGAAGTTATGCTAATAGTTTTACCTACGTCGCTTGCCCACGATGCGCCTTCATACATATCACGCTTAGCATTAGCTTGACGAACACGACGTTGAGCTTTTTCAAGAAGCTCCTGTCGTTTTTGCTCTCTCTGAGCGAGGGATGTGAAATTTGGAAACATTGTGTCTATATCATTCGAATCATAAAAAAATGAGTACGTAATTACCAATAGCTGGGCATAATTGAGTCGTGTCGAAACTGAGAGTACGAATGACAAATATGATTTCGCTCATTAAGAAGACTTAGATAGCGGTCCTTGATGCAATGGAATGGAACTCCAAATATTGCTTCCAACTCATGGCGATACTTACGATTTACTACCGTTTTCGGAAATTAGCTACTACATCGAGGTTCATTAGTTCGTTCTTGATTCGGCATACTTCCTGGATAATCCATAGCTTCCGCTGTAGCTTAGCAAGCTCACGATCCTTATCTAAACAGCTGGGGCACATTATTATCCTATTACTTTATATCAAGTCAGATAATTCCAAACTTTTCTCAAAAATAGATCGAACAATATACTTGAGTCAAAAGCTTACAGAGGATGTCTCTATCGAATATATTTACAAGCTAATTATGACTTATTTTTGTGGCGGGTGAAACCCAGTACTCCTTCTCTAACGCAGACGATCTGTTTTTATTAATTAAAGGGAGATTTGAGAATGGCTCCCAGGAGTCAGGTTCATTACCCAGCCATCTCACCAGATATTTGAACTTTCCGGTTCGCATCTTTTTGTGATCTAAGATCTTCTCTGCCTCAAGAATATCGCCTCGATTATAGTAGCATCCGTAGTCTCTGATTTAACCCTTTTAAGATCATTTGGTGCCTTGTAGAGGGTATGTCCATTTTTTGAGCGGATTTGAACTCGGTATCCATCAATTCCAACGATTGTATAGACGGCTTTGCTCCATCGAGCAGCTTCTTTATCAAATGTCTGCTTCTTCAGTCGATATAGCACATTTGCTCCGACTTCGAACTCATTCTCAGCTCTCTCTGCTTCACCTTGGTTGTGTTCCAGCTCTGACCCAATGACTTTACCTTTGGTTTCGTTTGGGGTCATTTTAATTGAGCGATGAAATGTGCTATTATAGTTTTCGATAACATCGGTGATAAGCTTGTGCGTAATCCTCTTGGGAGACATTTTAGTTAGTCTCTGCTTTAATGTCCTGTTGAATTGTTCGATTTTGCCCATGGTTCCATGATCACCAGGCTCATTGTTGTAGTGCTCAATTTTTTTAGTTTGGAAGAATTCTTGAACCTGTGAGTTCATGAACTCGCTTCCATTATCGCTTGTCAGGATATCAACTGTGTGAAGGTGAACAAATGCTTTAAGCGCTGCTAACACAGTTGCTGCCGTCTTGTTTGATAAGAGCTTTGCGCATCCCAACCTTGAGTTGATGTTGATAGCAGTCAAAATTGGTCGTTTCTCCCAAAACGCAAGATCCATTTGCCACGAATTGGGGTTGTATGAAGCTATTTTGAAGCCATCAAATCGCTTCTTCTGATCCTGAAATCGCTGAATATCGGTCTGGTTAGCATACCACTCCTTCACGATTTCGATAGTAATCTTAGGGTCTAACTCCTTTGCCTTCTGATACAGAGCTTGAGTGCCGATAAAACGGTTTTGGGATCATAGTAGAGTTTTTTTTAGTAGGTCTTGAAAAGACAAGATCCTATATTTAGATGGAAAAAAATAAGCATCAGCTCGATATATCCCCTTAGACATTAAGAGGAATCATTGAAACACCGTCCGACATTACCTGATGCTTATCATAGTAGTAATTGAGCGCTGTTTTGGTTTGAGTATAGGTAATGATCGATTTGGTTTCTTTCGATAGTCTGAAACCCTTGTTAATACCCCGAAGTGTGATGCGGTCCCTGGGTTAAGCACATCAATATTGCGACCACGCCCCTGATGTACACCCTTAGCACTGACTTTGACCTTGTGTTCCTCGTCCGGTAGGTAGCAGATGTAGTTCTTGGAGGATAATGAGACCATTGCATCACCTCGCCACTCTTCCTTGAATAGACCAGGCGTGCGGCGGTCGAACTTGGCTACCTCAGCGTTGTAGTCTCGCGGGAACCACTCGTACTTATGCTCATCGAAGTGATCACGTAATTCAGGCTTGATACATTCTTTGAATGGGTTCTCACAGCTGAACGCAATATATCCACTGTCCGTGTCCATCTCCTGATATTGGAAGTCCGAACGATCAAAGTAAAAGTATATGCAGTCATAGTAAAACTGAAGCATGAGTAGCTTAGCGAGCTGATAGATAGCAATCGATAAATGGATCGGGTTCTTGTTGTTGGGCCGACGCTTTTTCATCGTAATCTCACAAGAATCATGCTCCTCCAACCCGTGAAACGTAAAGTGTTCGATCTTGTTCTTAATAGCTTTGTCGTTCGACTCATACTTGACCTCTTTGTGCTTGCTCATATCCATTCCAGATCGACCGAAAGCACTGTTGCCTACAAGTTTCATCATCTCAGCAATCATCGCCTTAGACTTATCAACATCACCCTCTCGTCGAGCGTTTGATACGGCCTCCATAAACGGATCAAAAGCCTTGTGAGAGCTAGCCTTAATAAAGCAGTAAGTCTTGATGATCTCCAAACCATGAGAGAGATACCATTTAAGCAAAGGTGCGTATATAAGAATCTTTTCACCAAAGTAGCTACCCATAAGCTTACGAGCCGGTTTTGCTCGGCTTTGCTTACGTGCCTCGTTGTACTTAAACATGTGATGGTCAATGACACTCTCATCAGTACAATCGATTAGCGTGTTCTTGAAAATAGGGGTCATCTCACTGAAGTACTCTTTGAAGTGGTCTGGTGTGCGAATATCAAACTCGAGGAAGCCGAAAATCTTATCAGCAACGATGTCCTCGACAATGCCGTCATAAGCCTCGATCGTAGTCAATCGTCCGCATGGCATCTCATGATTAAGTGCCCATACGTATAGAGCGTTAGCATCGTATCCGATAATTTTCTTACAGAGCTTACCACCTCGAATCTTCGTCTCATTGCGCTTAGCGTAGCGATTGAAGATAATAGATGGGCCTCCAGCAATGTTGGCTTTCATCTTAGCATAGATGTCTTTTTCCTCCTTATCAATGCTATACACCAATCTGTCCGAGTTGAACTCAAGCAACTTCTTATAGCGGAATCCCTTGAGCGACATGTCTTTACGCGCGGTGTTGCACTTGATATAGCTGACCAATATGTTGCCATCGATGTGTCCAAGCTTGTTGTTGATACGGTCTGCTGAAGCGGTATCGACGGTCAACTGACAGTAGCATAAGCCACACAAATACTTTTGCTTTTGTAGTAATGTATCCAAGTGATCAAGTATCATACCAAATTCCCGCTTTGCCTTAGCATCCTGACTCTTGTAGCCACCCATACGCTGAGCTGGAAATTGGAATGCGTCAGCATGTGCCTTATCCGGATGTTGGAGATTTTTGAAGCAGGTCTGATACATAACCTTCTCCGAAAGTCCAGGTAGCGACACTCCATCCGCGAACATATCCAGATCGAAACTCATGAATAGCTCGCGCTGGGCTTTGATAGTCTTGATGAGTGGAACTACATAGATATTGTTGTACCAGACGAGTAGGTCCTTGATGGAATTCACCTCATAGTACCCCCACACGAACTTCACCCGCTCGTAGTCGTCATCGTTGATGCTTGTTCCACGGAGCTTACTGTCAAAAGCTGACTTAGGCGGGATAGTAGTCTGGTTGAGTACATTGAAAGCGGTGATGTACTCATACGGGAAAAGACCCTTGCCAAGACCACAGACACATCTAATTTTATTATCACATTTGCAGCCACCCAGATATGTCGTAAGATACTTATCGTAGCTGGTACCAGCCGTTACATAGTTGCTAATATCGAGCATTTTCATGTTCGATGTAGCAATGCACATGTAGCTGGGGTTCTTGATAACGGATTTGATGTTGTCAGTACCAATGATGGCGAATAAGTCGCTCTTAATCAAGTTGATATCGTATCGACCAGAATTGAAGCCGAATACTGGTACCTGATCAATCTGCTGTTTAAGTCTCCCGTAGTCAGACCTCTGCTTACCAAAGCCAAGACTGGTATGGAAGTGGAAGAAATGACCATACTTCCCTTCCTTAATCCAACTCTCCACATCAGACATCTTGTACTTCTGACCAAGATTGACGCCTGGAATTTCCAAACCGGTCAGACCGTGGGCATTGATGATTTTTTGCAGAAGCGACTTATACTTATTGACATTGTACTGTTGGATCTTCACCGATACATCACCAATGTATTTGGACATATCCATAAGCAACATCTTTGGATCGTCATTTACAAAACAGCGCACCTCCTCGGTTAAGCTATCAGCTACGGATACAGACACCGGAATGTGTTCGTTCGTGAAGTCAGTATTCTCCCCGTGTTGAGTTGTGGTAGGCTTAAGGATTGCCTCAAAGTCATAAACAATGAAGTGGTCGATGTACTGGTTAGCATTCTTAACGGAATACTTTGTAAGCAGTGATCGGATCGCGTTAGGTGCTGGCTTGTAGATAGTTGGCTCAGCGGGGAAGCTCTCAATATTCACAAACTCGCACTGATTTTTCTTGTGATTTTTAAGTCTTTCACCGCTCACGAAAATCATTTCACACTTGGGGCACTGATACTTAGACTGAAGCATATCGATGCTCATAATGTAGAGAGCGTGATTCTCGTGTGATAGAATATCCATAGCTTCATACCACTTGTCCGACCTACGATTGCATTCTACATTTCCAGAAGCTACATCCATGCTGTATACGTTAATACCGAGTTGGAAGCAGTCCTCAACCTCATCGAGCTGTAGCAGGTCAATAGACTTGAAGCTCCTAAATAGACTCAACGTATACTTGATCCCCTTAAAAGAGCATTAGCGCTTGAATGCCTCCTTCACCTGAGCCTGAATTCTGCGAGGATCCTTCTTAGCGCTCTGGAATGTGTGCCAGGCGATGCAGTGGAAGACGCACTTGTTGTTGGTCTTAGGGAAGTTGATTACATGCTTGTTTTCGCGGATAACCTTAGGAATAACAGCATCGCTATCCCCAAGAGCATGGTCGCGGTGGTAGACAGAGATCTTGAATGCAGTGATCGCCTTAAGCTTATATCCAGCTGGGGTAGTTCAGCTTGTCAGCCAACTCCATAGGCCGGATTTCCGAAATCACCTTCTTTCGAATATCCGCCTTGCTGTTGATTGCGACAGGCTTATTGAATACATAAGTGTTGGCGAGATTCGGGTAGAAACAGCGGGTGTCATCAGGATCAGTCTTGCTCACAAGTTCGTACCCGAGAGCAATATTTACCTTAAAAGCACTTGTCTGAGTCGACAGAACGTTCTCAAGCTTATCGTAGAAATCAGTAGCCTCGATACCCTCATATAGGTGTGATTCCATGTGTTTACCAGTGTAAAAACGGTACTTGGGATCAGCCTTATAGTCAGGCGACATATCCTTCTCAAGGGTTTCAACTGAAACATTGTATTGCTTAGCCACCACTTTCTTGTTGACTGAACGTGAAATGTTGCTAACATATACCATCTTACCAGTTCTACCTCAAACCTTAACCCGGTAGCTGCTACCCCATTTGACAGCTTGGATATTTAATCTCTTTAATCCTGCGAGTTCGTATGCAAACATATTGCCTATATATCTTCGTCTATATTAATCTCGTGAGAATCGACTTTATAATATCGGACCTTGTATCAGGATCGACTTTATATTTGGGCTGACTTTATACCTAAGAATTTTTTTTAATTAATTAGTTAAGTTCGCTTTGGCAAAGTTCTGATTTACTTAAGTAATTCTTCTTCTTACGGGCACGAATTTCTTCGCGATTTTTCTCATCATATTCTCGCTGCTTAGCCAGTCGCGTTTCCCTTGTTTTTAGATAGTACCGCTTTTGAGCGGCTTTGATTCGCTCTTTGCTAAGTTCGTATTGTTCAGGTGAGTACGTCATCTTTGTATATTACTAACTTTATATTTATCAGGAATAAAATATTGTAATAGAAGGCAAAGCTCCGCATTCATTACGTTTTATGCCTACTTCGAAGCGTATTACTAATCTACATATCGCTTGCACCCCTGCGGTCTTACGGCGAACAATATGCCACGCTTTTCAAACAACTCCGGCATCCTTTGCCGCATTAAGCTTGTCGCTTGCTCTCTGCAATGAGGCCTTAGCCCACATTTTTGTCAGCCTCTCCAAACTTGAAAATCACCCGAAAGTCCGACCTTAAAAAGTGTGGACCACATCGTGTAATTTCTCTGTCAGAAAGCAACTCGGTCGAAAAGCACCCAGTGGGAAAGAGCAGCGATGGCGGACAAGCAAAAACCTCACGAAGACGTCCTCACGCGACTCGTGCGCGACTTGGAAACGAAGACGACTTTGTGCTACGTCAAGGACTATCCTGGAGTGGAGCTGAAGCAGTTGAATCATCACGTGAAGAAGCTCGGTCCACTGGTGAACCCTGTTTTTGGCGAGCAGCCGGCGTTCTTCATCGACGAAGGATACTTCATTCCGTATCGAATGGTCGTGTACGGCAACGAGAAGGTGGCAGCCAAAATTGCAGAGCTCCTTGGTGAGTGGTCAAAGTGGTCTGGAAAAGGAGGCAGAGTGACGACCTCGCAAGGGGCGTTCATTCTGGAGCAGCGTCCCGGAGGGCCCAACGTGAGAATGCCCGACGTGGCATACACACCGCGAGATGATGACAGGAATTTGACTCGTGGACAGATGTGGACGTATCGTGGCGATCCCTTTGTTCCCACCTTTGTTGTTGAGATTGATAAGCTTGCTGGTCGAGGCTCTCAACGCAGAGCTCTCGATCGAAAGATGCGAAATGAATATTTCCAGCACGGCGTCCAGTTGGGTTGGCTGATCGACCCACGCCCAGACTTTCAGCGGATGTATGAGTACTATCTCGACGACAATGGAGACGTACAATGCTCTGACAACACTGCGTGGAGAGATCTTGACGGTGGCGACATTCTTCCTGGTTTCACTCTTGTTAGCACTGATCTGGAGATGGTGTTGAACCAGGATTCGGGTTCGTCGTCAGAAGATGAAGTCGATTTTACTTGCCCAGAGCGAGGATGCAGAAAGCGATTCCGATCGCGCAGTTCATGGACTGCTCATGCTGAATGGCACCGTGCTGAGCGCTCTCGACAGAAGTACTTAGCCAAGCGTGAGAACTCATAGTTATCCAGTGTGAACTCATAGCCATCCAGTGTGGCAACTACGCTTCGACAAGTTCCTATTTAACCATATCGCAGAACCCAAAGCTTGCGATCTAAAGCATAGTTGGCGGCGCTGACTGATTTCTTTTTCCTGATTAGTGGTTAAGAGAAGATAATAAAAAACTATCTATTGTTTTATCAATATAGTTTGAATGTTGTCGGTCGAGCGGTTCTAAAACTACCCTACGATCCAAAAGACGTTGCTTTCACTCTCAGGTGGTCGAGAGGTTGCGTCGCTGAAAGCGATCCTGGCCCGAAAGAAGATTCCAGGAATGTTCTTGGTGGTAAATTACGGTAAGGAAAAAAACTGCCGGCGTAATGTTCTAAGTATTATTAATACTACTAGAAGAAAGCGAGTCGAGGAGGCGCTGGGTAGTGAACTCGCTTGGGTTTCGGCGTCTCTCCACTCGCGTCCGCTTCGTCCTCACTACTCGACGCCTCGGGAACGAGCTGTACAGTCTCCACTTCACCTTCTCGCTCCGGTGGTACGATCACGATCACATCTTCCAGTAGACCAAGTAGAGTACGCAGCTTCTTGACGCCATAAGTAGCAGGCACAATGGACTTGTGCATCGACTTCTCGAATGCTGCAGGGAACTCACTCAGCGGCACTTTTCCAGACCCACCGCCGTCATAGCGACTCACAACTTTATGAACTTCGAGCTTGAGGATGTTAAACTCTTGGGCCAGTGCTGCGTCCGACAGGATCCGCTTCAATACCGCCTCTTTCGGTTCATGACTAGACTCCGCAGTCTCCAGAGCTGCGTCATCTGCATTATCCTCACGCTGGCCAAGATCGACAGGCTTGAGGCCTGTTCGTGGGCGTGTAATGTTCTGCTTGTTCATGGGTTCACTCTTGGCACGATCGAGTGCGTCAAGATCATCCAGCACCTTGCGGAGTTTCGCTCGAGTCTCCAGCATCGTCTTCATGGCATTCTTAGCAGCGTCAAGCTTCTCATGAGTCTCTTCAGCCGCTTGAATCGCCTGTTGCTCAGTGGCTCGTTCTGTGGCCAATTCTTCTCGCAGTCGGAGCAAGATCAGGCGTTGAGCGTTGACTCGCTGCACAGTAGGAGCGATCTCAGCAGCCTTGGAGGCGTATTGACAGGCAGCACGGACCCAGACGCACGTGGCTGCTAGCGCTGGCGATACAGTGTGCAGTTGGAAGTTACTCGGACGGAGATGCGGATGGTGGATCACACTCGTAAGTGAGAGCAGTCAAGTCCTTCGAATCCCCTCAGCGAACGAGTAGGCATCGAAAAGTGGCAAAACATACAGCGCCTTGACCGCGTATCTGTGGATTAAACCTTCTCGATCACCTAAGATGACGTTCTCGTCGCTGTTGGACAACAGACGCTAGACATCTTGCCAAAGTGCCGTCGTTTCCAGCACCTCGATAGATAAACATTCCCTCGCCATGCATCTCGTCGTCTTCGAACGGACCTTCGTATCTATCGCCATTTGGGAACACTAGAATACCGCGACCGTGTCGTCGTGTACGTCGCATTGCGCCTGCATAATGTCGTCCGTCAGCAAACCCTACAGCTCCGGAGCCATCGAGGAAGCCGTCGCAGAATTCACCCGAGATTCGGTCGCCATTCGCCAGAGTGCGAACGCCATGTCCATGCCAGAGACCACGTCGGAAGGAGCCATCGTAACGAGAATTATCAGACAATATCAGTTCACCTGGGCCATTGTGACGGTCGTGTGCCCAGTAGCCTTCGTACAGCTCGCCGTTCTCCATCCGTTCGATGCCGTAGCCATGACGTTGACCATCTTTCCACTCACCGACGTACTCGCCTCGAGCGAAGACCATTCGGATGTGTAGAATGCCAAGTCCGTGGAATTTTCCACGTCGCACTGATCCTTCGTAGATGTGAGTGGCAGGACTCACGTCACGCGGAAATTCGCGCCACTGGCCGTGAACGGCGAGAAGAAGTTGTCAACACCTTCGCCTTCCCACACTGTGCCGTCTCGGCACGTGAACTTTCCCCAGTGTTTGTGTGCCGGCTTTCGAGTCTTACGCGGTGGATCAGGATGAGCTCCAGCGCTGGAGAGAAAAGGCTTTAAGCCACTGGCACTGGCATCTTCGACCCACGGGCCTTCGTAGATGGAGCCATCGTTGTACTCGATAACCACGTGGCCTTAAACTCGTCCGTCTTGGAATGAAGACTCTAACCGAACGTTCGTATGGGGCAATTCTCGGAGCTTGGGCTTCTCAATTCGTGTTTGTCGTCGAGGCTTTGGCTTCGTAACAGGTTCACTCGTCTCATTACCGACAGCTGCGTCGTTTACAGGTGCCGGTGTGCTCTCGACTATCGCTGTTCCTGCAGATTTCAACTCGGAAGTTGCTTGACCAGGTGACGTCGTGTTGATATCACCCACAGACTGAGCAGCACCTTCAGCAGGAGCTCCAGTTGACTGCCTTCCAACGTCGTCACGAAGATACTCAGCGTCTGTAGCTTTGCCATTCAAGAAACGTTCGTGCAGCGCGAGGTCGTGATTCGAGATGTGGAGCGAGTGCAGCGGTATTTTGAGCTCCTCACCAGCCGCAGCGGCCTCTGCTGCCTCTTGAGCGGTCTTAGCATTCGCCATCGCCAGCTCCATTAGTGTCATGGCACTCTTAGCCATCACATCCTTCTCAGCGCGTTCCCGACGATGTACAATACGAGCCTGTCCCTGCCGTAGTTTCCCCAGTAAGAAGACCTCGTCGCCTTCATCACGTTGCTGCCGCAGCTTCTGTCGCTCTGCTACATGCAGCAACTGCAGACGTCGCAGTTCTTCTTGAAGAGTCTCAAGTTGTTTCTTCCACACTGCTATCGCCAGAAGAACGCGGTGGTTTTCAAGAACATCCGATCCCTGTTTGTGAGTCTCCAGTACTATAGCACGCATGCGTAGCGTCCGAATGAGTTGGTGTATGAACGGTACGAAAGCTTTCTCGATGGCTCCCAAGCGCGCCAATTCTTCTCCATGATGGCGATTCGTTCCTCGGACGAGGCCATCAAATCTGCCAACTTCTTCTGAACCTGCGCCAGTGACGCCTCCGCCTTCTTCCGTTCACGTTTGAGCGACTGCTTCTGCCATTCTTCGCCTCCACTGGCTTTGATACGTTTGGTCTTAAGAGCGATATAGTCCTGAAGTTCGCCCTCTTCGTGACGCAAGACGTCAAGCTGCGTGTTCGTCTCGACTCTAAAAGCCTCGAGATCTTGTTCCAGTAAGCGTAAGGCTTCCAACACGGCATTGCGTCGACCAATATCACCTCAGGAGACTCAAAGTCAACGCCGTAAAGAGCTGACGGCGTCTCGAGTCGATTCTCGCGATCACGTCGCTCCAACATTTCGCGCTTGGACAAGTTTTTCTCTTGGATATTTCGACCTCGGTCCATCCAGACGTTCACTGCGTCCTGGCATTTGCCTTCCAAGTAAACGTCTTCCTCGATCTGGGCTTGTTCTCTATCAGCGCGTTCGTATTCATCTCTGGGTGGGGTTATTACCCGTTGGGCTTGATGTGTCAATGGAGCGCGTCCAGGCACCGTGTGACGTCGAGGCTTACGCAAGCAATACTGTCTGGAGAGCTGGAAGATCTCGACGAAGAATGCACTCGCTTTCTCTTCCGTTGTGAGATGGTTGACTGTGGAATTCCAGGGATGATAACGCAGTGCTCGCTCCAAAGCGCAAACGTGTGCACAAGAACGGAAGGGACAGATAAGAGGAACTGCGTGAGTCCGGCACATGTGCTCACTCACTTCTTCCATTGAGCGGAATCCGGACATCTGGCACACGGTACATGTCAATTTCACTCGAAGTTGCTGCGCTGCCGTGTCCTCCAGTGCCATCACACTAGTTTCTCTTGCTTCGAGTGGTATGGTGTCGATAGGCGGTCGTTTGAGGCGAACTGCGGTAAGATAACTCACCCCCGTCAGCTCTTCAGGCAACTCCATGTACATACTGGCAAGCCCCACGCCCTGGACGTTCTGAGCTGCTATACGGACACGCATGGACTGTTCGCACTCCGGAAGAATCGGCCATAGCGTGGTTTTCGTCGGTACTGAAGCTGTGAATTTAAGATCACTCGCGTCTTCGGTTTGTGGGGGTATCCGTGTCATTCTGGAGTGAGGTTTTCGAGATATGTTGACAATCGATGGAGCTGCTGCTACTCGACACAATGGCTTTGCCAGCGAGAGATTCATTGCCACTCTCGTCTTTCCACTCCACGACGTACGAGTTATCGGAGCACCGTTGTCCAGTGGAGCCTCCCACAGCACATCCACAGCTTTCCCTGCTCGCCATTTGCGGAACGGTATGGCATCTAGAGCTGCTTTCTGCTTGGCAGCAATATTGATCTCAGCCACTGCAAGTTTGCTGTGATCCTGTGGTTTATCATCCGTCTCGATTGTTTCAATGAGTTTAATGGTCTCGCGTTTGCCGTCCTCCGTGTACAACATTTGTGCTGTGCAAGTATCGTACGGATCCACGGCCTCTACTCGGGCTTCGTACCAGTTCTCATCGTCCAGTTCCACCTCGATAAAGCAGCCAACACAAGAATTCCAGTGCAGACTTCTGAGCCGCCACGATCTCCACGTCCACGACAGCTTCTGGCTTCTGTTGCTGCAATACATGAAGTGCTCGGCCTTGCGCTATAAACTCAGTGCGCTCTTTATTGGCCTGGGCGTTCCCTCGAGCTTCTTCTTGCAACAGACGAGCTTCTT
The DNA here is from genome assembly GCA_033557915.1 of Phytophthora tentaculata. Classification (NCBI taxonomy): domain Eukaryota; phylum Oomycota; class Peronosporomycetes; order Peronosporales; family Peronosporaceae; genus Phytophthora; species Phytophthora tentaculata. The sequence continues at coordinate 6,054,671 of JAUCEA010000009.1, forward strand.
CACGATCTCTCCAAGCGATTTCACGTTCAAACCGCGCCAGGAAGGCGATGGTATTCTCCTCAAGAACACTGAGCTCTGTATGTCTCTTGGCGTATCCTCGAGGACCTTCACGCGAGCGCTCTGCGTTCCAAACACCTTGACGTTCCAGTACCTGAGCCTCCAGTCTCTCTTCTCGTTCTTGCGCTTTAAGCGCCTTGACGATCTGCAGACTCTTGTAACGTGCTTCGACCGAGTTGCGCTCCAGCCAATTCCCCTTAGTAGCCACTCTAGCGATTGTAGCGGCTGCAGCGTTCCCTATTGCCTTCCTAGGATGAGCTTGACCGGTCAAGAAATGCGCTACACCCCAGCCATGCGGTACGATAGCAGTACGGAACTTCTGAGGGTCATCGTCCTATCCAGTGCCCCACATAGCTACCTGGCGCTCTTGGAAGACGCCGTGGACTAAGGCCCAACCTTCGGAAGTGCAGAACGAGCAGTTCGCTAGCTGAGGGAAGAAATGTTCCTGAGCTTTGGCGTGTTTCTCCTCAAAGCTCTTCGCAAACTCCGCCCCGCCGATAAACGCTGCTAGTTCAGCTTGTCCACGCTTCGCTAGTCGCTTGGCTACAGCCACAGTCGTTGCGTGCTGTGCCAGGCGAAGTGGGTACAGGAGCAGTCGATCGACGAAGCGAGTGTACGGCGCTGGTAGGAACACCGGTCCCTGCTTATCATTAACCAATGAGCCTTTGTATTCCAAGGGTGTGAGTCTCATCAGCACTTGCTCTAGTTCACGACGTCGAGCGATTGATCTCTGCACGCGGTTGATAACTTTCTGGATGCCTAGAGGTTAATCTGGAAGACCAGGCGGGACGTCCATGGGTCGTACAAGTTGCAGCATCACCAGCATTCGAGCGACTCTTGTATTAGCACAACGAAGTGTCTTGAGCACACGCAGCAGAGCTTGCTGGCGTCTGGCAGCGTTCACTCCTTGAAGTTCCAGCTCACGTTGATACTGCATCCGAGCGAAGTAAACTCGAGCCATACATTGAATCACTCGAGCTGCACAGTAACGCTTGGACTCGTCGGCGATAGAAGCAGCGTACGCTTCGAGTTCTTGTCGCCATTTAGCGCTGATCTTGCCGTCAGACCCAGCGACGCTCATAGCGTACGCAGCAGAGAAGGCCACCTCCGGTACACGATGAAGAACGCGCTTAGTAGGCTCCAGTTTGGTCGGCGGAATGATCAACGGGAAGAACTCGAGCTCTCCATCCAGATCCATCTTAACCTGAGCCACTCCATCCGCCAAACTCAACAAAAAAGCCGTCTCACCACAGCGTGGGTGACCAGGTAACACGACGCGAACGGCACCGCCACGATCCACGCGCTCTTCACTGTGTCGCTTTTCGTCGGCTGTACTGGTAACGAGCTGCTCAAAGTCGCCCAGATATCGCTGAGCAGCCTGCGACTTACTCTGCAGACGCATCAAGTTAAACGTTCGTCGTTGAGGCTTCTCTGGAGCTGCAGCTTGTGCTTGGAGCTGTTTAACTGCATTGGCCTCTACTTTCTTCTGGACGATAGGGAAAAACGCTCGCAGCTCGTCAAAATCCTCTTGAACTTCTCGAAACACCGAGCGAATGTCAGTGAGGAAAGCGGCAGGATCAAGGCCGAAGAACGACAGGAAACTACGCAGTCCACGCTGCGTCGGACGCGTTGGAGCTCCGAGAGTACGCAGCATTTTTCCCTCCACTGCTCGTCGCGTCAAAACCTCCATACGAGTGATATAGCTCCTGCTGCAGTTCGTCTGCTTGCAATGCGACCACGATACACAGCCTGCAAGCGCGAGGCACTGCGAATCTGGACCAGCAATTCCTTCTGCGAGGCAAACCATTGACGTGCCAAATACCCGCGGATATGGCGCTGAATGGTGACGGCGGCCAGGTTCTTAACGCGTTCCAGACGTTCCCGTTCCAGTTGTTTACGTCGTGCTTGGACACGCACCAGCTCCTGCGTTTCTGCCTCTTGCTGCTTGCGAAGTATAAACCTAGCACGTCGTACTTCCTCGAACAAATGCCTGGCTGCCACTCCACGCCATCGACGCTGAAGAACGATAACCATACGCAGTTCTCGCTCCACTTGACGCATCTGGTTCTCTTCAATAGCCATGGCTTCTCTCTCACGCTCTGCGCGCAGATATTCCCGTAGTCGAGCTTTTCTCGTCGCTGCAAGTAGCAGAGCTTTACTCAGTCGACCACGCCAGGCGTTCTGGATCATTACGGTAGCCCAAACCATGTACAAGTAGTGGTTTTCCACCTGTCTTCTAGCCAACACGCCTCGCCAGTAAGCCTGCAGTCTTGTGGCCATTCGACGCGCATGTTGAAGCTCTCGAATCTGAGTGACCCAAACTGTGAACATGAAGGTTAATTGAGCGTTGGCCATCATGGCTCGCACCCGCTTTCGACAGTATTTAGCGTACTCTGTATGAGCTGCCCAAGCCGCAAAGACGCGAACTTGAGTGCCATTCATGAAGAACGCTAAGGCTCGACGCTGTCGATTGCGCATCTCGATCTGCTCTTGAGTGAACTCGTACCACGTACTCACGGCCTTGGCAGCGTTCATCATCTTCAGTCACGCTGCTACTCGACCAGAAACAGCTCGAAGTGCCACTACATCTTGGTGATATTTCCGCCAGCGCAGCCAACATTTCGTCACGATATTGCTGGAGAATTTCGCGAATGCTCGTCGCTTGGCTCGTTGTTCTCGTACAAATTCTATCCAGGCATTCCAGACCAGCAACTTGTCTCGATGGAAGATTTTCCCTGCTAAACGACGATATTTGTCTCGTAGTTGACGTTCTCGCTGTGCGTTTTGATGCCATTGACGAAATGCCCAGTGAGTTAAGCTCTGTATACGAACACACGGTAGAAGTAAGCTCTGTGAATATCTATCGACACAACGCTCACGCTCAATGCTTCGTACCCCGCAGACGATGGACATTGTCGCCTTGAGCAGGAAAAGCTTCTGATCTCGCACAAACTCGAGCCACAGACGCCACACCAAACGCTTCGCAGCCAAGTTTGCTCGAGTCTATGATAGTATTCACGAAGGGATACAGTATTAGAAGTCGTGATCTCAGGTGCTGGGCCTGCTGGTACTTACTCTGCCTTCGAGCTGCGGTGTCGAGTTATGAGTCTCTAGTGAAACTGCGTTCAGAAATACTTTGGTGACCAATTGTCGACGCCATTTCTCCTGTGCTGTAAGCGTACGCCAGGCCACAACCACGCGGGGCAGCGACTGACCTTTCCAGAATGCTAACGCTTTCTTAGCATGACTTCGCTTGTGTTGGACGAACCGCTTCCAAGCACTGAAAAAAGCTGGTAGTCGGTGTTGTCCCCAGAAATTGAGAGCTTTTGCTGCTTTTAATGCAGCTAGAGCACGCTTCTGCTCTCGTTTGGTCTCCAAATACAGCGACTTTCACGCGGTAAATACCTTAAGTTCGGACCGATTAGTCCAATAGCTCTGTGCTCGTCGTACGCGTCGATCATGTCGGCGCTTGCGCCAATGTTACTGGATTAATATCACTGCTTTAACGACCTTCCGTCGAGTGATACCGTACTTCATTCGACACCGATAACCACGGAATACTCGCTGGATATCCAACGCAGCGCAGAACTGTTCCCACTCACGATCTTCCTGGTCGCTCTGCTTTTTACGAGCACGTTGTCGGACTCGAAAACGAGCTTGAAGCGTGGTCGCTAGCTCGATACTTTTAACAGAATATCCGAAGATTTTCTCTCGCCTTCGAGCTGTTGTAGCCGCGTCAGGATCAGAAGCTGCTAGTCCTTTGAGCTTCTCCCCATTATCGACGACCACTTCAATGCCATAGGGATTATCTGGACGACTGCGAAGGAGCTTATCCAGGTCGGATACTTGGATCAGTGGGCATTGAAACACGTTGAGGTGACGTAGGAAGCGGCACTTGTTCCAGATCGCTGTCAGCCCGGTAGGATCGAGATCTTCACAGTGAGAGAACTCCAGTACTTCGATATTGCGAAGACGATCGCCAAGAGTATGGCAGCTTGCTTCGCCTAGTTTGTGCCGGTGTAGCTCGAGGTGGATGATACTTCCCGGTAGACTCTGTAATCCATGACTGGAAAGCTTGATACAACCCGAAAGGAAGAGCTCTTCTAGTGACTGCATGACTATCACTGGGTAGGTAGCGAGATCGTCGACTTCTACACAGTCTCGGAGGTCGAGAACTCGTAGAAGCTTGTTGTAGCTTGCCAAATGAGTCAGCATGGCTCTGGACACTTTCGGTTGGCCACACAGTCGCAGCTCAGAAAGTGACCGAGCAGCTTTCACAAGTCTCACGAGGATGGAAGAAGAGATGGTCCCAACTCGGGAAATATCGAGAGACGTCAAGGACTTTGAGCAAGTACCGATCACTGCCAGTAGGGCTTTTTCTCCGACGTTTGGGTTGTTCGACAGTGTCAATTGCTTGAGCGGCTTGAAGCTGTTTGAGACTGGAACATCCGACAGTCGTTTAGTCTGCGTATTGATGCCATCCGTTCGGAAAAAAAACTTGTCAAATCCTGATCGGTGAAGCCCACACAACCAGAGAGATCAAGTTATTCAAGCTTCAATAGTCCAGCTAAAGCGAGCAATCCCTTGTCAGTAAGACTGACACAGCCAGAGGCTTTGAAGCTTTGAAGCAGAGGACACGCTGCAGCGATCCAGGAGCAGCTCAAATTGGTCAGTGAGGTGCATCCAGACACTTCCAGCTTCGTCAGTTTAAGGTATGTGCTGACGGCTCGATTCCCGAAGAAACTGGGAACAGAGCAAAGACACTCGAACGATGCATCTGTGATATCTACACAGTAGCTGACGTTCAGCTCTTCCAGCAGTCGAGGCTGGTTCGAGAACAGTTCCTTGATACTAACATCGGTGACTTTACGACAGTGGCGAACAGAGATTGTCTTCAGGTTTGCACTCCGCGCCTTCACTAATGGAACCATTGATGCGTCGGAGATGAATATATAGTTATCGAGGCGGATTTTCTCCAGTCGCTTCACCTTCTTAAGTAGTTGCAACACACCAGAGTCGGTAACGTGTTCGCACCCGTCGAGATTCAAGCTGGATAATCTCGTAAAAGCCTCAGCGATTGCTCCTACGATATCGTCCGTGACGGAATCACTGTCAGCTAAAGACAAGTCGGTCACTGATACACATCTGCGCCCTATGGAATGAAACGCTGCTTTCTACGACAAAATACAGCATCAGCCAATTAGCTATTGCTACAGTTGTCCCCTCAGGGTCTAATCTTCAAGACACGAAGGGAAACCCACCGGTATGTTTTCGAACTTGGCCAACACTAGACGCTGTAACTTTGGGCAATTTTCTAGCAAAGATGTGAAATGTACGAAAAACGCACAAGAGTTAGTACTCATAAACCAGAAAAACAGTCTCCTATGTCCTGAAATACGCACCTTTTGCTCGAGTGAGCGCTACCAGACCACTAAGATCCAAGTCTGTGCATCGTTGAGAGAGCTTCGACGCTATCTGAGTGAGGACTGGACTATCTTCGGTGCAGAATGAGACCCAGTCACTCAGGTCCACTTTCGCTAGTGGCTCATTTGAATTCTGCTCGTAGAAAATCTGATCTGGCAGCACAATACTATCGTTAACGCTTGTAATTCTACCGGAATGCTGGTTATCTTGTTTCGGGGATCCAAGTGTATTCACTACACCATGAGCCTTCCTGACAAGCAATAACAACCAGTTTAGTCCAATCGAGACTTTATATCTCACTAATCTCAGCTCACTCACCCTCTGCAATCCGCCAGTAGCTGTTCCATAATGACTTTTGTCTTTGCCAGTTGGGCTCGTGATCGGAGGTAGTGAAACAGAGCCTTCTCAAGCCAAACTATCTTTGATCATCGCATCTACTTGACGCCTAGTTTTCCGTGGAGGACCCTCGTCAGACGACTGTGGACGCCTTGAACGTCTCGAATTTGCCTTCTCAACTGGAATAATCGGTGGGTGAGCCGACACGCGTCCGTCTCGAAACATACGCAGATCGTCATCAGGAACGCGTTTTGCAGCTCCTGCACCGGGTACTGCTGGGTTTTCGACCGGAGATTTAAGCCAGGACTCGAATTGCGATACTTCCTTACCCCGTAGAGGCGAGTCGCTGGCGTCCTAGATTTTGCTCTTCTTCGTCGTAGTTTTTGTCGAGGACTTTGTAACGTGATAACTCTCTCACACTTTGTCGTGGGGCGGAGATTGGTTTGGTTTTCTTCTTGACAGGGCGATCATTCAGTACTTGCAGGTCGAGTGCGTGGCGCTTCGCCATTATCTAGTTAGATTCAAGTGTCTTTTCATCGTTTTCTCAATAAAGACTGGTGCAAACCTAAAGCGTCACTTCCAAATTCACCGCTAAATTCATTAAAACTTAACCAAACTCAAAGAGCTCATACCAAAAACACATGAAGGGAGCGAGGTCCCACGGATCTTCACGAGTCGTCTCCAGAACAGCCAAACCACCGACGCAATTCCCACTTGTTGGAGCCCAATGCACCGAATAATCCAGCACCGTACGGTTCGTGTTCGGAGTCGTCGGGGTTCGTAGCATTTGCATTCGGACAATTGAACGTCCAGTGCTGTCCACCACAGCCAATTGTTGAACGCTCTCCACGCTGGACATTGCTACCGGTACCATCATCGCAAGAGCGCTCGAGTGCTGGTTTGTCCCGTGTGGACTTATTCTCCTTCACCTTCATAGAAATGTCTTCCACTTGGCAGTAAACTCTCCCGTTCCTGCTTTCTGGGGCTATCGTCACGCGACGTGCCGCCTTACGACTACTCCACTGCTTCAGAAGAGCTCGAAATTCCTTCGCGATCACTTGGTCGCGGGCGAGTGCGTGCGATCCATCGTCACTTTTTGAGCCTTCAAGAATCTCTTGCTTCATCGTGAACACCCTCTCAATGGCGTCACACCAGACCGTCTTAATGTCTTGCCCCAATAGACGGAGAAGCTGCTGCATGTCGTGCTTCTTACGCAGCGGGAGTGACAACGCAAACTTGGTTGGTGAATCGATTCTGGTCCACAACTCGCCGTCTTGTTGAAGCTCCTCGACGAACGTTCGAAGCGTCTGCACAGCCGCGTAGCGCTTGCCTGATTTAGCTTGGGGATTCACAGAGAACAACGCGTCGGTGATCGATGCGAATTGAGCTCGCAACGTGGAGATCTTATCGTTTAGCTCATTCTTGCGGTGCTCATACGCCGTTTTGATGCTGTCTTCACGAGTTTCGTCCAGTTTTTTTAGATGAACCGTTGGCCATTGCCCCGCAAACTTCAGCAACTCCTCTCGGTACACCTTGATGTCGCCATGGCAGACCACTAGGTTGGAGGTGGCCTTCACTACCACCCACTTGGCAAACTCATTCTTGTCAGGAAACTCTAGAGAAGAAGAGCGATTCATCGTCGTCGCGAAAATTTTAAGTGTGGATACGATTACCAACTGCCATGTTGCGTATGACATGAAATGACTCGACTCGAGCGGCGAGGAAGAAGCACACTTATTTTAAAACTGGGTCGGCTACAAGTATGGCGTCTACAGTGCAGATACCTGTTTTTCGTGTGAGAAAGACACCAGCTTCACGCCAAAACTTCCACCAAAGCCCACCAGTTCCATACCAAAAGCTTCCAGTTAAAAGATTCGATTTGTACGTCACACTTCTGCTGCTGTGAAGCCAACTGAAGCGATGCTGCCTGCCAAGCTTATTAATACGGAGTCTGAATTGCTGAGCTTCCTCGACAGGAACAGGGGCACGTTTGCCCTCGCAGGTGTGTCAACTGTTGGTGTGCACTTCCAACTGGGGCAGAACCATTCAGACGTCATCACTCAGAAAGAACTCGATCAAGTTGGGCCATTGTGATCTCCAGTAATGTTCCCAATGAAGTCGCAGTGGTGATTGTTTTACCGTCGCTCCGCAAGACTCGAGCCATTACGGGGTTAAAGGCCTTGCTCAGTGATCTGTCAGTCGTTAAAGTGATGCACAGTATCCACAAAGTCGCGTACTGGCTAGTGCGTGCAGAACCACACGGTGGAGACGCTGATCGTAGACGAGATTGGTCGGAAGGCGGAGGTGTTGGCTGCGTCGACGGTGCGTTAACGCGGTCCTCCGTTGATCGCGAGTATTCACGGCAATTTCCGAGCGCTGATTAAGAATCCGGACTTGAAAGGACTAGTCGGTGGGTCTCAGCAGGTTATCGTGGGCGATAAAGAAGCAAAGGCATCAAACCAGGGAAGCTGCAGACTCAGCGAGCCGGTAATCCCATTTTCGACGTGATTGTGGAATTGGATCACGAGGCTCGCGGCCGCTGTCAGCTGGAGGGCAACGACTACTCGTTCGAGACGCGTCGGTGGGATGCAAGTACGCGGCTCATAAATTTAAATTCAGAGTCTGTCACAGTTAATGCTTGACAAATTGACTTGTAATACTATTTTTAAAGTGAATTAATTGTTAAAATTATTTTTAAAAAATTAATTATAATGAATTTTAAAAAAGTATCAAGTCGATCCTCTTAATTAGAATATCTTGAAGCATGTCAACCCATCAAGGCTCCGCCGCCTCCACCAAAAAGCTGGACGCGCTGCTGGCTGAGCACAGAAACAAGCCAGTCGCAACTACTAGTAGAATCATCGGAGTGCACTTCCAATTCGCAACCGAAGGGGCTAGAAATGCCAGTAACGACCAAGTCGTAGCAATCGCGATCGGACATGACTTGCCAACTTCTTGTGCAGTGGTGCTGCAAGTCGACTCACTGGCTAGGGAACAGGTGATATCTGGGCTGAAGACGTTGCTGGATGACTCGGCTACTATCAAAATCCTGTTCGACGTCGAGCGGGTGGCAAGATGGCTACATGGCTACGGAATGACTGGTGTCGAGCTGGTCAACTGCATGGATCTCCAACTCCTGTACCAGCGAGTGGTGAACTCGAAGGCGACACAATTGAGTCTAGGAGACATTGCATCGAAACTGGGTGGTAAGTCAACGGTCTCTCTGTGGCAGCAAGTGGCGGATTTCAATGCCAAGCTCAAGCCGCAGGCGTGGACCAAGTCACCACTGGCACCGCCTATGCAGGCAACGTTTTTTTTTTTTGGTCCAGTCGATGCAGCTTTATACTCGATATTACAGTGCAGCTTGTGGACTTCCGAGGGCTGCGAGCAACTTCCCCAGCATTTACGCCGTAACGAGTTCCAAATGGATCGCCACGCTCCTCGACGCAAGCTCATCAACTTCTCCAAGAACTCCAGTGGTGGCAAGTACACTCAATGCTCACGCTGAAAAGAAAGTAAAAGTCTCTGTCTGTATCCTCTCCAGATCCTACTAGTGTGAAAACACCCACCGCATCAGTGCAAGGCACAGCGCCCACCACCGTCCGTGCGATCGAGTACATCACATCGAGTTTAGAGCTACAGCTCCTGCTGCAGAAGAACAACATGAAGCTAGTCGATCATACATCCTCCATAGTCGGCGTTCACTTCCAGTGTACCAAGGAGAAATCTGTATTTCCAGGACAACACGATGATGACGAGCTTGCTTTCATCAGTATCGTGGGGCCGAACCCACTCGACACCGCTGTCGTGTTGCAGCTTGATTCACTGGACCGAGCTCAAGTGTTTTCTGCATTGAAGACGTTGTTCACCAACTCAGCTACTGTTGAAGTGATGCACGACGTTCACCGAGCTGCATACTGCCTCTATCAAGACTGACTGTTTGTAGACTTAAGAAACTGCGTCGATCTGCAGGTCGCGTACGAGAACATCGTGAGTACGACTGAGTTGCAGGCGAGTTTGCTCCAGATTGTTGAGTTCTGCAAGTCTAACAATGCCAACTCAAGTCTGGCGCAGTCGGTTCGCCCTGGCTTTCGAGTGGAGGCATCGGGTCGTCTTTTGGAAGAACACTCATTTTCTTTCCATTACCGCCGAACAGAGAGCCGGTCCCGTCGTGGAATGGTATTATCAGGCGCGACGTACTCACAGGATGCGTGCCGGTGACCAGTGGGGTAGTGGTTTCTCGTTCCTCCGATGTTGGGTGGACATCGATATGTTGCTGGGTCCGTTTTTGTTTTGCGCAATAATTTTGATTTTTTAAGTGAGGGGGTTACACTTGATGAATGCGAGTAGGTGTCCACAAGGGCAATGCATGTTTCTTTTGGGCAATTTTTCATTTACATCTATGCATTTGTGAACAAGACATCGGTAGATTAAGTTAACAAGCGACCCGATCTATCGGGTAATACATGTGATCTGCACGAGAACCCTACCGTCAGGATTTCGAGTCTGTATCAGGCCAACGACTTCGACCGATCTGTGACGTCTGTGCCCTTGGATCTCCGAAACGGGGAAGCGAGAGTATTCTGGACTCAGCAAGATCGGGATCACTGGTCCAAGGCGGCTGAAGGTGAGATCCTTCCAAAACCAAGCTGAATCGCTGAGGTCAGGCGATCAGGGATGGTAGGAGAGGCAGATCTCTTACCGGGTGAATCGCGTGGATATTGGAAATACCATACCACTAGAAAATGGTTCCGTCAAGATAAAGTCGCTGGTAAGATCAACAATGAGAAAGCGATCATGCTTCTGGACAGTGGCGCCGAAGTGTCCATCTTGGACACTGCTTTTTCTCGTAAGGTAGGGTGCTACATAGACGGAAGTCAGATCCAAGACTGCGTTGGAATTGGCGATAATGTGTATACGACGAACGGAAGAACCTATAAAGATCACGTTGACTGGAAATCTGGTACATTGCTTCGACATCTGGGTAGGCGATCTGTCTGACCAGGAGGCGATCCTGGGCATGGACTTCATGGTCCCTGCAGGCGTATGCTTGGATCTCACCGACGGTACGATGTGCTTCCCGGACGAGATGCGGATCCAGCTGAGTGGCCGGCGGCCACTGTACGGAGACAAGGTCGGCACGATCAGGACGGGAGAGTCCACGTGGGTCGAAGTCGGCAAGTCGTGGGAGATTCCGCGCCCGCTGAAGCTGCCAGATCACGAGATGCTGTGGGTCACCCGTGGCGATCGGTGGGTCCCGACAGTAGTCCAAGGCCCCGGCAAGATCCGCTACCTCCACATTACCGACATGCGGGTCCTCATGCAGGACAATGAGCGCGTCAGGATGTGGCTGGCTCAAGATCGAGTGCGGCGCCTTCCGGGGTACGTGTCCGTCGGATCCACGCGATACATGGAGTGGCAAGACCTGGCTTACCAGGCCAGCACTGAAGCACGATCCGAGGTGTCGGAGCCGGAAGTGGAGGAGTGGACTGGTCCCTTGGTGGATCATCCGAAGTACCCGACACCACGAGGAATACTGGGGCGAGGACAAGCAGCGCGGATCCAATGCGCTGCGAGGAGATCGCCGTCGCCGAAGTACCCGCCAGGCGGTCCGCCGTCAGAATCAAGTGTCACATGGAGCGACTCGCCGTCGGAGCAGGATCGTACCACGGTTGCAGGTGTCGTCAGGGGTGATGGGCAGTGCGACAGTGCGGGATGCGACAGGTCGATCTTCAACCACCCACGATCGCGGTAGGCCGGAGTTTGATTCGAGCCACAAGGAGGTCGGTGACGCCGGGCCAAGTCGAGGTGGCGCTAACGGTGGACTTCAGGATGCCCGTGGCATCGGAACGCCGCGGGATCCGAAGCCGGAAGCAGTGCGGATGTCGGATGCAGTGGATCCATATGATGCGACAGGGGGCGTGAAGCCAGAGACACCGGACCCTGTCTCAGCAGAAACGGGGCAGACGCCGGAAAGTCAACCGGACTCATCAGATCCGGGTCGCAGACAGGCGCCAGATGCGGATCGGCATAGTGAAACCCGGTCGATCTCGCCGGATCCAAGTCCGACGACAGGAGTCAGTGCTACTGAAGATGAGCAAGTCTGTTTCCACGAGGGCGGTGAGCTAATTGCGAAGGATGTTCAAGCGGAGATGGCCGTTCTACCGGAGGTCGTGCTGACGACTGACGAAGTGACTGTCGAAGATCTCGACGTCGGTGATCCGACATTCGTCTTCAACACTAAAGATGAAGAGAAACGCCTGCGGCGGTTGATCTGTCGGTGCAAACACCTGCTCATAGGCAAATGCAACGCGCTGCCGCCGACAGCCAGAGGTGTCAAGTGCGACATCGACGTCGGGGACGCGAAGCCGATCGCTCAGCGTGTAAGGAAGGTCGCCCCGCGATTTAGGGAGAAGCTAGCAGCGCTAATCAAGGGACTACTGGCAGCCCGGATCATCAAGGAGGCGACGTAGGCCACGTGGACCACAAGGAGACGACGTAGGTGAGCAATCAAATGAAACGAGGAGCGGATGCTTGCAATGCCTTGAAACGTAGCGCAACACCTCCCCCGCAAGCGCTGCGACTCGGGTCGTCACCCGGACGCTATTCTATTTTGCCGTACAGGCTACGCTTGTTCCAGAGTTCAGTGCGAGCTAACGCTTTAGTCATGATAAAAATGTGTCTGCGGCGTAGCAGCCATTAGTCGGATCACCTGGGTTTCATCTGGGTGTCCTATCAAGATGTCGTCGACATACCAGCAAACCAGTAACAAATCGTTAGTCACGACCATGTAGTACAGACATTCGTCACCTGCAGTCGCCCTTAAACCATAGTTACGCAAAAATGTGTCGATCTCGTGGTGCCATTCGCGGCCAGCTTGCCTAAGGCCATAAAGCGCTTTATTGAGCAGCCACACTGTTTTTTCTTGGCCTTGCTCCTCGAAACCTTTGCCTTGACGCACATAGGCTGTCTTCATGAGGTCCGCCTTGAGGTAAGCAGCAGGAACGTCGCCCTGGCGAACGTGCATCTTCTTCCGAGCAGCTAATACAAAGAAAACCGAACGCAAATGATGTCTGCCACAGGCGCGCGCGTTTCAACGTAGTCGAGGAGGAAAATTTGTCGGTCGCCCCTTGTACACACGCGAGCCTTGTAAAGCGTGATTTCGCCGTCGGGCCCCGTCTTGAGTCGAAATTGGACGGTGTTGTCGAGAACGTGGGTGCCTGGCGGTGCATCAACGAGATTAAAAGTTTGATTGTCCTTGAGTGCCGTGATCTCGGCGACGATCGCCCTTTACCAGTGCTCCCACTGGGGTGAGCGGCGGGCCTCAGCCATGTTTAAGGGCTCGCGAATAATTTCAGTTAGCAGGATGAAGGCAACATCGATTTCTCGCGCCGAAAGTATGCGTGGCGGCTCAGAAGTCTGCACTGGAATTCTTGTGTGTTGGCTGCTTTATCGAGGTGGAACTGGACGATGAGAACTGGTACGAAGCCCGAGTAGAGGCCGTGGATCCGTACGATACTTGCACAGCACAAATGTTGTACACGGAGGACGGCAAACGCGAGACCATTAAACTCATTGAAACAATCGAGACGGATGATAAACCACAGGATCACAGCAAACTTGCAGTGGCTGAGATCAATATTGCTGCCAAGCAGAAAGCAGCTCTAGATGCCATACCGTTCCGCAAATGGCGAGCAGGGAAAGCTGTGGATGTGCTGTGGGAGGCTCCACTGGACAACGGTGCTCCGATAACTCGTACGTCGTGGAGTGGAAAGACGAGAGTGGCAATGAATCTCTCGCTGGCAAAGCCATTGTGTCGAGTAGCAGCAGCTCCATCGATTGTCAACATATCTCGAAAACCTCACTCCAGAATGACACGGATACCCCCACAAACCGAAGACGCGAGTGATCTTAAATTCACAGCTTCAGTACCGACGAAAACCACGCTATGGCCGATTCTTCCGGAGTGCGAACAGTCCATGCGTGTCCGTATAGCAGCTCAGAACGTCCAGGGCGTGGGGCTTGCCAGTATGTACATGGAGTTGCCTGAAGAGCTGACGGGGGTGAGTTATCTTACCGCAGTTCGCCTCAAACGACCGCCTATCGACACCATACCACTCGAAGCAAGAGAAACTAGTGTGATGGCACTGGAGGACACGGCAGCGCAGCAACTTCGAGTGAAATTGACATGTACCGTGTGCCAGATGTCCGGATTCCGCTCAATGGAAGAAGTGAGTGAGCACATGTGCCGGACTCACGCAGTTCCTCTTATCTGTCCCTTCCGTTCTTGTGCACACGTTTGCGCTTTGGAGCGAGCACTGCGTTATCATCCCTGGAATTCCACAGTCAACCATCTCACAACGGAAGAGAAAGCGAGTGCATTCTTCGTCGAGATCTTCCAGCTCTCCAGACAGTATTGCTTGCGTAAGCCTCGACGTCACACGGTGCCTGGACGCGCTCCATTGACACATCAAGCCCAACGGGTAATAACCCCACCCAGAGATGAATACGAACGCGCTGATAGAGAACAAGCCCAGATCGAGGAAGACGTTTACTTGGAAGGCAAATGCCAGGACGCAGTGAACGTCTGGATGGACCGAGGTCGAAATATCCAAGAGAAAAACTTGTCCAAGCGCGAAATGTTGGAGCGACGTGATCGCGAGAATCGACTCGAGACGCCGTCAGCTCTTTACGGCGTTGACTTTGAGTCTCCTGAGGTGATATTGGTCGACGCAATGCCGTGTTGGAAGCCTTACGCTTACTGGAACAAGATCTCGAGGCTTTTAGAGTCGAGACGAACACGCAGCTTGACGTCTTGCGTCACGAAGAGGGCGAACTTCAGGACTATATCGCTCTTAAGACCAAACGTATCAAAGCCAGTGGAGGCGAAGAATGGCAGAAGCAGTCGCTCAAACGTGAACGGAAGAAGGCGGAGGCGTCACTGGCGCAGGTTCAGAAGAAGTTGGCAGATTTGATGGCCTCGTCCGAGGAACGAATCGCCATCATGGAGAAGAATTGGCGCGCTTGGGAGCCATCGAGAAAGCTTTCGTACCGTTCATACACCAACTCATTCGGACGCTACGCATGCGTGCTATAGTACTGGAGACTCACAAACAGGGATCGGATGTTCTTGAAAACCACCGCGTTCTTCTGGCGATAGCAGTGTGGAAGAAACAACTCGAGACTCTTCAAGAAGAACTGCGACGTCTGCAGTTGCTGCATGTAGCAGAGCGACAGAAGCTGCGGCAGCAACGTGATGAAGGCGACGAGGTCTTCTTACTGGGGAAACTACGGCAGGGACAGGCTCGTATTGTACATCGTCGGGAACGCGCTGAGAAGGATGTGATGGCTAAGAGTGCCATGACACTAATGGAGCTGGCGATGGCGAATGCTAAGACCGCTCAAGAGGCAGCAGAGGCCGCTGCGGCTGGTGAGGAGCTCAAAATACCGCTGCACTCGCTCCACATCTCGAATCACGACCTCGCGCTGCACGAACGTTTCTTGAATGGCAAAGCTACAGACGCTGAGTATCTTCGTGACGACGTTGGAAGGCAGTCAACTGGAGCTCCTGCTGAAGGTGCTGCTCAGTCTGTGGGTGATATCAACACGACGTCACCTGGTCAAGCAACTTCCGAGTTGAAATCTGCAGGAACAGCGATAGTCGAGAGCACACCGGCACCTGTAAACGACGCAGCTGTCGGTAATGAGACGAGTGAACCTGTTACGAAGCCAAAGCCTCGACGACAAACACGAATTGAGAAGCCCAAGCTCCGAGAACTGCCCCATACGAACGTTCGGTTAGAGTCTTCATTCCAAGACGGACGAGTTTAAGGCCACGTGGTTATCGAGTACAACGATGGCTCCATCTACGAAGGCCCGTGGGTCGAAGATGCCAGTGCCAGTGGCTTAAAGCCTTTTCTCTCCAGCGCTGGAGCTCATCCTGATCCACCGCGTAAGACTCGAAAGCCGGCACACAAACACTGGGGAAAGTTCACGTGCCGAGACGGCACAGTGTAGGAAGGCGAAGGTGTTGACAACTTCTTCTCGCCGTTCACGGCCAGTGGCGCGAATTTCCGCGTGACGTGAGTCCTGCCACTCACATCTACGAAGGATCAGTGCGACGTGGAAAATTCCACGGACTTGGCATTCTACACATCCGAATGGTCTTCGCTCGAGGCGAGTACGTCGGTGAGTGGAAAGATGGTCAACGTCATGGCTACGGCATCGAACGGATGGAGAACGGCGAGCTGTACGAAGGCTACTGGGCACACGACCGTCACAATGGCCCAGGTGAACTGATATTGTCTGATAATTCTCGTTACGATGGCTCCTTCCGACGTGGTCTCTGGCATGGACATGGCGTTCGCACTCTGGCGAATGGCGACCGAATCTCGGGTGAATTCTGCGACGGCTTCCTCGATGGCTCCGGAGCTGTAGGGTTTGCTGACGGACGACATTATGCAGGCGCAATGCGACGTACACGACGACACGGTCGCGGTATTCTAGTGTTCCCAAATGGCGATAGATACGAAGGTCCGTTCGAAGACGACGAGATGCATGGCGAGGGAATGTTTATCTATCGAGGTGCTGGAAACGACGGCACTTTGGCAAGATGTCTAGCGTCTGTTGTCCAACAGCGACGAGAACGTCATCTTAGGTGATCGAGAAGGTTTAATCCACAGATACGCGGTCAAGGCGCTGTATGTTTTGCCACTTTTCGATGCCTACTCGTTCGCTGAGGGGATTCGAAGGACTTGACTGCTCTCACTTACGAGTGTGATCCACCATCCGCATCTCCGTCCGAGTAACTTCCAACTGCACACTGTATCGCCAGCGCTAGCAGCCACGTGCGTCTGGGTCCGTGCTGCCTGTCAATACGCCTCCAAGGCTGCTGAGATCGCTCCTACTGTGCAGCGAGTCAACGCTCAACGCCTGATCTTGCTCCGACTGCGAGAAGAATTGGCCACAGAACGAGCCACTGAGCAACAGGCGATTCAAGCGGCTGAAGAGGCTCATGAGAAGCTTGACGCTGCTAAGAATGCCATGAAGACGATGCTGGAGACTCGAGCGAAACTCCGCAAGGTGCTGGATGATCTTGACGCACTCGATCGTGCCAAGAGTGAACCCATGAACAAGCAGAACATTACACGCCCACGAACAGGCCTCAAGCCTGTCGATCTTGGCCAGCGTGAGGATAATGCAGATGACGCAGCTCTGGAGACTGCGGAGTCTAGTCATGAACCGAAAGAGGCGGTATTGAAGCGGATCCTGTCGGACGCAGCACTGGCCCAAGAGTTTAACATCCTCAAGCTCGAAGTTCATAAAGTTGTGAGTCGCTATGACGGCGGTGGGTCTGGAAAAGTGCCGCTGAGTGAGTTCCCTGCAGCATTCGAGAAGTCGATGCACAAGTCCATTGTGCCTGCTACTTATGGCGTCAAGAAGCTGCGTACTCTACTTGGTCTACTGGAAGATGTGATCGCGATCGTACCACCGGAGCGAGAAGGTGAAGTGGAGACTGTACAGCTCGTTCCCGAGGCGTCGAGTAGTGAGGACGAAGCGGACGCGAGTGGAGAGACGCCGAAACCCAAGCGAGTTCACTACCCAGCGCCTCCTCGACTCGCTTTCTTCTAGTAGTATTAATAATACTTAGAACATTACGCCGGCAGTTTTTTTCCTTACCGTAATTTACCACCAAGAACATTCCTGGAATCTTCTTTCGGGCCAGGATCGCTTTCAGCGACGCAACCTCTCGACCACCTGAGAGTGAAAGCAACGTCTTTTGGATCGTAGGGTAGTTTTAGAACCGCTCGACCGACAACATTCAAACTATATTGATAAAACAATAGATAGTTTTTTATTATCTTCTCTTAACCACTAATCAGGAAAAAGAAATCAGTCAGCGCCGCCAACTATGCTTTAGATCGCAAGCTTTGGGTTCTGCGATATGGTTAAATAGGAACTTGTCGAAGCGTAGTTGCCACACTGGATGGCTATGAGTTCACACTGGATGACTATGAGTTCTCACGCTTGGCTAAGTACTTCGAGATAGATCTCTCCTCACGGTGCCATTCAGCATGAGCAGTCCATGAACTGCGCGATCGGAATCGCTTTCTGCATCCTCGCTCTGGGCAAGTAAAATCGACTTCATCTTCTGACGACGAACCCGAATCCTGGTTCAATACCATTTCCAACACAGGTGCGCGCATCCTGAAACCAGGAAGAACGTCGCCACCGTCAAGATCTCTCCACGCAGTGTTGTCAGAGCATTGTACGTCTCCATTGTCGTCGAGATAGTACTCATACATCCGCTGAAAGTCTGGGCGTGGGTCGATCAGCCAACCCAACTGGACGCCGTGCTGGAAATATTCATTTCGCATCTTTCGATCGAGAGCTCTGCGTTGAGAGCCTCGACCAGCAAGCTTATCAATCTCAACAACAAAGGTGGGAACAAAGGGATCGCCACGATACGTCCACATCTGTCCACGAGTCAAATTCCTGTCATCATCTCGCGGTGTGTATGCCACGTCGGGCATTCTCACGTTGGGCCCTCCGGGACGCTGCTCCAGAATGAACGCCCCTTGCGAGGTCGTCACTCTGCCTCCTTTTCCAGACCACTTTGACCACTCACCAAGGAGCTCTGCAATTTTGGCTGCCACCTTCTCGTTGCCGTACACGACCATTCGATACGGAATGAAGTATCCTTCGTCGATGAAGAACGCCGGCTGCTCGCCAAAAACAGGGTTCACCAGTGGACCGAGCTTCTTCACGTGATGATTCAACTGCTTCAGCTCCACTCCAGGATAGTCCTTGACGTAGCACAAAGTCGTCTTCGTTTCCAAGTCGCGCACGAGTCGCGTGAGGACGTCTTCGTGAGGTTTTTGCTTGTCCGCCATCGCTGCTCTTTCCCACTGGGTGCTTTTCGACCGAGTTGCTTTCTGACAGAGAAATTACACGATGTGGTCCACACTTTTTAAGGTCGGACTTTCGGGTGATTTTCAAGTTTGGAGAGGCTGACAAAAATGTGGGCTAAGGCCTCATTGCAGAGAGCAAGCGACAAGCTTAATGCGGCAAAGGATGCCGGAGTTGTTTGAAAAGCGTGGCATATTGTTCGCCGTAAGACCGCAGGGGTGCAAGCGATATGTAGATTAGTAATACGCTTCGAAGTAGGCATAAAACGTAATGAATGCGGAGCTTTGCCTTCTATTACAATATTTTATTCCTGATAAATATAAAGTTAGTAATATACAAAGATGACGTACTCACCTGAACAATACGAACTTAGCAAAGAGCGAATCAAAGCCGCTCAAAAGCGGTACTATCTAAAAACAAGGGAAACGCGACTGGCTAAGCAGCGAGAATATGATGAGAAAAATCGCGAAGAAATTCGTGCCCGTAAGAAGAAGAATTACTTAAGTAAATCAGAACTTTGCCAAAGCGAACTTAACTAATTAATTAAAAAAAATTCTTAGGTATAAAGTCAGCCCAAATATAAAGTCGATCCTGATACAAGGTCCGATATTATAAAGTCGATTCTCACGAGATTAATATAGACGAAGATATATAGGCAATATGTTTGCATACGAACTCGCAGGATTAAAGAGATTAAATATCCAAGCTGTCAAATGGGGTAGCAGCTACCGGGTTAAGGTTTGAGGTAGAACTGGTAAGATGGTATATGTTAGCAACATTTCACGTTCAGTCAACAAGAAAGTGGTGGCTAAGCAATACAATGTTTCAGTTGAAACCCTTGAGAAGGATATGTCGCCTGACTATAAGGCTGATCCCAAGTACCGTTTTTACACTGGTAAACACATGGAATCACACCTATATGAGGGTATCGAGGCTACTGATTTCTACGATAAGCTTGAGAACGTTCTGTCGACTCAGACAAGTGCTTTTAAGGTAAATATTGCTCTCGGGTACGAACTTGTGAGCAAGACTGATCCTGATGACACCCGCTGTTTCTACCCGAATCTCGCCAACACTTATGTATTCAATAAGCCTGTCGCAATCAACAGCAAGGCGGATATTCGAAAGAAGGTGATTTCGGAAATCCGGCCTATGGAGTTGGCTGACAAGCTGAACTACCCCAGCTGGATATAAGCTTAAGGCGATCACTGCATTCAAGATCTCTGTCTACCACCGCGACCATGCTCTTGGGGATAGCGATGCTGTTATTCCTAAGGTTATCCGCGAAAACAAGCATGTAATCAACTTCCCTAAGACCAACAACAAGTGCGTCTTCCACTGCATCGCCTGGCACACATTCCAGAGCGCTAAGAAGGATCCTCGCAGAATTCAGGCTCAGGTGAGGAGGCATTCAAGCGCTAATGCTCTTTTAAGGGGATCAAGTATACGTTGAGTCTATTTAGGAGCTTCAAGTCTATTGACCTGCTACAGCTCGATGAGGTTGAGGACTGCTTCCAACTCGGTATTAACGTATACAGCATGGATGTAGCTTCTGGAAATGTAGAATGCAATCGTAGGTCGGACACGTGGTATGAAGCTATGGATATTCTATCACACGAGAATCACGCTCTCTACATTATGAGCATCGATATGCTTCAGTCTAAGTATCAGTGCCCCAAGTGTGAAATGATTTTCGTGAGCGGTGAAAGACTTAAAAATCACAAGAAAAATCAGTGCGAGTTTGTGAATATTGAGAGCTTCCCCGCTGAGCCAACTATCTACAAGCCAGCACCTAACGCGATCCGATCACTGCTTACAAAGTATTCCGTTAAGAATGCTAACCAGTACATCGACCACTTCATTGTTTATGACTTTGAGGCAATCCTTAAGCCTACCACAACTCAACACGGGGAGAATACTGACTTCACGAACGAACACATTCCGGTGTCTGTATCCGTAGCTGATAGCTTAACCGAGGAGGTGCGCTGTTTTGTAAATGACGATCCAAAGATGTTGCTTATGGATATGTCCAAATACATTGGTGATGTATCGGTGAAGATCCAACAGTACAATGTCAATAAGTATAAGTCGCTTCTGCAAAAAATCATCAATGCCCACGGTCTGACCGGTTTGGAAATTCCAGGCGTCAATCTTGGTCAGAAGTACAAGATGTCTGATGTGGAGAGTTGGATTAAGGAAGGGAAGTATGGTCATTTCTTCCACTTCCATACCAGTCTTGGCTTTGGTAAGCAGAGGTCTGACTACGGGAGACTTAAACAGCAGATTGATCAGGTACCAGTATTCGGCTTCAATTCTGGTCGATACGATATCAACTTGATTAAGAGCGACTTATTCGCCATCATTGGTACTGACAACATCAAATCCGTTATCAAGAACCCCAGCTACATGTGCATTGCTACATCGAACATGAAAATGCTCGATATTAGCAACTATGTAACGGCTGGTACCAGCTACGATAAGTATCTTACGACATATCTGGGTGGCTGCAAATGTGATAATAAAATTAGATGTGTCTGTGGTCTTGGCAAGGGTCTTTTCCCGTATGAGTACATCACCGCTTTCAATGTACTCAACCAGACTACTATCCCGCCTAAGTCAGCTTTTGACAGTAAGCTCCGTGGAACAAGCATCAACGATGACGACTACGAGCGGGTGAAGTTCGTGTGGGGGTACTATGAGGTGAATTCCATCAAGGACCTACTCGTCTGGTACAACAATATCTATGTAGTTCCACTCATCAAGACTATCAAAGCCCAGCGCGAGCTATTCATGAGTTTCGATCTGGATATGTTCGCGGATGGAGTGTCGCTACCTGGACTTTCGGAGAAGGTTATGTATCAGACCTGCTTCAAAAATCTCCAACATCCGGATAAGGCACATGCTGACGCATTCCAATTTCCAGCTCAGCGTATGGGTGGCTACAAGAGTCAGGATGCTAAGGCAAAGCGGGAATTTGGTATGATACTTGATCACTTGGATACATTACTACAAAAGCAAAAGTATTTGTGTGGCTTATGCTACTGTCAGTTGACCGTCGATACCGCTTCAGCAGACCGTATCAACAACAAGCTTGGACACATCGATGGCAACATATTGGTCAGCTATATCAAGTGCAACACCGCGCGTAAAAACATGTCGCTCAAGGGATTCCGCTATAAGAAGTTGCTTGAGTTCAACTCGGACATATTGGTGTATAGCATTGATAAGGAGGAAAAAGACATCTATGCTAAGATGAAAGCCAACATTGCTGGAGGCCCATCTATTATCTTCAATCGCTACGCTAAGCGCAATGAGACGAAGATTCGAGGTGGTAAGCTCTGTAAGAAAATTATCGGATACGATGCTAACGCTCTATACCTATGGGCACTTAATCATGAGATGCCATGCGGACGATTGACTACGATCGAGGCTTATGACGGCATTGTCGAGGACATCGTTGCTGATAAGATTTTCGGCTTCCTCGAGTTTGATATTCGCACACCAGACCACTTCAAAGAGTACTTCAGTGAGATGACCCCTATTTTCAAGAACACGCTAATCGATTGTACTGATGAGAGTGTCATTGACCATCACATGTTTAAGTACAACGAGGCACGTAAGCAAAGCCGAGCAAAACCGGCTCGTAAGCTTATGGGTAGCTACTTTGGTGAAAAGATTCTTATATACGCACCTTTGCTTAAACGGTATCTCTCTCATGGTTTGGAGATCATCAAGACTTACTGCTTTATTAAGGCTAGCTCTCACAAGGCTTTTGATCCGTTTATGGAGGCCGTATCAAACGCTCGACGAGAGGGTGATGTTGATAAGTCTAAGGCGATGATTGCTGAGATGATGAAACTTGTAGGCAACAGTGCTTTCGGTCGATCTGGAATGGATATGAGCAAGCACAAAGAGGTCAAGTATGAGTCGAACGACAAAGCTATTAAGAACAAGATCGAACACTTTACGTTTCACGGGTTGGAGGAGCATGATTCTTGTGAGATTACGATGAAAAAGCGTCGGCCCAACAACAAGAACCCGATCCATTTATCGATTGCTATCTATCAGCTCGCTAAGCTACTCATGCTTCAGTTTTACTATGACTGCATATACTTTTACTTTGATCGTTCGGACTTCCAATATCAGGAGATGGACACGGACAGTGGATATATTGCGTTCAGCTGTGAGAACCCATTCAAAGAATGTATCAAGCCTGAATTACGTGATCACTTCGATGAGCATAAGTACGAGTGGTTCCCGCGAGACTACAACGCTGAGGTAGCCAAGTTCGACCGCCGCACGCCTGGTCTATTCAAGGAAGAGTGGCGAGGTGATGCAATGGTCTCATTATCCTCCAAGAACTACATCTGCTACCTACCGGACGAGGAACACAAGGTCAAAGTCAGTGCTAAGGGTGTACATCAGGGGCGTGGTCGCAATATTGATGTGCTTAACCCAGGGACCGCATCACACTTCGGGGTATTAACAAGGGTCTCAGACTATCGAAAGAAACCAAATCGATCATTACCTATACTCAAACCAAAACAGCGCTCAATTACTACTATGATAAGCATCAGGTAATGTCGGACGGTGTTTCAATGATTCCTCTTAATGTCTAAGGGGATATATCGAGCTGATGCTTATTTTTTTCCATCTAAATATAGGATCTTGTCTTTTCAAGACCTACTAAAAAAAACTCTACTATGATCCCAAAACCGTTTTATCGGCACTCAAGCTCTGTATCAGAAGGCAAAGGAGTTAGACCCTAAGATTACTATCGAAATCGTGAAGGAGTGGTATGCTAACCAGACCGATATTCAGCGATTTCAGGATCAGAAGAAGCGATTTGATGGCTTCAAAATAGCTTCATACAACCCCAATTCGTGGCAAATGGATCTTGCGTTTTGGGAGAAACGACCAATTTTGACTGCTATCAACATCAACTCAAGGTTGGGATACGCAAAGCTCTTATCAAACAAGACGGCAGCAACTGTGTTAGCAGCGCTTAAAGCATTTGTTCACCTTCACACAGTTGATATCCTGACAAGCGATAATGGAAGCGAGTTCATGAACTCACAGGTTCAAGAATTCTTCCAAACTAAAAAAATTGAGCACTACAACAATGAGCCTGGTGATCATGGAACCATGGGCAAAATCGAACGATTCAACAGGACATTAAAGCAGAGACTAACTAAAATGTCTCCCAAGAGGATTACGCAAAAGCTTATCACCGATGGTATCGAAAACTATAATAGCACATTTCATCGCTCAATTAAAATGACCCCAAACGAAGCCAAAGGTAAAGTCATTGGGTCAGAGCTGGAACACAACCAAGGTGAAGCAGAGAGAGTTAAGAATGAGCTCGAAGTCGGAGCAAATGTGCTATATCGACTTAAGAAGCAGACATTTGATAAAGAAGCTTCTCGATGGAGCAAAGCCGTCTATACAATCGTTAGAATTGATGGATACCGAGTTCAAATCCGCTCAATAAATGGACATACCCTCTACAAGGCACCAAATGATCTTAAAAGGGTTAAATCAGAGACTACGGATGCTACTATAATCGAGGCGATATTCTTGAGGCAGAGAAGATCTTAGATCACAAAAAGATGCGAACCGGAAAGTTCAAATATCTGGTGAGATGGCTAGGTAATGAACCTGACTCCTGGGAGCCATTCTCAAATCTCCCTTTAATTAATAAAAACAGATCGTCTGCGTTAGAGAAGGAGTACTGGGTTTCACCCGCCACAAAAATAAGTCATAATTAGCTTGTAAATATATTCGATAGAGACATCCTCTGTAAGCTTTTGACTCAAGTATATTGTTCGATCTATTTTTGAGAAAAGTTTGGAATTATCTGACTTGATATAAAGTAATAGGATAATAATGTGCCCCAGCTGTTTAGATAAGGATCGTGAGCTTGCTAAGCTACAGCGGAAGCTATGGATTATCCAGGAAGTATGCCGAATCAAGAACGAACTAATGAACCTCGATGTAGTAGCTAATTTCCGAAAACGGTAGTAAATCGTAAGTATCGCCATGAGTTGGAAGCAATATTTGGAGTTCCATTCCATTGCATCAAGGACCGCTATCTAAGTCTTCTTAATGAGCGAAATCATATTTGTCATTCGTACTCTCAGTTTCGACACGACTCAATTATGCCCAGCTATTGGTAATTACGTACTCATTTTTTTATGATTCGAATGATATAGACACAATGTTTCCAAATTTCACATCCCTCGCTCAGAGAGAGCAAAAACGACAGGAGCTTCTTGAAAAAGCTCAACGTCGTGTTCGTCAAGCTAATGCTAAGCGTGATATGTATGAAGGCGCATCGTGGGCAAGCGACGTAGGTAAAACTATTAGCATAACTTCCACATCTTCCACATCAGCTCAGACAGATTCCGCAACCGGGTCGTCTGAGCCCTTAAAAAAACGGTGAGTGATGAATCCTCCCAAACAAACCCTGATGTATCAACCGATCCTGATGTGAATGTTCGCCCCATTATGGTAGACGCTGAAGTCCATGCACACCCTGATACAGCTGAAATAGGATTCCAAGCAAGTCTTAATACAACTGATCGAAACGTTCAGGTCCGCCCTACTACAGTGGACGTTGGAGTGGATAACGGAGTACGTACGGCAGATGCTGAAGTAGACAATGGTGTACGAATGTCAGACAATGGGACAAACACAGATAATATCGAGCCTTCAACGACTGATGCAGAAACCAATACATCTTCTAAACACAGCCGGCTTGACACGGAGGAGCAAGTGGCATCTCGAGAATGGGTCAAAGCGTTCTTCAAAAAGTACCACAATTGGGTTGCACTTAGAATTCATCCGATTAAAAAGAAAGATACTAAAGACGATAAACGCTATGTTATTGGTGAAAACGGGGCGCTTATATCGAAAAATGGTAAAACAAAATATAAACGATACAAGTATATTGACTGGGTAGCAACTATGGAGAAGATTAAAGATATGTACTATGATGCTGAAAGTCAATCGATCGATGAAATACATGGAATGTTGGATGAAGAAAATCGAACGAGAACCGGTATGCGTTTAGAGAAGAAGCGAACTGGTGATGAATTAAAAGAACTTGATGCTGTTCTTCAGGATCGAAGACTGCCCAATATTACATTTGCTAGAAAATAACTTCTACCACATCTGACGATGAGCGTAGTAGATTTAAGATGCTATGGATTATTTCTAAAAACATGGAGATGCTGGATTCGAATGGATTAATGAAGAGCATTGCACCAATTTTCAAGGATAAATATAAATCTGACAAAAGCTCGTTAAAACAGTATGTTTGGGTAAAAGATGGATCCGTTGATTTTTTTGGAAAAGAATGAAACCTGCAGCACACAGCAACACTGAAGAAGATTGATTGGCAATCCACACTAAGAGCGTTCTTAGACATGATCAAGGATAGAGGATTGCCACTAACTATGGTTGGATATAGCGATGTTGAAAGAGATATCAAGGACTACAAGCCTTATGAAGATGATGAAGAGCGCGAGGCACGACATGGTACGAAAACCGGCTTGGATGAAGATATGGATAGAAATCTATCAATCCCTGACAGCGAAGCTAAGAAAATTCTATATGAGTACTACAAGAGCCTATTTGATAACAAGATTGATACCCCCATTTCTTCTACACCCTGTTGTCGATTCTAAAAATGGTGTGAAAGTCCACTCCACGTACTATTTTAGCGAACCAAGTGAGAATCACTATTTCAACATTAGGAATAAGGAAGATAAAATTGTGTCAGGAAACGCTTGGTCCGACCTGATGAAGGTGATGCGTTGGATGGATACATTCCTTGCGCTTCTAAGTGGTCTGGAAGATGTCCATCGTACTGCAAGCGATATCGAAGGTCCTGCAACTGAAGCGGAGAAGAAAATGGTTAAAAATGTGAATGACAATCTCAAGATCATTCGCGAGGTAATCTTCAGCAATGCTGATGACGCTAAACAACAAAGTGAGGATGTATAAGAGGAGAGTGAATTGGACATGCTTCACGATGACGCTGAGACGAGGTTGCCACACGTGCTCACGGAGAGGGTCTTAAAGGTCGTGGGCTAAGAGGGGCTGGTGTGGCTCCACTGGAAGGTGTTGTCAGGCGTGGAAGAACCTACAATCTCAATGAGATTCAGGGCTTAGCTACGCCAAGTGCCTACGTATATCGCCAGCTTGGTAGCAAGTATATTCGTATTCCTGACCTCGATGCTAATACTCTTGTGATTGTGCAACCGAATCGTCGAAAGTGCGGACCGAAGTGTCAGATCAGTGATAGTCTTCAAGGCGTGATCAGAACTCTTGTTTATAAGCAACACATTGATCAGCCAACGTATGATAAGCTCAGCGTCGACGATAAAAAATTTTCAAGGAGATCCTTGCAATCACCCATCTCCAGTACAATTTGCACGATAAACTCACGGATCCATTGGAAACCCTTCGTGCTGAGTATGACAAGCTCAAGGGGTAGATTGAGTTAGGAAATGATAATCCAAGCATTATTAAGCAGCTCAAGTCTCTCCCAGTGGATATGTACAGTAATCGTCTCATCGATGATAAGGAATTTAAAGAAATTATCACTCGACTACTATAAACACCATGTTCTTCTTCAACCCCCGCATTATTTCCAGCTCAGCCGGTAGTTATGGTGATAACGCCGATAACAATATTGCCGAACTCAAAGCAATCATGAAGAATCTAATCATTCATGACCGACCTCAGAAGACTCAGGCTGCTGTGTGGGCAACTGATCTTGATAAGTCAATCCGGAAGGTGGATGCATCAACGCAAACCGAGGGTGGCTGTATGTGGGCTTACCAGCCGAAAAAAAGGTCAAAAACGGTTAAGACGTTCGCTCTCTAAGAAATGCCATGTCGCATCAATTTATCTCGATATCCTCGATAAATGTTGATTTTTTTATCGCTGATACTAACTTCAAGTATGGCAGACTCCCCATCAGGACTTTGGGTGGGGAGGAACACACTATCACCAAGAACAATAATCTTATCAGCCTGCAGCATCGTTGATCCCACAATCTGGTTCGGCTCATCAGTAGATAGGTTAGTTTTGAGCTCTTTTCTTGGGATGCAACCCATTGTTGCTATACTCTACCAAAGATATTATTTTTGAAAACCAGTCGGGCGTGTACGGATTTTCTCCATCAATTGGACCATGACGTTTATAGTACGCTTCGCGCCGCTTCTTATCCTTGTGATCGTAGTCTTGGTAAGCTTTCAGTGTTGTACGGTCTTTGTATTGAGCATAAGGCGTACCGCCAAAAAATACAATTCTACCATCAGCAAACACATTATCATACTTCTTATCTCTGCGTTTAGACACGCGAAATGTGAAGGCAGCCATGGCTATACTCATTCCGAGGTAATTGCCCGCAGCTCATCAATTTGCTTTTGCTGTTCTTGAATGGCACGACAAAGGAGGGCGGTCAAGGAGGTTAAGTCGATACCCATTAGATTACACGGTTCTCCGACACTATTCATCTCATCATCTGGCGATTCAGTCCCTGAATCACATTCAGGTATGATATTAAGCATCTCTTGCGCAATGAATCCAATGTGTTGGCTATTATCTTGACGCATAGTATACTTCCTTGGTTGCATACGCATAACTTCATCCAGTCCATATGGGATCTCTACAATGTCTTTCTTTAGCCTCTGGTCCGATGCATTTGTATATGCACCGCCCCTCACAGGGGCATATGATACCCATGCATAATTGGCATCACATGTTCCTAACCTCATAGCTCCTACCGTTGCATCTGTTCCCCACGCCAAATAGTTTGATTGAGACCAATTAGTGCGGTTGACTGCTTTACCGTCCACATTTTGCTTCGAATGAAAATAGCTATTAGACCATACCTGACCATTCACATGCAGATCAGCTTCAGGGCTCCAGGAGCTTGCTGACAGGTTAATACCAACTCGATTGCTCGTATTGATATACATCACAAAGGTATTACCACATCCAAATTTCACGGGATCTGCAGTTATCGTCCCGAACCAAAGTCCATTTCCGCTGCTTGTACCAGAAGTAGCATCAACTATTTGGATCTCCGCGCGAATCGGTGTCGTAGCATCATCATTGGCAAAGGCCATTATTCGCTGCCAACTACCGGCTAAATACGAAGCAGATCCAATAATATGGACACTACCTGTTGGCGAACTTGTGCTGATACCAATGCCTCCTGCCTGTTTCACTACTAAGCGACTCGTCATAGGACTGAGAGCATTTGACGAGGATCGTGTTTGGATAGCATAGTCAGCCATAGCGTATTGGATGGATGTAGCTGTCCTTGTAGCTATCAGAGCAACTGATGGTGTAAAAGTTTTGAGAACGCTATCATCTACAGCAAAAGCAATCCCGGATGTTGCTCCAACAGCTAAGCTCTGATTGAGAATCAATGTCTGATATTCACTCGCACATGAAGTTGTTGTTAGAACAGCTCCGGCTGTAGTTAAACACTGAGTGTTTGTAATCGATATCAGATTTGTTGCTGTAAGACTGGTTAAACCTGTGGTTATTGCTGACGATGAATTAAGAACAAGAGCCTTTGAGGCCTGTCCTGATCCAGTCGCTGTTATATCAAGATAGTTAAGCTCTGTTGTCGTTGCATTACAGCCACTTAGGATATTGAGTTCAGTAGCAGTTGCACTGATAGTAGTACCCCGTAGCTGTAGAGTAGTTCGATTAAGATTGAGAGTCGTTGCGCTCATCATTTGGGTTCCAGATTTGGTTATCGTATCACATGTCAGAGTTGGAGTTGATGTTGATACAGATGCTGAGAAAGTTCCCATGCAAGAGAGATTTCTGATAGATCCAACATCTTTGTTAAGATCTACTACCAGTGCCTTTTGAGCAACACAGCCGCCCTCTACGATATCAAGGAATTGATTATGGTTTAAAGACTTTTACGCCAAAGTCGTTGCGTCCCAGAACTTAACTCCTGAATTCTGCAAACCAGTGCCGCCTGTTGCAAGCGTAAGATTAGATAGAGTACCAACTGACGTGATTGAGGTTTGCGCTGGCGTAGAGAGAGATCCTGTCAGTGTAGTTGCTGAAATACTACTTAAACCAGAACTCGATCGTGATACCCCTGTGAAGGTCAGTTTGCCATCGATCGTAAAAGCTGTTAGAATTCCAACCGATGTAATCGCGGTCTGAGCTGCCGTAGATAGTGATCCTGTCAGTGTAGTTGCCGTTAGGGTAGTAAGCCAGTTATGATTCGTGATGCTCCTGTGAAGGTCAGATTGCCGCCAATGCTTAATCCTGAGAGCGCTCCAATAGATGTTATATTGGTTTGTGCCGCGGTTTGTAGCGTGCCCGTGATATTGGTTGCAGTCAATGACGTGATCGTTCCGATCTCGCCAGAGGGTCCCAGAACAAGTGCCTTGTTGTTTGCAGCCGTTCCAGGCGTTATATTGAGCACGTAAGTGGGAGCAGATGATACGCTGAAACCATTCACAGTCAGACTGGTACATGATAATGCTCCAATTCCACTGATATCATTATTAGTACCTGGAATGAGGGCTACACCTTGTGTTGCTGTCCCTGGAATAAGACCTGTTATGTAAGTTAGGCAATAATCGTTTTTATCGAGATAAAGCGTCTGTGCATAATTATAGGTTAGATATCCACTGGCATCCAACGTTAGATAGAAAGCAGGATTATAGATTGGCGATGAAATTCCAAACTATGGTGCTTCGTTGCCAAAAAAGTTCAAGTCTGCTGGTATGGGTGATATCCCTGCCCTTGACATCCAAAAGCTGTTTAGAATGGTTGTCCTTGGCCCCTCGTTCAGTGGTAAGAACAATCTCTGTATGTTCATTCTCAAGCATTCTCCCGCGTGTTTGCACATCTAATGATCATAGCCCGCAATCCACACCAAGAGTTATACGAATATCTTCGAGATAAGTTAGAGGATTTCAGCACTTTTGCAGATCCTGATACTCCACCCAGCGTTGACCAAGTGCGTCATACTCCAATGAGCTCGAATAAACCTGAGCTTGTTATCATCGATGATTACAGCAACGATAAGCTGCTCCAGAAGAATATATTCTCACACTATTTCACAAGGGGTCGGCACTTCAAGCTATCAACCATATTCTTGAGCCACAGCTACTTTGCTACTGATAAGATGATCAGACTCAATAGTGAATACGTAGCCATTCCACGAGCGAATTCGAAGCGTGAGTTACAGATGGTTGTCAAGGACTTCAATATCAAGGGTGTGGATGATCGATCGATCGTCTATTACTACAATAAAGCCACTGAGCAGAAAGGACAAATGTTGTTCATCGACTCTGTGAAGGGACAAATCAGGTACAACTTTCACAGACCTATTGTTATGGATGACAAATTCCGATTTATCCATCAGAAAAATACTTAGCATGATTTATAACAAAAATGGCGAGCTTTCTCAAACTTGACAGTACCAACCTAATCCAAGATGGATACAACTCTACTTGGAAATACTCGTTCCCTGGTTCTGCTGCTGACTTCCGCGACGTAGTGTGTGCAGTCCAAAGCATTACCATGTACAACAGTGAGTACAACATTGACGCGATGCAATTCCAAAACTCTAGCTTCAAAGTCGAAGTCCCGATTGCTGCGACCACCTCTACTATCAGTATCACTCTCCCTGATGGCATTTATTCTTATGACGACATCAATCGCAGCATTCAGACAGCCCTGGTCAATGCTGGAGCATATTTGATCGATCCAACTGGAACAATGTGTTCTATCTAAAGCTTAGTGAAAACGGTGTCTACTATGCATGCCGGGTGGATTTTTCAGCAACACCAACGACATTACCAACTCTTGGAGGTACTTGGACGAGACCCGCCACTGGACTATATTCTGCTGGTGGTACTGGATTGCCTACTACCACTCGCGTACCTCGACTAATTATTGATAATGTTGAGTTTGGAAAGGTGCTTGGTCTTACTGCAGGTACGTACCCTGCTGCCTCAGCAATCGTTGCCACTGCTCAGCTCTCTAACATTATCCCTCAGATTCACCCCACCAGTTCATACATCGTTCGTTGCGACTTGATCAAAAATGGTACGTTGCATCTAGTGATATTGTCAGCGCATTGATAGAGGTGATGCAGCAATTGGTCAGCTAATTTCGTACAAACCCAGTCAGTATGCGTGGATGAATTGTTTCAATGGATCGAGACCAACGATCACTATCATATCTACAATCAAAACGATAAAAAGGTGATCTTTCGGGATACTTCAGTCTCGATCATGTTATTGCTGAGATCAAAAAAATAAGTTAGCTAATGCTTCATTTTTTTCTCACAAACGGAAGGAGCCATCTGACTTTCGCATAGCGCGAATCTTAGCCATGTGATCCTTAGCTTCTGGTGAACCCCTTGCAAATTTCTTTCCTTTTGGCTTGACAACGCCTACTCCATGACGACGACGGACCTCACCTCGAATAATCTTGATCAGGTCCCCATGCTCAGGTTTGGTCGCCTTAGATAGTAGGTACTTCTCACCGGAATCGACTACATCGGTTAGAACGCCTTTGCGTTTAGCATACGAAAGCGCACGATTTGCACCCTTCTTCACATCATTAATAGTTAGTCGTCCTCCTTCCTTAATGACATCACTATCAGAGTCAAATACACCAATTCCAGTCATGGAACGGATGGCGGCTCTTGCTGGGATAGCACCCTATGGAGCCCCGAGCGCGCTTGCGAGAGCGGGGACAGCAACGTCGGCAGCGCGAGACAAGAGACCCGAATCTTTGGCAAACTTGAAGGCAGATTTAATGCCTCCCCATACCTTGGACCAAATACTCGAACCATACATGCCACCTCCTTGCATATGCTTAAACGGGTAGCCAATCTCCTTTTTTGTGATAGCCAAACGTGTTCCTTTACCAGATTTGCGAGCCCGAAGAGCTTTCGCATCTGACTCCGGGTGAAGATGAAGTGTGGCACCAGAACCACTTAGTTCATCTTTAGTTAACGATAATGTTCCAGTCTTGAATGCTTTCTTGAGCTTGGACTCAGGAACAGATACGGAAACTTCTAACTCTTTGAAAACCATGTTTATATTTACCCTTTTGAGAGAAAAAGTGAATTATATTTAATCCTGAACGAAGCTAGAATATTATATAAATATAAACGTACATTTGTGCCATGCTCGGACACATCTATCGTATTATCCACCTGGAGAGCTACATTCAATATGTAGATTTGACTTTCAATGAGCCTCGTAAGAGATGGCAAAATCATTAGCAACACTATCGTGAATGGCTATGTGATAATCATACTAAATATGCAATTTATACGCACTTTCAACGACATGGCATAGATAAGTTTAAGCTAATCCTCATCAAAAGCTACGAAGTGGAAGATCGTACCCATCTTGAGGCTTATGAACAATTATGGATTAGCAAACTAAACTGTGTTAATATGTATAGCCCGCTTGCGAAGAGCGAAACCAGATCGGAAGAAGAAGAAAGGTACTTACGAGCAGTTCGAAACTCGTCCATCGCGTGATCTCGGTCAAACTCCGCTTGAGACACAGTGTATTGAGCAGCGTTTCTAGCGGCTATTTCGCAATGACGATAGGGATTGGTGGCGGCGATGCCCGCGTGAGCCTGGTCAAAAGGCCCGGACACGACGCAGCTCGCACTCTAGCCTGGTCGAAGTCGCTACGGCTTGATCACGAGCCACCTGAGCGACCCAATGGCAGATCGAGCAGCAGCGAAATCCGACTCTGCCTTGCCAAGGCAGTTCACAGACGATCCGTGCTGTTCTCGACGGAGAGATTTCCCCACGCAAGTAATCGAGATCACGCTCCTGATCAACCACCTGGCGACAGAGGGAGTCAGATTAGCACCTGTTTGCTGGAGAGAGAATCAATCTCGTGACAGGACATCTGAAGTTCGAGCTCCAATTGCTGGACACGGGCGTTGGCGTCGTCTGCCTTGTGATGCTATTGCGCAAGGCGACGGTCCATGTCACAGAAATCGTCATTCCGTTGGTCGATCAGGCTGCGTAGATCGCGTTTCGGGTGAGTGGACGCCGAAGGGGTATCATCCTGAGAATCTCACTGGAGTAGGCCAATCTAGGCTTCAAGTCGAGCGATCCCGGCCTGTTGGTCGTGGCGGAGACGCTCCAGATCATGTTGAGAGTGTTCTTCAGGCGATCTCGACCGTGCTCGAGGGTCTTGTAGCTCCGCGCCACTTGCCGGAGTTGGCCTTCCAAGAAGGACACCCGGCGTTGATCCAGCATGCGTGGGTAAGCGAGAGGCTGCCGGGAGCGGGCACTGCCGGGAGAAGGAGGCTGGGATCCTTTGCCACCGGAGTCGTTACGGTGAGCTGCACTCATGAGACCGAGATGCAGAGTGTGTAGCTCGACGATGGTTGCAGTAAATTGCAGAGTGATGATGATCGAACGTCAGAGATCAAGGCGGATCAGATGGACGGGGTCCAGACCGTGGGATCAACGTGCGACGAGATGGATGGGTCCTGGATGATGCGTCAGATCGGCCTAAAGGGAAGTACACGCCTAAAACGAACCGAGCCAGAACCATGGTTTTGATAATTACTCAGATCCAATAAGAATCAGGAATCGGGTTCTGATCACGTTTGGGTTCTAAACCTTACATGCGAAAGGGCGATTTTTCAGCAAGAGCCTTCGCAGTAACGTCAACAGGTAATATTTCTCGAGCACCTTTTGGATTGTTGCTAGCAGTAGTTAAGACCCTAACGCTAAGCGGCTTTAGATGGGAGAGGTACACACGCACTAAGGCTGATATATCTCTTATATTTCTTCTATGCTTATATTCGTATAGCGCTCAGAGATAAACCTTTTGTGCATCTCGTGTGCCTCGCAGTATTTCAAGTCAATCTCAATTTTCTCACCACTTTTAGCCAATTGTATGTCTGATTCTTGATTTTAAAAAGCTCATAATTCTAGCTAAATGATGTGAGCTATGCCAGCAGCAATGCTGCGGTTCTACCGTAGATTTTATGTACACATCATTAGATAATCTCAATTTGGTTTACCTAATCTTCGCTAGAAACTATTGTTATTAATAATGTAAACTATTTGTTATCAGTCATGAGTACATAAAACCTTGTAACCTCTTTCGATGCAATCGCGCAGCTTTTGTTGAAGAGCACAGTATCGCCGATTTTACTTTATTGACCAAACATGCATCTTACGCCTTCCTATATC
The DNA here is from genome assembly GCA_033557915.1 of Phytophthora tentaculata. Taxonomy (NCBI): domain Eukaryota; phylum Oomycota; class Peronosporomycetes; order Peronosporales; family Peronosporaceae; genus Phytophthora; species Phytophthora tentaculata. The sequence continues at coordinate 6,089,643 of JAUCEA010000009.1, forward strand.
CCATCTCTAGCTAAGTTCAACTCTCACCATCCTCAATCTGGCGATTGATCCCATGATCTTAAACTGCGACTCTTGTTTGGCGATCTTCATCCTGATTGGTGATCTTCATCTTGATCGACGATCTTCATCCTGATGCGGTGACCTTCATCTTCGGCCTAGATCTCCACCAGGGGATGAGTGATCTTGATCCTTTGAGCCTTGATCTCCTCATTGCGGCCTTAGACTGCCATATTAGACCATGCCGATCTGGTCAGGCTGCCACCTGACCTCGTCTTGATCTCACCTTTAGACCACCGATCTTGAGTCCTAGTCACTTGATTTCACTTCCAAAGGGCTCGACCGCCATCTTGCTGCCTTCTATCTCGGTATTAGCCGAGATCGGTCGTGGTTTGATCGCGGCCATCAACTTCTGATCTTCGTCTCCTGGCGGCCGATCTTCACCTGGTGACCTATGATCCCTAATCTCCGGCACCTTTAGCGTCGAGCCTACCTATGTTGAGCTTCACCGGCATGCCTGATCACACCTTGATCTCGGTCCTTGCCCGCCAATCTTCGCCAGCCCTCCGTGAAAAATTCCGATAGCTCTTCACCACAGCCACCCCTCATTCGTAAGTTGGGTCACCCAGTGGCGCGTTCGAACGCACCCTCTTCCCCACGCCAAGAATGAACTTACCGCAGATACCACCTTTAAAACAGTTCTTGGTTTCAGACAGTTTCGGTATGATCCAATATTACCGATAAAATAGGTTCACGTGTCTTTTCGCAGATTTTACAGAACCCGAAATGTGAAACTGTAGCCTTTGGGCTCACAGTTTCAAAAAAATTTGGTCGCTTTCCCGATGATACTATCGATACTCTATGGGGTGGGGAGGCTTATGATCAACATCAATCCGACTTGCTTTTCCCGTAAAGTGCACAAGTGGTTTCCTCACGCCGTGGGACGTCTTAGAGACATATTGGCCCGGCGCAAGCGCGAAAAGGAAGCTTAAATAGTGGTTACTAGCGTCGTAGTGTAAGGTTTTGGCGTCTAACCAGTCGTTATCAATACACAACCTGATGCCTCGCCGTTCCTCTTAATGGTCATGACAATCGGAGATGTCCATGGGTAACTTGAGTGCTTGATAATCTTGGCCGCCGGCAGTCCCTTGATGAGCGCTTCCAGCTTCTCCCTGAATTGCGGGCCTACCTTCCTCACATGCCGAGCGATCGGCTTCGCGTCTCCGACATCGTTGTCGCACTTGACGCCTCTTGCTGCTGGCGACAGCGCGTTGCCCTTGTCTGTTCGCACCGCCCGAATAGTCGCCGCAGGCAACCTTCTTTCTCCTTGGTGTTGAAGGCGAAGGGCGGATCACCGACATTGAGATCTTCAACAGTCACATTGTCAGCCGTCAGTTCGACTTTCGCATCTCAGCTAGAGCAACTTTCGCAAATAATTCATCACCATCGTGAAACAGACTTGCTCATCTTCAACGTCTCTGGCTTCTGTTGTCGGACCTGGATTCGGCGTGATCGACTTGGTTGCACTATGGTAATTTGCGCCTTGCGCCTGTCTGCTATCAGGACCTGCTGTGCCCAGTTGACGTTGCAACACCTCACCGTTTCAGCTGAGACAGGGTCCAATGCCTGTGGCGCCACACCCCCTGTCGCATTAATCGGATACGTGGCGTCTGACATCCACGTCACTTCTGGCCCTGAATCCCACTGCGCTTCTGCATCACGGGCGTCTCGTAGTTCGCTGCTAGAGTCGTCTCGACTGGGTTCGGCGGCTCCGATTTCTTGGCGGCTAACATCGTTCTTTGACTCGTCGCTATCGTGTGTGACTGTTGCACTGCCCATCACTCCTGACGCTGCCGGTACCGTGGTACCATCCTGCTCCGACGGCGCGTCGTGTCACTTGGTTCCGGCGGCGGGCTGCTAGGCAAGACACTTCGGCGTAGGCGTTCTTCTCGCTGCGAACTGGATCCGCGTTACTTGTGCTCGCCGCAGTATTCCTCGCCAGGTACTCTGAGCGATCAACCAAGAGACCAGTTCATTCTCCCATCTCCGACACTGGGGGTCTTTAGCAAACTTGGAACATGAAACCTGGAAGAAAAACTCCAGACGGCCCGTTTTTGAAGCAATTCAGCAAAACCCATCTGGAAAGTCGAGCAAAGAAAATGATACATTCAGAATATAGATTTAAGCAGGATCTGCACTCTGCTGCGCGCTCTCTGCAGATTCAAAGTCCGTCCTCCTTGCCCGCGCTATTGCCGCATACCTATCGTCGCTGCGCACCGCACAACAGCTCCCCAGCCCCTCGACTGCCAGGACCAAGCGTACAGCAGCCCTGGGACGCTCTCCAACCCCTCGATAGCCAGGACCAAGCGTACAGCAGCCCTGGGACGCTCTCCAAAACTCGACAGCCACAGCCAAGCCTTCAATAGCGCCTTAACACTCTCCAGTCCCACGAGGGCCACTCCAGAGCCTTCATCAGCGCCGCGAAGCCGTTCGGACCTTCGACGACATTGTCCAAGCTTACAACAGCGCAGTGAAGCCGTTCGGCCCTTTCACGGCCTCGCCCAAGCCTTCTTTAGTCCCATTAATGGTATGGACATTGCACTGCGGTACTGTGGTGTAATTTAGTTTTACTTACTTTGTTTTATTTGTTGTATGCATGCTTGTTACCAGCAAGTTGGTCATGAGCACTAAAGATATTTTATCCACCACGCGCCATGCTCTCACCAGCGCCAGGATCGTGTCCTCCGTCCAGTTACGTTTGCGGTCTTCAATTAGTACAGGGAGGTCAGGTGTGGCCTCGCTTTCCATAGCTTGCGTCTGGCAGAATGAGGGGGGATTTGATGTCAAGAAAATTATTCAATCTTAAACGTTCCACGTTTCAGGGACCCAGATATGCACCTGAAACAATGTCATTAAAGCGGGGTTCTCTTGGAACATTTTTGCAGGTTTCAGGGGAAAATATGGATGCTGAAGGCGATTTTCCCTGAAATTTGGAAAAATGTCACTAAAACTTCCAGATTTCAGGCTCCAAGCGTTTGCTAAAGACCCCCACTGACCCATCGGATCGCGCATATGCGGTGTATCGCCTGGATCTGACGGGCACATACCCCGGAAGGTGCAATACTCGATCCTGACTGGCCATATCTACACCATCACAACAGCCCCATTGGTTGGTTGAGGCTACAGATACGCCTTTTTGGGTGCCGAGTTGGTCTAGATCAATCAAACTCCAGCATTCCACGAAATCGTTCCAGGATCGATCCTCATCTCATCCGGGAAGCACATCGTGCCGTCAGTAAGATCCAGGCGGACACCAGCAGGGACCATGAAATCCATGCCAAGGATCGCCTCCTAGCCAGACAGATCGCCTACACATATGTCGAAGCAATATACCAGATTTCCAGTCACGTGATCTTGATCCGAGTTCTTCCATTCGTCGTAGGGATCGCAAGATGTGGAGATGGAGTGGGTGGGATTGCCGGATCACAAGCCCTCCAACTGGGAGTATGATCCGGATTACATTGGTTCCCCGACAGCTAAGGCGGCTGCACGTACTGCAGTAACTTCTGCGGCGGTCGGCTCTACGGGAACATCGATGCTCCAGGGAGTTCTGATCTCTGCGATCTTAGACCTGGAGGAATTCGCTGGCAGGGATCAAGATGACGATCGTACCAGAGCCTGGAGCGGCAAAGTGAAGTCAGCGTTCCTGCGCGACCAAGCCTCGGACGAGGAGAAGCGTCATACCTTCGCAGACCTGCTGGCAGGACCGGCGAAGAACCGATCTACTCGAAACAAATCGAGCGATCTGCATCGATGCCTCCGGACCCAGTAAAGTGTGTTCGGGAACTCGCTGGCGTGGCAGTACTATCACGCGTGCAAGCGATCGGATGAGTCTCCACTGGAGTATCTGTATCGTCTCAACGTGGCAGCCTTGCGCGTGCAGCTGAAGGTCGAGGATAAAAGGAGCATGTTGAACACTTCATCGAAGCGCTAGGCGATCAAGAATTCGCAGATCAGCTGACTCTGGTGCGGTTGACGGATGCTGATGATCCCCAAGAACTCTTGCGAGCTTTAGATCGGGCCAAAATCGTCAGAACAAGTCGGCGCATGGAAACAAAGTCGGCAGAAGACGTCTAGCGCGCCAACCGCGACAGTACAGGCGAAACAAGTCCACGCGGACCAAGCGCAAACGTCGGATACAGCTCGAATGAGGACTATCGCCGCTGGATCTCCTTGGCTGCGACGGCTGACCCAGCGTTGGCGACGACAGGAAAGATCCAGAACGTTCGCGATTCAAATCAGCCTACCCAAGAGGAACAAGATCTGCACTCCCGCCATCAGCGTGCTCGTTTCTAGTTGGAGCTATCAAGTCGACCTATTTCGGATCGTGCTGCCACAGGGAGGCCGACTGCTAGCACCGTTTCATATACGAAAAATGTGGCAAGAAGGGTCATCCAGCCGGTCACTGTTTCTTAGTGTGTCACGGCAATGGTGAGCTGCACGATCTAGACAAGCGCCCAATGGAGGCGTTCTACAACCAGATCCGGAAGTGGTACGCTCCCGACAAGCACGGCGGTCTGCTACCTGAGATCACAGAAAAGATGGTAAAATACGACGCTCGCCGGGTTGGAATTCGGTACGAGCCGAGCGTTTTAGATACTGCGTCTATGCATTTATGAAAAAGACATCGATAGATCAAGTTAGCAAGCGACACAATCTATCGGGTAATACACGTGATCTGCACGAGAAACTTACCATCAGGATTTCTAGTCTGTATCAGGCCGACGACTTCGACCGTTCTGTGACGTCTGTGCCCTTGGATCCCTGTCACGAAGAAGCGAGAGGATATTGGATGCAGCAAGATCGGGATCACTGGTCCAAGGCGGCTGAAGTTGAGATCCTCCGAAACCAAGCTGAATCGCTGAGGTCAGACGATCAGGGATGGTAGGAGAGGCAGATCTCTTATCGACTGAACCACATGGATACTTGAAATACCATGCTCCTGGGGAATGATTCCGTCAAGCTAAAGTCGCTGGCAAGATCAACAATGAGAAAACGATCATGCTTCTGAACAGTGGCGCTGCAGTGTCCATCTTGGAAACTGCCTCGGCTCATAAGGTGGGTGCTACATAGACGAAAATCAGCTTCAAGACTGTGTTGGAATATGTTTCCACCCACCCCTGCGCTTGGCGAGGCGGTCGATATATGCTGCTCGCGCAAGAATCGGGTCAGGGTGACTTGGAAGTACGACTTCAGCCTGTCGCTTGACATTTCGGTGGACGTGGTAGTGGCCGTTTGGTCCGTAGATCCTGGAGTCTGCTTCTGGTGCAGAGATCGTGGGTGATCTCGGCGTGCCGACTCCGCTCGAGCCTCCAGTATAGTGTGCCCGACGGTCCCAAGGAACTGCGACGCGGCTCTGAATAGCAAACCGATCCTAGTTCGGCTGCTGACGCGTAGTGTGACGAATCACCAGCGCTGTTCGCTGGCAATCCTGACTAATCTTGAGCAGAACACGTCGCCTATCACGACCCGCAGCTTGCCGTTCCGAGTCGACGTCTGGATCTCAGCCAGCTTCAGGCCGAATAGGTAATTCACGTCGAATGCGTCGGCGGTGGGGCCAACGTCCTTCAGCACGCGGACCGATTTCTTCACCGGGATAAGTTTGTCCGACGCGATGGGCGGGGCCATCACCGGTCCGCGGAGTCCGTCGATCTGCTTCAGCTTCAGGATTGCCATCACCGGGTCCTGCCGTAGAAACTCTCGCAGACCTTTCTGACAATACCTGATCTCCAGAACGTCGCCGGTCCACGGACTGGCAGATGTCTCTGGATCTTCGCCACCCGACTAAGGTGCCTTCAGCTGCTTTCAAATAAACTTTGACTTCTTCTTCTTACTGCAGACTTTTGAGCTTGCGGATCCTGAGCTACCTGCGCCTTGGGTTTCCTTTGGCGTCTATGTTTTTCAAATCTCGACTTGCGTCAAGACCCACAGGAATCCCCGAAGGGACTTGGGGAGGATTAAGAGTTTCCTCTTCCATGTATCTCTTTCGTCGACTACGTTCTTCCCAGTACACTGTCGATCCGCTGATCTAGTTTCATTCAGCGACGTCGTCGTGGGTCGGATCCCCGATGAAGCTTGATCCCCAGATATAAACCTCGCTTGAACTTCTTTATGAGACTCGCGGTGAAATCCCGAGCCACCAGAAGATCCGGGAACGCGCACCATTGTGGAGTAGTGCGATCATCAAAATCTTGCGAGACTGCTAGATCCAACTTCCACTAAGCCCAGACACTGACTAACGGAGGGGGTCCCTCGATGTTCCGTGATCTTGTGATGAACTTTGATCGTCTTGTGCACGCGGCGGTAGGGCTGGATCTTGCTCCTCCAATGCGTTCATGAAGCTCCAAGTGGCGAAGACTTGGACGGCTCGGCGAGATGTTGGAGATGGGGCGGAGCAGCACGGAAACGCTTTTTCTCTGCTGCCGAAATTGTCCCGTTCCTACGCGATTACTTGAGTTTGAATCTGGCGGCCTGGTTCTGGATCCGACCAAGGGGTTGCCTTCATAAGGAGAGTTTGGCTTTTTTTACAGTCTTCCTTACACTTGCTTGCCGCTTCCTATAGCGGGATCTTGGGGTAATTGAGAATCAGAGGATCTCCCAGTCAAGCAATTAATTCCGGTCAATCTGGGATCTGCACATTACTATACTCACAACTGCCAGACGACCATCTGTCACCTCCTTTATGTCCATCGTACTGCTGCCCATCACCGGGTACATCCTTCAACGTGGGCTTGCCATCATCGCATCGTAGATCTTGAGATCACCCTCGACCGCCATGTCGGGATCCTAGATTCAGATCGCCATAAGCCCGTATCCAGGTCGTCTTACTTTTTTGGATCCGGATCCGCTCTCCCTCTTGGGCCTCTGAAGCTGGGTCCGACGATGCAGCGACAGGAAGCAGCATGCGACGCCGCATTACTCGCGGGTGGAGACGCCAAAGAAGCTAATGCAACAAACACATAAGACAAATAGTCCATATTGCAATTCGCAACAGTTATTCAGCCCATAGTTTTGCTGCAACGTAATATTCCTTTAGTCGTTCTCTCCGTAAAAGTAGTTCATGTCCTTGACGCCGTTGAGATTCCCGGGTGGGCGTACTTCCACTTCTGCTCCACGTTCCGTGTGCATGGACTCATGGATGTTCACCCCTGTCCTATGAGCTCCCTCCACGCGGCACCAAACGGGACGTCGCTGATAGTAGTGTACTTTTGTCGCGGACAGCAATCATGTTGACAGGTTCTTCCGGCTTCTTCTCCCCGCGCGGAAATTCTGGAATGATTGGGTCGCGTGGAGGCCGGAAAATATCCCATAGAACCTTTAATGCTGTTCCCTGAAACCTTTCGTATCGTATATTCAAAAATCGGGAAATCTCCGATGTCTCGCCGCTTATCGTACGTCGCCGCTACGGTCGCTGGGGTCCATAGAGTTAACGCACCAATGGTTCATTTTATCTTGGTTTTTGTATGGACCATGATTTGCACACAAAAAACGTGTTAACGTATTTCAAGTCATTTTTGTGCTGAACCTGCATAATGCAGGATAAAAATGTTGTCCAAGTTGCCTATGCAGGTCCTCTGGTTTCAAGGGGTAACTGCAAATTGAAACGGCGTACTTTTAATTCGCAAGGAGTACTGTACTCCTAAAAAACAGCGCGCGGAGTACAGTAAATATTGACGTGTAATACCAAGTTACGCGCGGTAAGATGAAATGGCAATGATGTCAAGGTTTTGATGACAGGCGTGTGTTTACAGTTCTGCGCGAAACTATTGTGCTTAAATAGTATCACTAAAAGGAGGAGATAAATCCACAGCTGGTAAACACTTTTGCAGATTAATCAAGATCAGCGGCCAAACTTGATAGAGTTTCACAGGTAAAAAGTGACCAGTACGGTACCCAACCCTCTAAGGCTATCTCAGTAAAATGCAAACAGTACTTCACTACCCCTCTACTGCTCAGAAGTGTGGTAAGGTAGTGTGTGGGTTGTGGGGTGTAAATTCTGGCACGCTTTTTGACTTGACTTCAGTTAATTTTTTCGCCAAAGTTGGCCTCATCAAAAATATAAGATGTTCCAGGGGATTTGAAACGACTACAGTAGGATTTGTAAACACCAATCCGATTAATCCGGTCGCGGTAATTGTAGCCGTTGACTGAAGCCGTTGACTGAAGCCGTTAACTGAAGCCGGTAAAGTAACTGAAGTCGGTAGCTGAAAGTACTTGATGTCAAAAGATGTTAGTCAACAATAGTGGTGTTACCCTTCCAGCTATCTTTGTAAACACTGGGTAATTGCAAGAGATAAAACGCAGATTATCCTTGAGATCCTATAAAATACGGAGTATTCGTAAAACAAACATCGTAGCCAGTCCTGAATTTTCTAAATCGATATGAACAAGGCCTAAGTTTAATAGATATCCCTATTTTAAAATCCTTGCGAGAAAAAAGCAGTTTATTGTTCTTTTTCAGGACCAGCAGCCCGGTATAAACTGAGACGCTCACACATCGGCCACGAAACCTTATGTAGCCAACCCCACCTGATGCTCATGCGAGCTCTTGCAGCCAGCTCGATAAATGGGTGCTTATCTACTGCGGTACATGTATTTACTCTTCCGTTGCGCTTCCTACACGTATTACAGCGTGTCCGTGAAGAAGCTGCATCTGCGAGTAGGGTTCACTCACAGTTGCAGCTGAATTATAAAGCTTTCCCTTGCCCGGATCATAACACGAGTCTCTGAGTTTGCATTCTGCTGAAGTACATGTATCTGACGCTTAGCTGATTCTATGTGATGAGTGCTGAGTGAGCACTTCTGATCGCATAGCATTGTGGCAATTCAGGTATACGAATTGTGATTGACTTACATGTCATACCAATAGTATGCCGAAACGTCGACCTAAGTAAATGCAGCTAACATAAAATGTCATATTATGCCTCCTGCTGATCGAAAACCGCTGCTACATACTTTAAGCTTCAGGTGTGTAGTTACTTAAGTATTATATAAGACTGGAGTGTGGATATGCTATACCACGGTCCATATCGTTGAGGCGGGCTATTTGAATGTGGAAACTCTGCATGCAGCGAAGTCTGCCACTTCCAGATACATGTGCCAACGAAGCATCATTTTCAATGGTTGGATAAAACCATTGCTTTGTGTCTTCGCTTTAGTGGTAAAAATTTGGTCTCCTGTACAAAGAATCGTGCCCTTTACGCTTTGATGTTTTGTCCACACAAACCTCTTTAAGTAAATAAAATCCTTCTCAAACCCATTAATAGGTTCGTTTTGCACTTGGGTTATGCGTAGGGAGCGCTTTGGATTCAAAGATTTATAAATTGAGTGGTACAAGTACAATACCAATCCACGTCAAAGATGAAAAGACATGCGAAAAGGGTTTGCAAAACAATTACTATTTTGGTTGAGTCCCTGTATACAGTATAAGAAACGGGTATTTTATCATGACAGCGCAAATGGTTAGGTAGAGTTTATATACACTTGTAATGTTTTTATTTATTTCATTACATTATGCTGCTTTTCTGGAATTTGTGCATCTTTTGTGCCCGTTCGCAGCCGCAGTATCTGCTGACCTCCTCCAAGTAGCATCGATGACCTGCAGAATCGTAACTAAAAGTCCTGAAATACCGGAGAATGATTCTTATTTTGTTGGGAGTCAGCCTCCGTGGTTACCATTTCATCTTAACTACAAACCCGCCGATGTAATACCGTGGTGGCGGTTAAGTTCGCACAGCGACTACAAAGTGCAAAATACACTAAAATGAAAAAAACAAGGTGTCTCTGACTCCCTGTTAAAGTACATTGTGCGGATATCAACCTGTGTGGATATCCGCACAATGTACTTTAACAGGGAGTCAGAGACACCTTGTTTCGTGGCGAAGTACACCCAGCTGTAACAAGAATTACATGATTATAGAGAAGGAGCATATACTTTATCGCAAAGAATACTCTGGGTGCAGCAGTGCGCATACATGTCAAGGCAGTGGCGGTGGTCTACTGACAAGCGAGCTCACCCATCAGCCCTACATAACTACATGCAACACGGGGCGATTGCGATAATCATAGCTGTGATGGCCATACGCCAAAAAAAAGTTAAAACATTGAATGCCTCTCTTTCGATACGTGTGACGGGCCATCGTCACTCTATGTCACCGCGTCCACGGCGGTGGCCAATCGGCGCGTAGACATCAGCTACTGGTTGACGTGGTATCACGTGTCGAGACCACGCCGTTAACTTTCAATATTAGAGTCTAATTTGAATGCTTCCTATCGCAACAGTGTACGCCTAATAACTGGTTGCTGTTACCCCGTTACACGCGGTAGCACATCGTAATCCATCCAACGCCACGATGAATGACACGCCGGTGTACGGCGCATCTAAGATGGCCAGCACCTCCCTGGAGCACGACAGCTTCCCTCATCTCTCGTTACTTGAGTGGGAGGCGCTCCACCGCCTCACCGCTGCGTCTGGCGAGGCCGTTATCCATACGTTACTCACGGTTGGTTCAGAAGCCCAACAACACCTAGCAGCTCAGGATTTCGCGGCGCGTGAGCTCGCAGACCTTCGTCAGTGAGTATCGGCTCCCAAGCTGTCCAAGAACAAGACCGACATCGCTAAACTCGATGTATCCACGTATAGTGGTGAAGGCGACGGCCGCCTTCACTTGAATCGCTGGTTCTGCGAAGTGGACATCGCCGTCGAAGATCGGTGGCTCTCTACCGATCTTGCGAGGACTCGCTTCCAGCTTTCAAAACTGACGGGCAAGACGAAAGAATGGACCCTCGGCAAGTTGGTTGCCGACCCGTCCTGCTTCCCTACTATGGCAGCATTGAATCTGATCTGATTTTGTCTGCGTCTTCGGCATTCCGTGGCTCGCCCGTCACCAGCCTCATATTGACTGATTGACCGGCACCGTGCGTCCACGTGATATCGACGTGAATGCAGTACTGGCGTTCCTGGCCGGAACGCCCAACCTTTGGCCACATGTTGCTGTCATCGACCCCGACTCTGTGGTGATGCAAATTCTGGGAAAAGTGAGAGAAGCATGGATCGTGACCTGAGTGACAATATTGGACCCAGTCATTTTCCCGAAGAGTGACCACTGGAGAACCGGTAGGACAGAAGGGGCGATCCCCGATCAGACATCAAGAGACCATGGATGCAAGCGTCACACTCCCCGAGAAATACCAAGCGGATGCAGTGCAGGAGCAAGCAGCAACAGAATGCTAGTGGCCTAAGGAAGAGGAGCGGACCCGGATCCAAGAGGTAAGGCGATCCGGATCCAGGTGGATGGCAATCTGGATCTCGGATCTCGAATCCCGGATTCCGACATGGCGATCGAGGACGACCTCAAGGTCTACGATAGGATGTTGGCAAACCCACGTTGAAGAAGGCACCTCGAGATGGGTAAGAGTGCGAAGGACATAAAGGCTGTGATAGGTGGTCGTCTGGCTGGTATGAGGATAGTGACTGAGGATGGGACCATACTTAACCATAAATCAGAACCGAATTTGCATTGGAAACAACAAGTGCTCCACGCTCCACGAAGAAGAGGAACTACATTAGCCGCGCTCCGTGTTAGCAAGTTTAGTGATAAGTGTCATGTTGTTGGTTATTAATACCTGGTAATATACATACCGGATCTAGCCACCTAGTGATCTACCCTCAAGTGCAGATCCCAGATCGACCGGAGTTTATTACTTATCCAGGAGATCCTTCGATTCCCAACTACCCCAAGATCCCGCTATAGGAAGCGGCAAGTAACTGTAAAAGAAGACCATTAGGCAATCACACCCTATCAAGGCAACCGCACGGCCGGATCCAGATCCAGGCCGCCAGATCCATGCACGAGTAATCGCTTAGGATCTGGACCTTATCGGCCGCAGAGCGAAGAGTTTCCGCGCTGTTCCACCCCATCCCCAACGTCTCGCCAAGCCGTTCAAACCTTCACCACTTGGACCTTCACGAAGTTACTGGAGGAGCAAGATCCAGCCCTACCGTCTGGCACACAAGGTGAGCAAAGTTCGGCACAAGGTCACGGATCATCGGGATGCCCCTCCGTTAGTCGGTGTCCGGGCTTAGTGGAAGTTGGATCTAGCAGTCTCGCAAGATATTGCTGATCCCGCTACACTACAACTCCATGACCACCGCTGTACTCGAAGCGAGCGATGGCCCTTCTTGTGCAGCGTGTGCGAGCGCATCCTGTGCGCGTCCTGAGATGGTGCCTCAGGATGTTGACGACACGGTCTAACAGGGGTTCCCGTGTCCCACTGAGCAGCGGCTCATGAATGAACTAGACGTGGTTGAGCAAGGCCTCCCACAAGCGGTTGAGTCCGGGCTCCTGCGCGTGGTTGAGCGAAGTTCCCAGGTCAAGACGTGAACGAGGATGAGCGTGGCCACCCACAAGCGGTCGAGACCGAGCCCCCGCGAGTGGTCGAGCGGGTGCTTCATTGAGACGTTGATGCGGTCGAGACGCGTATCCCGCAGTGCCCTGTTCGTCTTCGCGGAAGACGGAAACCCGACGACCCCGCGTCTTGTCTGAAGACTGAAATGCGACTGAGTCCGAGGTCATAACCGGTTTGGTCAGCGACGCATCAGACTCCCCATCGCACTCGGGTGACATCGAGGTCGCACGCCCTCCGTGTGACACCGCTGTTATCATTACGTTACCCGACTTCTCATGGAAACGTTTCCTCCACGACCTGAAACGCGGCGAAATCGATCAAGTGGCTGAAGACGCCGCATAGATTGCGGCTATCGACACCGACGCTTGGCCGCATCCGGCGAGGCTGAGCCAATGCCCGCCCGCAAAGCGCGCTACGCAGCTCAATCGTTGCCGGCCCTTGAAGTGTCCGGCAACCCCGTCGCCCCTCTTGTCCGTCAGTTCATTGACATCTTTCCCGACAAAGTCCCAGCCGCTCTCCCTCCAGACCGTGGAGGTCGGCACGAGATCAATCTCGTGTCCGATGCGAAGTACTGCGTGATGCGACAGTGGCCACTTCCCGGCGACCAGGTCGGCGCGATTGATTCTTTCTTTGAGAGTCGCCGGCTAGCCGGCCACGTCCGCGAAAGTTTCTCGCCGCATTCCAGTCCTACGTTCTGTATCACGAAAGCAACCGGCGGGTGGGGGATCGCCCACGCCTTTGACAAGCTCAACGACTCCACCATTCCTGCACAAACGCCAAACCCGCGCAAGGACATGGTGCTTGACACCATGTCAGGCAGTACCACATACAGCGCGATAGATCTGATGGATGGATTTTATCAGATCCTGATGCGCGAAGAGGACGTGCCGTTGTCTGCTGTCAGCACACCCAGCGGCATGCTATGGGAATGGCTCGTAATGCCGCAGGGCCTTAAAAACACCCCGGCCACCTTTAACCGCATGGTATCCAGCCTACCCGTCCGTATCGAGACTTTATCCCCAGCTACTTTGACGACATCTTCATTCACAGTTATGCCGAAGTCGGTATGACCGACATCGAGGTCCATCTACAACACTTTCGCATGGTGTTCAACGTTATGCGCGAGAACAAGTTGTATGCCAGCTTGAAGAAGAGCATCTTCTGCGCTCCCGAGATTCCCGTCCTCGGGAGCTACGTTAGCAAGGACGGTGGCCGTGCTGATCCGGAGAAGGTGGCTGCCATCTGTGCTTGGCCAACACCTCAAGACCAAAAACAGCTCCGTCAATTGCTAGGCCTCGCGACCTACCTCCATCACTACTCAAAGTATTTCGCACAGACCGTGCGTCCGCTTTCGCAACTACTCAAGGCTGACACCACGTGGGCGTGGCGTCCTGATCATCAGAAGGCCTTTGACGTGGTGAAGACTAACCTATCCACCGCGCCCATCCTGATGCTGCCTGATCACGGCAAGCTGTTCCATGTCGTCTGTGATAACAGTGACTTCGCGATCGGTTGCGCCCTGACGTAGTTCGACGACTACGGCCGCGAACGCGTGGTGAGTTACCAGTCTACCAGCTGAAGCCGGTGAGTGCAACTACCCTGTGCACGTGAAGGAACTCCTGGTCATGTGGTATGCCTTGATCAAGTTCCGGACATACCTTGTAGGGGAACAGGCCTTCGCTATGTACACTGACCATGTGATCGCGTCGCTTTCCCGCGACTTCTACAGGCCGCATATGTACACATGGGTGCGTAAGTGGGTCCGCTCTTATGAAGCCTGCCAACGGGTGAAGTCGTTGTCGTCGAAGCAAGCGCCACTTTGCCGTTCCCGGTGACATCAGATCCGTGGTCATCTGTCAGCATGAATTTCGCCTTCGAACTTCCACGAGGCACCAAAAGCCGCGCAGGTATCCTCGCCTTCGTTGATCGCTCCAGCAAGATGGTTCATCTTGCTGCTGTTGCGGCGACTACCACCGCGGCTCAGACCACGGCGGTTTCCCTCGTTCTTGTATACCGTCATCACGGCTTACCAACATCTATCGTCTCAGATCAAGATACTCGCCTCACGTCTGGCTTCTGGTCGGAGGTCTTCGAACCCGTCGGGACGCGGTTGCAAAATGTCCGCCGCATCACATCGAGAGAATGGCCAGCCCGAGCGCGTCAACAGAGTCCTCGAAGATGCTAAGAAGTTTCGCCACGCCGTTTGCGTCCTGGAGCTCATTCCTGCCTATGGCGGAGTTCGCGCTAAGCAACGCCGTTCACGCATATACGGGCCATACTCCATTCTACGTGAACTATGAACAACATTCCCGTACCCCCGAGCTCCTTGGACTGGAGTGTCTCTCGTCTGTCGAGCGCCTTGTCCGCTGCTGCTGATGACTTATTAGCTCTCAACCCAGCCGACACCGATGACGACAGTCGTGAACCAGGTCCAGACGCTATTTTCACGGCACTGAATGGCGTTACGACCCGCGCTAAGGCTACCCAAGGAGTGCGTACTCGAGCCGCTACACGAGCGGCTCCTCCGTCGGGTATCGCCACTTGGACATCTCGGACGCTGATTAACCCGCTTCAGCGTCGTCGCCGTCGTGCAGTGGAGTATCGCGATTCACCAGGCTCGGATGATACAGCCGAGCCACCACCCGCGAACTTTGAACCCAGTCCCGGGCCGCAGCCGCGTGACGCTGCGGCTGCCCAATCCTTTTCGTTCAGCACCGCGAGTCCGTCATCCGATACGTCCGCGATGCGATCGCCTCGGCTGTTGACCGTCAGCAGGAGTACGCGGATAGGCAGAAATAGTTCTTGCAAATACTGTTGTAGAAAATAATTCCTTGACAAAATGAATGGCTGCTTTTCAAGTTGGTAAGGCTGAGGTGAAGTCTAAGACGCGGAGTTGGGTGAGCAGTTGGGAGGTAGATGCAAAGTGACACTGTGCGAGGGAGACAATTAAGAAAACTGAAATCTTCCATTTATAGATTTGGCGCTGGCCAGAACCTTAGGCAAATACTGGCCAGAACCTAAGGCAAATACTGATTTTAGATTTTTTTTAGAAACTAAGATACTTTTCTAGTCCAGATGATTCAATTTGAGCTTTTCTTTTGTCGAGCCGAAAAAACAATTGTGCTCGTTAGTTTCTCCCAGGAGAAGTACTCTCATATTACTATCGAGCATCAGTCGTTATAATTACTCTTACTAATTAATGTCGTGCCTTGCACGGGAAAGCTCTGGATTTGAAGTACTAGAATGGGTATTGAACTGAGCTAGAGAGGAATATGGTACGTAGAAAGCGTAGCATAGTTAATTGCAAATTCGACCTACCCGCCAAACGAAAACTGTATGCTATTAATTAACCCAATACTCGCATCAACGCATCTCCTGCGGCTGCGAAGCAGGCATCTGCTTCAACCAATGAAAGACGCCACAGTCGCCTCTAATTTCGATTACGATAGCAGTAGGCTACAACAAGCGTTAATGAAAGCAGAACACAGTTTGCAAGCGGCTTTTTAATACAACCCATCTTTTTTAGTGTCATTCATGATGATCTTTAATTAATCATCTTTCCTTCAAGCAACATCATTTGGGTGATTGGGTTTTAATGTCTTCCCTAGCCGACACAAGCAACATTCACGTTCTCTTTTTCATTGTCATGCGGCTATAGGTTATAAGGGTTTCACCTGGCTCGTTTTCTATAGATCCTAGAATCCCGCATTTGCATCTGTAGCCTCTTCATCTAGTTTGAAAGTGAGTAGCGGCACTTTTGGCTAAAAAATCCTGGCGTCCCTCTGATATACTTGAAGTAACAGTTACATCAAGTACTACAGTTTAGTTGAAAAACTATTTTATTGAAAACGGAAACCCATTTATACTCTAATGGCGCTTCAGCAATGTTTATTTTTCGCTCGGGCTTGGAACGCTAATAAAACAATTGGAGATGCTACGTGGAAAAAACACTGGTATTCCCAGCTAAGTCGAAGACTATCTAGTTTTTTGGTTTAGTAATTTGGCGAGCAATTCAAAACACAGACGCATGTATATGCTAGAGAAAACGCGACAGGTCAACTCGGCCGCTGTCTACTCAGCCATTCCATTAGTTTAGGTCTGAAGAAAATGTGGTGTTTTTTTATAACATAACACGTGTTTGTGTTGGCAAACACATCAGATCGGGCAGAATGCTTTTACACTCGGATATCTATGGCCGATGCGTTGTCGTCGAGCGCCACTTAGAGCTTCACATGAGCGAAAGAACATAAGTCCTCAATTCTTATTGCAGCAGACTGCCTTTGTCCTTACTTTATGTTTCGCACTTTGACTACCAGGTTTACGGTCCACCTGGGCGGAATATCTGAGCAGGAGTTCGAATTGAGAAGGGCAAAACCTTTCCAATCTCCAACCAAGAGATTGGCCGGATGAAAAAATCCGGACGCCCTACACGTACCACATGTACACCCATAAGAAAGCACAACACAGAAGTGTTCGTGGCCATCCTATGCAACTTGCAGACTGCAACAGCATTACTAATACAAGTACGTTACAATATAATTTACTCGAAGTGCATGCATGTATCTGAATATGGTCAGATTGCTGCTCAGCACAAAGTTGTGCCATGTATAACGCATACTTTAGAGAAGAAGAGTGCATTTATTATCTCTCTCAAGTTTGCGTAGACCAGCTGACTCCAATAGCGCAGCGCATTCATTTCCGATGAAATTACGCACCTATTATTAAATTAACGCCTGGAGAACATTAAAAGTCCCATCCCTTAAGGTTATCGGCCTCGCTCGACGCCCACGAAAAGTGTAGCGCGCCTTCGTAACGATGAGCAACATCTCAATACATCTGACACTGTCAGTGACAGTTCCAAATGACGCGCTCTGAGGAATTTCCACAATACAGTACATATGTACTGTATTGTCCCAATTTCAAGAAGTTTAACACAAAGCGTCACCAATCCAGTACATCTGCATTAAGTTCGCACAATTGACGAATCCAGTACATATGTTAAGTTTGTTTCTAGCAACAAACCGTAGCCGACGACTGAACGTCGTCCTCCCGGCAGTGCCAACGGTTTAACTGCAGTCAGTCAGTCAGCTAGGATGTTATCACAGCACGGCCGACAATTGTAGTATATTAAATTCTATATGAAGCGTATTTTTATATTATTCACCGTGGTGGAAGGTAAAGAAGTGTAACTCTCTTATCGACGATAAGTTAAAGAGTCTTAGTGCGTTCCAGCCTCTTTCTTATACATTTGTTTTTGGACACCTTTCCGCTCGGACGATAAAGTAGTGGCAGGTAGTTGTAAAGCATATTTTACTGAACTCACTGCTACTTATTTTAAAGTCTGACCGGATTATTTGTACGGCAACCGTTTTAATAAGGCACTCGCATGAGCAGCTCTCATGGATGATAACGTATAATTTATTGAAGGCTAATGTTAGGTCTCTGACGACTTTGGTCACACCATTTGGTAACGTGTAAATAAACCTTTGACAGGCATTTCACAGGCATTTCACAGGCATTCAACATACCACGAATCTCGATCGCGTGTCTAAAGCGTTCACATTGGCCTTGGTGCCTCTACTCTACGACCGCTACCTTATATATCCATCTTCCGTCGATTCCTATTTGTTATAGTGTTACAGTACCTAGAACTAGTAGTAGTATGAACGAGCTGCTTTTAACCTTGAAGTCTAGAGCTAGTAGTACTATGACGAGCTGCTTTTAACTTTCTAGGGTGTTTAAATGCCAGCCAAGTGCCTACCATGGTATATTTCCACGTGACCAAGTGACGTAGCTAAAATCGTCATAGCTAATTTAACGATTGCCATAGTTCACGAACTTGATGGTTTTACTAAATGGCTTTAAGCCAAACGGCAAGTTATCTTCCAATTTCATCTCACAGTTTGCAATTCTTTTTCTAGCATATCAACGACCCTACAGGAAAACTAGCTGTACTGCTAGCATACCTGCAGGACAGGGAAATCAGATGAAGAGGTCAAGAAGGCGCTAAAGCTAGACACAGCCCCTGGCACCAAACTTACGAACGCCAAAAACTACAAGTATTACCAGAAATTCTGGAACAAACAACTGAGCAAGTGGCTGTCGAAAGGAGAGAGTACCTATAGCGTGTGGACGAAGTTGAAATTGGACAGCACTACTGTGGGTCGTGAACATTCTTTTGCCTTCCAGATCTACAAGAACTACGCGCAGCAGTTCGACGACAAGGCCTTTGACGCGTGGAAGAAGAACCAGAGGCTTCCCGAGATGGACACCAGCTCGAAAGCGGAGATGTTGGCGAAGTGTCAGCTTTGGGCGTCAAGTGGTCGACCCAACGAATACGTCAAAGTGGCGCTCGGGATTGATACATTATCATCGACTATGCTTACAGCTTCCGCTAAATTCCCGTTCTTCGCGAAATACGAGGAACTTTTGCGTGAAAGCCAGCTAGCTGCAAAAGCAATGCTTAGAAGTGCAAACTGACGGTCAGGTCAGCGCGCTACACATAGAGGCGACATTCATTTAAATGACTGAAACAGTTTCATTATCGTACATGCGCTGACGAACGTTGTCCGATACAGCTTTTCCAGTCTCTGCCCCAGCAAACATTTTAGATCGTGAAGTTGCACAAGCAGTAAATTGGTCGGCGGAATGATCAACGGGAAGAACTCGAGCTCTCCATCCAGATCCATCTTAACCTGAGCCACTCCATCCGCCAAACTCAACAAAAAAGCCGTCTCACCACAGCGTGGGTGACCAGGTAACACGACGCGAACGGCACCGCCACGATCCACGCGCTCTTCACTGTGTCGCTTTTCGTCGGCTGTACTGGTAACGAGCTGCTCAAAGTCGCCCAGATATCGCTGAGCAGCCTGCGACTTACTCTGCAGACGCATCAAGTTAAACGTTCGTCGTTGAGGCTTCTCTGGAGCTGCAGCTTGTGCTTGGAGCTGTTTAACTGCATTGGCCTCTACTTTCTTCTGGACGATAGGGAAAAACGCTCGCAGCTCGTCAAAATCCTCTTGAACTTCTCGAAACACCGAGCGAATGTCAGTGAGGAAAGCGGCAGGATCAAGGCCGAAGAACGACAGGAAACTACGCAGTCCACGCTGCGTCGGACGCGTTGGAGCTCCGAGAGTACGCAGCATTTTTCCCTCCACTGCTCGTCGCGTCAAAACCTCCATACGAGTGATATAGCTCCTGCTGCAGTTCGTCTGCTTGCAATGCGACCACGATACACAGCCTGCAAGCGCGAGGCACTGCGAATCTGGACCAGCAATTCCTTCTGCGAGGCAAACCATTGACGTGCCAAATACCCGCGGATATGGCGCTGAATGGTGACGGCGGCCAGGTTCTTAACGCGTTCCAGACGTTCCCGTTCCAGTTGTTTACGTCGTGCTTGGACACGCACCAGCTCCTGCGTTTCTGCCTCTTGCTGCTTGCGAAGTATAAACCTAGCACGTCGTACTTCCTCGAACAAATGCCTGGCTGCCACTCCACGCCATCGACGCTGAAGAACGATAACCATACGCAGTTCTCGCTCCACTTGACGCATCTGGTTCTCTTCAATAGCCATGGCTTCTCTCTCACGCTCTGCGCGCAGATATTCCCGTAGTCGAGCTTTTCTCGTCGCTGCAAGTAGCAGAGCTTTACTCAGTCGACCACGCCAGGCGTTCTGGATCATTACGGTAGCCCAAACCATGTACAAGTAGTGGTTTTCCACCTGTCTTCTAGCCAACACGCCTCGCCAGTAAGCCTGCAGTCTTGTGGCCATTCGACGCGCATGTTGAAGCTCTCGAATCTGAGTGACCCAAACTGTGAACATGAAGGTTAATTGAGCGTTGGCCATCATGGCTCGCACCCGCTTTCGACAGTATTTAGCGTACTCTGTATGAGCTGCCCAAGCCGCAAAGACGCGAACTTGAGTGCCGTTCATGAAGAACGCTAAGGCTCGACGCTGTCGATTGCGCATCTCGATCTGCTCTTGAGTGAACTCGTACCACGTACTCACGGCCTTGGCAGCGTTCATCATCTTCAGTCACGCTGCTACTCGACCAGAAACAGCTCGAAGTGCCACTACATCTTGGTGATATTTCCGCCAGCGCAGCCAACATTTCGTCACGATATTGCTGGAGAATTTCGCGAATGCTCGTCGCTTGGCTCGTTGTTCTCGTACAAATTCTATCCAGGCATTCCAGACCAGCAACTTGTCTCGATGGAAGATTTTCCCTGCTAAACGACGATATTTGTCTCGTAGTTGACGTTCACGCTGTGCGTTTTGATGCCATTGACGAAATGCCCAGTGAGTTAAGCTCTGTATACGAACACACGGTAGAAGTAAGCTCTGTGAATATCTATCGACACAACGCTCACGCTCAATGCTTCGTACCCCGCAGACGATGGACATTGTCGCCTTGAGCAGGAAAAGCTTCTGATCTCGCACAAACTCGAGCCACAGACGCCACACCAAACGCTTCGCAGCCAAGTTTGCTCGAGTCTATGATAGTATTCACGAAGGGATACAGTATTAGAAGTCGTGATCTCAGGTGCTGGGCCTGCTGGTACTTACTCTGCCTTCGAGCTGCGGTGTCGAGTTATGAGTCTCTAGTGAAACTGCGTTCAGAAATACTTTGGTGACCAATTGTCGACGCCATTTCTCCTGTGCTGTAAGCGTACGCCAGGCCACAACCACGCGGGGCAGCGACTGACCTTTCCAGAATGCTAACGCTTTCTTAGCATGACTTCGCTTGTGTTGGACGAACCGCTTCCAAGCACTGAAAAAAGCTGGTAGTCGGTGTTGTCCCCAGAAATTGAGAGCTTTTGCTGCTTTTAATGCAGCTAGAGCACGCTTCTGCTCTCGTTTGGTCTCCAAATACAGCGACTTTCACGCGGTAAATACCTTAAGTTCGGACCGATTAGTCCAATAGCTCTGTGCTCGTCGTACGCGTCGATCATGTCGGCGCTTGCGCCAATGTTACTGGATTAATATCACTGCTTTAACGACCTTCCGTCGAGTGATACCGTACTTCATTCGACACCGATAACCACGGAATACTCGCTGGATATCCAACGCAGCGCAGAACTGTTCCCACTCACGATCTTCCTGGTCGCTCTGCTTTTTACGAGCACGTTGTCGGACTCGAAAACGAGCTTGAAGCGTGGTCGCTAGCTCGATACTTTTAACAGAATATCCGAAGATTTTCTCTCGCCTTCGAGCTGTTGTAGCCGCGTCAGGATCAGAAGCTGCTAGTCCTTTGAGCTTCTCCCCATTATCGACGACCACTTCAAGGCCATAGGGATTATCTGGACGACTGCGAAGGAGCTTATCCAGGTCGGATACTTGGATCAGTGGGCATTGAAACACGTTGAGGTGACGTAGGAAGCGGCACTTGTTCCAGATCGCTGTCAGCCCGGTAGGATCGAGATCTTCACAGTGAGAGAACTCCAGTACTTCGATATTGCGAAGACGATCGCCAAGAGTATGGCAGCTTGCTTCGCCTAGTTTGTGCCGGTGTAGCTCGAGGTGGATGATACTTCCCGGTAGACTCTGTAATCCATGACTGGAAAGCTTGATACAACCCGAAAGGAAGAGCTCTTCTAGTGACTGCATGACTATCACTGGGTAGGTAGCGAGATCGTCGACTTCTACACAGTCTCGGAGGTCGAGAACTCGTAGAAGCTTGTTGTAGCTTGCCAAATGAGTCAGCATGGCTCTGGACACTTTCGGTTGGCCACACAGTCGCAGCTCAGAAAGTGACCGAGCAGCTTTCACAAGTCTCACGAGGATGGAAGAAGAGATGGTCCCAACTCGGGAAATATCGAGAGACGTCAAGGACTTTGAGCAAGTACCGATCACTGCCAGTAGGGCTTTTTCTCCGACGTTTGGGTTGTTCGACAGTGTCAATTGCTTGAGCGGCTTGAAGCTGTTTGAGACTGGAACATCCGACAGTCGTTTAGTCTGCGTATTGATGCCATCCGTTCGGAAAAAAAACTTGTCAAATCCTGATCGGTGAAGCCCACACAACCAGAGAGATCAAGTTATTCAAGCTTCAATAGTCCAGCTAAAGCGAGCAATCCCTTGTCAGTAAGACTGACACAGCCAGAGGCTTTGAAGCTTTGAAGCAGAGGACACGCTGCAGCGATCCAGGAGCAGCTCAAATTGGTCAGTGAGGTGCATCCAGACACTTCCAGCTTCGTCAGTTTAAGGTATGTGCTGACGGCTCGATTCCCGAAGAAACTGGGAACAGAGCAAAGACACTCGAACGATGCATCTGTGATATCTACACAGTAGCTGACGTTCAGCTCTTCCAGCAGTCGAGGCTGGTTCGAGAACAGTTCCTTGATACTAACATCGGTGACTTTACGACAGTGGCGAACAGAGATTGTCTTCAGGTTTGCACTCCGCGCCTTCACTAATGGAACCATTGATGCGTCGGAGATGAATATATAGTTATCGAGGCGGATTTTCTCCAGTCGCTTCACCTTCTTAAGTAGTTGCAACACACCAGAGTCGGTAACGTGTTCGCACCCGTCGAGATTCAAGCTGGATAATCTCGTAAAAGCCTCAGCGATTGCTCCTACGATATCGTCCGTGACGGAATCACTGTCAGCTAAAGACAAGTCGGTCACTGATACACATCTGCGCCCTATGGAATGAAACGCTGCTTTCTACGACAAAATACAGCATCAGCCAATTAGCTATTGCTACAGTTGTCCCCTCAGGGTCTAATCTTCAAGACACGAAGGGAAACCCACCGGTATGTTTTCGAACTTGGCCAACACTAGACGCTGTAACTTTGGGCAATTTTCTAGCAAAGATGTGAAATGTACGAAAAACGCACAAGAGTTAGTACTCATAAACCAGAAAAACAGTCTCCTATGTCCTGAAATACGCACCTTTTGCTCGAGTGAGCGCTACCAGACCACTAAGATCCAAGTCTGTGCATCGTTGAGAGAGCTTCGACGCTATCTGAGTGAGGACTGGACTATCTTCGGTGCAGAATGAGACCCAGTCACTCAGGTCCACTTTCGCTAGTGGCTCATTTGAATTCTGCTCGTAGAAAATCTGATCTGGCAGCACAATACTATCGTTAACGCTTGTAATTCTACCGGAATGCTGGTTATCTTGTTTCGGGGATCCAAGTGTATTCACTACACCATGAGCCTTCCTGACAAGCAATAACAACCAGTTTAGTCCAATCGAGACTTTATATCTCACTAATCTCAGCTCACTCACCCTCTGCAATCCGCCAGTAGCTGTTCCATAATGACTTTTGTCTTTGCCAGTTGGGCTCGTGATCGGAGGTAGTGAAACAGAGCCTTCTCAAGCCAAACTATCTTTGATCATCGCATCTACTTGACGCCTAGTTTTCCGTGGAGGACCCTCGTCAGACGACTGTGGACGCCTTGAACGTCTCGAATTTGCCTTCTCAACTGGAATAATCGGTGGGTGAGCCGACACGCGTCCGTCTCGAAACATACGCAGATCGTCATCAGGAACGCGTTTTGCAGCTCCTGCACCGGGTACTGCTGGGTTTTCGACCGGAGATTTAAGCCAGGACTCGAATTGCGATACTTCCTTACCCCGTAGAGGCGAGTCGCTGGCTGATGTTGCTATCCGCTTCTTTCGTATGTAGCGTCCTAGATTTTGCTCTTCTTCGTCGTAGTTTTTGTCGAGGACTTTGTAACGTGATAACTCTCTCACACTTTGTCGTGGGGCGGAGATTGGTTTGGTTTTCTTCTTGACAGGGCGATCATTCAGTACTTGCAGGTCGAGTGCGTGGCGCTTCGCCATTATCTAGTTAGATTCAAGTGTCTTTTCATCGTTTTCTCAATAAAGACTGGTGCAAACCTAAAGCGTCACTTCCAAATTCACCGCTAAATTCATTAAAACTTAACCAAACTCAAAGAGCTCATACCAAAAACACATGAAGGGAGCGAGGTCCCACGGATCTTCACGAGTCGTCTCCAGAACAGCCAAACCACCGACGCAATTCCCACTTGTTGGAGCCCAATGCACCGAATAATCCAGCACCGTACGGTTCGTGTTCGGAGTCGTCGGGGTTCGTAGCATTTGCATTCGGACAATTGAACGTCCAGTGCTGTCCACCACAGCCAATTGTTGAACGCTCTCCACGCTGGACATTGCTACCGGTACCATCATCGCAAGAGCGCTCGAGTGCTGGTTTGTCCCGTGTGGACTTATTCTCCTTCACCTTCATAGAAATGTCTTCCACTTGGCAGTAAACTCTCCCGTTCCTGCTTTCTGGGGCTATCGTCACGCGACGTGCCGCCTTACGACTACTCCACTGCTTCAGAAGAGCTCGAAATTCCTTCGCGATCACTTGGTCGCGGGCGAGTGCGTGCGATCCATCGTCACTTTTTGAGCCTTCAAGAATCTCTTGCTTCATCGTGAACACCCTCTCAATGGCGTCACACCAGACCGTCTTAATGTCTTGCCCCAATAGACGGAGAAGCTGCTGCATGTCGTGCTTCTTACGCAGCGGGAGTGACAACGCAAACTTGGTTGGTGAATCGATTCTGGTCCACAACTCGCCGTCTTGTTGAAGCTCCTCGACGAACGTTCGAAGCGTCTGCACAGCCGCGTAGCGCTTGCCTGATTTAGCTTGGGGATTCACAGAGAACAACGCGTCGGTGATCGATGCGAATTGAGCTCGCAACGTGGAGATCTTATCGTTTAGCTCATTCTTGCGGTGCTCATACGCCGTTTTGATGCTGTCTTCACGAGTTTCGTCCAGTTTTTTTAGATGAACCGTTGGCCATTGCCCCGCAAACTTCAGCAACTCCTCTCGGTACACCTTGATGTCGCCATGGCAGACCACTAGGTTGGAGGTGGCCTTCACTACCACCCACTTGGCAAACTCATTCTTGTCAGGAAACTCTAGAGAAGAAGAGCGATTCATCGTCGTCGCGAAAATTTTAAGTGTGGATACGATTACCAACTGCCATGTTGCGTATGACATGAAATGACTCGACTCGAGCGGCGAGGAAGAAGCACACTTATTTTAAAACTGGGTCGGCTACAAGTATGGCGTCTACAGTGCAGATACCTGTTTTTCGTGTGAGAAAGACACCAGCTTCACGCCAAAACTTCCACCAAAGCCCACCAGTTCCATACCAAAAGCTTCCAGTTAAAAGATTCGATTTGTACGTCACACTTCTGCTGCTGTGAAGCCAACTGAAGCGATGCTGCCTGCCAAGCTTATTAATACGGAGTCTGAATTGCTGAGCTTCCTCGACAGGAACAGGGGCACGTTTGCCCTCGCAGGTGTGTCAACTGTTGGTGTGCACTTCCAACTGGGGCAGAACCATTCAGACGTCATCACTCAGAAAGAACTCGATCAAGTTGGGCCATTGTGATCTCCAGTAATGTTCCCAATGAAGTCGCAGTGGTGATTGTTTTACCGTCGCTCTGCAAGACTCGAGCCATTACGGGGTTAAAGGCCTTGCTCAGTGATCTGTCAGTCGTTAAAGTGATGCACAGTATCCACAAAGTCGCGTACTGGCTAGTGCGTGCAGAACCACACGGTGGAGACGCTGATCGTAGACGAGATTGGTCGGAAGGCGGAGGTGTTGGCTGCGTCGACGGTGCGTTAACGCGGTCCTCCGTTGATCGCGAGTATTCACGGCAATTTCCGAGCGCTGATTAAGAATCCGGACTTGAAAGGACTAGTCGGTGGGTCTCAGCAGGTTATCGTGGGCGATAAAGAAGCAAAGGCATCAAACCAGGGAAGCTGCAGACTCAGCGAGCCGGTAATCCCATTTTCGACGTGATTGTGGAATTGGATCACGAGGCTCGCGGCCGCTGTCAGCTGGAGGGCAACGACTACTCGTTCGAGACGCGTCGGTGGGATGCAAGTACGCGGCTCATAAATTTAAATTCAGAGTCTGTCACAGTTAATGCTTGACAAATTGACTTGTAATACTATTTTTAAAGTGAATTAATTGTTAAAATTATTTTTAAAAAATTAATTATAATGAATTTTAAAAAAGTATCAAGTCGATCCTCTTAATTAGAATATCTTGAAGCATGTCAACCCATCAAGGCTCCGCCGCCTCCACCAAAAAGCTGGACGCGCTGCTGGCTGAGCACAGAAACAAGCCAGTCGCAACTACTAGTAGAATCATCGGAGTGCACTTCCAATTCGCAACCGAAGGGGCTAGAAATGCCAGTAACGACCAAGTCGTAGCAATCGCGATCGGACATGACTTGCCAACTTCTTGTGCAGTGGTGCTGCAAGTCGACTCACTGGCTAGGGAACAGGTGATATCTGGGCTGAAGACGTTGCTGGATGACTCGGCTACTATCAAAATCCTGTTCGACGTCGAGCGGGTGGCAAGATGGCTACATGGCTACGGAATGACTGGTGTCGAGCTGGTCAACTGCATGGATCTCCAACTCCTGTACCAGCGAGTGGTGAACTCGAAGGCGACACAATTGAGTCTAGGAGACATTGCATCGAAACTGGGTGGTAAGTCAACGGTCTCTCTGTGGCAGCAAGTGGCGGATTTCAATGCCAAGCTCAAGCCGCAGGCGTGGACCAAGTCACCACTGGCACCGCCTATGCAGGCAA
This sequence comes from Phytophthora tentaculata, assembly GCA_033557915.1. Classification (NCBI taxonomy): domain Eukaryota; phylum Oomycota; class Peronosporomycetes; order Peronosporales; family Peronosporaceae; genus Phytophthora; species Phytophthora tentaculata. The sequence continues at coordinate 6,116,699 of JAUCEA010000009.1, forward strand.
CGTTTTTTTTTTTTGGTCCAGTCGATGCAGCTTTATACTCGATATTACAGTGCAGCTTGTGGACTTCCGAGGGCTGCGAGCAACTTCCCCAGCATTTACGCCGTAACGAGTTCCAAATGGATCGCCACGCTCCTCGACGCAAGCTCATCAACTTCTCCAAGAACTCCAGTGGTGGCAAGTACACTCAATGCTCACGCTGAAAAGAAAGTAAAAGTCTCTGTCTGTATCCTCTCCAGATCCTACTAGTGTGAAAACACCCACCGCATCAGTGCAAGGCACAGCGCCCACCACCGTCCGTGCGATCGAGTACATCACATCGAGTTTAGAGCTACAGCTCCTGCTGCAGAAGAACAACATGAAGCTAGTCGATCATACATCCTCCATAGTCGGCGTTCACTTCCAGTGTACCAAGGAGAAATCTGTATTTCCAGGACAACACGATGATGACGAGCTTGCTTTCATCAGTATCGTGGGGCCGAACCCACTCGACACCGCTGTCGTGTTGCAGCTTGATTCACTGGACCGAGCTCAAGTGTTTTCTGCATTGAAGACGTTGTTCACCAACTCAGCTACTGTTGAAGTGATGCACGACGTTCACCGAGCTGCATACTGCCTCTATCAAGACTGACTGTTTGTAGACTTAAGAAACTGCGTCGATCTGCAGGTCGCGTACGAGAACATCGTGAGTACGACTGAGTTGCAGGCGAGTTTGCTCCAGATTGTTGAGTTCTGCAAGTCTAACAATGCCAACTCAAGTCTGGCGCAGTCGGTTCGCCCTGGCTTTCGAGTGGAGGCATCGGGTCGTCTTTTGGAAGAACACTCATTTTCTTTCCATTACCGCCGAACAGAGAGCCGGTCCCGTCGTGGAATGGTATTATCAGGCGCGACGTACTCACAGGATGCGTGCCGGTGACCAGTGGGGTAGTGGTTTCTCGTTCCTCCGATGTTGGGTGGACATCGATATGTTGCTGGGTCCGTTTTTGTTTTGCGCAATAATTTTGATTTTTTAAGTGAGGGGGTTACACTTGATGAATGCGAGTAGGTGTCCACAAGGGCAATGCATGTTTCTTTTGGGCAATTTTTCATTTACATCTATGCATTTGTGAACAAGACATCGGTAGATTAAGTTAACAAGCGACCCGATCTATCGGGTAATACATGTGATCTGCACGAGAACCCTACCGTCAGGATTTCGAGTCTGTATCAGGCCAACGACTTCGACCGATCTGTGACGTCTGTGCCCTTGGATCTCCGAAACGGGGAAGCGAGAGTATTCTGGACTCAGCAAGATCGGGATCACTGGTCCAAGGCGGCTGAAGGTGAGATCCTTCCAAAACCAAGCTGAATCGCTGAGGTCAGGCGATCAGGGATGGTAGGAGAGGCAGATCTCTTACCGGGTGAATCGCGTGGATATTGGAAATACCATACCACTAGAAAATGGTTCCGTCAAGATAAAGTCGCTGGTAAGATCAACAATGAGAAAGCGATCATGCTTCTGGACAGTGGCGCCGAAGTGTCCATCTTGGACACTGCTTTTTCTCGTAAGGTAGGGTGCTACATAGACGGAAGTCAGATCCAAGACTGCGTTGGAATTGGCGATAATGTGTATACGACGAACGGAAGAACCTATAAAGATCACGTTGACTGGAAATCTGGTACATTGCTTCGACATCTGGGTAGGCGATCTGTCTGACCAGGAGGCGATCCTGGGCATGGACTTCATGGTCCCTGCAGGCGTATGCTTGGATCTCACCGACGGTACGATGTGCTTCCCGGACGAGATGCGGATCCAGCTGAGTGGCCGGCGGCCACTGTACGGAGACAAGGTCGGCACGATCAGGACGGGAGAGTCCACGTGGGTCGAAGTCGGCAAGTCGTGGGAGATTCCGCGCCCGCTGAAGCTGCCAGATCACGAGATGCTGTGGGTCACCCGTGGCGATCGGTGGGTCCCGACAGTAGTCCAAGGCCCCGGCAAGATCCGCTACCTCCACATTACCGACATGCGGGTCCTCATGCAGGACAATGAGCGCGTCAGGATGTGGCTGGCTCAAGATCGAGTGCGGCGCCTTCCGGGGTACGTGTCCGTCGGATCCACGCGATACATGGAGTGGCAAGACCTGGCTTACCAGGCCAGCACTGAAGCACGATCCGAGGTGTCGGAGCCGGAAGTGGAGGAGTGGACTGGTCCCTTGGTGGATCATCCGAAGTACCCGACACCACGAGGAATACTGGGGCGAGGACAAGCAGCGCGGATCCAATGCGCTGCGAGGAGATCGCCGTCGCCGAAGTACCCGCCAGGCGGTCCGCCGTCAGAATCAAGTGTCACATGGAGCGACTCGCCGTCGGAGCAGGATCGTACCACGGTTGCAGGTGTCGTCAGGGGTGATGGGCAGTGCGACAGTGCGGGATGCGACAGGTCGATCTTCAACCACCCACGATCGCGGTAGGCCGGAGTTTGATTCGAGCCACAAGGAGGTCGGTGACGCCGGGCCAAGTCGAGGTGGCGCTAACGGTGGACTTCAGGATGCCCGTGGCATCGGAACGCCGCGGGATCCGAAGCCGGAAGCAGTGCGGATGTCGGATGCAGTGGATCCATATGATGCGACAGGGGGCGTGAAGCCAGAGACACCGGACCCTGTCTCAGCAGAAACGGGGCAGACGCCGGAAAGTCAACCGGACTCATCAGATCCGGGTCGCAGACAGGCGCCAGATGCGGATCGGCATAGTGAAACCCGGTCGATCTCGCCGGATCCAAGTCCGACGACAGGAGTCAGTGCTACTGAAGATGAGCAAGTCTGTTTCCACGAGGGCGGTGAGCTAATTGCGAAGGATGTTCAAGCGGAGATGGCCGTTCTACCGGAGGTCGTGCTGACGACTGACGAAGTGACTGTCGAAGATCTCGACGTCGGTGATCCGACATTCGTCTTCAACACTAAAGATGAAGAGAAACGCCTGCGGCGGTTGATCTGTCGGTGCAAACACCTGCTCATAGGCAAATGCAACGCGCTGCCGCCGACAGCCAGAGGTGTCAAGTGCGACATCGACGTCGGGGACGCGAAGCCGATCGCTCAGCGTGTAAGGAAGGTCGCCCCGCGATTTAGGGAGAAGCTAGCAGCGCTAATCAAGGGACTACTGGCAGCCCGGATCATCAAGGAGGCGACGTAGGCCACGTGGACCACAAGGAGACGACGTAGGTGAGCAATCAAATGAAACGAGGAGCGGATGCTTGCAATGCCTTGAAACGTAGCGCAACACCTCCCCCGCAAGCGCTGCGACTCGGGTCGTCACCCGGACGCTATTCTATTTTGCCGTACAGGCTACGCTTGTTCCAGAGTTCAGTGCGAGCTAACGCTTTAGTCATGATAAAAATGTGTCTGCGGCGTAGCAGCCATTAGTCGGATCACCTGGGTTTCATCTGGGTGTCCTATCAAGATGTCGTCGACATACCAGCAAACCAGTAACAAATCGTTAGTCACGACCATGTAGTACAGACATTCGTCACCTGCAGTCGCCCTTAAACCATAGTTACGCAAAAATGTGTCGATCTCGTGGTGCCATTCGCGGCCAGCTTGCCTAAGGCCATAAAGCGCTTTATTGAGCAGCCACACTGTTTTTTCTTGGCCTTGCTCCTCGAAACCTTTGCCTTGACGCACATAGGCTGTCTTCATGAGGTCCGCCTTGAGGTAAGCAGCAGGAACGTCGCCCTGGCGAACGTGCATCTTCTTCCGAGCAGCTAATACAAAGAAAACCGAACGCAAATGATGTCTGCCACAGGCGCGCGCGTTTCAACGTAGTCGAGGAGGAAAATTTGTCGGTCGCCCCTTGTACACACGCGAGCCTTGTAAAGCGTGATTTCGCCGTCGGGCCCCGTCTTGAGTCGAAATTGGACGGTGTTGTCGAGAACGTGGGTGCCTGGCGGTGCATCAACGAGATTAAAAGTTTGATTGTCCTTGAGTGCCGTGATCTCGGCGACGATCGCCCTTTACCAGTGCTCCCACTGGGGTGAGCGGCGGGCCTCAGCCATGTTTAAGGGCTCGCGAATAATTTCAGTTAGCAGGATGAAGGCAACATCGATTTCTCGCGCCGAAAGTATGCGTGGCGGCTCAGAAGTCTGCACTGGAATTCTTGTGTGTTGGCTGCTTTATCGAGGTGGAACTGGACGATGAGAACTGGTACGAAGCCCGAGTAGAGGCCGTGGATCCGTACGATACTTGCACAGCACAAATGTTGTACACGGAGGACGGCAAACGCGAGACCATTAAACTCATTGAAACAATCGAGACGGATGATAAACCACAGGATCACAGCAAACTTGCAGTGGCTGAGATCAATATTGCTGCCAAGCAGAAAGCAGCTCTAGATGCCATACCGTTCCGCAAATGGCGAGCAGGGAAAGCTGTGGATGTGCTGTGGGAGGCTCCACTGGACAACGGTGCTCCGATAACTCGTACGTCGTGGAGTGGAAAGACGAGAGTGGCAATGAATCTCTCGCTGGCAAAGCCATTGTGTCGAGTAGCAGCAGCTCCATCGATTGTCAACATATCTCGAAAACCTCACTCCAGAATGACACGGATACCCCCACAAACCGAAGACGCGAGTGATCTTAAATTCACAGCTTCAGTACCGACGAAAACCACGCTATGGCCGATTCTTCCGGAGTGCGAACAGTCCATGCGTGTCCGTATAGCAGCTCAGAACGTCCAGGGCGTGGGGCTTGCCAGTATGTACATGGAGTTGCCTGAAGAGCTGACGGGGGTGAGTTATCTTACCGCAGTTCGCCTCAAACGACCGCCTATCGACACCATACCACTCGAAGCAAGAGAAACTAGTGTGATGGCACTGGAGGACACGGCAGCGCAGCAACTTCGAGTGAAATTGACATGTACCGTGTGCCAGATGTCCGGATTCCGCTCAATGGAAGAAGTGAGTGAGCACATGTGCCGGACTCACGCAGTTCCTCTTATCTGTCCCTTCCGTTCTTGTGCACACGTTTGCGCTTTGGAGCGAGCACTGCGTTATCATCCCTGGAATTCCACAGTCAACCATCTCACAACGGAAGAGAAAGCGAGTGCATTCTTCGTCGAGATCTTCCAGCTCTCCAGACAGTATTGCTTGCGTAAGCCTCGACGTCACACGGTGCCTGGACGCGCTCCATTGACACATCAAGCCCAACGGGTAATAACCCCACCCAGAGATGAATACGAACGCGCTGATAGAGAACAAGCCCAGATCGAGGAAGACGTTTACTTGGAAGGCAAATGCCAGGACGCAGTGAACGTCTGGATGGACCGAGGTCGAAATATCCAAGAGAAAAACTTGTCCAAGCGCGAAATGTTGGAGCGACGTGATCGCGAGAATCGACTCGAGACGCCGTCAGCTCTTTACGGCGTTGACTTTGAGTCTCCTGAGGTGATATTGGTCGACGCAATGCCGTGTTGGAAGCCTTACGCTTACTGGAACAAGATCTCGAGGCTTTTAGAGTCGAGACGAACACGCAGCTTGACGTCTTGCGTCACGAAGAGGGCGAACTTCAGGACTATATCGCTCTTAAGACCAAACGTATCAAAGCCAGTGGAGGCGAAGAATGGCAGAAGCAGTCGCTCAAACGTGAACGGAAGAAGGCGGAGGCGTCACTGGCGCAGGTTCAGAAGAAGTTGGCAGATTTGATGGCCTCGTCCGAGGAACGAATCGCCATCATGGAGAAGAATTGGCGCGCTTGGGAGCCATCGAGAAAGCTTTCGTACCGTTCATACACCAACTCATTCGGACGCTACGCATGCGTGCTATAGTACTGGAGACTCACAAACAGGGATCGGATGTTCTTGAAAACCACCGCGTTCTTCTGGCGATAGCAGTGTGGAAGAAACAACTCGAGACTCTTCAAGAAGAACTGCGACGTCTGCAGTTGCTGCATGTAGCAGAGCGACAGAAGCTGCGGCAGCAACGTGATGAAGGCGACGAGGTCTTCTTACTGGGGAAACTACGGCAGGGACAGGCTCGTATTGTACATCGTCGGGAACGCGCTGAGAAGGATGTGATGGCTAAGAGTGCCATGACACTAATGGAGCTGGCGATGGCGAATGCTAAGACCGCTCAAGAGGCAGCAGAGGCCGCTGCGGCTGGTGAGGAGCTCAAAATACCGCTGCACTCGCTCCACATCTCGAATCACGACCTCGCGCTGCACGAACGTTTCTTGAATGGCAAAGCTACAGACGCTGAGTATCTTCGTGACGACGTTGGAAGGCAGTCAACTGGAGCTCCTGCTGAAGGTGCTGCTCAGTCTGTGGGTGATATCAACACGACGTCACCTGGTCAAGCAACTTCCGAGTTGAAATCTGCAGGAACAGCGATAGTCGAGAGCACACCGGCACCTGTAAACGACGCAGCTGTCGGTAATGAGACGAGTGAACCTGTTACGAAGCCAAAGCCTCGACGACAAACACGAATTGAGAAGCCCAAGCTCCGAGAACTGCCCCATACGAACGTTCGGTTAGAGTCTTCATTCCAAGACGGACGAGTTTAAGGCCACGTGGTTATCGAGTACAACGATGGCTCCATCTACGAAGGCCCGTGGGTCGAAGATGCCAGTGCCAGTGGCTTAAAGCCTTTTCTCTCCAGCGCTGGAGCTCATCCTGATCCACCGCGTAAGACTCGAAAGCCGGCACACAAACACTGGGGAAAGTTCACGTGCCGAGACGGCACAGTGTAGGAAGGCGAAGGTGTTGACAACTTCTTCTCGCCGTTCACGGCCAGTGGCGCGAATTTCCGCGTGACGTGAGTCCTGCCACTCACATCTACGAAGGATCAGTGCGACGTGGAAAATTCCACGGACTTGGCATTCTACACATCCGAATGGTCTTCGCTCGAGGCGAGTACGTCGGTGAGTGGAAAGATGGTCAACGTCATGGCTACGGCATCGAACGGATGGAGAACGGCGAGCTGTACGAAGGCTACTGGGCACACGACCGTCACAATGGCCCAGGTGAACTGATATTGTCTGATAATTCTCGTTACGATGGCTCCTTCCGACGTGGTCTCTGGCATGGACATGGCGTTCGCACTCTGGCGAATGGCGACCGAATCTCGGGTGAATTCTGCGACGGCTTCCTCGATGGCTCCGGAGCTGTAGGGTTTGCTGACGGACGACATTATGCAGGCGCAATGCGACGTACACGACGACACGGTCGCGGTATTCTAGTGTTCCCAAATGGCGATAGATACGAAGGTCCGTTCGAAGACGACGAGATGCATGGCGAGGGAATGTTTATCTATCGAGGTGCTGGAAACGACGGCACTTTGGCAAGATGTCTAGCGTCTGTTGTCCAACAGCGACGAGAACGTCATCTTAGGTGATCGAGAAGGTTTAATCCACAGATACGCGGTCAAGGCGCTGTATGTTTTGCCACTTTTCGATGCCTACTCGTTCGCTGAGGGGATTCGAAGGACTTGACTGCTCTCACTTACGAGTGTGATCCACCATCCGCATCTCCGTCCGAGTAACTTCCAACTGCACACTGTATCGCCAGCGCTAGCAGCCACGTGCGTCTGGGTCCGTGCTGCCTGTCAATACGCCTCCAAGGCTGCTGAGATCGCTCCTACTGTGCAGCGAGTCAACGCTCAACGCCTGATCTTGCTCCGACTGCGAGAAGAATTGGCCACAGAACGAGCCACTGAGCAACAGGCGATTCAAGCGGCTGAAGAGGCTCATGAGAAGCTTGACGCTGCTAAGAATGCCATGAAGACGATGCTGGAGACTCGAGCGAAACTCCGCAAGGTGCTGGATGATCTTGACGCACTCGATCGTGCCAAGAGTGAACCCATGAACAAGCAGAACATTACACGCCCACGAACAGGCCTCAAGCCTGTCGATCTTGGCCAGCGTGAGGATAATGCAGATGACGCAGCTCTGGAGACTGCGGAGTCTAGTCATGAACCGAAAGAGGCGGTATTGAAGCGGATCCTGTCGGACGCAGCACTGGCCCAAGAGTTTAACATCCTCAAGCTCGAAGTTCATAAAGTTGTGAGTCGCTATGACGGCGGTGGGTCTGGAAAAGTGCCGCTGAGTGAGTTCCCTGCAGCATTCGAGAAGTCGATGCACAAGTCCATTGTGCCTGCTACTTATGGCGTCAAGAAGCTGCGTACTCTACTTGGTCTACTGGAAGATGTGATCGCGATCGTACCACCGGAGCGAGAAGGTGAAGTGGAGACTGTACAGCTCGTTCCCGAGGCGTCGAGTAGTGAGGACGAAGCGGACGCGAGTGGAGAGACGCCGAAACCCAAGCGAGTTCACTACCCAGCGCCTCCTCGACTCGCTTTCTTCTAGTAGTATTAATAATACTTAGAACATTACGCCGGCAGTTTTTTTCCTTACCGTAATTTACCACCAAGAACATTCCTGGAATCTTCTTTCGGGCCAGGATCGCTTTCAGCGACGCAACCTCTCGACCACCTGAGAGTGAAAGCAACGTCTTTTGGATCGTAGGGTAGTTTTAGAACCGCTCGACCGACAACATTCAAACTATATTGATAAAACAATAGATAGTTTTTTATTATCTTCTCTTAACCACTAATCAGGAAAAAGAAATCAGTCAGCGCCGCCAACTATGCTTTAGATCGCAAGCTTTGGGTTCTGCGATATGGTTAAATAGGAACTTGTCGAAGCGTAGTTGCCACACTGGATGGCTATGAGTTCACACTGGATGACTATGAGTTCTCACGCTTGGCTAAGTACTTCGAGATAGATCTCTCCTCACGGTGCCATTCAGCATGAGCAGTCCATGAACTGCGCGATCGGAATCGCTTTCTGCATCCTCGCTCTGGGCAAGTAAAATCGACTTCATCTTCTGACGACGAACCCGAATCCTGGTTCAATACCATTTCCAACACAGGTGCGCGCATCCTGAAACCAGGAAGAACGTCGCCACCGTCAAGATCTCTCCACGCAGTGTTGTCAGAGCATTGTACGTCTCCATTGTCGTCGAGATAGTACTCATACATCCGCTGAAAGTCTGGGCGTGGGTCGATCAGCCAACCCAACTGGACGCCGTGCTGGAAATATTCATTTCGCATCTTTCGATCGAGAGCTCTGCGTTGAGAGCCTCGACCAGCAAGCTTATCAATCTCAACAACAAAGGTGGGAACAAAGGGATCGCCACGATACGTCCACATCTGTCCACGAGTCAAATTCCTGTCATCATCTCGCGGTGTGTATGCCACGTCGGGCATTCTCACGTTGGGCCCTCCGGGACGCTGCTCCAGAATGAACGCCCCTTGCGAGGTCGTCACTCTGCCTCCTTTTCCAGACCACTTTGACCACTCACCAAGGAGCTCTGCAATTTTGGCTGCCACCTTCTCGTTGCCGTACACGACCATTCGATACGGAATGAAGTATCCTTCGTCGATGAAGAACGCCGGCTGCTCGCCAAAAACAGGGTTCACCAGTGGACCGAGCTTCTTCACGTGATGATTCAACTGCTTCAGCTCCACTCCAGGATAGTCCTTGACGTAGCACAAAGTCGTCTTCGTTTCCAAGTCGCGCACGAGTCGCGTGAGGACGTCTTCGTGAGGTTTTTGCTTGTCCGCCATCGCTGCTCTTTCCCACTGGGTGCTTTTCGACCGAGTTGCTTTCTGACAGAGAAATTACACGATGTGGTCCACACTTTTTAAGGTCGGACTTTCGGGTGATTTTCAAGTTTGGAGAGGCTGACAAAAATGTGGGCTAAGGCCTCATTGCAGAGAGCAAGCGACAAGCTTAATGCGGCAAAGGATGCCGGAGTTGTTTGAAAAGCGTGGCATATTGTTCGCCGTAAGACCGCAGGGGTGCAAGCGATATGTAGATTAGTAATACGCTTCGAAGTAGGCATAAAACGTAATGAATGCGGAGCTTTGCCTTCTATTACAATATTTTATTCCTGATAAATATAAAGTTAGTAATATACAAAGATGACGTACTCACCTGAACAATACGAACTTAGCAAAGAGCGAATCAAAGCCGCTCAAAAGCGGTACTATCTAAAAACAAGGGAAACGCGACTGGCTAAGCAGCGAGAATATGATGAGAAAAATCGCGAAGAAATTCGTGCCCGTAAGAAGAAGAATTACTTAAGTAAATCAGAACTTTGCCAAAGCGAACTTAACTAATTAATTAAAAAAAATTCTTAGGTATAAAGTCAGCCCAAATATAAAGTCGATCCTGATACAAGGTCCGATATTATAAAGTCGATTCTCACGAGATTAATATAGACGAAGATATATAGGCAATATGTTTGCATACGAACTCGCAGGATTAAAGAGATTAAATATCCAAGCTGTCAAATGGGGTAGCAGCTACCGGGTTAAGGTTTGAGGTAGAACTGGTAAGATGGTATATGTTAGCAACATTTCACGTTCAGTCAACAAGAAAGTGGTGGCTAAGCAATACAATGTTTCAGTTGAAACCCTTGAGAAGGATATGTCGCCTGACTATAAGGCTGATCCCAAGTACCGTTTTTACACTGGTAAACACATGGAATCACACCTATATGAGGGTATCGAGGCTACTGATTTCTACGATAAGCTTGAGAACGTTCTGTCGACTCAGACAAGTGCTTTTAAGGTAAATATTGCTCTCGGGTACGAACTTGTGAGCAAGACTGATCCTGATGACACCCGCTGTTTCTACCCGAATCTCGCCAACACTTATGTATTCAATAAGCCTGTCGCAATCAACAGCAAGGCGGATATTCGAAAGAAGGTGATTTCGGAAATCCGGCCTATGGAGTTGGCTGACAAGCTGAACTACCCCAGCTGGATATAAGCTTAAGGCGATCACTGCATTCAAGATCTCTGTCTACCACCGCGACCATGCTCTTGGGGATAGCGATGCTGTTATTCCTAAGGTTATCCGCGAAAACAAGCATGTAATCAACTTCCCTAAGACCAACAACAAGTGCGTCTTCCACTGCATCGCCTGGCACACATTCCAGAGCGCTAAGAAGGATCCTCGCAGAATTCAGGCTCAGGTGAGGAGGCATTCAAGCGCTAATGCTCTTTTAAGGGGATCAAGTATACGTTGAGTCTATTTAGGAGCTTCAAGTCTATTGACCTGCTACAGCTCGATGAGGTTGAGGACTGCTTCCAACTCGGTATTAACGTATACAGCATGGATGTAGCTTCTGGAAATGTAGAATGCAATCGTAGGTCGGACACGTGGTATGAAGCTATGGATATTCTATCACACGAGAATCACGCTCTCTACATTATGAGCATCGATATGCTTCAGTCTAAGTATCAGTGCCCCAAGTGTGAAATGATTTTCGTGAGCGGTGAAAGACTTAAAAATCACAAGAAAAATCAGTGCGAGTTTGTGAATATTGAGAGCTTCCCCGCTGAGCCAACTATCTACAAGCCAGCACCTAACGCGATCCGATCACTGCTTACAAAGTATTCCGTTAAGAATGCTAACCAGTACATCGACCACTTCATTGTTTATGACTTTGAGGCAATCCTTAAGCCTACCACAACTCAACACGGGGAGAATACTGACTTCACGAACGAACACATTCCGGTGTCTGTATCCGTAGCTGATAGCTTAACCGAGGAGGTGCGCTGTTTTGTAAATGACGATCCAAAGATGTTGCTTATGGATATGTCCAAATACATTGGTGATGTATCGGTGAAGATCCAACAGTACAATGTCAATAAGTATAAGTCGCTTCTGCAAAAAATCATCAATGCCCACGGTCTGACCGGTTTGGAAATTCCAGGCGTCAATCTTGGTCAGAAGTACAAGATGTCTGATGTGGAGAGTTGGATTAAGGAAGGGAAGTATGGTCATTTCTTCCACTTCCATACCAGTCTTGGCTTTGGTAAGCAGAGGTCTGACTACGGGAGACTTAAACAGCAGATTGATCAGGTACCAGTATTCGGCTTCAATTCTGGTCGATACGATATCAACTTGATTAAGAGCGACTTATTCGCCATCATTGGTACTGACAACATCAAATCCGTTATCAAGAACCCCAGCTACATGTGCATTGCTACATCGAACATGAAAATGCTCGATATTAGCAACTATGTAACGGCTGGTACCAGCTACGATAAGTATCTTACGACATATCTGGGTGGCTGCAAATGTGATAATAAAATTAGATGTGTCTGTGGTCTTGGCAAGGGTCTTTTCCCGTATGAGTACATCACCGCTTTCAATGTACTCAACCAGACTACTATCCCGCCTAAGTCAGCTTTTGACAGTAAGCTCCGTGGAACAAGCATCAACGATGACGACTACGAGCGGGTGAAGTTCGTGTGGGGGTACTATGAGGTGAATTCCATCAAGGACCTACTCGTCTGGTACAACAATATCTATGTAGTTCCACTCATCAAGACTATCAAAGCCCAGCGCGAGCTATTCATGAGTTTCGATCTGGATATGTTCGCGGATGGAGTGTCGCTACCTGGACTTTCGGAGAAGGTTATGTATCAGACCTGCTTCAAAAATCTCCAACATCCGGATAAGGCACATGCTGACGCATTCCAATTTCCAGCTCAGCGTATGGGTGGCTACAAGAGTCAGGATGCTAAGGCAAAGCGGGAATTTGGTATGATACTTGATCACTTGGATACATTACTACAAAAGCAAAAGTATTTGTGTGGCTTATGCTACTGTCAGTTGACCGTCGATACCGCTTCAGCAGACCGTATCAACAACAAGCTTGGACACATCGATGGCAACATATTGGTCAGCTATATCAAGTGCAACACCGCGCGTAAAAACATGTCGCTCAAGGGATTCCGCTATAAGAAGTTGCTTGAGTTCAACTCGGACATATTGGTGTATAGCATTGATAAGGAGGAAAAAGACATCTATGCTAAGATGAAAGCCAACATTGCTGGAGGCCCATCTATTATCTTCAATCGCTACGCTAAGCGCAATGAGACGAAGATTCGAGGTGGTAAGCTCTGTAAGAAAATTATCGGATACGATGCTAACGCTCTATACCTATGGGCACTTAATCATGAGATGCCATGCGGACGATTGACTACGATCGAGGCTTATGACGGCATTGTCGAGGACATCGTTGCTGATAAGATTTTCGGCTTCCTCGAGTTTGATATTCGCACACCAGACCACTTCAAAGAGTACTTCAGTGAGATGACCCCTATTTTCAAGAACACGCTAATCGATTGTACTGATGAGAGTGTCATTGACCATCACATGTTTAAGTACAACGAGGCACGTAAGCAAAGCCGAGCAAAACCGGCTCGTAAGCTTATGGGTAGCTACTTTGGTGAAAAGATTCTTATATACGCACCTTTGCTTAAACGGTATCTCTCTCATGGTTTGGAGATCATCAAGACTTACTGCTTTATTAAGGCTAGCTCTCACAAGGCTTTTGATCCGTTTATGGAGGCCGTATCAAACGCTCGACGAGAGGGTGATGTTGATAAGTCTAAGGCGATGATTGCTGAGATGATGAAACTTGTAGGCAACAGTGCTTTCGGTCGATCTGGAATGGATATGAGCAAGCACAAAGAGGTCAAGTATGAGTCGAACGACAAAGCTATTAAGAACAAGATCGAACACTTTACGTTTCACGGGTTGGAGGAGCATGATTCTTGTGAGATTACGATGAAAAAGCGTCGGCCCAACAACAAGAACCCGATCCATTTATCGATTGCTATCTATCAGCTCGCTAAGCTACTCATGCTTCAGTTTTACTATGACTGCATATACTTTTACTTTGATCGTTCGGACTTCCAATATCAGGAGATGGACACGGACAGTGGATATATTGCGTTCAGCTGTGAGAACCCATTCAAAGAATGTATCAAGCCTGAATTACGTGATCACTTCGATGAGCATAAGTACGAGTGGTTCCCGCGAGACTACAACGCTGAGGTAGCCAAGTTCGACCGCCGCACGCCTGGTCTATTCAAGGAAGAGTGGCGAGGTGATGCAATGGTCTCATTATCCTCCAAGAACTACATCTGCTACCTACCGGACGAGGAACACAAGGTCAAAGTCAGTGCTAAGGGTGTACATCAGGGGCGTGGTCGCAATATTGATGTGCTTAACCCAGGGACCGCATCACACTTCGGGGTATTAACAAGGGTCTCAGACTATCGAAAGAAACCAAATCGATCATTACCTATACTCAAACCAAAACAGCGCTCAATTACTACTATGATAAGCATCAGGTAATGTCGGACGGTGTTTCAATGATTCCTCTTAATGTCTAAGGGGATATATCGAGCTGATGCTTATTTTTTTCCATCTAAATATAGGATCTTGTCTTTTCAAGACCTACTAAAAAAAACTCTACTATGATCCCAAAACCGTTTTATCGGCACTCAAGCTCTGTATCAGAAGGCAAAGGAGTTAGACCCTAAGATTACTATCGAAATCGTGAAGGAGTGGTATGCTAACCAGACCGATATTCAGCGATTTCAGGATCAGAAGAAGCGATTTGATGGCTTCAAAATAGCTTCATACAACCCCAATTCGTGGCAAATGGATCTTGCGTTTTGGGAGAAACGACCAATTTTGACTGCTATCAACATCAACTCAAGGTTGGGATACGCAAAGCTCTTATCAAACAAGACGGCAGCAACTGTGTTAGCAGCGCTTAAAGCATTTGTTCACCTTCACACAGTTGATATCCTGACAAGCGATAATGGAAGCGAGTTCATGAACTCACAGGTTCAAGAATTCTTCCAAACTAAAAAAATTGAGCACTACAACAATGAGCCTGGTGATCATGGAACCATGGGCAAAATCGAACGATTCAACAGGACATTAAAGCAGAGACTAACTAAAATGTCTCCCAAGAGGATTACGCAAAAGCTTATCACCGATGGTATCGAAAACTATAATAGCACATTTCATCGCTCAATTAAAATGACCCCAAACGAAGCCAAAGGTAAAGTCATTGGGTCAGAGCTGGAACACAACCAAGGTGAAGCAGAGAGAGTTAAGAATGAGCTCGAAGTCGGAGCAAATGTGCTATATCGACTTAAGAAGCAGACATTTGATAAAGAAGCTTCTCGATGGAGCAAAGCCGTCTATACAATCGTTAGAATTGATGGATACCGAGTTCAAATCCGCTCAATAAATGGACATACCCTCTACAAGGCACCAAATGATCTTAAAAGGGTTAAATCAGAGACTACGGATGCTACTATAATCGAGGCGATATTCTTGAGGCAGAGAAGATCTTAGATCACAAAAAGATGCGAACCGGAAAGTTCAAATATCTGGTGAGATGGCTAGGTAATGAACCTGACTCCTGGGAGCCATTCTCAAATCTCCCTTTAATTAATAAAAACAGATCGTCTGCGTTAGAGAAGGAGTACTGGGTTTCACCCGCCACAAAAATAAGTCATAATTAGCTTGTAAATATATTCGATAGAGACATCCTCTGTAAGCTTTTGACTCAAGTATATTGTTCGATCTATTTTTGAGAAAAGTTTGGAATTATCTGACTTGATATAAAGTAATAGGATAATAATGTGCCCCAGCTGTTTAGATAAGGATCGTGAGCTTGCTAAGCTACAGCGGAAGCTATGGATTATCCAGGAAGTATGCCGAATCAAGAACGAACTAATGAACCTCGATGTAGTAGCTAATTTCCGAAAACGGTAGTAAATCGTAAGTATCGCCATGAGTTGGAAGCAATATTTGGAGTTCCATTCCATTGCATCAAGGACCGCTATCTAAGTCTTCTTAATGAGCGAAATCATATTTGTCATTCGTACTCTCAGTTTCGACACGACTCAATTATGCCCAGCTATTGGTAATTACGTACTCATTTTTTTATGATTCGAATGATATAGACACAATGTTTCCAAATTTCACATCCCTCGCTCAGAGAGAGCAAAAACGACAGGAGCTTCTTGAAAAAGCTCAACGTCGTGTTCGTCAAGCTAATGCTAAGCGTGATATGTATGAAGGCGCATCGTGGGCAAGCGACGTAGGTAAAACTATTAGCATAACTTCCACATCTTCCACATCAGCTCAGACAGATTCCGCAACCGGGTCGTCTGAGCCCTTAAAAAAACGGTGAGTGATGAATCCTCCCAAACAAACCCTGATGTATCAACCGATCCTGATGTGAATGTTCGCCCCATTATGGTAGACGCTGAAGTCCATGCACACCCTGATACAGCTGAAATAGGATTCCAAGCAAGTCTTAATACAACTGATCGAAACGTTCAGGTCCGCCCTACTACAGTGGACGTTGGAGTGGATAACGGAGTACGTACGGCAGATGCTGAAGTAGACAATGGTGTACGAATGTCAGACAATGGGACAAACACAGATAATATCGAGCCTTCAACGACTGATGCAGAAACCAATACATCTTCTAAACACAGCCGGCTTGACACGGAGGAGCAAGTGGCATCTCGAGAATGGGTCAAAGCGTTCTTCAAAAAGTACCACAATTGGGTTGCACTTAGAATTCATCCGATTAAAAAGAAAGATACTAAAGACGATAAACGCTATGTTATTGGTGAAAACGGGGCGCTTATATCGAAAAATGGTAAAACAAAATATAAACGATACAAGTATATTGACTGGGTAGCAACTATGGAGAAGATTAAAGATATGTACTATGATGCTGAAAGTCAATCGATCGATGAAATACATGGAATGTTGGATGAAGAAAATCGAACGAGAACCGGTATGCGTTTAGAGAAGAAGCGAACTGGTGATGAATTAAAAGAACTTGATGCTGTTCTTCAGGATCGAAGACTGCCCAATATTACATTTGCTAGAAAATAACTTCTACCACATCTGACGATGAGCGTAGTAGATTTAAGATGCTATGGATTATTTCTAAAAACATGGAGATGCTGGATTCGAATGGATTAATGAAGAGCATTGCACCAATTTTCAAGGATAAATATAAATCTGACAAAAGCTCGTTAAAACAGTATGTTTGGGTAAAAGATGGATCCGTTGATTTTTTTGGAAAAGAATGAAACCTGCAGCACACAGCAACACTGAAGAAGATTGATTGGCAATCCACACTAAGAGCGTTCTTAGACATGATCAAGGATAGAGGATTGCCACTAACTATGGTTGGATATAGCGATGTTGAAAGAGATATCAAGGACTACAAGCCTTATGAAGATGATGAAGAGCGCGAGGCACGACATGGTACGAAAACCGGCTTGGATGAAGATATGGATAGAAATCTATCAATCCCTGACAGCGAAGCTAAGAAAATTCTATATGAGTACTACAAGAGCCTATTTGATAACAAGATTGATACCCCCATTTCTTCTACACCCTGTTGTCGATTCTAAAAATGGTGTGAAAGTCCACTCCACGTACTATTTTAGCGAACCAAGTGAGAATCACTATTTCAACATTAGGAATAAGGAAGATAAAATTGTGTCAGGAAACGCTTGGTCCGACCTGATGAAGGTGATGCGTTGGATGGATACATTCCTTGCGCTTCTAAGTGGTCTGGAAGATGTCCATCGTACTGCAAGCGATATCGAAGGTCCTGCAACTGAAGCGGAGAAGAAAATGGTTAAAAATGTGAATGACAATCTCAAGATCATTCGCGAGGTAATCTTCAGCAATGCTGATGACGCTAAACAACAAAGTGAGGATGTATAAGAGGAGAGTGAATTGGACATGCTTCACGATGACGCTGAGACGAGGTTGCCACACGTGCTCACGGAGAGGGTCTTAAAGGTCGTGGGCTAAGAGGGGCTGGTGTGGCTCCACTGGAAGGTGTTGTCAGGCGTGGAAGAACCTACAATCTCAATGAGATTCAGGGCTTAGCTACGCCAAGTGCCTACGTATATCGCCAGCTTGGTAGCAAGTATATTCGTATTCCTGACCTCGATGCTAATACTCTTGTGATTGTGCAACCGAATCGTCGAAAGTGCGGACCGAAGTGTCAGATCAGTGATAGTCTTCAAGGCGTGATCAGAACTCTTGTTTATAAGCAACACATTGATCAGCCAACGTATGATAAGCTCAGCGTCGACGATAAAAAATTTTCAAGGAGATCCTTGCAATCACCCATCTCCAGTACAATTTGCACGATAAACTCACGGATCCATTGGAAACCCTTCGTGCTGAGTATGACAAGCTCAAGGGGTAGATTGAGTTAGGAAATGATAATCCAAGCATTATTAAGCAGCTCAAGTCTCTCCCAGTGGATATGTACAGTAATCGTCTCATCGATGATAAGGAATTTAAAGAAATTATCACTCGACTACTATAAACACCATGTTCTTCTTCAACCCCCGCATTATTTCCAGCTCAGCCGGTAGTTATGGTGATAACGCCGATAACAATATTGCCGAACTCAAAGCAATCATGAAGAATCTAATCATTCATGACCGACCTCAGAAGACTCAGGCTGCTGTGTGGGCAACTGATCTTGATAAGTCAATCCGGAAGGTGGATGCATCAACGCAAACCGAGGGTGGCTGTATGTGGGCTTACCAGCCGAAAAAAAGGTCAAAAACGGTTAAGACGTTCGCTCTCTAAGAAATGCCATGTCGCATCAATTTATCTCGATATCCTCGATAAATGTTGATTTTTTTATCGCTGATACTAACTTCAAGTATGGCAGACTCCCCATCAGGACTTTGGGTGGGGAGGAACACACTATCACCAAGAACAATAATCTTATCAGCCTGCAGCATCGTTGATCCCACAATCTGGTTCGGCTCATCAGTAGATAGGTTAGTTTTGAGCTCTTTTCTTGGGATGCAACCCATTGTTGCTATACTCTACCAAAGATATTATTTTTGAAAACCAGTCGGGCGTGTACGGATTTTCTCCATCAATTGGACCATGACGTTTATAGTACGCTTCGCGCCGCTTCTTATCCTTGTGATCGTAGTCTTGGTAAGCTTTCAGTGTTGTACGGTCTTTGTATTGAGCATAAGGCGTACCGCCAAAAAATACAATTCTACCATCAGCAAACACATTATCATACTTCTTATCTCTGCGTTTAGACACGCGAAATGTGAAGGCAGCCATGGCTATACTCATTCCGAGGTAATTGCCCGCAGCTCATCAATTTGCTTTTGCTGTTCTTGAATGGCACGACAAAGGAGGGCGGTCAAGGAGGTTAAGTCGATACCCATTAGATTACACGGTTCTCCGACACTATTCATCTCATCATCTGGCGATTCAGTCCCTGAATCACATTCAGGTATGATATTAAGCATCTCTTGCGCAATGAATCCAATGTGTTGGCTATTATCTTGACGCATAGTATACTTCCTTGGTTGCATACGCATAACTTCATCCAGTCCATATGGGATCTCTACAATGTCTTTCTTTAGCCTCTGGTCCGATGCATTTGTATATGCACCGCCCCTCACAGGGGCATATGATACCCATGCATAATTGGCATCACATGTTCCTAACCTCATAGCTCCTACCGTTGCATCTGTTCCCCACGCCAAATAGTTTGATTGAGACCAATTAGTGCGGTTGACTGCTTTACCGTCCACATTTTGCTTCGAATGAAAATAGCTATTAGACCATACCTGACCATTCACATGCAGATCAGCTTCAGGGCTCCAGGAGCTTGCTGACAGGTTAATACCAACTCGATTGCTCGTATTGATATACATCACAAAGGTATTACCACATCCAAATTTCACGGGATCTGCAGTTATCGTCCCGAACCAAAGTCCATTTCCGCTGCTTGTACCAGAAGTAGCATCAACTATTTGGATCTCCGCGCGAATCGGTGTCGTAGCATCATCATTGGCAAAGGCCATTATTCGCTGCCAACTACCGGCTAAATACGAAGCAGATCCAATAATATGGACACTACCTGTTGGCGAACTTGTGCTGATACCAATGCCTCCTGCCTGTTTCACTACTAAGCGACTCGTCATAGGACTGAGAGCATTTGACGAGGATCGTGTTTGGATAGCATAGTCAGCCATAGCGTATTGGATGGATGTAGCTGTCCTTGTAGCTATCAGAGCAACTGATGGTGTAAAAGTTTTGAGAACGCTATCATCTACAGCAAAAGCAATCCCGGATGTTGCTCCAACAGCTAAGCTCTGATTGAGAATCAATGTCTGATATTCACTCGCACATGAAGTTGTTGTTAGAACAGCTCCGGCTGTAGTTAAACACTGAGTGTTTGTAATCGATATCAGATTTGTTGCTGTAAGACTGGTTAAACCTGTGGTTATTGCTGACGATGAATTAAGAACAAGAGCCTTTGAGGCCTGTCCTGATCCAGTCGCTGTTATATCAAGATAGTTAAGCTCTGTTGTCGTTGCATTACAGCCACTTAGGATATTGAGTTCAGTAGCAGTTGCACTGATAGTAGTACCCCGTAGCTGTAGAGTAGTTCGATTAAGATTGAGAGTCGTTGCGCTCATCATTTGGGTTCCAGATTTGGTTATCGTATCACATGTCAGAGTTGGAGTTGATGTTGATACAGATGCTGAGAAAGTTCCCATGCAAGAGAGATTTCTGATAGATCCAACATCTTTGTTAAGATCTACTACCAGTGCCTTTTGAGCAACACAGCCGCCCTCTACGATATCAAGGAATTGATTATGGTTTAAAGACTTTTACGCCAAAGTCGTTGCGTCCCAGAACTTAACTCCTGAATTCTGCAAACCAGTGCCGCCTGTTGCAAGCGTAAGATTAGATAGAGTACCAACTGACGTGATTGAGGTTTGCGCTGGCGTAGAGAGAGATCCTGTCAGTGTAGTTGCTGAAATACTACTTAAACCAGAACTCGATCGTGATACCCCTGTGAAGGTCAGTTTGCCATCGATCGTAAAAGCTGTTAGAATTCCAACCGATGTAATCGCGGTCTGAGCTGCCGTAGATAGTGATCCTGTCAGTGTAGTTGCCGTTAGGGTAGTAAGCCAGTTATGATTCGTGATGCTCCTGTGAAGGTCAGATTGCCGCCAATGCTTAATCCTGAGAGCGCTCCAATAGATGTTATATTGGTTTGTGCCGCGGTTTGTAGCGTGCCCGTGATATTGGTTGCAGTCAATGACGTGATCGTTCCGATCTCGCCAGAGGGTCCCAGAACAAGTGCCTTGTTGTTTGCAGCCGTTCCAGGCGTTATATTGAGCACGTAAGTGGGAGCAGATGATACGCTGAAACCATTCACAGTCAGACTGGTACATGATAATGCTCCAATTCCACTGATATCATTATTAGTACCTGGAATGAGGGCTACACCTTGTGTTGCTGTCCCTGGAATAAGACCTGTTATGTAAGTTAGGCAATAATCGTTTTTATCGAGATAAAGCGTCTGTGCATAATTATAGGTTAGATATCCACTGGCATCCAACGTTAGATAGAAAGCAGGATTATAGATTGGCGATGAAATTCCAAACTATGGTGCTTCGTTGCCAAAAAAGTTCAAGTCTGCTGGTATGGGTGATATCCCTGCCCTTGACATCCAAAAGCTGTTTAGAATGGTTGTCCTTGGCCCCTCGTTCAGTGGTAAGAACAATCTCTGTATGTTCATTCTCAAGCATTCTCCCGCGTGTTTGCACATCTAATGATCATAGCCCGCAATCCACACCAAGAGTTATACGAATATCTTCGAGATAAGTTAGAGGATTTCAGCACTTTTGCAGATCCTGATACTCCACCCAGCGTTGACCAAGTGCGTCATACTCCAATGAGCTCGAATAAACCTGAGCTTGTTATCATCGATGATTACAGCAACGATAAGCTGCTCCAGAAGAATATATTCTCACACTATTTCACAAGGGGTCGGCACTTCAAGCTATCAACCATATTCTTGAGCCACAGCTACTTTGCTACTGATAAGATGATCAGACTCAATAGTGAATACGTAGCCATTCCACGAGCGAATTCGAAGCGTGAGTTACAGATGGTTGTCAAGGACTTCAATATCAAGGGTGTGGATGATCGATCGATCGTCTATTACTACAATAAAGCCACTGAGCAGAAAGGACAAATGTTGTTCATCGACTCTGTGAAGGGACAAATCAGGTACAACTTTCACAGACCTATTGTTATGGATGACAAATTCCGATTTATCCATCAGAAAAATACTTAGCATGATTTATAACAAAAATGGCGAGCTTTCTCAAACTTGACAGTACCAACCTAATCCAAGATGGATACAACTCTACTTGGAAATACTCGTTCCCTGGTTCTGCTGCTGACTTCCGCGACGTAGTGTGTGCAGTCCAAAGCATTACCATGTACAACAGTGAGTACAACATTGACGCGATGCAATTCCAAAACTCTAGCTTCAAAGTCGAAGTCCCGATTGCTGCGACCACCTCTACTATCAGTATCACTCTCCCTGATGGCATTTATTCTTATGACGACATCAATCGCAGCATTCAGACAGCCCTGGTCAATGCTGGAGCATATTTGATCGATCCAACTGGAACAATGTGTTCTATCTAAAGCTTAGTGAAAACGGTGTCTACTATGCATGCCGGGTGGATTTTTCAGCAACACCAACGACATTACCAACTCTTGGAGGTACTTGGACGAGACCCGCCACTGGACTATATTCTGCTGGTGGTACTGGATTGCCTACTACCACTCGCGTACCTCGACTAATTATTGATAATGTTGAGTTTGGAAAGGTGCTTGGTCTTACTGCAGGTACGTACCCTGCTGCCTCAGCAATCGTTGCCACTGCTCAGCTCTCTAACATTATCCCTCAGATTCACCCCACCAGTTCATACATCGTTCGTTGCGACTTGATCAAAAATGGTACGTTGCATCTAGTGATATTGTCAGCGCATTGATAGAGGTGATGCAGCAATTGGTCAGCTAATTTCGTACAAACCCAGTCAGTATGCGTGGATGAATTGTTTCAATGGATCGAGACCAACGATCACTATCATATCTACAATCAAAACGATAAAAAGGTGATCTTTCGGGATACTTCAGTCTCGATCATGTTATTGCTGAGATCAAAAAAATAAGTTAGCTAATGCTTCATTTTTTTCTCACAAACGGAAGGAGCCATCTGACTTTCGCATAGCGCGAATCTTAGCCATGTGATCCTTAGCTTCTGGTGAACCCCTTGCAAATTTCTTTCCTTTTGGCTTGACAACGCCTACTCCATGACGACGACGGACCTCACCTCGAATAATCTTGATCAGGTCCCCATGCTCAGGTTTGGTCGCCTTAGATAGTAGGTACTTCTCACCGGAATCGACTACATCGGTTAGAACGCCTTTGCGTTTAGCATACGAAAGCGCACGATTTGCACCCTTCTTCACATCATTAATAGTTAGTCGTCCTCCTTCCTTAATGACATCACTATCAGAGTCAAATACACCAATTCCAGTCATGGAACGGATGGCGGCTCTTGCTGGGATAGCACCCTATGGAGCCCCGAGCGCGCTTGCGAGAGCGGGGACAGCAACGTCGGCAGCGCGAGACAAGAGACCCGAATCTTTGGCAAACTTGAAGGCAGATTTAATGCCTCCCCATACCTTGGACCAAATACTCGAACCATACATGCCACCTCCTTGCATATGCTTAAACGGGTAGCCAATCTCCTTTTTTGTGATAGCCAAACGTGTTCCTTTACCAGATTTGCGAGCCCGAAGAGCTTTCGCATCTGACTCCGGGTGAAGATGAAGTGTGGCACCAGAACCACTTAGTTCATCTTTAGTTAACGATAATGTTCCAGTCTTGAATGCTTTCTTGAGCTTGGACTCAGGAACAGATACGGAAACTTCTAACTCTTTGAAAACCATGTTTATATTTACCCTTTTGAGAGAAAAAGTGAATTATATTTAATCCTGAACGAAGCTAGAATATTATATAAATATAAACGTACATTTGTGCCATGCTCGGACACATCTATCGTATTATCCACCTGGAGAGCTACATTCAATATGTAGATTTGACTTTCAATGAGCCTCGTAAGAGATGGCAAAATCATTAGCAACACTATCGTGAATGGCTATGTGATAATCATACTAAATATGCAATTTATACGCACTTTCAACGACATGGCATAGATAAGTTTAAGCTAATCCTCATCAAAAGCTACGAAGTGGAAGATCGTACCCATCTTGAGGCTTATGAACAATTATGGATTAGCAAACTAAACTGTGTTAATATGTATAGCCCGCTTGCGAAGAGCGAAACCAGATCGGAAGAAGAAGAAAGGTACTTACGAGCAGTTCGAAACTCGTCCATCGCGTGATCTCGGTCAAACTCCGCTTGAGACACAGTGTATTGAGCAGCGTTTCTAGCGGCTATTTCGCAATGACGATAGGGATTGGTGGCGGCGATGCCCGCGTGAGCCTGGTCAAAAGGCCCGGACACGACGCAGCTCGCACTCTAGCCTGGTCGAAGTCGCTACGGCTTGATCACGAGCCACCTGAGCGACCCAATGGCAGATCGAGCAGCAGCGAAATCCGACTCTGCCTTGCCAAGGCAGTTCACAGACGATCCGTGCTGTTCTCGACGGAGAGATTTCCCCACGCAAGTAATCGAGATCACGCTCCTGATCAACCACCTGGCGACAGAGGGAGTCAGATTAGCACCTGTTTGCTGGAGAGAGAATCAATCTCGTGACAGGACATCTGAAGTTCGAGCTCCAATTGCTGGACACGGGCGTTGGCGTCGTCTGCCTTGTGATGCTATTGCGCAAGGCGACGGTCCATGTCACAGAAATCGTCATTCCGTTGGTCGATCAGGCTGCGTAGATCGCGTTTCGGGTGAGTGGACGCCGAAGGGGTATCATCCTGAGAATCTCACTGGAGTAGGCCAATCTAGGCTTCAAGTCGAGCGATCCCGGCCTGTTGGTCGTGGCGGAGACGCTCCAGATCATGTTGAGAGTGTTCTTCAGGCGATCTCGACCGTGCTCGAGGGTCTTGTAGCTCCGCGCCACTTGCCGGAGTTGGCCTTCCAAGAAGGACACCCGGCGTTGATCCAGCATGCGTGGGTAAGCGAGAGGCTGCCGGGAGCGGGCACTGCCGGGAGAAGGAGGCTGGGATCCTTTGCCACCGGAGTCGTTACGGTGAGCTGCACTCATGAGACCGAGATGCAGAGTGTGTAGCTCGACGATGGTTGCAGTAAATTGCAGAGTGATGATGATCGAACGTCAGAGATCAAGGCGGATCAGATGGACGGGGTCCAGACCGTGGGATCAACGTGCGACGAGATGGATGGGTCCTGGATGATGCGTCAGATCGGCCTAAAGGGAAGTACACGCCTAAAACGAACCGAGCCAGAACCATGGTTTTGATAATTACTCAGATCCAATAAGAATCAGGAATCGGGTTCTGATCACGTTTGGGTTCTAAACCTTACATGCGAAAGGGCGATTTTTCAGCAAGAGCCTTCGCAGTAACGTCAACAGGTAATATTTCTCGAGCACCTTTTGGATTGTTGCTAGCAGTAGTTAAGACCCTAACGCTAAGCGGCTTTAGATGGGAGAGGTACACACGCACTAAGGCTGATATATCTCTTATATTTCTTCTATGCTTATATTCGTATAGCGCTCAGAGATAAACCTTTTGTGCATCTCGTGTGCCTCGCAGTATTTCAAGTCAATCTCAATTTTCTCACCACTTTTAGCCAATTGTATGTCTGATTCTTGATTTTAAAAAGCTCATAATTCTAGCTAAATGATGTGAGCTATGCCAGCAGCAATGCTGCGGTTCTACCGTAGATTTTATGTACACATCATTAGATAATCTCAATTTGGTTTACCTAATCTTCGCTAGAAACTATTGTTATTAATAATGTAAACTATTTGTTATCAGTCATGAGTACATAAAACCTTGTAACCTCTTTCGATGCAATCGCGCAGCTTTTGTTGAAGAGCACAGTATCGCCGATTTTACTTTATTGACCAAACATGCATCTTACGCCTTCCTATATCCCATCTCTAGCTAAGTTCAACTCTCACCATCCTCAATCTGGCGATTGATCCCATGATCTTAAACTGCGACTCTTGTTTGGCGATCTTCATCCTGATTGGTGATCTTCATCTTGATCGACGATCTTCATCCTGATGCGGTGACCTTCATCTTCGGCCTAGATCTCCACCAGGGGATGAGTGATCTTGATCCTTTGAGCCTTGATCTCCTCATTGCGGCCTTAGACTGCCATATTAGACCATGCCGATCTGGTCAGGCTGCCACCTGACCTCGTCTTGATCTCACCTTTAGACCACCGATCTTGAGTCCTAGTCACTTGATTTCACTTCCAAAGGGCTCGACCGCCATCTTGCTGCCTTCTATCTCGGTATTAGCCGAGATCGGTCGTGGTTTGATCGCGGCCATCAACTTCTGATCTTCGTCTCCTGGCGGCCGATCTTCACCTGGTGACCTATGATCCCTAATCTCCGGCACCTTTAGCGTCGAGCCTACCTATGTTGAGCTTCACCGGCATGCCTGATCACACCTTGATCTCGGTCCTTGCCCGCCAATCTTCGCCAGCCCTCCGTGAAAAATTCCGATAGCTCTTCACCACAGCCACCCCTCATTCGTAAGTTGGGTCACCCAGTGGCGCGTTCGAACGCACCCTCTTCCCCACGCCAAGAATGAACTTACCGCAGATACCACCTTTAAAACAGTTCTTGGTTTCAGACAGTTTCGGTATGATCCAATATTACCGATAAAATAGGTTCACGTGTCTTTTCGCAGATTTTACAGAACCCGAAATGTGAAACTGTAGCCTTTGGGCTCACAGTTTCAAAAAAATTTGGTCGCTTTCCCGATGATACTATCGATACTCTATGGGGTGGGGAGGCTTATGATCAACATCAATCCGACTTGCTTTTCCCGTAAAGTGCACAAGTGGTTTCCTCACGCCGTGGGACGTCTTAGAGACATATTGGCCCGGCGCAAGCGCGAAAAGGAAGCTTAAATAGTGGTTACTAGCGTCGTAGTGTAAGGTTTTGGCGTCTAACCAGTCGTTATCAATACACAACCTGATGCCTCGCCGTTCCTCTTAATGGTCATGACAATCGGAGATGTCCATGGGTAACTTGAGTGCTTGATAATCTTGGCCGCCGGCAGTCCCTTGATGAGCGCTTCCAGCTTCTCCCTGAATTGCGGGCCTACCTTCCTCACATGCCGAGCGATCGGCTTCGCGTCTCCGACATCGTTGTCGCACTTGACGCCTCTTGCTGCTGGCGACAGCGCGTTGCCCTTGTCTGTTCGCACCGCCCGAATAGTCGCCGCAGGCAACCTTCTTTCTCCTTGGTGTTGAAGGCGAAGGGCGGATCACCGACATTGAGATCTTCAACAGTCACATTGTCAGCCGTCAGTTCGACTTTCGCATCTCAGCTAGAGCAACTTTCGCAAATAATTCATCACCATCGTGAAACAGACTTGCTCATCTTCAACGTCTCTGGCTTCTGTTGTCGGACCTGGATTCGGCGTGATCGACTTGGTTGCACTATGGTAATTTGCGCCTTGCGCCTGTCTGCTATCAGGACCTGCTGTGCCCAGTTGACGTTGCAACACCTCACCGTTTCAGCTGAGACAGGGTCCAATGCCTGTGGCGCCACACCCCCTGTCGCATTAATCGGATACGTGGCGTCTGACATCCACGTCACTTCTGGCCCTGAATCCCACTGCGCTTCTGCATCACGGGCGTCTCGTAGTTCGCTGCTAGAGTCGTCTCGACTGGGTTCGGCGGCTCCGATTTCTTGGCGGCTAACATCGTTCTTTGACTCGTCGCTATCGTGTGTGACTGTTGCACTGCCCATCACTCCTGACGCTGCCGGTACCGTGGTACCATCCTGCTCCGACGGCGCGTCGTGTCACTTGGTTCCGGCGGCGGGCTGCTAGGCAAGACACTTCGGCGTAGGCGTTCTTCTCGCTGCGAACTGGATCCGCGTTACTTGTGCTCGCCGCAGTATTCCTCGCCAGGTACTCTGAGCGATCAACCAAGAGACCAGTTCATTCTCCCATCTCCGACACTGGGGGTCTTTAGCAAACTTGGAACATGAAACCTGGAAGAAAAACTCCAGACGGCCCGTTTTTGAAGCAATTCAGCAAAACCCATCTGGAAAGTCGAGCAAAGAAAATGATACATTCAGAATATAGATTTAAGCAGGATCTGCACTCTGCTGCGCGCTCTCTGCAGATTCAAAGTCCGTCCTCCTTGCCCGCGCTATTGCCGCATACCTATCGTCGCTGCGCACCGCACAACAGCTCCCCAGCCCCTCGACTGCCAGGACCAAGCGTACAGCAGCCCTGGGACGCTCTCCAACCCCTCGATAGCCAGGACCAAGCGTACAGCAGCCCTGGGACGCTCTCCAAAACTCGACAGCCACAGCCAAGCCTTCAATAGCGCCTTAACACTCTCCAGTCCCACGAGGGCCACTCCAGAGCCTTCATCAGCGCCGCGAAGCCGTTCGGACCTTCGACGACATTGTCCAAGCTTACAACAGCGCAGTGAAGCCGTTCGGCCCTTTCACGGCCTCGCCCAAGCCTTCTTTAGTCCCATTAATGGTATGGACATTGCACTGCGGTACTGTGGTGTAATTTAGTTTTACTTACTTTGTTTTATTTGTTGTATGCATGCTTGTTACCAGCAAGTTGGTCATGAGCACTAAAGATATTTTATCCACCACGCGCCATGCTCTCACCAGCGCCAGGATCGTGTCCTCCGTCCAGTTACGTTTGCGGTCTTCAATTAGTACAGGGAGGTCAGGTGTGGCCTCGCTTTCCATAGCTTGCGTCTGGCAGAATGAGGGGGGATTTGATGTCAAGAAAATTATTCAATCTTAAACGTTCCACGTTTCAGGGACCCAGATATGCACCTGAAACAATGTCATTAAAGCGGGGTTCTCTTGGAACATTTTTGCAGGTTTCAGGGGAAAATATGGATGCTGAAGGCGATTTTCCCTGAAATTTGGAAAAATGTCACTAAAACTTCCAGATTTCAGGCTCCAAGCGTTTGCTAAAGACCCCCACTGACCCATCGGATCGCGCATATGCGGTGTATCGCCTGGATCTGACGGGCACATACCCCGGAAGGTGCAATACTCGATCCTGACTGGCCATATCTACACCATCACAACAGCCCCATTGGTTGGTTGAGGCTACAGATACGCCTTTTTGGGTGCCGAGTTGGTCTAGATCAATCAAACTCCAGCATTCCACGAAATCGTTCCAGGATCGATCCTCATCTCATCCGGGAAGCACATCGTGCCGTCAGTAAGATCCAGGCGGACACCAGCAGGGACCATGAAATCCATGCCAAGGATCGCCTCCTAGCCAGACAGATCGCCTACACATATGTCGAAGCAATATACCAGATTTCCAGTCACGTGATCTTGATCCGAGTTCTTCCATTCGTCGTAGGGATCGCAAGATGTGGAGATGGAGTGGGTGGGATTGCCGGATCACAAGCCCTCCAACTGGGAGTATGATCCGGATTACATTGGTTCCCCGACAGCTAAGGCGGCTGCACGTACTGCAGTAACTTCTGCGGCGGTCGGCTCTACGGGAACATCGATGCTCCAGGGAGTTCTGATCTCTGCGATCTTAGACCTGGAGGAATTCGCTGGCAGGGATCAAGATGACGATCGTACCAGAGCCTGGAGCGGCAAAGTGAAGTCAGCGTTCCTGCGCGACCAAGCCTCGGACGAGGAGAAGCGTCATACCTTCGCAGACCTGCTGGCAGGACCGGCGAAGAACCGATCTACTCGAAACAAATCGAGCGATCTGCATCGATGCCTCCGGACCCAGTAAAGTGTGTTCGGGAACTCGCTGGCGTGGCAGTACTATCACGCGTGCAAGCGATCGGATGAGTCTCCACTGGAGTATCTGTATCGTCTCAACGTGGCAGCCTTGCGCGTGCAGCTGAAGGTCGAGGATAAAAGGAGCATGTTGAACACTTCATCGAAGCGCTAGGCGATCAAGAATTCGCAGATCAGCTGACTCTGGTGCGGTTGACGGATGCTGATGATCCCCAAGAACTCTTGCGAGCTTTAGATCGGGCCAAAATCGTCAGAACAAGTCGGCGCATGGAAACAAAGTCGGCAGAAGACGTCTAGCGCGCCAACCGCGACAGTACAGGCGAAACAAGTCCACGCGGACCAAGCGCAAACGTCGGATACAGCTCGAATGAGGACTATCGCCGCTGGATCTCCTTGGCTGCGACGGCTGACCCAGCGTTGGCGACGACAGGAAAGATCCAGAACGTTCGCGATTCAAATCAGCCTACCCAAGAGGAACAAGATCTGCACTCCCGCCATCAGCGTGCTCGTTTCTAGTTGGAGCTATCAAGTCGACCTATTTCGGATCGTGCTGCCACAGGGAGGCCGACTGCTAGCACCGTTTCATATACGAAAAATGTGGCAAGAAGGGTCATCCAGCCGGTCACTGTTTCTTAGTGTGTCACGGCAATGGTGAGCTGCACGATCTAGACAAGCGCCCAATGGAGGCGTTCTACAACCAGATCCGGAAGTGGTACGCTCCCGACAAGCACGGCGGTCTGCTACCTGAGATCACAGAAAAGATGGTAAAATACGACGCTCGCCGGGTTGGAATTCGGTACGAGCCGAGCGTTTTAGATACTGCGTCTATGCATTTATGAAAAAGACATCGATAGATCAAGTTAGCAAGCGACACAATCTATCGGGTAATACACGTGATCTGCACGAGAAACTTACCATCAGGATTTCTAGTCTGTATCAGGCCGACGACTTCGACCGTTCTGTGACGTCTGTGCCCTTGGATCCCTGTCACGAAGAAGCGAGAGGATATTGGATGCAGCAAGATCGGGATCACTGGTCCAAGGCGGCTGAAGTTGAGATCCTCCGAAACCAAGCTGAATCGCTGAGGTCAGACGATCAGGGATGGTAGGAGAGGCAGATCTCTTATCGACTGAACCACATGGATACTTGAAATACCATGCTCCTGGGGAATGATTCCGTCAAGCTAAAGTCGCTGGCAAGATCAACAATGAGAAAACGATCATGCTTCTGAACAGTGGCGCTGCAGTGTCCATCTTGGAAACTGCCTCGGCTCATAAGGTGGGTGCTACATAGACGAAAATCAGCTTCAAGACTGTGTTGGAATATGTTTCCACCCACCCCTGCGCTTGGCGAGGCGGTCGATATATGCTGCTCGCGCAAGAATCGGGTCAGGGTGACTTGGAAGTACGACTTCAGCCTGTCGCTTGACATTTCGGTGGACGTGGTAGTGGCCGTTTGGTCCGTAGATCCTGGAGTCTGCTTCTGGTGCAGAGATCGTGGGTGATCTCGGCGTGCCGACTCCGCTCGAGCCTCCAGTATAGTGTGCCCGACGGTCCCAAGGAACTGCGACGCGGCTCTGAATAGCAAACCGATCCTAGTTCGGCTGCTGACGCGTAGTGTGACGAATCACCAGCGCTGTTCGCTGGCAATCCTGACTAATCTTGAGCAGAACACGTCGCCTATCACGACCCGCAGCTTGCCGTTCCGAGTCGACGTCTGGATCTCAGCCAGCTTCAGGCCGAATAGGTAATTCACGTCGAATGCGTCGGCGGTGGGGCCAACGTCCTTCAGCACGCGGACCGATTTCTTCACCGGGATAAGTTTGTCCGACGCGATGGGCGGGGCCATCACCGGTCCGCGGAGTCCGTCGATCTGCTTCAGCTTCAGGATTGCCATCACCGGGTCCTGCCGTAGAAACTCTCGCAGACCTTTCTGACAATACCTGATCTCCAGAACGTCGCCGGTCCACGGACTGGCAGATGTCTCTGGATCTTCGCCACCCGACTAAGGTGCCTTCAGCTGCTTTCAAATAAACTTTGACTTCTTCTTCTTACTGCAGACTTTTGAGCTTGCGGATCCTGAGCTACCTGCGCCTTGGGTTTCCTTTGGCGTCTATGTTTTTCAAATCTCGACTTGCGTCAAGACCCACAGGAATCCCCGAAGGGACTTGGGGAGGATTAAGAGTTTCCTCTTCCATGTATCTCTTTCGTCGACTACGTTCTTCCCAGTACACTGTCGATCCGCTGATCTAGTTTCATTCAGCGACGTCGTCGTGGGTCGGATCCCCGATGAAGCTTGATCCCCAGATATAAACCTCGCTTGAACTTCTTTATGAGACTCGCGGTGAAATCCCGAGCCACCAGAAGATCCGGGAACGCGCACCATTGTGGAGTAGTGCGATCATCAAAATCTTGCGAGACTGCTAGATCCAACTTCCACTAAGCCCAGACACTGACTAACGGAGGGGGTCCCTCGATGTTCCGTGATCTTGTGATGAACTTTGATCGTCTTGTGCACGCGGCGGTAGGGCTGGATCTTGCTCCTCCAATGCGTTCATGAAGCTCCAAGTGGCGAAGACTTGGACGGCTCGGCGAGATGTTGGAGATGGGGCGGAGCAGCACGGAAACGCTTTTTCTCTGCTGCCGAAATTGTCCCGTTCCTACGCGATTACTTGAGTTTGAATCTGGCGGCCTGGTTCTGGATCCGACCAAGGGGTTGCCTTCATAAGGAGAGTTTGGCTTTTTTTACAGTCTTCCTTACACTTGCTTGCCGCTTCCTATAGCGGGATCTTGGGGTAATTGAGAATCAGAGGATCTCCCAGTCAAGCAATTAATTCCGGTCAATCTGGGATCTGCACATTACTATACTCACAACTGCCAGACGACCATCTGTCACCTCCTTTATGTCCATCGTACTGCTGCCCATCACCGGGTACATCCTTCAACGTGGGCTTGCCATCATCGCATCGTAGATCTTGAGATCACCCTCGACCGCCATGTCGGGATCCTAGATTCAGATCGCCATAAGCCCGTATCCAGGTCGTCTTACTTTTTTGGATCCGGATCCGCTCTCCCTCTTGGGCCTCTGAAGCTGGGTCCGACGATGCAGCGACAGGAAGCAGCATGCGACGCCGCATTACTCGCGGGTGGAGACGCCAAAGAAGCTAATGCAACAAACACATAAGACAAATAGTCCATATTGCAATTCGCAACAGTTATTCAGCCCATAGTTTTGCTGCAACGTAATATTCCTTTAGTCGTTCTCTCCGTAAAAGTAGTTCATGTCCTTGACGCCGTTGAGATTCCCGGGTGGGCGTACTTCCACTTCTGCTCCACGTTCCGTGTGCATGGACTCATGGATGTTCACCCCTGTCCTATGAGCTCCCTCCACGCGGCACCAAACGGGACGTCGCTGATAGTAGTGTACTTTTGTCGCGGACAGCAATCATGTTGACAGGTTCTTCCGGCTTCTTCTCCCCGCGCGGAAATTCTGGAATGATTGGGTCGCGTGGAGGCCGGAAAATATCCCATAGAACCTTTAATGCTGTTCCCTGAAACCTTTCGTATCGTATATTCAAAAATCGGGAAATCTCCGATGTCTCGCCGCTTATCGTACGTCGCCGCTACGGTCGCTGGGGTCCATAGAGTTAACGCACCAATGGTTCATTTTATCTTGGTTTTTGTATGGACCATGATTTGCACACAAAAAACGTGTTAACGTATTTCAAGTCATTTTTGTGCTGAACCTGCATAATGCAGGATAAAAATGTTGTCCAAGTTGCCTATGCAGGTCCTCTGGTTTCAAGGGGTAACTGCAAATTGAAACGGCGTACTTTTAATTCGCAAGGAGTACTGTACTCCTAAAAAACAGCGCGCGGAGTACAGTAAATATTGACGTGTAATACCAAGTTACGCGCGGTAAGATGAAATGGCAATGATGTCAAGGTTTTGATGACAGGCGTGTGTTTACAGTTCTGCGCGAAACTATTGTGCTTAAATAGTATCACTAAAAGGAGGAGATAAATCCACAGCTGGTAAACACTTTTGCAGATTAATCAAGATCAGCGGCCAAACTTGATAGAGTTTCACAGGTAAAAAGTGACCAGTACGGTACCCAACCCTCTAAGGCTATCTCAGTAAAATGCAAACAGTACTTCACTACCCCTCTACTGCTCAGAAGTGTGGTAAGGTAGTGTGTGGGTTGTGGGGTGTAAATTCTGGCACGCTTTTTGACTTGACTTCAGTTAATTTTTTCGCCAAAGTTGGCCTCATCAAAAATATAAGATGTTCCAGGGGATTTGAAACGACTACAGTAGGATTTGTAAACACCAATCCGATTAATCCGGTCGCGGTAATTGTAGCCGTTGACTGAAGCCGTTGACTGAAGCCGTTAACTGAAGCCGGTAAAGTAACTGAAGTCGGTAGCTGAAAGTACTTGATGTCAAAAGATGTTAGTCAACAATAGTGGTGTTACCCTTCCAGCTATCTTTGTAAACACTGGGTAATTGCAAGAGATAAAACGCAGATTATCCTTGAGATCCTATAAAATACGGAGTATTCGTAAAACAAACATCGTAGCCAGTCCTGAATTTTCTAAATCGATATGAACAAGGCCTAAGTTTAATAGATATCCCTATTTTAAAATCCTTGCGAGAAAAAAGCAGTTTATTGTTCTTTTTCAGGACCAGCAGCCCGGTATAAACTGAGACGCTCACACATCGGCCACGAAACCTTATGTAGCCAACCCCACCTGATGCTCATGCGAGCTCTTGCAGCCAGCTCGATAAATGGGTGCTTATCTACTGCGGTACATGTATTTACTCTTCCGTTGCGCTTCCTACACGTATTACAGCGTGTCCGTGAAGAAGCTGCATCTGCGAGTAGGGTTCACTCACAGTTGCAGCTGAATTATAAAGCTTTCCCTTGCCCGGATCATAACACGAGTCTCTGAGTTTGCATTCTGCTGAAGTACATGTATCTGACGCTTAGCTGATTCTATGTGATGAGTGCTGAGTGAGCACTTCTGATCGCATAGCATTGTGGCAATTCAGGTATACGAATTGTGATTGACTTACATGTCATACCAATAGTATGCCGAAACGTCGACCTAAGTAAATGCAGCTAACATAAAATGTCATATTATGCCTCCTGCTGATCGAAAACCGCTGCTACATACTTTAAGCTTCAGGTGTGTAGTTACTTAAGTATTATATAAGACTGGAGTGTGGATATGCTATACCACGGTCCATATCGTTGAGGCGGGCTATTTGAATGTGGAAACTCTGCATGCAGCGAAGTCTGCCACTTCCAGATACATGTGCCAACGAAGCATCATTTTCAATGGTTGGATAAAACCATTGCTTTGTGTCTTCGCTTTAGTGGTAAAAATTTGGTCTCCTGTACAAAGAATCGTGCCCTTTACGCTTTGATGTTTTGTCCACACAAACCTCTTTAAGTAAATAAAATCCTTCTCAAACCCATTAATAGGTTCGTTTTGCACTTGGGTTATGCGTAGGGAGCGCTTTGGATTCAAAGATTTATAAATTGAGTGGTACAAGTACAATACCAATCCACGTCAAAGATGAAAAGACATGCGAAAAGGGTTTGCAAAACAATTACTATTTTGGTTGAGTCCCTGTATACAGTATAAGAAACGGGTATTTTATCATGACAGCGCAAATGGTTAGGTAGAGTTTATATACACTTGTAATGTTTTTATTTATTTCATTACATTATGCTGCTTTTCTGGAATTTGTGCATCTTTTGTGCCCGTTCGCAGCCGCAGTATCTGCTGACCTCCTCCAAGTAGCATCGATGACCTGCAGAATCGTAACTAAAAGTCCTGAAATACCGGAGAATGATTCTTATTTTGTTGGGAGTCAGCCTCCGTGGTTACCATTTCATCTTAACTACAAACCCGCCGATGTAATACCGTGGTGGCGGTTAAGTTCGCACAGCGACTACAAAGTGCAAAATACACTAAAATGAAAAAAACAAGGTGTCTCTGACTCCCTGTTAAAGTACATTGTGCGGATATCAACCTGTGTGGATATCCGCACAATGTACTTTAACAGGGAGTCAGAGACACCTTGTTTCGTGGCGAAGTACACCCAGCTGTAACAAGAATTACATGATTATAGAGAAGGAGCATATACTTTATCGCAAAGAATACTCTGGGTGCAGCAGTGCGCATACATGTCAAGGCAGTGGCGGTGGTCTACTGACAAGCGAGCTCACCCATCAGCCCTACATAACTACATGCAACACGGGGCGATTGCGATAATCATAGCTGTGATGGCCATACGCCAAAAAAAAGTTAAAACATTGAATGCCTCTCTTTCGATACGTGTGACGGGCCATCGTCACTCTATGTCACCGCGTCCACGGCGGTGGCCAATCGGCGCGTAGACATCAGCTACTGGTTGACGTGGTATCACGTGTCGAGACCACGCCGTTAACTTTCAATATTAGAGTCTAATTTGAATGCTTCCTATCGCAACAGTGTACGCCTAATAACTGGTTGCTGTTACCCCGTTACACGCGGTAGCACATCGTAATCCATCCAACGCCACGATGAATGACACGCCGGTGTACGGCGCATCTAAGATGGCCAGCACCTCCCTGGAGCACGACAGCTTCCCTCATCTCTCGTTACTTGAGTGGGAGGCGCTCCACCGCCTCACCGCTGCGTCTGGCGAGGCCGTTATCCATACGTTACTCACGGTTGGTTCAGAAGCCCAACAACACCTAGCAGCTCAGGATTTCGCGGCGCGTGAGCTCGCAGACCTTCGTCAGTGAGTATCGGCTCCCAAGCTGTCCAAGAACAAGACCGACATCGCTAAACTCGATGTATCCACGTATAGTGGTGAAGGCGACGGCCGCCTTCACTTGAATCGCTGGTTCTGCGAAGTGGACATCGCCGTCGAAGATCGGTGGCTCTCTACCGATCTTGCGAGGACTCGCTTCCAGCTTTCAAAACTGACGGGCAAGACGAAAGAATGGACCCTCGGCAAGTTGGTTGCCGACCCGTCCTGCTTCCCTACTATGGCAGCATTGAATCTGATCTGATTTTGTCTGCGTCTTCGGCATTCCGTGGCTCGCCCGTCACCAGCCTCATATTGACTGATTGACCGGCACCGTGCGTCCACGTGATATCGACGTGAATGCAGTACTGGCGTTCCTGGCCGGAACGCCCAACCTTTGGCCACATGTTGCTGTCATCGACCCCGACTCTGTGGTGATGCAAATTCTGGGAAAAGTGAGAGAAGCATGGATCGTGACCTGAGTGACAATATTGGACCCAGTCATTTTCCCGAAGAGTGACCACTGGAGAACCGGTAGGACAGAAGGGGCGATCCCCGATCAGACATCAAGAGACCATGGATGCAAGCGTCACACTCCCCGAGAAATACCAAGCGGATGCAGTGCAGGAGCAAGCAGCAACAGAATGCTAGTGGCCTAAGGAAGAGGAGCGGACCCGGATCCAAGAGGTAAGGCGATCCGGATCCAGGTGGATGGCAATCTGGATCTCGGATCTCGAATCCCGGATTCCGACATGGCGATCGAGGACGACCTCAAGGTCTACGATAGGATGTTGGCAAACCCACGTTGAAGAAGGCACCTCGAGATGGGTAAGAGTGCGAAGGACATAAAGGCTGTGATAGGTGGTCGTCTGGCTGGTATGAGGATAGTGACTGAGGATGGGACCATACTTAACCATAAATCAGAACCGAATTTGCATTGGAAACAACAAGTGCTCCACGCTCCACGAAGAAGAGGAACTACATTAGCCGCGCTCCGTGTTAGCAAGTTTAGTGATAAGTGTCATGTTGTTGGTTATTAATACCTGGTAATATACATACCGGATCTAGCCACCTAGTGATCTACCCTCAAGTGCAGATCCCAGATCGACCGGAGTTTATTACTTATCCAGGAGATCCTTCGATTCCCAACTACCCCAAGATCCCGCTATAGGAAGCGGCAAGTAACTGTAAAAGAAGACCATTAGGCAATCACACCCTATCAAGGCAACCGCACGGCCGGATCCAGATCCAGGCCGCCAGATCCATGCACGAGTAATCGCTTAGGATCTGGACCTTATCGGCCGCAGAGCGAAGAGTTTCCGCGCTGTTCCACCCCATCCCCAACGTCTCGCCA
Organism: Phytophthora tentaculata; assembly: GCA_033557915.1. Classification (NCBI taxonomy): domain Eukaryota; phylum Oomycota; class Peronosporomycetes; order Peronosporales; family Peronosporaceae; genus Phytophthora; species Phytophthora tentaculata. The sequence goes on from JAUCEA010000009.1 coordinate 6,154,539, forward strand.
AGCCGTTCAAACCTTCACCACTTGGACCTTCACGAAGTTACTGGAGGAGCAAGATCCAGCCCTACCGTCTGGCACACAAGGTGAGCAAAGTTCGGCACAAGGTCACGGATCATCGGGATGCCCCTCCGTTAGTCGGTGTCCGGGCTTAGTGGAAGTTGGATCTAGCAGTCTCGCAAGATATTGCTGATCCCGCTACACTACAACTCCATGACCACCGCTGTACTCGAAGCGAGCGATGGCCCTTCTTGTGCAGCGTGTGCGAGCGCATCCTGTGCGCGTCCTGAGATGGTGCCTCAGGATGTTGACGACACGGTCTAACAGGGGTTCCCGTGTCCCACTGAGCAGCGGCTCATGAATGAACTAGACGTGGTTGAGCAAGGCCTCCCACAAGCGGTTGAGTCCGGGCTCCTGCGCGTGGTTGAGCGAAGTTCCCAGGTCAAGACGTGAACGAGGATGAGCGTGGCCACCCACAAGCGGTCGAGACCGAGCCCCCGCGAGTGGTCGAGCGGGTGCTTCATTGAGACGTTGATGCGGTCGAGACGCGTATCCCGCAGTGCCCTGTTCGTCTTCGCGGAAGACGGAAACCCGACGACCCCGCGTCTTGTCTGAAGACTGAAATGCGACTGAGTCCGAGGTCATAACCGGTTTGGTCAGCGACGCATCAGACTCCCCATCGCACTCGGGTGACATCGAGGTCGCACGCCCTCCGTGTGACACCGCTGTTATCATTACGTTACCCGACTTCTCATGGAAACGTTTCCTCCACGACCTGAAACGCGGCGAAATCGATCAAGTGGCTGAAGACGCCGCATAGATTGCGGCTATCGACACCGACGCTTGGCCGCATCCGGCGAGGCTGAGCCAATGCCCGCCCGCAAAGCGCGCTACGCAGCTCAATCGTTGCCGGCCCTTGAAGTGTCCGGCAACCCCGTCGCCCCTCTTGTCCGTCAGTTCATTGACATCTTTCCCGACAAAGTCCCAGCCGCTCTCCCTCCAGACCGTGGAGGTCGGCACGAGATCAATCTCGTGTCCGATGCGAAGTACTGCGTGATGCGACAGTGGCCACTTCCCGGCGACCAGGTCGGCGCGATTGATTCTTTCTTTGAGAGTCGCCGGCTAGCCGGCCACGTCCGCGAAAGTTTCTCGCCGCATTCCAGTCCTACGTTCTGTATCACGAAAGCAACCGGCGGGTGGGGGATCGCCCACGCCTTTGACAAGCTCAACGACTCCACCATTCCTGCACAAACGCCAAACCCGCGCAAGGACATGGTGCTTGACACCATGTCAGGCAGTACCACATACAGCGCGATAGATCTGATGGATGGATTTTATCAGATCCTGATGCGCGAAGAGGACGTGCCGTTGTCTGCTGTCAGCACACCCAGCGGCATGCTATGGGAATGGCTCGTAATGCCGCAGGGCCTTAAAAACACCCCGGCCACCTTTAACCGCATGGTATCCAGCCTACCCGTCCGTATCGAGACTTTATCCCCAGCTACTTTGACGACATCTTCATTCACAGTTATGCCGAAGTCGGTATGACCGACATCGAGGTCCATCTACAACACTTTCGCATGGTGTTCAACGTTATGCGCGAGAACAAGTTGTATGCCAGCTTGAAGAAGAGCATCTTCTGCGCTCCCGAGATTCCCGTCCTCGGGAGCTACGTTAGCAAGGACGGTGGCCGTGCTGATCCGGAGAAGGTGGCTGCCATCTGTGCTTGGCCAACACCTCAAGACCAAAAACAGCTCCGTCAATTGCTAGGCCTCGCGACCTACCTCCATCACTACTCAAAGTATTTCGCACAGACCGTGCGTCCGCTTTCGCAACTACTCAAGGCTGACACCACGTGGGCGTGGCGTCCTGATCATCAGAAGGCCTTTGACGTGGTGAAGACTAACCTATCCACCGCGCCCATCCTGATGCTGCCTGATCACGGCAAGCTGTTCCATGTCGTCTGTGATAACAGTGACTTCGCGATCGGTTGCGCCCTGACGTAGTTCGACGACTACGGCCGCGAACGCGTGGTGAGTTACCAGTCTACCAGCTGAAGCCGGTGAGTGCAACTACCCTGTGCACGTGAAGGAACTCCTGGTCATGTGGTATGCCTTGATCAAGTTCCGGACATACCTTGTAGGGGAACAGGCCTTCGCTATGTACACTGACCATGTGATCGCGTCGCTTTCCCGCGACTTCTACAGGCCGCATATGTACACATGGGTGCGTAAGTGGGTCCGCTCTTATGAAGCCTGCCAACGGGTGAAGTCGTTGTCGTCGAAGCAAGCGCCACTTTGCCGTTCCCGGTGACATCAGATCCGTGGTCATCTGTCAGCATGAATTTCGCCTTCGAACTTCCACGAGGCACCAAAAGCCGCGCAGGTATCCTCGCCTTCGTTGATCGCTCCAGCAAGATGGTTCATCTTGCTGCTGTTGCGGCGACTACCACCGCGGCTCAGACCACGGCGGTTTCCCTCGTTCTTGTATACCGTCATCACGGCTTACCAACATCTATCGTCTCAGATCAAGATACTCGCCTCACGTCTGGCTTCTGGTCGGAGGTCTTCGAACCCGTCGGGACGCGGTTGCAAAATGTCCGCCGCATCACATCGAGAGAATGGCCAGCCCGAGCGCGTCAACAGAGTCCTCGAAGATGCTAAGAAGTTTCGCCACGCCGTTTGCGTCCTGGAGCTCATTCCTGCCTATGGCGGAGTTCGCGCTAAGCAACGCCGTTCACGCATATACGGGCCATACTCCATTCTACGTGAACTATGAACAACATTCCCGTACCCCCGAGCTCCTTGGACTGGAGTGTCTCTCGTCTGTCGAGCGCCTTGTCCGCTGCTGCTGATGACTTATTAGCTCTCAACCCAGCCGACACCGATGACGACAGTCGTGAACCAGGTCCAGACGCTATTTTCACGGCACTGAATGGCGTTACGACCCGCGCTAAGGCTACCCAAGGAGTGCGTACTCGAGCCGCTACACGAGCGGCTCCTCCGTCGGGTATCGCCACTTGGACATCTCGGACGCTGATTAACCCGCTTCAGCGTCGTCGCCGTCGTGCAGTGGAGTATCGCGATTCACCAGGCTCGGATGATACAGCCGAGCCACCACCCGCGAACTTTGAACCCAGTCCCGGGCCGCAGCCGCGTGACGCTGCGGCTGCCCAATCCTTTTCGTTCAGCACCGCGAGTCCGTCATCCGATACGTCCGCGATGCGATCGCCTCGGCTGTTGACCGTCAGCAGGAGTACGCGGATAGGCAGAAATAGTTCTTGCAAATACTGTTGTAGAAAATAATTCCTTGACAAAATGAATGGCTGCTTTTCAAGTTGGTAAGGCTGAGGTGAAGTCTAAGACGCGGAGTTGGGTGAGCAGTTGGGAGGTAGATGCAAAGTGACACTGTGCGAGGGAGACAATTAAGAAAACTGAAATCTTCCATTTATAGATTTGGCGCTGGCCAGAACCTTAGGCAAATACTGGCCAGAACCTAAGGCAAATACTGATTTTAGATTTTTTTTAGAAACTAAGATACTTTTCTAGTCCAGATGATTCAATTTGAGCTTTTCTTTTGTCGAGCCGAAAAAACAATTGTGCTCGTTAGTTTCTCCCAGGAGAAGTACTCTCATATTACTATCGAGCATCAGTCGTTATAATTACTCTTACTAATTAATGTCGTGCCTTGCACGGGAAAGCTCTGGATTTGAAGTACTAGAATGGGTATTGAACTGAGCTAGAGAGGAATATGGTACGTAGAAAGCGTAGCATAGTTAATTGCAAATTCGACCTACCCGCCAAACGAAAACTGTATGCTATTAATTAACCCAATACTCGCATCAACGCATCTCCTGCGGCTGCGAAGCAGGCATCTGCTTCAACCAATGAAAGACGCCACAGTCGCCTCTAATTTCGATTACGATAGCAGTAGGCTACAACAAGCGTTAATGAAAGCAGAACACAGTTTGCAAGCGGCTTTTTAATACAACCCATCTTTTTTAGTGTCATTCATGATGATCTTTAATTAATCATCTTTCCTTCAAGCAACATCATTTGGGTGATTGGGTTTTAATGTCTTCCCTAGCCGACACAAGCAACATTCACGTTCTCTTTTTCATTGTCATGCGGCTATAGGTTATAAGGGTTTCACCTGGCTCGTTTTCTATAGATCCTAGAATCCCGCATTTGCATCTGTAGCCTCTTCATCTAGTTTGAAAGTGAGTAGCGGCACTTTTGGCTAAAAAATCCTGGCGTCCCTCTGATATACTTGAAGTAACAGTTACATCAAGTACTACAGTTTAGTTGAAAAACTATTTTATTGAAAACGGAAACCCATTTATACTCTAATGGCGCTTCAGCAATGTTTATTTTTCGCTCGGGCTTGGAACGCTAATAAAACAATTGGAGATGCTACGTGGAAAAAACACTGGTATTCCCAGCTAAGTCGAAGACTATCTAGTTTTTTGGTTTAGTAATTTGGCGAGCAATTCAAAACACAGACGCATGTATATGCTAGAGAAAACGCGACAGGTCAACTCGGCCGCTGTCTACTCAGCCATTCCATTAGTTTAGGTCTGAAGAAAATGTGGTGTTTTTTTATAACATAACACGTGTTTGTGTTGGCAAACACATCAGATCGGGCAGAATGCTTTTACACTCGGATATCTATGGCCGATGCGTTGTCGTCGAGCGCCACTTAGAGCTTCACATGAGCGAAAGAACATAAGTCCTCAATTCTTATTGCAGCAGACTGCCTTTGTCCTTACTTTATGTTTCGCACTTTGACTACCAGGTTTACGGTCCACCTGGGCGGAATATCTGAGCAGGAGTTCGAATTGAGAAGGGCAAAACCTTTCCAATCTCCAACCAAGAGATTGGCCGGATGAAAAAATCCGGACGCCCTACACGTACCACATGTACACCCATAAGAAAGCACAACACAGAAGTGTTCGTGGCCATCCTATGCAACTTGCAGACTGCAACAGCATTACTAATACAAGTACGTTACAATATAATTTACTCGAAGTGCATGCATGTATCTGAATATGGTCAGATTGCTGCTCAGCACAAAGTTGTGCCATGTATAACGCATACTTTAGAGAAGAAGAGTGCATTTATTATCTCTCTCAAGTTTGCGTAGACCAGCTGACTCCAATAGCGCAGCGCATTCATTTCCGATGAAATTACGCACCTATTATTAAATTAACGCCTGGAGAACATTAAAAGTCCCATCCCTTAAGGTTATCGGCCTCGCTCGACGCCCACGAAAAGTGTAGCGCGCCTTCGTAACGATGAGCAACATCTCAATACATCTGACACTGTCAGTGACAGTTCCAAATGACGCGCTCTGAGGAATTTCCACAATACAGTACATATGTACTGTATTGTCCCAATTTCAAGAAGTTTAACACAAAGCGTCACCAATCCAGTACATCTGCATTAAGTTCGCACAATTGACGAATCCAGTACATATGTTAAGTTTGTTTCTAGCAACAAACCGTAGCCGACGACTGAACGTCGTCCTCCCGGCAGTGCCAACGGTTTAACTGCAGTCAGTCAGTCAGCTAGGATGTTATCACAGCACGGCCGACAATTGTAGTATATTAAATTCTATATGAAGCGTATTTTTATATTATTCACCGTGGTGGAAGGTAAAGAAGTGTAACTCTCTTATCGACGATAAGTTAAAGAGTCTTAGTGCGTTCCAGCCTCTTTCTTATACATTTGTTTTTGGACACCTTTCCGCTCGGACGATAAAGTAGTGGCAGGTAGTTGTAAAGCATATTTTACTGAACTCACTGCTACTTATTTTAAAGTCTGACCGGATTATTTGTACGGCAACCGTTTTAATAAGGCACTCGCATGAGCAGCTCTCATGGATGATAACGTATAATTTATTGAAGGCTAATGTTAGGTCTCTGACGACTTTGGTCACACCATTTGGTAACGTGTAAATAAACCTTTGACAGGCATTTCACAGGCATTTCACAGGCATTCAACATACCACGAATCTCGATCGCGTGTCTAAAGCGTTCACATTGGCCTTGGTGCCTCTACTCTACGACCGCTACCTTATATATCCATCTTCCGTCGATTCCTATTTGTTATAGTGTTACAGTACCTAGAACTAGTAGTAGTATGAACGAGCTGCTTTTAACCTTGAAGTCTAGAGCTAGTAGTACTATGACGAGCTGCTTTTAACTTTCTAGGGTGTTTAAATGCCAGCCAAGTGCCTACCATGGTATATTTCCACGTGACCAAGTGACGTAGCTAAAATCGTCATAGCTAATTTAACGATTGCCATAGTTCACGAACTTGATGGTTTTACTAAATGGCTTTAAGCCAAACGGCAAGTTATCTTCCAATTTCATCTCACAGTTTGCAATTCTTTTTCTAGCATATCAACGACCCTACAGGAAAACTAGCTGTACTGCTAGCATACCTGCAGGACAGGGAAATCAGATGAAGAGGTCAAGAAGGCGCTAAAGCTAGACACAGCCCCTGGCACCAAACTTACGAACGCCAAAAACTACAAGTATTACCAGAAATTCTGGAACAAACAACTGAGCAAGTGGCTGTCGAAAGGAGAGAGTACCTATAGCGTGTGGACGAAGTTGAAATTGGACAGCACTACTGTGGGTCGTGAACATTCTTTTGCCTTCCAGATCTACAAGAACTACGCGCAGCAGTTCGACGACAAGGCCTTTGACGCGTGGAAGAAGAACCAGAGGCTTCCCGAGATGGACACCAGCTCGAAAGCGGAGATGTTGGCGAAGTGTCAGCTTTGGGCGTCAAGTGGTCGACCCAACGAATACGTCAAAGTGGCGCTCGGGATTGATACATTATCATCGACTATGCTTACAGCTTCCGCTAAATTCCCGTTCTTCGCGAAATACGAGGAACTTTTGCGTGAAAGCCAGCTAGCTGCAAAAGCAATGCTTAGAAGTGCAAACTGACGGTCAGGTCAGCGCGCTACACATAGAGGCGACATTCATTTAAATGACTGAAACAGTTTCATTATCGTACATGCGCTGACGAACGTTGTCCGATACAGCTTTTCCAGTCTCTGCCCCAGCAAACATTTTAGATCGTGAAGTTGCACAAGCAGTAAATTGGTCGGCGGAATGATCAACGGGAAGAACTCGAGCTCTCCATCCAGATCCATCTTAACCTGAGCCACTCCATCCGCCAAACTCAACAAAAAAGCCGTCTCACCACAGCGTGGGTGACCAGGTAACACGACGCGAACGGCACCGCCACGATCCACGCGCTCTTCACTGTGTCGCTTTTCGTCGGCTGTACTGGTAACGAGCTGCTCAAAGTCGCCCAGATATCGCTGAGCAGCCTGCGACTTACTCTGCAGACGCATCAAGTTAAACGTTCGTCGTTGAGGCTTCTCTGGAGCTGCAGCTTGTGCTTGGAGCTGTTTAACTGCATTGGCCTCTACTTTCTTCTGGACGATAGGGAAAAACGCTCGCAGCTCGTCAAAATCCTCTTGAACTTCTCGAAACACCGAGCGAATGTCAGTGAGGAAAGCGGCAGGATCAAGGCCGAAGAACGACAGGAAACTACGCAGTCCACGCTGCGTCGGACGCGTTGGAGCTCCGAGAGTACGCAGCATTTTTCCCTCCACTGCTCGTCGCGTCAAAACCTCCATACGAGTGATATAGCTCCTGCTGCAGTTCGTCTGCTTGCAATGCGACCACGATACACAGCCTGCAAGCGCGAGGCACTGCGAATCTGGACCAGCAATTCCTTCTGCGAGGCAAACCATTGACGTGCCAAATACCCGCGGATATGGCGCTGAATGGTGACGGCGGCCAGGTTCTTAACGCGTTCCAGACGTTCCCGTTCCAGTTGTTTACGTCGTGCTTGGACACGCACCAGCTCCTGCGTTTCTGCCTCTTGCTGCTTGCGAAGTATAAACCTAGCACGTCGTACTTCCTCGAACAAATGCCTGGCTGCCACTCCACGCCATCGACGCTGAAGAACGATAACCATACGCAGTTCTCGCTCCACTTGACGCATCTGGTTCTCTTCAATAGCCATGGCTTCTCTCTCACGCTCTGCGCGCAGATATTCCCGTAGTCGAGCTTTTCTCGTCGCTGCAAGTAGCAGAGCTTTACTCAGTCGACCACGCCAGGCGTTCTGGATCATTACGGTAGCCCAAACCATGTACAAGTAGTGGTTTTCCACCTGTCTTCTAGCCAACACGCCTCGCCAGTAAGCCTGCAGTCTTGTGGCCATTCGACGCGCATGTTGAAGCTCTCGAATCTGAGTGACCCAAACTGTGAACATGAAGGTTAATTGAGCGTTGGCCATCATGGCTCGCACCCGCTTTCGACAGTATTTAGCGTACTCTGTATGAGCTGCCCAAGCCGCAAAGACGCGAACTTGAGTGCCGTTCATGAAGAACGCTAAGGCTCGACGCTGTCGATTGCGCATCTCGATCTGCTCTTGAGTGAACTCGTACCACGTACTCACGGCCTTGGCAGCGTTCATCATCTTCAGTCACGCTGCTACTCGACCAGAAACAGCTCGAAGTGCCACTACATCTTGGTGATATTTCCGCCAGCGCAGCCAACATTTCGTCACGATATTGCTGGAGAATTTCGCGAATGCTCGTCGCTTGGCTCGTTGTTCTCGTACAAATTCTATCCAGGCATTCCAGACCAGCAACTTGTCTCGATGGAAGATTTTCCCTGCTAAACGACGATATTTGTCTCGTAGTTGACGTTCACGCTGTGCGTTTTGATGCCATTGACGAAATGCCCAGTGAGTTAAGCTCTGTATACGAACACACGGTAGAAGTAAGCTCTGTGAATATCTATCGACACAACGCTCACGCTCAATGCTTCGTACCCCGCAGACGATGGACATTGTCGCCTTGAGCAGGAAAAGCTTCTGATCTCGCACAAACTCGAGCCACAGACGCCACACCAAACGCTTCGCAGCCAAGTTTGCTCGAGTCTATGATAGTATTCACGAAGGGATACAGTATTAGAAGTCGTGATCTCAGGTGCTGGGCCTGCTGGTACTTACTCTGCCTTCGAGCTGCGGTGTCGAGTTATGAGTCTCTAGTGAAACTGCGTTCAGAAATACTTTGGTGACCAATTGTCGACGCCATTTCTCCTGTGCTGTAAGCGTACGCCAGGCCACAACCACGCGGGGCAGCGACTGACCTTTCCAGAATGCTAACGCTTTCTTAGCATGACTTCGCTTGTGTTGGACGAACCGCTTCCAAGCACTGAAAAAAGCTGGTAGTCGGTGTTGTCCCCAGAAATTGAGAGCTTTTGCTGCTTTTAATGCAGCTAGAGCACGCTTCTGCTCTCGTTTGGTCTCCAAATACAGCGACTTTCACGCGGTAAATACCTTAAGTTCGGACCGATTAGTCCAATAGCTCTGTGCTCGTCGTACGCGTCGATCATGTCGGCGCTTGCGCCAATGTTACTGGATTAATATCACTGCTTTAACGACCTTCCGTCGAGTGATACCGTACTTCATTCGACACCGATAACCACGGAATACTCGCTGGATATCCAACGCAGCGCAGAACTGTTCCCACTCACGATCTTCCTGGTCGCTCTGCTTTTTACGAGCACGTTGTCGGACTCGAAAACGAGCTTGAAGCGTGGTCGCTAGCTCGATACTTTTAACAGAATATCCGAAGATTTTCTCTCGCCTTCGAGCTGTTGTAGCCGCGTCAGGATCAGAAGCTGCTAGTCCTTTGAGCTTCTCCCCATTATCGACGACCACTTCAAGGCCATAGGGATTATCTGGACGACTGCGAAGGAGCTTATCCAGGTCGGATACTTGGATCAGTGGGCATTGAAACACGTTGAGGTGACGTAGGAAGCGGCACTTGTTCCAGATCGCTGTCAGCCCGGTAGGATCGAGATCTTCACAGTGAGAGAACTCCAGTACTTCGATATTGCGAAGACGATCGCCAAGAGTATGGCAGCTTGCTTCGCCTAGTTTGTGCCGGTGTAGCTCGAGGTGGATGATACTTCCCGGTAGACTCTGTAATCCATGACTGGAAAGCTTGATACAACCCGAAAGGAAGAGCTCTTCTAGTGACTGCATGACTATCACTGGGTAGGTAGCGAGATCGTCGACTTCTACACAGTCTCGGAGGTCGAGAACTCGTAGAAGCTTGTTGTAGCTTGCCAAATGAGTCAGCATGGCTCTGGACACTTTCGGTTGGCCACACAGTCGCAGCTCAGAAAGTGACCGAGCAGCTTTCACAAGTCTCACGAGGATGGAAGAAGAGATGGTCCCAACTCGGGAAATATCGAGAGACGTCAAGGACTTTGAGCAAGTACCGATCACTGCCAGTAGGGCTTTTTCTCCGACGTTTGGGTTGTTCGACAGTGTCAATTGCTTGAGCGGCTTGAAGCTGTTTGAGACTGGAACATCCGACAGTCGTTTAGTCTGCGTATTGATGCCATCCGTTCGGAAAAAAAACTTGTCAAATCCTGATCGGTGAAGCCCACACAACCAGAGAGATCAAGTTATTCAAGCTTCAATAGTCCAGCTAAAGCGAGCAATCCCTTGTCAGTAAGACTGACACAGCCAGAGGCTTTGAAGCTTTGAAGCAGAGGACACGCTGCAGCGATCCAGGAGCAGCTCAAATTGGTCAGTGAGGTGCATCCAGACACTTCCAGCTTCGTCAGTTTAAGGTATGTGCTGACGGCTCGATTCCCGAAGAAACTGGGAACAGAGCAAAGACACTCGAACGATGCATCTGTGATATCTACACAGTAGCTGACGTTCAGCTCTTCCAGCAGTCGAGGCTGGTTCGAGAACAGTTCCTTGATACTAACATCGGTGACTTTACGACAGTGGCGAACAGAGATTGTCTTCAGGTTTGCACTCCGCGCCTTCACTAATGGAACCATTGATGCGTCGGAGATGAATATATAGTTATCGAGGCGGATTTTCTCCAGTCGCTTCACCTTCTTAAGTAGTTGCAACACACCAGAGTCGGTAACGTGTTCGCACCCGTCGAGATTCAAGCTGGATAATCTCGTAAAAGCCTCAGCGATTGCTCCTACGATATCGTCCGTGACGGAATCACTGTCAGCTAAAGACAAGTCGGTCACTGATACACATCTGCGCCCTATGGAATGAAACGCTGCTTTCTACGACAAAATACAGCATCAGCCAATTAGCTATTGCTACAGTTGTCCCCTCAGGGTCTAATCTTCAAGACACGAAGGGAAACCCACCGGTATGTTTTCGAACTTGGCCAACACTAGACGCTGTAACTTTGGGCAATTTTCTAGCAAAGATGTGAAATGTACGAAAAACGCACAAGAGTTAGTACTCATAAACCAGAAAAACAGTCTCCTATGTCCTGAAATACGCACCTTTTGCTCGAGTGAGCGCTACCAGACCACTAAGATCCAAGTCTGTGCATCGTTGAGAGAGCTTCGACGCTATCTGAGTGAGGACTGGACTATCTTCGGTGCAGAATGAGACCCAGTCACTCAGGTCCACTTTCGCTAGTGGCTCATTTGAATTCTGCTCGTAGAAAATCTGATCTGGCAGCACAATACTATCGTTAACGCTTGTAATTCTACCGGAATGCTGGTTATCTTGTTTCGGGGATCCAAGTGTATTCACTACACCATGAGCCTTCCTGACAAGCAATAACAACCAGTTTAGTCCAATCGAGACTTTATATCTCACTAATCTCAGCTCACTCACCCTCTGCAATCCGCCAGTAGCTGTTCCATAATGACTTTTGTCTTTGCCAGTTGGGCTCGTGATCGGAGGTAGTGAAACAGAGCCTTCTCAAGCCAAACTATCTTTGATCATCGCATCTACTTGACGCCTAGTTTTCCGTGGAGGACCCTCGTCAGACGACTGTGGACGCCTTGAACGTCTCGAATTTGCCTTCTCAACTGGAATAATCGGTGGGTGAGCCGACACGCGTCCGTCTCGAAACATACGCAGATCGTCATCAGGAACGCGTTTTGCAGCTCCTGCACCGGGTACTGCTGGGTTTTCGACCGGAGATTTAAGCCAGGACTCGAATTGCGATACTTCCTTACCCCGTAGAGGCGAGTCGCTGGCTGATGTTGCTATCCGCTTCTTTCGTATGTAGCGTCCTAGATTTTGCTCTTCTTCGTCGTAGTTTTTGTCGAGGACTTTGTAACGTGATAACTCTCTCACACTTTGTCGTGGGGCGGAGATTGGTTTGGTTTTCTTCTTGACAGGGCGATCATTCAGTACTTGCAGGTCGAGTGCGTGGCGCTTCGCCATTATCTAGTTAGATTCAAGTGTCTTTTCATCGTTTTCTCAATAAAGACTGGTGCAAACCTAAAGCGTCACTTCCAAATTCACCGCTAAATTCATTAAAACTTAACCAAACTCAAAGAGCTCATACCAAAAACACATGAAGGGAGCGAGGTCCCACGGATCTTCACGAGTCGTCTCCAGAACAGCCAAACCACCGACGCAATTCCCACTTGTTGGAGCCCAATGCACCGAATAATCCAGCACCGTACGGTTCGTGTTCGGAGTCGTCGGGGTTCGTAGCATTTGCATTCGGACAATTGAACGTCCAGTGCTGTCCACCACAGCCAATTGTTGAACGCTCTCCACGCTGGACATTGCTACCGGTACCATCATCGCAAGAGCGCTCGAGTGCTGGTTTGTCCCGTGTGGACTTATTCTCCTTCACCTTCATAGAAATGTCTTCCACTTGGCAGTAAACTCTCCCGTTCCTGCTTTCTGGGGCTATCGTCACGCGACGTGCCGCCTTACGACTACTCCACTGCTTCAGAAGAGCTCGAAATTCCTTCGCGATCACTTGGTCGCGGGCGAGTGCGTGCGATCCATCGTCACTTTTTGAGCCTTCAAGAATCTCTTGCTTCATCGTGAACACCCTCTCAATGGCGTCACACCAGACCGTCTTAATGTCTTGCCCCAATAGACGGAGAAGCTGCTGCATGTCGTGCTTCTTACGCAGCGGGAGTGACAACGCAAACTTGGTTGGTGAATCGATTCTGGTCCACAACTCGCCGTCTTGTTGAAGCTCCTCGACGAACGTTCGAAGCGTCTGCACAGCCGCGTAGCGCTTGCCTGATTTAGCTTGGGGATTCACAGAGAACAACGCGTCGGTGATCGATGCGAATTGAGCTCGCAACGTGGAGATCTTATCGTTTAGCTCATTCTTGCGGTGCTCATACGCCGTTTTGATGCTGTCTTCACGAGTTTCGTCCAGTTTTTTTAGATGAACCGTTGGCCATTGCCCCGCAAACTTCAGCAACTCCTCTCGGTACACCTTGATGTCGCCATGGCAGACCACTAGGTTGGAGGTGGCCTTCACTACCACCCACTTGGCAAACTCATTCTTGTCAGGAAACTCTAGAGAAGAAGAGCGATTCATCGTCGTCGCGAAAATTTTAAGTGTGGATACGATTACCAACTGCCATGTTGCGTATGACATGAAATGACTCGACTCGAGCGGCGAGGAAGAAGCACACTTATTTTAAAACTGGGTCGGCTACAAGTATGGCGTCTACAGTGCAGATACCTGTTTTTCGTGTGAGAAAGACACCAGCTTCACGCCAAAACTTCCACCAAAGCCCACCAGTTCCATACCAAAAGCTTCCAGTTAAAAGATTCGATTTGTACGTCACACTTCTGCTGCTGTGAAGCCAACTGAAGCGATGCTGCCTGCCAAGCTTATTAATACGGAGTCTGAATTGCTGAGCTTCCTCGACAGGAACAGGGGCACGTTTGCCCTCGCAGGTGTGTCAACTGTTGGTGTGCACTTCCAACTGGGGCAGAACCATTCAGACGTCATCACTCAGAAAGAACTCGATCAAGTTGGGCCATTGTGATCTCCAGTAATGTTCCCAATGAAGTCGCAGTGGTGATTGTTTTACCGTCGCTCTGCAAGACTCGAGCCATTACGGGGTTAAAGGCCTTGCTCAGTGATCTGTCAGTCGTTAAAGTGATGCACAGTATCCACAAAGTCGCGTACTGGCTAGTGCGTGCAGAACCACACGGTGGAGACGCTGATCGTAGACGAGATTGGTCGGAAGGCGGAGGTGTTGGCTGCGTCGACGGTGCGTTAACGCGGTCCTCCGTTGATCGCGAGTATTCACGGCAATTTCCGAGCGCTGATTAAGAATCCGGACTTGAAAGGACTAGTCGGTGGGTCTCAGCAGGTTATCGTGGGCGATAAAGAAGCAAAGGCATCAAACCAGGGAAGCTGCAGACTCAGCGAGCCGGTAATCCCATTTTCGACGTGATTGTGGAATTGGATCACGAGGCTCGCGGCCGCTGTCAGCTGGAGGGCAACGACTACTCGTTCGAGACGCGTCGGTGGGATGCAAGTACGCGGCTCATAAATTTAAATTCAGAGTCTGTCACAGTTAATGCTTGACAAATTGACTTGTAATACTATTTTTAAAGTGAATTAATTGTTAAAATTATTTTTAAAAAATTAATTATAATGAATTTTAAAAAAGTATCAAGTCGATCCTCTTAATTAGAATATCTTGAAGCATGTCAACCCATCAAGGCTCCGCCGCCTCCACCAAAAAGCTGGACGCGCTGCTGGCTGAGCACAGAAACAAGCCAGTCGCAACTACTAGTAGAATCATCGGAGTGCACTTCCAGTTCGCAACCGAAGTGGCTAGAAATGCCAGTAACGACCAAGTCGTAGCAATCGCGATCGGACATGACTTGCCAACTTCTTGTGCAGTGGTGCTGCAAGTCGACTCACTGGCTAGGGAACAGGTGATATCTGGGCTGAAGACGTTGCTGGATGACTCGGCTACTATCAAAATCCTGTTCGACGTCGAGCGGGTGGCAAGATGGCTACATGGCTACGGAATGACTGGTGTCGAGCTGGTCAACTGCATGGATCTCCAACTCCTGTACCAGCGAGTGGTGAACTCGAAGGCGACACAATTGAGTCTAGGAGACATTGCATCGAAACTGGGTGGTAAGTCAACGGTCTCTCTGTGGCAGCAAGTGGCGGATTTCAATGCCAAGCTCAAGCCGCAGGCGTGGACCAAGTCACCACTGGCACCGCCTATGCAGGCAACGTTTTTTTTTTTTGGTCCAGTCGATGCAGCTTTATACTCGATATTACAGTGCAGCTTGTGGACTTCCGAGGGCTGCGAGCAACTTCCCCAGCATTTACGCCGTAACGAGTTCCAAATGGATCGCCACGCTCCTCGACGCAAGCTCATCAACTTCTCCAAGAACTCCAGTGGTGGCAAGTACACTCAATGCTCACGCTGAAAAGAAAGTAAAAGTCTCTGTCTGTATCCTCTCCAGATCCTACTAGTGTGAAAACACCCACCGCATCAGTGCAAGGCACAGCGCCCACCACCGTCCGTGCGATCGAGTACATCACATCGAGTTTAGAGCTACAGCTCCTGCTGCAGAAGAACAACATGAAGCTAGTCGATCATACATCCTCCATAGTCGGCGTTCACTTCCAGTGTACCAAGGAGAAATCTGTATTTCCAGGACAACACGATGATGACGAGCTTGCTTTCATCAGTATCGTGGGGCCGAACCCACTCGACACCGCTGTCGTGTTGCAGCTTGATTCACTGGACCGAGCTCAAGTGTTTTCTGCATTGAAGACGTTGTTCACCAACTCAGCTACTGTTGAAGTGATGCACGACGTTCACCGAGCTGCATACTGCCTCTATCAAGACTGACTGTTTGTAGACTTAAGAAACTGCGTCGATCTGCAGGTCGCGTACGAGAACATCGTGAGTACGACTGAGTTGCAGGCGAGTTTGCTCCAGATTGTTGAGTTCTGCAAGTCTAACAATGCCAACTCAAGTCTGGCGCAGTCGGTTCGCCCTGGCTTTCGAGTGGAGGCATCGGGTCGTCTTTTGGAAGAACACTCATTTTCTTTCCATTACCGCCGAACAGAGAGCCGGTCCCGTCGTGGAATGGTATTATCAGGCGCGACGTACTCACAGGATGCGTGCCGGTGACCAGTGGGGTAGTGGTTTCTCGTTCCTCCGATGTTGGGTGGACATCGATATGTTGCTGGGTCCGTTTTTGTTTTGCGCAATAATTTTGATTTTTTAAGTGAGGGGGTTACACTTGATGAATGCGAGTAGGTGTCCACAAGGGCAATGCATGTTTCTTTTGGGCAATTTTTCATTTACATCTATGCATTTGTGAACAAGACATCGGTAGATTAAGTTAACAAGCGACCCGATCTATCGGGTAATACATGTGATCTGCACGAGAACCCTACCGTCAGGATTTCGAGTCTGTATCAGGCCAACGACTTCGACCGATCTGTGACGTCTGTGCCCTTGGATCTCCGAAACGGGGAAGCGAGAGTATTCTGGACTCAGCAAGATCGGGATCACTGGTCCAAGGCGGCTGAAGGTGAGATCCTTCCAAAACCAAGCTGAATCGCTGAGGTCAGGCGATCAGGGATGGTAGGAGAGGCAGATCTCTTACCGGGTGAATCGCGTGGATATTGGAAATACCATACCACTAGAAAATGGTTCCGTCAAGATAAAGTCGCTGGTAAGATCAACAATGAGAAAGCGATCATGCTTCTGGACAGTGGCGCCGAAGTGTCCATCTTGGACACTGCTTTTTCTCGTAAGGTAGGGTGCTACATAGACGGAAGTCAGATCCAAGACTGCGTTGGAATTGGCGATAATGTGTATACGACGAACGGAAGAACCTATAAAGATCACGTTGACTGGAAATCTGGTACATTGCTTCGACATCTGGGTAGGCGATCTGTCTGACCAGGAGGCGATCCTGGGCATGGACTTCATGGTCCCTGCAGGCGTATGCTTGGATCTCACCGACGGTACGATGTGCTTCCCGGACGAGATGCGGATCCAGCTGAGTGGCCGGCGGCCACTGTACGGAGACAAGGTCGGCACGATCAGGACGGGAGAGTCCACGTGGGTCGAAGTCGGCAAGTCGTGGGAGATTCCGCGCCCGCTGAAGCTGCCAGATCACGAGATGCTGTGGGTCACCCGTGGCGATCGGTGGGTCCCGACAGTAGTCCGAGGCCCCGGCAAGATCCGCTACCTCCACATTACCGACATGCGGGTCCTCATGCAGGACAATGAGCGCGTCAGGATGTGGCTGGCTCAAGATCGAGTGCGGCGCCTTCCGGGGTACGTGTCCGTCGGATCCACGCGATACATGGAGTGGCAAGACCTGGCTTACCAGGCCAGCACTGAAGCACGATCCGAGGTGTCGGAGCCAGAAGTGGAGGAGTGGACTGGTCCCTTGGTGGATCATCCGAAGTACCCGACACCACGAGGAACACTGGGGCGAGGACAAGCAGCGCGGATCCAATGCGCTGCGAGGAGATCGCCGTCGCCGAAGTACCCGCCAGGCGGTCCGCCGTCAGAATCAAGTGTCACATGGAGCGACTCGCCGTCGGAGCAGGATCGTACCACGGTTGCAGGTGTCGTCAGGGGTGATGGGCAGTGCGACAGTGCGGGATGCGACAGGTCGATCTTCAACCACCCACGATCGCGGTAGGCCGGAGTTTGATTCGAGCCACAAGGAGGTCGGTGACGCCGGGCCAAGTCGAGGTGGCGCTAACGGTGGACTTCAGGATGCCCGTGGCATCGGAACGCCGCGGGATCCGAAGCCGGAAGCAGTGCGGATGTCGGATGCAGTGGATCCATATGATGCGACAGGGGGCGTGAAGCCAGAGACACCGGACCCTGTCTCAGCAGAAACGGGGCAGACGCCGGAAAGTCAACCGGACTCATCAGATCCGGGTCGCAGACAGGCGCCAGATGCGGATCGGCATAGTGAAACCCGGTCGATCTCGCCGGATCCAAGTCCGACGACAGGAGTCAGTGCTACTGAAGATGAGCAAGTCTGTTTCCACGAGGGCGGTGAGCTAATTGCGAAGGATGTTCAAGCGGAGATGGCCGTTCTACCGGAGGTCGTGCTGACGACTGACGAAGTGACTGTCGAAGATCTCGACGTCGGTGATCCGACATTCGTCTTCAACACTAAAGATGAAGAGAAACGCCTGCGGCGGTTGATCTGTCGGTGCAAACACCTGCTCATAGGCAAATGCAACGCGCTGCCGCCGACAGCCAGAGGTGTCAAGTGCGACATCGACGTCGGGGACGCGAAGCCGATCGCTCAGCGTGTAAGGAAGGTCGCCCCGCGATTTAGGGAGAAGCTAGCAGCGCTAATCAAGGGACTACTGGCAGCCCGGATCATCAAGGAGGCGACGTAGGCCACGTGGACCACAAGGAGACGACGTAGGTGAGCAATCAAATGAAACGAGGAGCGGATGCTTGCAATGCCTTGAAACGTAGCGCAACACCTCCCCCGCAAGCGCTGCGACTCGGGTCGTCACCCGGACGCTATTCTATTTTGCCGTACAGGCTACGCTTGTTCCAGAGTTCAGTGCGAGCTAACGCTTTAGTCATGATAAAAATGTGTCTGCGGCGTAGCAGCCATTAGTCGGATCACCTGGGTTTCATCTGGGTGTCCTATCAAGATGTCGTCGACATACCAGCAAACCAGTAACAAATCGTTAGTCACGACCATGTAGTACAGACATTCGTCACCTGCAGTCGCCCTTAAACCATAGTTACGCAAAAATGTGTCGATCTCGTGGTGCCATTCGCGGCCAGCTTGCCTAAGGCCATAAAGCGCTTTATTGAGCAGCCACACTGTTTTTTCTTGGCCTTGCTCCTCGAAACCTTTGCCTTGACGCACATAGGCTGTCTTCATGAGGTCCGCCTTGAGGTAAGCAGCAGGAACGTCGCCCTGGCGAACGTGCATCTTCTTCCGAGCAGCTAATACAAAGAAAACCGAACGCAAATGATGTCTGCCACAGGCGCGCGCGTTTCAACGTAGTCGAGGAGGAAAATTTGTCGGTCGCCCCTTGTACACACGCGAGCCTTGTAAAGCGTGATTTCGCCGTTGGGCCCCGTCTTGAGTCGAAATTGGACGGTGTTGTCGAGAACGTGGGTGCCTGGCGGTGCATCAACGAGATTAAAAGTTTGATTGTCCTTGAGTGCCGTGATCTCGGCGACGATCGCCCTTTACCAGTGCTCCCACTGGGGTGAGCGGCGGGCCTCAGCCATGTTTAAGGGCTCGCGAATAATTTCAGTTAGCAGGATGAAGGCAACATCGATTTCTCGCGCCGAAAGTATGCGTGGCGGCTCAGAAGTCTGCACTGGAATTCTTGTGTGTTGGCTGCTTTATCGAGGTGGAACTGGACGATGAGAACTGGTACGAAGCCCGAGTAGAGGCCGTGGATCCGTACGATACTTGCACAGCACAAATGTTGTACACGGAGGACGGCAAACGCGAGACCATTAAACTCATTGAAACAATCGAGACGGATGATAAACCACAGGATCACAGCAAACTTGCAGTGGCTGAGATCAATATTGCTGCCAAGCAGAAAGCAGCTCTAGATGCCATACCGTTCCGCAAATGGCGAGCAGGGAAAGCTGTGGATGTGCTGTGGGAGGCTCCACTGGACAACGGTGCTCCGATAACTCAGTACGTCGGGGAGTGGAAAGACGAGAGTGGCAATGAATCTCTCGCTGGCAAAGCCATTGTGTCGAGTAGCAGCAGCTCCATCGATTGTCAACATATCTCGAAAACCTCACTCCAGAATGACACGGATACCCCACAAACTGAAGACGCGAGTGATCTTAAATTCACAGCTTCAGTACCGACGAAAACCACGCTATGGCCGATTCTTCCGGAGTGCGAACAGTCCATGCGTGTCCGTATAGCATCTCAGAACGTCCAGGGCGTGGGGCTTGCCAGTATGTACATGGAGTTGCCTGAAGAGCTGACGGGGGGTGAGTTATCTTACCGCAGTTCGCCTCAAACGACCGCCTATCGACACCACACCACTCGAAGCAAGAGAAACTAGTGTGATGGCACTGGAGGACACGGCAGCGCAGCAACTTCGAGTGAAATTGACATGTACCGTGTGCCAGATGTCCGGATTCCGCTCAATGGAAGAAGTGAGTGAGCACATGTGCCGGACTCACGCAGTTCCTCTTATCTGTCCCTTCCGTTCTTGTGCACACGTTTGCGCTTTGGAGCGAGAACTGCGTTATCATCCCTGGAATTCCACAGTCAACCATCTCACAACGGAAGAGAAAGCGAGTGCATTCTTCGTCGAGATCTTCCAGCTCTCCAGACAGTATTGCTTGCGTAAGCCTCGACGTCACACGGTGCCTGGACGCGCTCCATTGACACATCAAGCCCAACGGGTAATAACCCCACCCAGAGATGAATACGAACGCGCTGATAGAGAACAAGCCCAGATCGAGGAAGACGTTTACTTGGAAGGCAAATGCCAGGACGCAGTGAACGTCTGGATGGACCGAGGTCGAAATATCCAAGAGAAAAACTTGTCCAAGCGCGAAATGTTGGAGCGACGTGATCGCGAGAATCGACTCGAGACGCCGTCAGCTCTTTACGGCGTTGACTTTGAGTCTCCTGAGGTGATATTGGTCGACGCAATGCCGTGTTGGAAGCCATACGCTTACTGGAACAAGATCTCGAGGCTTTTAGAGTCGAGACGAACACGCAGCTTGACGTCTTGCGTCACGAAGAGGGCGAACTTCAGGACTATATCGCTCTTAAGACCAAACGTATCAAAGCCAGTGGAGGCGAAGAATGGCAGAAGCAGTCGCTCAAACGTGAACGGAAGAAGGCGGAGGCGTCACTGGCGCAGGTTCAGAAGAAGTTGGCAGATTTGATGGCCTCGTCCGAGGAACGAATCGCCATCATGGAGAAGAATTGGCGCGCTTGGGAGCCATCGAGAAAGCTTTCGTACCGTTCATACACCAACTCATTCGGACGCTACGCATGCGTGCTATAGTACTGGAGACTCACAAACAGGGATCGGATGTTCTTGAAAACCACCGCGTTCTTCTGGCGATAGCAGTGTGGAAGAAACAACTCGAGACTCTTCAAGAAGAACTGCGACGTCTGCAGTTGCTGCATGTAGCAGAGCGACAGAAGCTGCGGCAGCAACGTGATGAAGGCGACGAGGTCTTCTTACTGGGGAAACTACGGCAGGGACAGGCTCGTATTGTACATCGTCGGGAACGCGCTGAGAAGGATGTGATGGCTAAGAGTGCCATGACACTAATGGAGCTGGCGATGGCGAATGCTAAGACCGCTCAAGAGGCAGCAGAGGCCGCTGCGGCTGGTGAGGAGCTCAAAATACCGCTGCACTCGCTCCACATCTCGAATCACGACCTCGCGCTGCACGAACGTTTCTTGAATGGCAAAGCTACAGACGCTGAGTATCTTCGTGACGACGTTGGAAGGCAGTCAACTGGAGCTCCTGCTGAAGGTGCTGCTCAGTCTGTGGGTGATATCAACACGACGTCACCTGGTCAAGCAACTTCCGAGTTGAAATCTGCAGGAACAGCGATAGTCGAGAGCACACCGGCACCTGTAAACGACGCAGCTGTCGGTAATGAGACGAGTGAACCTGTTACGAAGCCAAAGCCTCGACGACAAACACGAATTGAGAAGCCCAAGCTCCGAGAACTGCCCCATACGAACGTTCGGTTAGAGTCTTCATTCCAAGACGGACGAGTTTAAGGCCACGTGGTTATCGAGTACAACGATGGCTCCATCTACGAAGGCCCGTGGGTCGAAGATGCCAGTGCCAGTGGCTTAAAGCCTTTTCTCTCCAGCGCTGGAGCTCATCCTGATCCACCGCGTAAGACTCGAAAGCCGGCACACAAACACTGGGGAAAGTTCACGTGCCGAGACGGCACAGTGTGGGAAGGCGAAGGTGTTGACAACTTCTTCTCGCCGTTCACGGCCAGTGGCGCGAATTTCCGCGTGACGTGAGTCCTGCCACTCACATCTACGAAGGATCAGTGCGACGTGGAAAATTCCACGGACTTGGCATTCTACACATCCGAATGGTCTTCGCTCGAGGCGAGTACGTCGGTGAGTGGAAAGATGGTCAACGTCATGGCTACGGCATCGAACGGATGGAGAACGGCGAGCTGTACGAAGGCTACTGGGCACACGACCGTCACAATGGCCCAGGTGAACTGATATTGTCTGATAATTCTCGTTACGATGGCTCCTTCCGACGTGGTCTCTGGCATGGACATGGCGTTCGCACTCTGGCGAATGGCGACCGAATCTCGGGTGAATTCTGCGACGGCTTCCTCGATGGCTCCGGAGCTGTAGGGTTTGCTGACGGACGACATTATGCAGGCGCAATGCGACGTACACGACGACACGGTCGCGGTATTCTAGTGTTCCCAAATGGCGATAGATACGAAGGTCCGTTCGAAGACGACGAGATGCATGGCGAGGGAATGTTTATCTCTCGAGGTGCTGGAAACGACGGCACTTTGGGTGGGAAGAGTGAGCCTTTGGAGCGTCTTGGACGCTGGGAACACGGTGAACACAAGGCGTGGCTGAGTAAGCCCAGCTCGCAGCTAGCAACCGCTACGTTTGTTCAGTACTTTGGCGTTCTGCATCACGAGAATGGCTCGGGAGAGCTAGAACTCGATCTACTGCCCAACAAGTTCCGGACTCCGTACGCTGTGATGATAGCGAGACAGTTGCCTACTCTACCCGAAGGTGTGGACCCCGAGGAACTTCGTCAAGGCTGTGGTTCATCTACTTGCGAAGACTCAAAACGTCATGGTTGGCGCTGATATGCTCGACAAAACGTCGACTGAACACACTGCCGTTGTGAAGACGATCGAAGAGCAGGAACCGGAACTGGAGAAGCTTCGTAATGAGCAGGAAGTGAGTGCTCGATCCATGAGAGAAGCCAAAGCGCGTGTGGCCTCGTTGACTACTGAATTAAGCGAAGCTGAAGCTCAGGAAGAATCCATGCAGGTCAAAGTGGAGCAGTTCTGGAAACAAGATCGACAGCAACTCGAGTGCAAATACCGAGAAGCAGTCGACGGGCTGCATGAACTGGAACCCATGGACTGGTACAGGCTCCGATCAGCCAAGTTAGACGATACGTTCATGTCGGTCTCGAAAGCTCTCTGCGTGCTACTCAACTTCACGTCCAACTTCCAATTGGAACTCGAGGAGAAGGAGAGACGTGACAAGCTGGCTGAATACGAGATGAACAAGCTCCAGTTAAGCGACAAAGCTGCTTTGAAGCCTCCTGAGCTGCCAGAGTTCCCGTCCCGTCAAGATGTCTAGCGTCTGTTGTCCAACAGCGACGAGAACGTCATCTTAGGTGATCGAGAAGGTTTAATCCACAGATACGCGGTCAAGGCGCTGTATGTTTTGCCACTTTTCGATGCCTACTCGTTCGCTGAGGGGATTCGAAGGACTTGACTGCTCTCACTTACGAGTGTGATCCACCATCCGCATCTCCGTCCGAGTAACTTCCAACTGCACACTGTATCGCCAGCGCTAGCAGCCACGTGCGTCTGGGTCCGTGCTGCCTGTCAATACGCCTCCAAGGCTGCTGAGATCGCTCCTACTGTGCAGCGAGTCAACGCTCAACGCCTGATCTTGCTCCGACTGCGAGAAGAATTGGCCACAGAACGAGCCACTGAGCAACAGGCGATTCAAGC
This sequence comes from Phytophthora tentaculata, assembly GCA_033557915.1. Taxonomy (NCBI): domain Eukaryota; phylum Oomycota; class Peronosporomycetes; order Peronosporales; family Peronosporaceae; genus Phytophthora; species Phytophthora tentaculata. The sequence continues at coordinate 6,178,093 of JAUCEA010000009.1, forward strand.
GGCTGAAGAGGCTCATGAGAAGCTTGACGCTGCTAAGAATGCCATGAAGACGATGCTGGAGACTCGAGCGAAACTCCGCAAGGTGCTGGATGATCTTGACGCACTCGATCGTGCCAAGAGTGAACCCATGAACAAGCAGAACATTACACGCCCACGAACAGGCCTCAAGCCTGTCGATCTTGGCCAGCGTGAGGATAATGCAGATGACGCAGCTCTGGAGACTGCGGAGTCTAGTCATGAACCGAAAGAGGCGGTATTGAAGCGGATCCTGTCGGACGCAGCACTGGCCCAAGAGTTTAACATCCTCAAGCTCGAAGTTCATAAAGTTGTGAGTCGCTATGACGGCGGTGGGTCTGGAAAAGTGCCGCTGAGTGAGTTCCCTGCAGCATTCGAGAAGTCGATGCACAAGTCCATTGTGCCTGCTACTTATGGCGTCAAGAAGCTGCGTACTCTACTTGGTCTACTGGAAGATGTGATCGTGATCGTACCACCGGAGCGAGAAGGTGAAGTGGAGACTGTACAGCTCGTTCCCGAGGCGTCGAGTAGTGAGGACGAAGCGGACGCGAGTGGAGAGACGCCGAAACCCAAGCGAGTTCACTACCCAGCGCCTCCTCGACTCGCTTTCTTCTAGTAGTATTAATAATACTTAGAACATTACGCCGGCAGTTTTTTTCCTTACCGTAATTTACCACCAAGAACATTCCTGGAATCTTCTTTCGGGCCAGGATCGCTTTCAGCGACGCAACCTCTCGACCACCTGAGAGTGAAAGCAACGTCTTTTGGATCGTAGGGTAGTTTTAGAACCGCTCGACCGACAACATTCAAACTATATTGATAAAACAATAGATAGTTTTTTATTATCTTCTCTTAACCACTAATCAGGAAAAAGAAATCAGTCAGCGCCGCCAACTATGCTTTAGATCGCAAGCTTTGGGTTCTGCGATATGGTTAAATAGGAACTTGTCGAAGCGTAGTTGCCACACTGGATGGCTATGAGTTCACACTGGATAACTATGAGTTCTCACGCTTGGCTAAGTACTTCTGTCGAGAGCGCTCAGCACGGTGCCATTCAGCATGAGCAGTCCATGAACTGCGCGATCGGAATCGCTTTCTGCATCCTCGCTCTGGGCAAGTAAAATCGACTTCATCTTCTGACGACGAACCCGAATCCTGGTTCAACACCATCTCCAGATCAGTGCTAACAAGAGTGAAACCAGGAAGAATGTCGCCACCGTCAAGATCTCTCCACGCAGTGTTGTCAGAGCATTGTACGTCTCCATTGTCGTCGAGATAGTACTCATACATCCGCTGAAAGTCTGGGCGTGGGTCGATCAGCCAACCCAACTGGACGCCGTGCTGGAAATATTCATTTCGCATCTTTCGATCGAGAGCTCTGCGTTGAGAGCCTCGACCAGCAAGCTTATCAATCTCAACAACAAAGGTGGGAACAAAGGGATCGCCACGATACGTCCACATCTGTCCACGAGTCAAATTCCTGTCATCATCTCGCGGTGTGTATGCCACGTCGGGCATTCTCACGTTGGGCCCTCCGGGACGCTGCTCCAGAATGAACGCCCCTTGCGAGGTCGTCACTCTGCCTCCTTTTCCAGACCACGTCGCCCATTCATCCAAAACTCTCGCGATCTTGGCCGCCACCTTCTCGTTGCCATATACGACCATTCGAAAGGGGATGAAGCGACCTTCGTCGATGAAGAACGCCGGCTGCTCGCCAAAAACGGGGTTCACCAGTGGACCGAGCTTCTTCACGTGATGATTCAACTGCTTCAGCTCCACTCCAGGATAGTCCTTGACGTAGCACAAAGTCGTCTTCGTTTCCAAGTCGCGCACGAGTCGCGTAAGGACGTCTTCGTGAGGTTTTTGCTTGTCCGCCATCGCTGCTCTTTCCCAATGGGTGCTTTTCGACCGAGTTGCTTTCTGACAGAGAAATTACACGATGTGGTCCACACTTTTTAAGGTCGGACTTTCGGGTGATTTTCAAGTTTGGAGAGGCTGACAAAAATGTGGGCCAAGGCCTCATTGCAGAGAGCAAGCGACAAGCTTAATGCGGCAAAGGATGCCGGAGTTGTTTGAAAAGCGTGGCATATTGTTCGCCGTAAGACCGCAGGGGTGCAAGCGATATGTAGATTAGTAATACGCTTCGAAGTAGGCATAAAAAGTAATGAATGCGGAGCTTTGCCTTCTATTACAATATTTTATTCCTGATAAATATAAAGTTAGTAATATACAAAGATGACGTACTCACCTGAACAATACGAACTTAGCAAAGAGCGAATCAAAGCCGCTCAAAAGCGGTACTATCTAAAAACAAGGGAAACGCGACTGGCTAAGCAGCGAGAATATGATGAGAAGAATCGCGAAGAAATTCGTGCCCGTAAGAAGAAGAATTACTTAAGTAAATCAGAACTTTGCCAAAGCGAACTTAACTAATTAATTAAAAAAATTTCTTAGGTATAAAGTCAGCCCAAATATAAAGTCGATCCTGATACAAGGTCCGATATTATAAAGTCGATTCTCACGAGATTAATATAGACGAAGATATATAGGCAATATGTTTGCATACGAACTCGCAGGATTAAAGAGATTAAATATCCAAGCTGTCAAATGGGGTAGCAGCTACCGGGTTAAGGTTCGAGGTAGAGCTGGTAAGATGGTATATGTTAGCAACATTTCACGTTCAGTCAACAAGAAAGTGGTGGCTAAGCAATACAATGTTTCAGTTGAAACCCTTGAGAAGGATATGTCGCCTGACTATAAGGCTGATCCCAAGTACCGTTTTTACACTGGTAATCACATGGAATCACACCTATATGAGGGTATCGAGGCTACTGATTTCTACGATAAGCTTGAGAACGTTCTGTCGACTCAGACAAGTGCTTTTAAGGTAAATATTGCTCTCGGGTACGAACTTGTGAGCAAGACTGATCCTGATGACACCCGCTGTTTCTACCCGAATCTCGCCAACACTTATGTATTCAATAAGCCTGTCGCAATCAACAGCAAGGCGGATATTCGAAAGAAGGTGATTTCGGAAATCCGGTCTATGGAGTTGGCTGACAAGCTGAACTACCCCAGCTGGATATAAGCTTAAGGCGATCACTGCATTCAAGATCTCTGTCTACCACCGCGACCATGCTCTTGGGGATAGCGATGCTGTTATTCCTAAGGTTATCCGCGAAAACAAGCATGTAATCAACTTCCCTAAGACCAACAACAAGTGCGTCTTCCACTGCATCGCCTGGCACACATTCCAGAGCGCTAAGAAGGATCCTCGCAGAATTCAGGCTCAGGTGAAGGAGGCATTCAAGCGCTAATGCTCTTTTAAGGGGATCAAGTATACGTTGAGTCTATTTAGGAGCTTCAAGTCTATTGACCTGCTACAGCTCGATGAGGTTGAGGACTGCTTCCAACTCGGTATTAACGTATACAGCATGGATGTAGCTTCTGGAAATGTAGAATGCAATCGTAGGTCGGACAAGTGGTATGAAGCTATGGATATTCTATCACATGAGAATCACGCTCTCTATATTATGAGCATCGATATGCTTCAGTCTAAGTATCAGTGCCCCAAGTGTGAAATGATTTTCGTGAGCGGTGAAAGACTTAAAAATCGCAAGAAAAATCAGTGCGAGTTTGTGAATATTGAGAGCTTCCCCGCTGAGCCAACTATCTACAAGCCAGCACCTAACGCGATCCGATCACTGCTTACAAAGTATTCCGTTAAGGATGCTAACCAGTACATCGACCACTTCATTGTTTATGACTTTGAGGCAATCCTTAAGCCTACCACAACTCAACACGGGGAGAATACTGACTTCACGAACGAACACATTCCGGTGTCTGTATCCGTAGCTGATAGCTTAACCGAGGAGGTGCGCTGTTTTGTAAATGACGATCCAAAGATGTTGCTTATGGATATGTCCAAATACATTGGTGATGTATCGGTGAAGATCCAACAGTACAATGTCAATAAGTATAAGTCGCTTCTGCAAAAAATCATCAATGCCCACGGTCTGACCGGTTTGGAAATTCCAGGCGTCAATCTTGGTCAGAAGTACAAGATGTCTGATGTGGAGAGTTGGATTAAGGAAGGGAAGTATGGTCATTTCTTCCACTTCCATACCAGTCTTGGCTTTGGTAAGCAGAGGTCTGACTACGGGAGATTTAAACAGCAGATTGATCAGGTACCAGTATTCGGCTTCAATTATGGTCGATACGATATCAACTTGATTAAGAGCGACTTATTCGCCATCATTGGTACTGACAACATCAAATCCGTTATCAAGAACCCCAGCTACATGTGCATTGCTACATCGAACATGAAAATGCTCGATATTAGCAACTATGTAACGGCTGGTACCAGCTACGATAAGTATCTTACGACATATCTGGGTGGCTGCAAATGTGATGATAAAATTAGATGTGTCTGTGGTCTTGGCAAGGGTCTTTTCCCGTATGAGTACATCACCGCGTTCAATGTACTCAACCAGACTACTATCCCGCCTAAGTCAGCTTTTGACAGTAAGCTCCGTGGAACAAGCATCAACGATGACGACTACGAGCGGGTGAAGTTCGTGTGGGGGTACTATGAGATGAAATCCATCAAGGACCTACTCATCTGGTACAACAATATCTATGTAGCTACATTCATCAAGGCTATCAAAGCCCAGCGCGAGCTATTCATGAGTTTCGATCTGGATATGTTCGCGGATGGAGTGTCGCTACCTGGACTTTCGGAGAAGGTTATGTATCAGACCTGCTTCAAAAATCTCCAACATCCGGATAAGGCACATGCTGACGCATTCCAATTTCCAGCTCAGCGTATGGGTGGCTACAAGAGTCAGGATGCTAAGGCAAAGCGGGAATTTGGTATGATACTTGATCACTTGGATACATTACTACAAAAGCAAAAGTATTTGTGTGGCTTATGCTACTGTCAGTTGACCGTCGATACCGCTTCAGCAGACCGTATCAACAACAAGCTTGGACACATCGATGGCAACATATTGGTCAGCTATATCAAGTGCAACACCGCGCGTAAAAACATGTCGCTCAAGGGATTCCGCTATAAGAAGTTGCTTGAGTTCAACTCGGACAGATTGGTGTATAGCATTGATAAGGAGGAAAAAGACATCTACGCTAAGATGAAAGCCAACATTGCTGGAGGCCCATCTATTATCTTCAATCGCTACGCTAAGCGCAATGAGACGAAGATTCGAGGTGGTAAGCTCTGTAAGAAAATTATCGGATACGATGCTAACGCTCTATACCTATGGGCACTTAATCATGAGATGCCATGCGGACGATTGACTACGATCAAGGCTTATGGCGGCATTGTCGAGGACATAGTTGCTGATAAGATTTTCGGCTTCTTCGAGTGTGACATTCGCACACCAGACCACTTCAAAGAGTACTTCAGTGAGATGACCCCTATTTTCACGAACACGCTAATCGATTGTACTGATGAGAGTGTCATTGGCCATCACATGTTTAAGTACAACGAGGCACGTAAGCAAAGCCGAGCAAACCGGCTCGTAAGCTTATAGGTAGCTACTTTGGTGAAAAGATTCTTATATACGCACCTTTGCTTAAATGGTATCTCTCTCATGGTTTGGAGATCATCAAGACTTACTGCTTTATTAAGGCTAGCTCTCACAAGGCTTTTGATCCGTTTATGGAGGCCGTATCAAACGCTCGACGAGAGGGTGATGTTGATAAGTCTAAGGCGATGATTGCTGAGATGATGAAACTTGTAGGCAACAGTGCTTTCGGTCGATCTGGAATGGATATGAGCAATCACAAAGAGGTCAAGTATGAGTCGAACGACAAAGCTATTAAGAACAAGATCGAACACTTTACGTTTCACGGGTTGGAGGAGCTTAATGATTCTTGTGAGATTACGATGAAAAAGCGTCGGCCCAACAACAAGAACCCGATCCATTTATCGATTGCTATCTATCAGCTCGCTAAGCTACTCATGCTTCAGTTTTACTATGACTGCATATACTTTTACTTTGATCGTTCGGACTTCCAATATCAGGAGATGGACACGGACAGTGGATATATTGCGTTCAGCTGTGAGAACCCATTCAAAGAATGTATCAAGCCTGAATTACGTGATCACTTCGATGAGCATAAGTACGAGTGGTTCCCGCGAGACTACAACGCTGAGGTAGCCAAGTTCGACCGCCGCACGCCTGGTCTATTCAAGGAAGAGTGGCGAGGTGATGCAATGGTCACATTATCCTCCAAGAACTACATCTGCTACCTACCGGACGAGGAACACAAGGTCAAAGTCAGTGCTAAGGGTGTACATCAGGGGCGTGGTCGCAATATTGATGTGCTTAACCCAGGGACCGCATCACACTTCGGGGTATTAACAAGGGTTTCAGACTATCGAAAGAAACCAAATCGATCATTACCTATACTCAAACCAAAACAGCGCTCAATTACTACTATGATAAGCATCAGGTAATGTCGGACGGTGTTTCAATGATTCCTCTTAATGTCTAAGGGGATATATCGAGCTGATGCTTATTTTTTTCCATCTAAATATAGGATCTTGTCTTTTCAAGACCTACTAAAAAAACTCTACTATGATCCCAAAAACGGTTTTATCGGCACTTAAGCTCTGTATCAGAAGGCAAAGGAGTTAGACCCTAAGATTACTATCAAAATCGTGAAGGAGTGGTATGCTAACCAGACCGATATTCAGCGATTTCAGGATCAGAAGAAGCGATTTGATGGCTTCAAAATAGCTTCATACAACCCCAATTCGTGGCAAATGGATCTTGCGTTTTGGGAGAAACGACCAATTTTGACTGCTATCAACATCAACTCAAGGTTGGGATACGCAAAGCTCTTATCAAACAAGACGGCAGCAACTGTGTTAGCAGCGCTTAAAGCATTTGTTCACCTTCACACAGTTGATATCCTGACAAGCGATAATGGAAGCGAGTTCATGAACTCACAGGTTCAAGAATTCTTCCAAACTAAAAAAATTGAGCACTACAACAATGAGCCTGGTGATCATGGAACCATGGGCAAAATCGAACGATTCAACAGGACATTAAAGCAGAGACTAACTAAAATGTCTCCCAAGAGGATTACGCAAAAGCTTATCACCGATGGTATCGAAAACTATAATAGCACATTTCATCGCTCAATTAAAATGACCCCAAACGAAGCCAAAGGTAAAGTCATTGGGTCAGAGCTGGAACACAACCAAGGTGAAGCAGAGAGAGTTAAGAATGAGCTCGAAGTCGGAGCAAATGTGCTATATCGACTTAAGAAGCAGACATTTGATAAAGAAGCTTCTCGATGGAGCAAAGCCGTCTATACAATCGTTAGAATTGATGGATACCGAGTTCAAATCCGCTCAAAAAATGGACATACCCTCTACAAGGCACCAAATGATCTTAAAAGGGTTAAATCAGAGACTACGGATGCTACTATAATCGAGGCGATATTCTTGAGGCAGAGAAGATCTTAGATCACAAAAAGATGCGAACCGGAAAGTTCAAATATCTGGTGAGATGGCTGGGTAATGAACCTGACTCCTGGGAGCCATTCTCAAATCTCCCTTTAATTAATAAAAACAGATCGTCTGCGTTAGAGAAGGAGTACTGGGTTTCACCCGCCACAAAAATAAGTCATAATTAGCTTGTAAATATATTCGATAGAGACATCCTCTGTAAGCTTTTGACTCAAGTATATTGTTCGATCTATTTTTGAGAAACGTTTGGAATTATCTGACTTGATATAAAGTAATAGGATAATAATGTGCCCCAGCTGTTTAGATAAGGATCGTGAGCTTGCTAAGCTTCAGCGGAAGCTATGGATTATCCAGGAAGTATGCCGAATCAAGAACGAACTAATGAACCTCGATGTAGTAGCTAATTTCCGAAAACGGTAGTAAATCGTAAGTATCGCCATGAGTTGGAAGCAATATTTGGAGTTCCATTCCATTGCATCAAGGACCGCTATCTAAGTCTTCTTAATGAGCGAAATCATATTTGTCATTCGTACTCTCAGTTTCGACACGACTCAATTATGCCCAGCTATTGGTAATTACGTACTCATTTTTTTATGATTCGAATGATATAGACACAATGTTTCCAAATTTCACATCCCTCGCTCAGAGAGAGCAAAAACGACAGGAGCTTCTTGAAAAAGCTCAACGTCGTGTTCGTCAAGCTAATGCTAAGCGTGATATGTATGAAGGCGCATCGTGGGCAAGCGACGTAGGTAAAACTATTAGCATAACTTCCACATCTTCCACATCAGCTCAGACAGATTCCGCAACCGGGTCGTCTGAGCCCTTAAAAAAACGGTGAGTGATGAATCCTCCCAAACAAACCCTGATGTATCAACCGATCCTGATGTGAATGTTCGCCCCATTATGGTAGACGCTGAAGTCCATGCACACCCTGATACAGCTGAAATAGGATTCCAAGCAAGTCTTAATACAACTGATCGAAACGTTCAGGTCCGCCCTAATACAGTGGACGTTGGAGTGGATAACGGAGTACGTACGGCAGATGCTGAAGTAGACAATGGTGTACGAATGTCAGACAATGGGACAAACACAGATAATATCGAGCCTTCAACGACTGATGCAGAAACCAATACATCTTCTAAACACAGCCGGCTTGACACGGAGGAGCAAGTGGCATCTCGAGAATGGGTCAAAGCGTTCTTCAAAAAAGTACCCCAATTGGGTTGCACTTAGAATTCATCCGATTAAAAAGAAAGATACTAAAGACGATAAACGCTATGTTATTGGTGAAAACGGGGCGCTTATATCGAGAAATGGTAAAACAAAATATAAACGATACGAGTATATTGACTGGGTAGCAACTATGGAGAAGATTAAAGATATGTACTATGATGCTGAAAGTCAATCGATCGATGAAATACATGGAATGTTGGATGAAGAAAATCGAACGAGAACCGTTATGCGTTTAGAGAAGAAGCGAACTGGTGATGAATTAAAAGAACTTGATGCTGTTCTTCAGGATCGAAGACTGCCCAATATTACATTTGCTAGAAAATAACTTCTACCACATCTGACGATGAGCGTAGTAGATTTAAGATGCTATGGATTATTTCTAAAAACATGGAGATGCTGGATTCGAATGGATTAATGAAGAGCATTGCACCAATTTTCAAGGATAAATATAAATCTGACAAAAGCTCGTTAAAACAGTATGTTTGGGTAAAAGATGGATCCGTTGATTTTTTTGGAAAAGAATGAAACCTGCAGCACACAGCAACACTGAAGAAGATTGATTGGCAATCCACACTAAGAGCGTTCTTAGACATGATCAAGGATAGAGGATTGCCACTAACTATGGTTGGATATAGCGATGTTGAAAGAGATGTCAAGGACTACAAGCCTTATGAAGATGATGAAGAGCGCGAGGCACGACATGGTACGAAAACCGGCTTGGATGAAGATATGGATAGAAATCTATCAATCCCTGACAGCGAAGCTAAGAAAATTCTATATGAGTACTACAAGAGCCTATTTGATAACAAGATTGATACCCCCATTTCTTCTACACCCTGTTGTCGATTCTAAAAATGGTGTGAAAGTCCACTCCACGTACTATTTTAGCGAACCAAGTGAGAATCACTATTTCAACATTAGGAATAAGGAAGATAAAATTGTGTCAGGAAACGCTTGGTCCGACCTGATGAAGGTGATGCGTTGGATGGATACATTCCTTGCGCTTCTAAGTGGTCTGGAAGATGTCCATCGTACTGCAAGCGATATCGAAGGTCCTGCAACTGAAGCGGAGAAGAAAATGATTAAAAATGTGAATGACAATCTCAAGATCATTCGCGAGGTAATCTTCAGCAATGCTGATGACGCTAAACAACAAAGTGAGGATGTATAAGAGGAGAGTGAATTGGACATGCTTCACGATGACGCTGAGCGCGCTTACCAAGCTTATGGAGAGGCTCAAAAGCGACATGAAGAGGCTAAGAAGGCTGTGAAAGGAAATAGCTCAAAAGCAGCTCGATCAGCACTGAAAGCCACAGCATCAGCTGTGAAGGCTACAAAGTCTTTTCAAAGTACCAAGTATAAGAAATACAGCAAATTAGTCCAAGAGATCGCGGAAGAAGAGGAACGTGAGTGTGCTGCCGACGAGGTTGCCACACGTTCTCGCGGAGAGGGTCTTAAAGGTCGTGGGTTAAGAGGGGCTGGTGTGGCTCCACTTGTCAGGCGTGGAAGAACCTACAATCTCAATGAGATTCAGGGCTTAGCTACGCCAAGTGCCTACGTATATCGCCAGCTTGGTAGCAAGTATATTCGTATTCCTGACCTCGATGCTAATACTCTCGTGATTGTGCAACCGAATCGTAGAAAGTGCGGACCGAAGTGTCAGATCAGTGATAGTCTTCAAGGCGTGATCAGAACTCTTGTTTATAAGCAACACATTGATCAGCCAACGTATGATAAGCTCAGCGTCGAAGATAAAAAAATGTTCAAGGAGATCCTTGCAATCACCCATCTCCAGTACAATTTGCACAATAAACTCACGGATCCTTTGGAAACCCTTCGTGCTGAGTATGACAAGCTCAAGGGGTAGATTGAGTTAGGAAATGATAATCCAAGCATTATTAAGCAGCTCAAGTCTCTCCCAGTGGATATGTACAGTAATCGTCTCATCGATGATAAGGAATTTAAAGAAATTATCACTCGACTACTATAAACACCATGTTCTTCTTCAACCCCCGCATTATTTCCAGCTCAGCCGGTAGTTATGGTGATAACGCCGATAACAATATTGCCGAACTCAAAGCAATCATGAAGAATCTAATCATTCATGACCGACCTCAGAAGCCTCAGGCTGCTGTGTGGGCAACTGATCTTGATAAGTCAATCCGGAAGGTGGATGCATCAACGCAAACCGAGGGTGGCTGTATGTGGGCTTACCAGCCGAAAAAAAGGTCAAAAACGGTTAAGACGTTCGCTCTCTAAGAAATCCATGTCGCATCAATTTATCTCGATATCCTCGATAAATGTTGATTTTTTATCGCTGATACTAACTTCAAGTATGGCAGACTCCCCATCAGGACTTTGGGTGGGGAGGAACACACTATCACCAAGAACAATAATCTTATCAGCCTGCAGCATCGTTGATCCCACAATCTGGTTCGGTTTATCAGTAGATAGGTTAGTTTTGAGCTCTTTACTTGGGATGCAACCCATTGTTGCTATACTCTACCAAATATATGTTTTCTTATCCTTGGGATCGTGGTCTTGGTAAGCTTTCAGTGTTGTACGGTCTTTGTATTGAGCATAAGGCGTACCGCCAAAAGATACAATTCTACCATCAGCAAACACATTATCATACTTCTTATCTCTGCGTTTAGACACGCGAAATTTGAAGGCAGCCATGGCTATACTCATTCCGAGGTAATTGCCCGCAGCTCATCAATTTGCTTTTGCTGTTCTTGAATGGCACGACAAAGGAGGGCGGTCAAGGAGGCTAAGTCGATACCCATTGGATTACGCGGTTCTCCGACAATATTCATCTCATCATCTGGCGATTCAGTCCCTGAATCACATTCAGGTATGATATTAAGCATCTCTTGCGCAATGAATCCAATGTGTTGGCTATTATCTTGACGCATAGTATACTTCCTTGGTTGCATACGCATAACTTCATCCAGTCCATATGGGATCTCTACAATGTCTGTCTTTAGCCTCTGGTCCGATGCATTGGTATGTGCACCGCCCCTCACAGGGGCATACGATACCCATGCATAATTGGCATCACATGTTCCTAACCTCATAGCTCCTACCGTTGCATCTGTTCCCACGCCAAATAGTTTGATTGAGACCAATTAGTGCGGTTGACTGCTTTACCGTCCACATTTTGCTTCGAATGAAAATAGCTATTAGACCATACCTGACCATTCACATGCAGATCAGCTTCAGGGCTCCAGGAGCTTGCTGACAGGTTAATACCAACTCGATTGCTCGTATTGATATACATCACAAAGGTATTACCACATCCAAATTTTACGGGATCTGCAGCTATCGTCCCGAACCAAAGTCCATTTCCGCTGCTTACCAGAAGTAGCATCAACTATTTGGATCTCCGCGCGAATCGGTGTCGTAGCATCATCATTGGCAAAGGCCATTATTCGCTGCCAACTACCGGCTACATACGAAGCAGATCCAATAATATGGACACTACCTGTTGGCGAACTTGTGCCGATACCAATGCCTCCTGCCTGTTTCACTACTGAGCGACTCGTCATAGGACTGAGAGCATTTGACGAGGATCGTGTTTGGATAGCATAGTCAGCCATAGCGTATTGGATGGATGTAGCTGTCCTTGTAGCTATCAGAGCAACTGATGGTGTAAAAGTATTGAGAACGCTATCATCTACAGCAAAAGCAATCCCGGATGTTGCTTCAACAGCTAAGCTCTGATTGAGAATCAATGTCTGATATTCACTCGCACATGAAGTTGTTGTTAGAACAGCTCCGGCTGTAGTTAAACACTGAGTGTTTGTAATCGATATCAGATTTGTTGCTGTAAGACTGGTTAAACCTGTGGTTATTGCTGACGATGAATTAAGAACAAGAGCCTTTGAGGCCTATCCTGATCCAGTCGCTGTTATATCAAGATAGTTAAGCTCTGTTGTCGTTGCATTACAGCCACTTAGGATATTGAGTTCAGTAGCAGTTGCACTGATAGTAGTACCCCGTAGCTGTAGAGTAGTTCGATTAAGATTGAGAGTCGTTGCGCTCATCATTTGGGTTCCAGATTTGGTTATCGTATCACATGTCAGAGTTGGAGTTGATGTTGATACAGATGCTGAGAAAGTTCCCGTGCAAGAGAGATTTCTGATAGATCCAACATCTTTGTTAAGATCTACTACCAGTGCCTTTTGAGCAACACAGCCGCCCTCTACGATATCAAGGAATTGATCATGGTTTAGAGACTTGTACGCCAAAGTCGTTGCGTCCCAGAACTTAACTCCTGGAATCTGCAAACCAGTGCCGCCTGTTGCAAGCGTAAGATTAGATAGAGTACCAACTGACTTGATTGAGGTTTGCGCTGGCGTAGAGAGAGATCCTGTCAGTGTAGTTGCTGAAATACTACTTAAACCAGAACTCGATCGTGATACCCCTGTGAAGGTCAGTTTGCCATCGATCGTAAAAGCTGTTAGAATTCCAACCGATGTAATCGCGGTCTGAGCTGCCGTAGATAGTGATCCTGTCAGTGTAGTTGCCGTTAGGGTAGTAAGCCAGTTATGATTCGTGATGCTCCTGTGAAGGTCAGATTGCCGCCAATGCTTAATCCTGAGAGCGCTCCAATAGATGTTATATTGGTTTGTGCCGCGGTTTGTAGCGTGCCCGTGATATTGGTTGCAGTCAATGACGTGATCGCTCCGATCTCGCCAGAGGGTCCCAGAACAAGTGCCTTGTTGTTTGCAGCCGTTCCAGGCGTTATATTGAGCACGTAAGTGGGAGCAGATGATACGCTGAAAGCATTCACAGTCAGACTGGTACATGATAATGCTCCAATTCCACTGATATCATTATTAGTACCTGGAATGAGGGCTACACCTTGTGTTGCTGTCCCTGGAATAAGACCTGTTATGTAAGTTAGGCGGTAATCGTTTTTATCGAGATAAAGCGTCTGTGCATAATTATAGGTTAGATATCCACTGGCATCCAACGTTAGATAGAAAGCAGGATTATAGATTGGCGATGAAAATATTGGCTTGGGATAAGAGAAACCTGAACTCATAGTTGTTTTTGTCTCGAGCTATATAGATCGAGTGATTTAAAGACACGATCATGAGCGGTATTCCAAACTATGGTGCTTCGTTGCCAAAAAAGCTCAAGTCTGCTGGTATGCGTGATATCCCTGCCCTTGACATCCAAAAGCTGTTTAGAATGGTTGTCCTTGGCCCCTCGTTCAGTGGTAAGAATAATCTCTGTATGTTCATTCTCAAGCATTCTCTCGCGTGTTTGCACATCTAACGATCATAGCCCGCAATCCACACCAAGAGTTATACGAATATCTTCGAGATAAGTTAGAGGATTTCAGCACTTTTGCTGATCCTGATACTCCACCCAGCGTTGACCAAGTGCGTCATACTCCAATGAGCTCGAATAAACCTGAGCTTGTTATCATCGATGATTACAGCAACGATAAGCTGCTCCAGAAGAATATATTCTCACACTACTTCACAAGGGGTCGGCACTTCAAGCTATCAACCATATTCTTGAGCCACAGCTACTTTGCTACTGATAAGATGATCAGACTCAATTGTGAATACGTAGCCATTCTACGAGCGAATTCGAAGCGTGATTTACAGATGGTTGTCAAGGACTTCAATATCAAGGGTGTGGATGATCGATCGTCTATTACTACAATAAAGCCACTGAGCAGAAAGGACAAATGTTGTTCATCGACTCTGTGAAGGGACAAATCAGGTACAACTTTCACAGACCTATTGTTATGGATGACAAATTCCGATTTATCCATCAGAAAAATACTTAGCATGATTTATAACAAAAATGGCGAGCTTTCTCAAACTTGACAGTACCAACCTAATCCAAGATGGATACAACTCTACTTGGAAATACTCGTTCCCTGGTTCAGCTGCTGACTTCCGCGACGTAGTTTGTGCAGTCCAAAGCATTACCATGTACAACAGTGAGTACAACATTGACGCGATGCAATTCCAAAACACTAGCTTCAAAGTCGAAGTCCCGATTGCTGCGACCACCTCTACTATCAGTATCACTCTCCCTGATGGCATTTATTCTTATGACGACATCAATCGCAGCATTCAGACAGCCCTGGTCAATGCTGGAGCATATTTGATCGATCCAACTGGAACAATGTGTTCTATCTAAAGCTTAGTGAAAACGGTGTCTACTATGCATGCCGGGTGGATTTTTCAGCAACACCAACGACATTACCAACTCTTGGAGGTACTTGGACGAGACCCGCCACTGGACTATATTCTGCTGGTGGTACTGGATTGCCTACTACCACTCGCGTACCTCGACTAATTATTGATAATGTTGAGTTTGGAAAGGTGCTTGGTCTTACTGCAGGTACGTACCCTGCTGCCTCAGCAATCGTTGCCAGTGCTCAGCTCTCTAACATTATCCCTCAGATTCACCCCACCAGTTCATACATCGTTCGTTGCGACTTGATCAAAAATGAGTACGTTGCATCTGGTGATATTGTCAGCGCATTTGATAGAGGTGATGCAGCAATTGGTCAGCTAATTTCGTACAAACCCAGTCAGTATGCGAGGATGAATTGTTTCAATGGATCGAGACCAACGATCACTATCATATCTACAATCAAAACGATAAAAAGGTGATCTTTCGGGATACTTCAGTCTCGATCATGTTATTGCTGAGATCAAAAAAATAAGTTAGCTAATGCTTCATTTTTTTCCTCACAAACGGAAGGAGCCACCTGACTTTCGCATAGCGCGAATCTTATCCATGTGATCCTTAGCTTCTGGTGAACCTTTGCAAATTTCTTTCCTTTTGGCTTGACAACGCCTACTCCATAACGACGACGGACCTCACCTCGAATAATCTTGATCAGGTCCCCATGCTCAGGTTTGGTCGCCTTAGATAGTAGGTACTTCTCACCGGAATCGACTACATCGGTTAGAACGCCTTTGCGTTTAGCATACGAAAGCGCACGATTTGCACCCTTCTTCACATCATTAATAGTTAGTCGTCCTCCTTCCTTAATGACATCACTATCAGATACACCAATTCCAGTCATGGAACGGATGGCGGCTCTTGCTGGGATAGCACCCTATGGAGCACTGAGCGCGCTTGCTAGAGCGGGGACAGCAACGTCGGCAGCGCGAGACAAGAGACCCGAATCTTTGGCAAACTTGAAGGCAGATTTAATGCCTCCCCATACCTTGGACCAAATACTCGAACCATACATGCCACCTCCTTGCACATGCTTAAACGGGTAGCCAATCTCCTTTTTTGTGATAGCCAAACGTGTTCCTTTACCAGATTTGCGAGCCCGAAGAGCTTTCGCATCTGACTCCGGGTGAAGATGAAGTGTGGCACCAGAACCCCTTAGTTCATCTTTAGTTAGCGATAATGTTCCAGTCTTGAATGCTTTCTTGAGCTTGGACTCAGGAACAGATACGGAAACTTCTAACTCTTTGAAAACCATGTTTATATTTACCCTTTTGAGAGAAAAAGTGAATTATATTTAATCCTGAACGAAGCTAGAATATTATATAAATATAAACGTACATTTGTGCCATGCTCGGACACATCTATCGTATTATCCACCTGGAGAGCTACATTCAATATGTAGGTTTGACTTTCAATGAGCCTCGTAAGAGATGGCAAAATCATTAGCAACACTATCGTGAATGGCTATGTGATAATCATACTAAATGTGCAATTTATACGCACTTTCAACGACATGGCATAGATAAGTTTAAGCTAATCCTCATCAAAAGCTACGAAGTGGAAGATCGTACCCATCTTGAGGCTTATGAACAATTATGGATTAGCAAACTAAACTGTGTTAATATGTATAGCCCGCTTGCGAAGAGCGAAGCCAGATCGGAAGAAGAAAGGTACTTACGAGCAGTTCGAAACTCGTCCATCGCGTGATCTCGGTCGAACTCCGCTTGAGACACATTGCATTGAGCAGCGTTTCTAGCGGCTATTTCGCAATGACGATAGGGATTGGTGGCGGCGATGCCCGCTTGAGCCTGGTCAAAAGGCCCGGACACGACGCAGCTCGCACTCTAGCCTGGTCGAAGTCGCTACGGCTTGATCACGAGCCACCTGAGCGACCCAATGGCAGATCGAGCAGCAGCGAAATCCGACTCTGCCTTGCCAAGGCAGTTCACAGACGATCCGTGCTGTTCTCGACGGAGAGATTTCCCCACGCAAGTAATCGAGATCACGCTCCTGGTCAACCACCTGGCGACAGAGGGAGTCAGATTAGCACCTGTTTGCTGGAGAGAGAATCAATCTCGTGACAGGACATCTGAAGTTCGAGCTCCAATTGCTGGACACGGGCGTTGGCGTCGTCTGCCTTGTGATGCTATTGCGCAAGGCGACGGTCCATGTCGCAGAAATCGTCATTCCGTTGGTCGATCAGGCTGCGTAGATCGCGTTTCGGGTGAGTGGACGCCGAAGGGGTATCATCCTGAGAATCTCACTGGAGTAGGCCAATCTAGGCTTCAAGTCGAGCGATCCCGGCCTGTTGGTCGTGGCGGAGACGCTCCAGATCATGTTGAGAGTGTTCTTCAGGCGATCTCGACCGTGCTCGAGGGTCTTGTAGCTCCGCGCCACTTGCCGGAGTTCGCCTTCCAAGAAGGACACCCGGTGTTGATCCAGCATGCGTGGGTAAGCGAGAGGCTGCCGGGGGAAGGAGGCTGGGATCCCTTGCCACCGGAGTCATTACGGTGAGCTGCACTCATGAGACCGAGATGCAGAGTGTGTAGCTCGAAGATGGCTGCAGTAAATTGCAGAGTGATGATGATCGAACGTCAGAGATCAAGGCAGATCAGATAGACGGGGTCCCGACCGTGGGAGCAACGTGCGACGAGATGGATGGGTCCTGGATGATGCGTCAGATCGGCCTAGAGGGAAGTACACGCCTAAAACGAACCGAGCCAGAACCATGGTTTTGATAATTACTCAGATCCAATAAGAATCAGGAATCGGGTTCTGATCACGTTTGGGTTCTAAACCTTACATGCGAAAGGGCGATTTTTCAGCAAGAGCCTTCGCAGTAACGTCAACAGGTAATATTTCTCGAGCACCTTTTGGATTGTTGCTAGCAGTAGTTAAGACCCTAACGCTAAGCGGCTTTAGATGGGAGAGGTACACACGCACTAAGGCTGATATATCTCTTATATTTCTTCTATGCTTATATTCGTATAGCGCTCAGAGATAAACCTTTTGTGCATCTCGTGTGCCTCGCAGCATTTCAAGTCAATCTCAATTTTCTCACCACTTTCAGCCAATTGTATGTCTGATTCTTGATTTTAAAAAGCTCATAATTCTAGCTAAATGATGTGAGCTGTGCCAGCAGCAATGCTGCGGTTCTACCGTAGAATTTATGTACACATCATTAGATAATCTCTATTTGGTTTACCTAATCTTTGCTAGAAACTATTGTCATTAATAATGTAAACTATTTGTTATCAGTCATGAGTACATAAAATCTTGTAACCTCTTTCGATGCAATCGCGCAGCTTTTGTTGAAGAGCACAGTATCGCCGATTTTACTTTATTGACCAAACATGCATCTTACGCCTTCCTATATCCCATCTCTAGCTAAGTTCAACTCTCACCATCCTCAATCTGGCGATTGATCCCATGATCTTAAACTGCGACTCTTGTTTGGCGATCTTCATCCTGATTGGTGATCTTCATCTTGATCGACGATCTTCACCTTGATGCGGTGACCTTCATCTTCGGCCTAGATCTCCACCAGGGGGTGACTGATCTTGATCCTTTGAGCCTTGATCTCCTCATTGCGGCCTTAGACTGCCATATTAGACCATGCCGATCTGGTCAGGCTGCCACCTGACCTCGTCTTGATCTCACCTTTAGACCACCGATCTTGAGTCCTAGTCACTTGATTTCACTTCCAAAGGGCTCGACCGCCATCTTGCTGCCTTCTATCTCGGTATTAGCCGAGATCGGTCGTGGTTTGATCGCGGCCATCAACTTCTGATCTTCGTCTCCTGGCGGCCGATCTTCACCTGGTGACCTATGATCCCTAATCTCCGGCACCTTTAGCGTCGAGCCTACCTATGTTGAGCTTCACCGGCATGCCTGATCACACCTTGATCTCGGTCCTTGCCCGCCAATCTTCGCCAGCCCTCCGTGAAAAATTCCGATAGCTCTTCACCACAGCCACCCCTCATTCGTAAGTTGGCTCACCCAGTGGCGCGTTCGAACGCACCCTCTTCCCCACGCCAAGAATGAACTTACCGCAGATACCACCTTTAAAACAGTTCTTGGTTTCAGACAGTTTCGGTATGATCCAATATTACCGATAAAATAGGTTCACGTGTCTTTTCGCAGATTTTACAGAACCCGAAATGTGAAACTGTAGCCTTTGGGCTCACAGTTTCAAAAAAATTTGGTCGCTTTCCCGATGATACTATCGATACTCTATGGGGTGGGGAGGCTTATGATCAACATCAATCCGACTTGCTTTTCCCGTAAAGTGCACAAGTGGTTTCCTCACGCCGTGGGACGTCTTAGAGACATATTGGCCCGGCGCAAGCGCGAAAAGGAAGCTTAAATAGTGGTTACTAGCGTCGTAGTGTAAGGTTTTGGCGTCTAACCAGTCGTTATCAATACACAACCTGATGCCACGCCGTTCCTCTTAATGGTCATGACAATCGGAGATGTCCATGGGTAACTTGAGTGCTTGATAATCTTGGCCGCCGGCAGTCCCTTGATGAGCGCTTCCAGCTTCTCCCTGAATTGCGGGCCCACCTTCCTCACATGCCGAGCGATCGGCTTCGCGTCTCCGACATCGTTGTCGCACTTGACGCCTCTTGCTGCTGGCGACAGCGCGTTGCCCTTGTCTGTTCGCACCGCCCGAATAGCCGCCGCAGGCAACCTTCTTTCTCCTTGGTGTTGATGGCGAAGGGCGGATCACCGACATTGAGATCTTCAACAGTCACATTGTCAGCCGTCAGTTCGACTTTCGCATCTCAGCTAGAGCAACTTTCGCAAATAATTCATCACCATCGTGAAACAGACTTGCTCATCTTCAACGTCTCTGGCTTCTGTTGTCGGACCTGGATTCGGCATGATCGACTTGGTTGCACTATGATAATTTGCGCCTTGCGCCTGTCTGCTATCAGGACCTGCTGTGCCCAGTTGACGTTGCAACACCTCACCGTTTCAGCTGAGACAGGGTCCAATGCCTCTGGCGCCACCCCCCCCTGTCGCATTAATCGGATACGTGGCGTCTGACATCCACGTCACTTCCGGCCCTGAATCCCACTGCGCTTCTGCATCACGGGCGTCTCGTAGTTCGCTGCTAGAGTCGTCTCGACTGGGTTCAGCGGCTCCGATTTCTTGGCGGCTAACATCGCTCTTTGACTCGTCGCGATCATGGGTGGTTGAAAACCGATTTGTCGCATCTCGTACTGTTGCACTGCCCATCACTCCTGACGTTGCCGGTACCGTGGTACCATCCTGCTCCGACGGCGCGTCGTGTCACTTGGTTCCGGCGGCGGGCTGCTAGGCAAGACACTTCGGCGTAGGCGATCTTCTCGCTGCGAACTGGATCCGCGTTGCTTGTACTCACCAGGTACTCTGAGCGATCAACCAAGAGACCAGTTCATTTTCCCATCTCCGACACTGGGGGTCTTTAGCAAACTTGGAACATGAAACCTGGAAGAAAAACTCCAGACGGCCCGTTTTCGAAGCAATTCAGCAAAACTCATCTGGAAAGTCGAGCAAAGAAAATGATACATTCAGAATATAGATTTAAGCAGGATCTGTACTCCGCTGCGCGCTCTCTGCAGATTCAAAGTCCGTCCTCCTTAACCGAGCTATTGCCGCATACCTATCGTCGCTGCGCACCGCACAACAGCTCCCCAGCCCCTCGACTGCCAGGACCAAGCGTACAGCAGCCCTGGGACGCTCTCCAACCCCTCGATAGCCAGGACCAAGCGTACTGCAGCCCTGGAATGCTCTCCAGCCCCTTGAAAGCCAGGGCCAAGCGTACAGCAGCCCTGGGACGCTCTCCAAAACTCGACAGCCACAGCCAAGCCTTCAATAGCGCCTTAACACTCTCCAGTCCCACGAGGGCCACTCCAGAGCCTTCATCAGCGCCGCGAAGCCGTTCGGACCTTCGACGACATTGTCCAAGCTTACAACAGCGCAGTGAAGCCGTTCGGCCCTTTCACGGCCTCGCCCAAGCCTTCTTTAGTCCCATTAATGGTATGGACATTGCACTGCGGTACTGTGGTGTAATTTATTTTTACTTACTTTGTTTTATTTGTTGTATGCATGCTTGTTACCAGCAAGTTGGTCATGAGCACTAAAGATATTTTATCCACCACGCGCCATGCTCTCACCAGCGCCAGGATCGTGTCCTCCGTCCAGTTACGTTTGCGGTCTTCAATTAGTACAGGGAGGTCAGGTGTGGCCCCGCTTTCCGGATCGCATGCTTGCTCCGCTCCGCTTTCCATAGCTTGCGTCTGGCAGAATGAGGGGGGATTTGATGTCAAGAAAAGTATTCAATCTTAAACGTTCCACGTTTCAGGGACCCAGATATGCACCTGAAACAATGTCATTAAAGCGGGGTTCTCTTGGAACATTTTTGCAGGTTTCAGGGGAAAATATGGTATGCTGAAGGCGATTTTCCCTGAAACCTGGAAAAATGTCACTAAAACTTCCAGATTTCAGGTTCCAAGCGTTTGCTAAAGACCCCCACTGACCCATCGGATCGCGCATATGCGGTGTATCGCCTGGATCTGACGGGCACATACCCCGGAAGGTGCAATACTCGATCCTGACTGGCCATATCTACACCATCACAACAGCCCCATTGGTTGGTTGAGGCTACAGATACGCCTTTTTGGGTGCCGAGTTGGTCTAGATCAATCAAACTCCAGCATTCCACGAAATCGTTCCAGGATCGATCCTCATCTCATCCGGGAAGCACATCGTGCCGTCAGTAAGATCCAGGCGGACACCAGCAGGGACCATGAAATCCATGCCAAGGATCGCCTCCTAGCCAGACAGATCGCCTACACATATGTCGAAGCAATATACCAGATTTCCAGTCACGTGATCTTGATCCGAGTTCTTCCGTTCGTCGTAGGGATCGCAAGATGTGGAGATGGAGTGGGTGGGATTGCCGGATCACAAGCCCTCCAACTGGGAGTATGATCCGGATTACATTGGTTCCCCGACAGCTAAGGCGGCTGCACGTACTGCAGTAACTTCTGCGGCGGTCGGCTCTACGGGAACATCGATGCTCCAGGGAGTTCTGATCTCTGCGATCTTAGACCTGGAGGAATTCGCTGGCAGGGATCAAGATGACGATCGTACCAGAGCCTGGAGCGGCAAAGTGAAGTCAGCGTTCCTGCGCGACCAAGCCTCGGACAAGGAGAAGCGTCATACCTTCGCAGACCTGCTGGCAGGACCGGCGAAGAACCGATCTACTCGAAACAAATCGAGCGATCTGCATCGATGCCTCCGGACCCAGTAAAGTGTGTTCGGGAACTCGCTGGCGTGGCAGTACTATCACGCGTGCAAGCGATCGGATGAGTCTCCACTGGAGTATCTGTATCGTCTCAACGTGGCAGCCTTGCGCGTGCAGCTGAAGGTCGAGGATAAAAGGAGCATGTCGAACACTTCATCGAAGCGCTAGGCGATCAAGAATTCGCAGATCAGCTGACTCTGGTGCGGTTGACGGATGCTGATGATCCCCAAGAACTCTTGCGAGCTTTAGATCGGGCCAAAATCGTCAGAACAAGTCGGCGCATGGAAACAAAGTCGGCAGAAGACGTCTAGCGCACCAACCGCGACAGTACAGGCGAAACAAGTCCACGCGGACCAAGCGCAAACGTCGGATACAGCTCGAATGAGGACTATCGCCGCTGGATCTCCTTGGCTGCGACGGCTGACCCAGCGTTGGCGACGACAGGAAAGATCCAGAACGTTCGCGATTCAAATCAGCCTACCCAAGAGGAACAAGATCTGCACTCCCGCCATCAGCGTGCTCGTTTCTAGTTGGAGCTATCAAGTCGACCTATTTCGGATCGTGCTGCCACAGGGAGGCCGACTGCTAGCACCGTTTCATATACGAAAAATGTGGCAAGAAGGGTCATCCAGCCGGTCACTGTTTCTTAGTGTGTCACGGCAATGGTGAGCTGCACGATCTAGACAAGCGCCCAATGGAGGCGTTCTACAACCAGATCCGGAAGTGGTACGCTCCCGACAAGCACGGCGGTCTGCTACCTGAGATCACAGAAAAGATGGTAAACTACGACGCTCGCCGGGTTGGAATTCGGTACGAGCCGAGCGTTTTAGATACTGCGTCTATGCATTTATGAAAAAGACATCGATAGATCAAGTTAGCAAGCGACACAATCTATCGGGTAATACACGTGATCTGCACGAGAAACCTACCATCAGGATTTCGAGTCTGTATCAGGCCGACGACTTCGACCGTTCTGTGACGTCTGTGCCCTTGGATCCCTGTCACGAAGAAGCGAGAGGATATTGGACGCAGCAAGATCGGGATCACTGGTCCAAGGCGGCTGAAGGTGAGATCCTTCCGAAACCAAGCTGAATCGCTGAGGTCAGACGATCAGGGATGGTAGGAGAGGCAGATCTCTTATCGACTGAACCACATGGATACTGGAAATACCATGCTCCTGGGGAATGATTCCGTCAAGCTAAAGTCACTGGCAAGATCAACAATGAGAAAACGATCATGCTTCTGAACAGTGGCGCTGAAGTGTCCATCTTGGACACTGCCTCGGCTCATAAGGTGGGTGCTACATAGACGAAAATCAGTTTCAAGACTGTGTTGGAATATGTTTCCACCCACCCCTGCGCTTGGCGAGGCGGTCGAGATATGCTGCTCGCGCAAGAATCGGGTCAGGGTGACTTGGAAGTACGACTTCAGCCTGTCGCTTGATATTTCGGTGGACGTGGTAGTGGCCGTTTGGTCCGTAGATCCTGGAGTCTGCTTCTGGTGCAGAGATCGTGGGTGATCTCGGCGTGCCGACTTCGCTCGAGCCTCCAGTATAGTGTGCCCGACGGTCCCAAGGAACTGCGACGCGGCTCTGAATAGCAAACCGATCCTAGTTCGGCTGCTGACGCGTAGTGTGACGAATCACCAGCGCTGTTCGCTGGCAATCCTGGCTAATCTTGAGCAGAACACGTCGCCTATCACGTCCCGCAGCTTGTCGTTCCGAGTCGACGTCTGGATCGCAGCCAGCTCCAGGCCGAATAGGTAATTCACGTCGAATGCGTCGGCGGTGGGGCCAACGTCCTTCAGCACGCGGACCGATTTCTTCACCGGGATAAGTTTGTCCGACGCGGTGGGCGGGGCCATCACCGGTCCGCGGAGTCCGTCGATCTGCTTCAGCTTCAGGATTGCCATCACCGGGTCCTGCCGTAGAAACTCTCGCAGACCTTTCTGACAATACCTGATCTCCAGAACGTCGCCGGTCCACGGACTGGCAGATGTATCTGGATCTTCGCCACCCGACTAAGGTGCCTTCAGCTGCTTTCAAATAAACTTTGACTTCTTCTTCTTACTGCAGACTTTTGAGCTTGCGGATCCTGAGCTACCTGCGCCTTGGGTTTCCTTTGGCGTCTATGTTTTTCAAATCTCGACTTGCGTCAAGACCCACAGGAATCCCCGAAGGGACTTGGGGAGGATTAAGAGTTTTCTCTTCCATGTATCTCTTTCGTCGACTACGTTCTTCCCAGTACACTGTCGATCCGCTGATCTAGTTTCATTCAGCGACGTCGTCGTGGGTCGGATCCCCGATGAAGCTTGATCCCCAGATATAAACCTCGCTTGAGCTTCTTTACGAGACTCGCGGTGAAATCCCGAGCCACCAGAAGATCCGGGAACGCGCACCATTGTGGAGTAGTGGGATCATCAAAATCTTGCGAGACTGCTAGATCCAACTTCCACTAAGCCCAGACACTGGCTAACGGAGGGGGTCCCTCGATGATCCGTGATCTTGTGATGAACTTTGATCGTCTTGTGCACGCGGCGGTAGGGCTGGATCTTGCTCCTCCAATGCGTTCATGAAGCTCCAAGTGGTGAAGACTTGGACGGCTCGGCGAGATGTTGGAGATGGGGCGGAGCAGCACGGAAACGCTTTTTCTCTGCTGCCGAAATTGTCCCGTTCCTACGCGATTACTTGAGTTTGAATCTGGCGGCCTGGTTCTGGATCCGACCAAGGGGTTGCCTTCATAAGGAGAGTTTGGCTTTTTTTACAGTCTTCCTTACACTTGCTTGCCGCTTCCTATAGCAGGATCTTGGGGTAATTGAGAATCAGAGGATCTCCCAGTCAAGCAATTAATTCCGGTCAATCTGGGATCTGCACATTACTATACTCACAACTGCCAGACGACCATCTGTCACCTCCTTTATGTCCATCGTACTGCTGCCCATCACCGGGTACATCCTTCAACGTGGGCTTGCCATCATCGCATCGTAGATCTTGAGATCACCCTCGACCGCCATGTCGGGATCCTAGATTCAGATCGCCATAAGCCCGTATCCAGATCGTCTTACTTTTTTGGATCCGGATCCGCTCTCCCTCTTGGGCCTCTGAAGCTGGGTCCGACGATGCAGCGACAGGAAGCAGCATGCGACGCCGCATTACTCGCGGGTGGAGACGCCAAAGAAGCTAATGCAACAAATACATAAGACAAATAGTCCATATTGCAATTCGCAACAGTTATTCAGCCCATAGTTTTGCTGCAACGTAATATTCCATTAGTCGTTCTCTCCGTAAAAGTAGTTCATGTCCTTGACACCGTTGAGATTCCCGGGTGGGCGTACTTCCACTTCTGCTCCAAGTTCCGTGTGCATGGACTCATGATGTTCACCCCTGTCCTATGAGCTCCCTCCACGCGGCGCCAAACGGGACGTCGCTGATAGTAGTGTACTTTTGTCGCGGACAGCAACCATGTTGACAGGTTCTTCCGGCTTCTTCTCCCCGCGCGGAAATTCTGGAATGATTGGGTCGCGTGGAGGCCGGAAAATATCCCATAGAACCTTTAATGCTGTTCCCTGAAACCTTTCGTATCGTATATTCAAAAATCGGGAAATCTCCAATGTCTCGCCGCTTATCGTACGTCGCCGCTACGGTCGCTGGGGTCCATAGAGTCAACGCACCAATGGTCCATTTTATCTTGATTTTTGTATGGACCATGATTTGCACACAAAAAAACGTGTTTACGTATTTCAAGTCATTTTTGTGCTGAACCTGCATAATGCAGGATAAAAATGTTGTCCAAGTTGCCTATGCAGGTCCTCTGGTTTCAAGGGGTAACTGCAAATTGAAACGGCGTACTTTTAATTCGCAAGGAGTACTGTACTCCTAAAAACAGCGCGCGGAGTACAGTTAATATTGACGTGTAATACCAAGTTACGCGCGGTAAGATAAAATGGCAATGATGTCAAGGTTTTGATGACAGGCGTGTGTTTACAGTTCTGCGCGAAACTATTGTGCTTGAATTGTATCTCTAAAAGGAGGAGATAAATCCACAGCTGGTAAACACTTTTGCAGATTAATCAAGATCAGCGGCCAAACTTGATAGAGTTTCACAGGTAAAAAGTGACCAGTACGGTACCCAACCCTCTAAGGCTATCTCAGTAAAATGCAAACAGTACTTCACTACCCCTCTACTGCTCAGAAGTGTGGTAAGGTAGTGTGTGGGTTGTGGGGTGTAAATTCTGGCACGCTTTTTGACTTGACTTCAGTTAATTTTTTCGCCAAAGTTGGCCTCATCAAAAATATAAGATGTTCCAGGGGATTTGAAACGACTACAGTAGGATTTGTAAACACCAATCCGATTAATCCGGTCACGGTAATTGTAGCCGTTGACTGAAGCCGTTGATTGAAGCCGTTAACTGAAGCCGGTAAAGTAACTGAAGTCGGTAGCTGAAAGTACTTGATGTCAAAAGATGTTAGTCAACAAATAGTGGTGTTACCCTTCGAGTTATCTTTGTAAACACTGGGTAATTGCAAGAGATAAAACGCACATTATCCTTGAGATCCTATAAAATACGGAGTATTCGTAAAACAAACATCGTAGCCAGTCCTGAATTTTCTAAATCGATATGAGCAAGGCCTAAGTTTAATACATATCCCTATTTTAAAATCCGTGCGAGAAAAACGCAGTTTATTGTTCTTTTTCAGGACCAGCAGCCCGGTATAAACTGAGACGCTCACACATCGGCCACGAAACCTTATGTAGCCAACCCCACCTGATGCTCATGCGAGCTCTTGCAGCCAGCTCGATAAATGGGTGCTTATCTACTGCGGTACATGTATTTACTCTTCCGTTGCGCTTCCTACACGTATTACAGCGTGTCCGTGAAGAAGCTGCATCTGCGAGTAGGGTTCACTCACAGTTGCAGCTGAATTATAAAGCTTTCCCTTGCCCGGATCATAACACGAGTCTCTGAGTTTGCATTCTGCTGAAGTACATGTATCTGACGCTTAGCTGATTCTATGTGATGAGTGCTGAGTGAGCACTTCTGATCGCATAGCATTGTGGCAATTCAGGTATACGAATTGTGATTGACTTACATGTCATACCAATAGTATGCCGAAACGTCGACCTAGGTAAATGCAGCTAACATAAAATGTCATATTATGCCTCCTGCTGATCGAAAACCGCTGCTACATACTTTAAGCTTCAGGTGTGTAGTTACTTAAGTATTATATAAGACTGGAGTGTGGATATGCTATACCACGGTCCATACCGTTGAGGCGGGCTATTTGAATGTGGAAACTCTGCATGCAGCGAAGTCTGCCACTTCCAGATACATGTGCCAACGAAGCATCATTTTCAATGGTTGGATAAAACCATTGCTTTGTGTCTTCGCTTTAGTGGTAAAAATTTGGTCTCCTGTACAAAGAATCGTGCCCTTTACGCTTTGATGTTTTGTCCACACAAACCTCTTTAAGTAAATAAAATCCTTCTCAAACCCATTAATAGGTTCGTTTTGCACTTGGGTTATGCGTAGGGAGCGCTTTGGATTCAAAGATTTATAAATTGAGTGGTACAAGTACAATACCAATCCACGTCAAAGATGAAAAGACATGCGAAAAGGGTTTGCAAAACAATTACTATTTTGGTTGAGTCCCTGTATACAGTATAAGAAACGGGTATTTTATCATGACAGCGCAAATGGTTAGGTAGAGTTTATATACACTTGTAATGTTTTTATTTATTTCATTACATTATGCTGCTTTTCTGGAATTTGTGCATCTTTTGTGCCCGTTCGCAGCCGCAGTATCTGCTGACCTCCTCCAAGTAGCATCGATGACCTGCAGAATCGTAACTAAAAGTCCTGAAATACCGGAGAATGATTCTTATTTTGTTGGGAGTCAGCCTCCGTGGTTACCATTTCATCTTAACTACAAACCCGCCGATGTAATACCGTGGTGGCGGTTAAGTTCGCACAGCGACTACAAAGTGCAAAATACACTAAAATGAAAAAAACAAGGTGTCTCTGACTCCCTGTTAAAGTACATTGTGCGGATATCAACCTGTGTGGATATCCGCACAATGTACTTTAACAGGGAGTCAGAGACACCTTGTTTCGTGGCGAAGTACACCCAGCTGTAACAAGAATTACATGATTATAGAGAAGGAGCATATACTTTATCGCAAAGAATACTCTGGGTGCAGCAGTGCGCATACATGTCAAGGCAGTGGCGGTGGTCTACTGACAAGCGAGCTCACCCATCAGCCCTACATAACTACATGCAACACGGGGCGATTGCGATAATCATAGCTGTGATGGCCATACGCCAAAAAAAAGTTAAAACATTGAATGCCTCTCTTTCGATACGTGTGACGGGCCATCGTCACTCTATGTCACCGCGTCCACGGCGGTGGCCAATCGGCGCGTAGACATCAGCTACTGGTTGACGTGGTATCACGTGTCGAGACCACGCCGTTAACTTTCAATATTAGAGTCTAATTTGAATGCTTCCTATCGCAACAGTGTACGCCTAATAACTGGTTGCTGTTACCCCGTTACACGCGGTAGCACATCGTAATCCATCCAACGCCACGATGAATGACACGCCGGTGTACGGCGCATCTAAGATGGCCAGCACCTCCCTGGAGCACGACAGCTTCCCTCATCTCTCGTTACTTGAGTGGGAGGCGCTCCACCGCCTCACCGCTGCGTCTGGCGAGGCCGTTATCCATACGTTACTCACGGTTGGTTCAGAAGCCCAACAACACCTAGCAGCTCAGGATTTCGCGGCGCGTGAGCTCGCAGACCTTCGTCAGTGAGTATCGGCTCCCAAGCTGTCCAAGAACAAGACCGACATCGCTAAACTCGATGTATCCACGTATAGTGGTGAAGGCGACGGCCGCCTTCACTTGAATCGCTGGTTCTGCGAAGTGGACATCGCCGTCGAAGATCGGTGGCTCTCTACCGATCTTGCGAGGACTCGCTTCCAGCTTTCAAAACTGACGGGCAAGACGAAAGAATGGACCCTCGGCAAGTTGGTTGCCGACCCGTCCTGCTTCCCTACTATGGCAGCATTGAATCTGACCTGATTTTGTCTGCGTCTTCGGCATTCCGTGGCTCGCCCGTCACCAGCCTCATATTGACTGATTGACCGGCACCGTGCGTCCACGTGATATCGACGTGAATGCAATACTGGCGTTCCTGGCCGGAACGCCCAACCTTTGGCCACATGTTGCTGTCATCGACCCCGACTCTGTGGTGATGCAAATTCTGGGAAAAGTGAGAGAAGGATGGATCGTGACCTGAGTGACAATATTGGACCCAGTCATTTTCCCGAAGAGTGACCACTGGAGAACCGGTAGGCCAGAAGGGGCGATCCCCGATCAGATATCAAGAGACCATGGATGCAAGCGTCACACTCCCCGAGAAATACCAAGCGGATGCAGTGCAGGAGCAAGCAGCAACAGGATGCTAGTGGCCTAAGGAAGAGGAGCGGACCCGGATCCAAGAGGTAAGGCGATCCGGATCCAGGTGGATGGCAATCTGGATCTCGGATCTCGAATCCCGGATTCCGACATGGCGATCGAGGACGACCTCAAGGTCTACGATAGGACGTATGCAAACTCACGTTGAAGAAGGCACCTCGAGATGGGTAAGAGTGCGAAGGACATAAAGGCTGTGATAGGTGGTCGTCTGGCTGGTATGAGGATAGTGACTGAGTATGGGACCATACTTAACCATAAATCAGAACCGAATTTGCATTGGAAACAACAAGTGCTCCACGCTCCACGAAGAAGAGGAACTACATTAGCCGCGCTCCGTGTTAGCAAGTTTAGGGATAAGTGTCATGTTGTTGGTTACCTGGTATATACATACCGGATCTAGCCACCTAGTGATCTACCCTCAAGTGCAGATCCCAGATCGACCGGAGTTTATTACTTATCCGGGAGATCCTTCGATTCCCAACTACCCCAAGATCCCGCTATAGGAAGCGGCAAGCAACTGTAAAGGAAGACCGTTAGGCAATCACACCCTATCAAGACAACCGCACGGCCGGATCCAGATCCAGGCCGCCAGATTCAAACTCGAGTAATCGCATAGGATCTGGACCTTATCGGCCGCAGAGCGAAGAGTTTCCGCGCTGTTCCACCCCATCCCCAACGTCTCGCCAAGCCGTTCAAACCTTCACCACTTGGACCTTCACGAAGTCACTGGAGGAGCAAGATCCAGCCCTACCGTCGGGCACACAAGGTGAGCAAAGGTCGGCACAAGGTCACGGATCATCGGGGTGCCCCTCCGTTAGTCGGTGTCCGGGCTTAGTGGAAGTTGGATCTAGCAGTCTCGCAAGATATTGCTGATCCCGCTACACTACAACTCCATGACCACCGCTGTACTCGAAGCGAGCGATGGCCCTTCTTGTGCAGCGTGTGCGAGCGCATCCTGTGCGCGTCCTGAGATGGTGCCTCAGGATGTTGACGACACGGTCTAACAGGGGTTCCCGTGTCCCACTGAGCAGCGGCTCATGAATGAACTAGACGTGGTTGAGCAAGGCCTCCCACAAGCGGTTGAGTCCGGGCTCCTGCGCGTGGTTGAGCGGAGTTCCCAGGTCAAGACGTGAACGAGGATGAGCGTGGCCACCCACAAGCGGTCGAGACCGAGCCCCCGCGAGTGGTCGAGCGGGTGCTTCATTGAGACGTTGATGCGGTCGAGACGCGTATCCCGCAGTGCCCTGTTCGTCTTCGCGGAAGACGGAAACCCCGACTACCCCGCGTCTTGTCTGAAGACTGAAATGCGACTGAGTCCGAGGTCATATCCGGTTTGGCCAGCGACGCATCAGACTCCCCATCGCACTCGGGTGACATCGAGGTCGCACGCCCTCCGTGTGACACCGCTGTTATCATTACGTTACCCGACTTCTCATGGAAACGTTTCCTCCACGACCTGAAACGCGGCGAAATCGATCAAGTGGCTGAAGACGCCGCATAGATTGCGGCTATCGACACCGACGCTTGGCCGCATCCGGCGAGGCTGAGCCAATGCCCGCCCGCAAAGCGCGCTACGCAGCTCAATCGTTGCCGGCTCTTGAAGCGTCCGGCAACCCCGTCGCCCCTCTTGTCCGCCAGTTCATTGACATCTTTCCCGACAAAGTCCCAGCCGCTCTCCCTCCAGACCGTGGAGGTCGGCACGAGATCAATCTCGTGTCCGATGCGAAGTACTGCGTGATGCGACAGTGGCCACTTCCCGGCGACCAGGTCGGCGCGATTGATTCTTTCTTTGAGAGTCGTCGGCTAGCCGGCCACGTCCGCGAAAGTCTCTCGCCGCATTCCAGTCCTACGTTCTGTATCACGAAAGCAACCGGCGGGTGGGGGATCGCCCACGCCTTTGACAAGCTCAACGACTCCACCATTCCTGCACAAACGCCAAACCCGCGCAAGGACATGGTGCTTGACACCATGTCAGGCAGTACCACATACAGCGCGATAGATCTGATGGATGGATTTTATCAGATCCTGATGCGCGAAGAGGACGTGCCGTTGTCTGCTGTCAGCGCACCCAGCGGCATGCTATGGGAATGGCTCGAAATGCCGCAGGGCCTTAAAAACACCCCGGCCACCTTTAACCGCATGGTATCCAGCCTACCCGTCCGTATCGAGACTTCATCCCCAGCTACTTTGACGACATCTTCATTCACAGTTATGCCGAAGTCGGTATGACCGACATCGAGGTCCATCTACAACACTTTCGCAAGGTGTTCAACGTTATGCGCGAGAACAAGTTGTATGCCAGCTTGAAGAAGAGCATCTTCTGCGCTCCCGAGATTCCCGTCCTCGGGAGCTACGTTAGCAAGGACGGTGGCCGTGCTGATCCGGAGAAGGTGGCTGCCATCTGTGCTTGGCCAACACCTCAAGACCAAAAACAGCTCCGTCAATTGCTAGGCCTCGCGACCTACCTCCATCACTACTCAAAGTATTTCGCACAGACCGTGCGTCCGCTTTCGCAACTACTCAAGGCTGACACCACGTGGGCGTGGCGTCCTGATCATCAGAAGGCCTTTGACGTGGTGAAGACTAACCTATCCACCGCGCCCATCCTGATGCTGCCTGATCACGGCAAGCTGTTCCATGTCGTCTGTGATAACAGTGACTTCGCGATCGGTTGCGCCCTGACGTAGTTCGACGACTGCGGCCGCGAACGCGTGGTGAGTTACCAGTCTACCAGCTGAAGCCGGTGAGTGCAACTACCCTGTGCACGTGAAGGAACTCCTGGTCATGTGGTATGCCTTGATCAAGTTCCGGACATACCTTGTAGGGGAACAGGCCTTCGCTATGTACACTGACCATGTGATCGCGTCGCTTTCCCGCGACTTCTACAGGCCGCATATGTACACATGGGTGCGTAAGTGGGTCCGCTCTTATGAAGCCTGCCAACGGGTGAAGTCGTTGTCGTCGAAGCAAGCGCCACTTTGCCGCTCCCGGTGACATCAGATCCGTGGTCATCTGTCAGCATGAATTTCGCCTTCGAACTTCCACGAGGCACCAAAAGCCGCGCAGGTATCCTCGCCTTCGTTGATCGCTCCAGCAAGATGGTTCATCTTGCTGCTGTTGCGGCGACTACCACCGCGGCTCAGACCACGGCGGTTTCCCTCGTTCTTGTATACCGTCATCACGGCTTACCAACATCTATCGTCTCAGATCAAGATACTCGCCTCACGTCTGGCTTCTGGTCGGAGGTCTTCGAACCCGTCGGGACGCGGTTGCAAAATGTCCGCCGCATCACATCGAGAGAATGGCCAGCCCGAGCGCGTCAACAGAGTCCTCGAAGATATGCTAAGAAGTTTCGCCACGCCGTTTGCGTCCTGGAGCTCATTCCTGCCTATGGCGGAGTTCGCGCTAAGCAACGCCGTTCACGCATATACGGGCCATACTCCATTCTACGTGAACTATGAACAACATTCCCGTACCCCCGAGCTCCTTGGACTGGAGTGTCTCACGTCTGTCGAACGCCTTGTCCGCTGCTGCTGATGACTTAGTAGCTCTCAACCCAGCCGACACCGATGACGACAGTCGTGAACCAGGTCCAGACGCTATCTTCACGGTACTGACTGGCGTTACCACCTGCGCTAAGGCTACCCAAGGAGTGCGTACTCGAGCCGCTACAGGAGCGGCTCCTCCGTCGGGTATCGCCACTTGGACATCTCGGACGCTGATTAACCCGCTTCAGCGTCTTCGCCGTCGTGCAGTGGAGTATCGCGATTCACCAGGCTCGGATGATACAGCCGAGCCACCACCCGCGAACTTTGAACCCAGTCCCGGGCCGCAGCCGCGTGACGCTGCGGCTGCCTAATCCTTTTCGTTCAGCACCGCGAGTCCGTCATCCGATACGTCCGCGATGCGATCGCCTCGGCTGTTGACCGTCAGCAGGAGTACGCGGATAGGCAGAAATAGTTCTTGCAAATACTGTTGTAGAAAATAATTCCTTGACAAAATGAATGGCTGTTTTTCAAGTTGGTAAGGCTGAGGTGAAGTCTAAGACGCGGAGTTGGGTGAGCAGTTGGGAGGTAGATGCAAAGTGACACTGTGCGAGGGAGACAATTAAGAAAACTGAAATCTTCCATTTATAGATTTGGCGCTGGCCAGAACCTTAGGCAAATACTGATTTTAGATTTTTTTAGAAACTAAGATACTTTTCTAGTCCAGATGATTCAATTTGAGCTTTTCTTTTGTCGAGCCGAAAAAACAATTGTGCTCGTTAGTTTCTCCCAGGAGAAGCCTGTCTTGGTTTAGACGTTTCTACTCAGTGCATTGTAGCAAGCTCGTTAGTGTGGTTTAGAAGTTTGTCTGCAGTACTCTCAAAAGCACCTAATAAAATGTATTGTATTTCTTTGAACTACTTCCACAATAGAGTAACACTGAAAGTGAAGCCCATAATGGAAATTTTTAGTGAATATTATTTTTATACTATACGTGGTAAACAGGGGGTGGTAGTATCTTGAATTTTGGATAAGTACTCTCATATTACTATCGAGCATCAGTCGTTATAATTACTCTTACTAAATAATGTCGTGCCTTGCACGGGGAAGCTCTGGCTTCAAGTACTAGAATGGGTATTGAACTGAGCTAGAGAGGAATATGGTACGTAGAAAGCGTAGCATAGTTAATTGCAAATTCGACCTACCCGCCAAACGAAAACTTTATGCTATTAATTAACCCTATACTCGCATCAACGCATCTCCTGCGCCTGCTTCGCAGCCGTAGCATCTGCTACAAACAATGAAACCTGCCACAGTCGCCTCTAATTTCGATTACGAGCAGTACTTAAGTAAGTACTTTAGTAAGTAGGCTACAACAAGCGTTAATGAAAGCAGAACACAGTTTGCAAGCGGCTTTTTAATACAACCCACCTTTTTTAGTGTAATTCATGATGATATTTAATTAATCATCTTTCCTTCAAGCAACATCATTTGGGTGATTGGGTTTTAATGTATTCCCTAGCCGACACAAGCAACATTCACGTTCTCTTTTTCATTGTCATGCGGCTATAGGTTATAAGGGTTTCACCTGGCTCGTTTTCTATAGATCCTAGAATCCCGCATTTGCATCTGTAGCCTCTTCATCTAGTTTGAAAGTGAGTAGCGGCACTTTTGGCTAAAAAATCCTGGCGTCCCTCTGATATACTTGAAGTAACAGTTACATCAAGTACTACAGTTTAGTTTGTGGGTAATATTGAAAACCGACCTTTTCCTTAGTGTTAAGAATAAGCGTATAGAGTTTTTTAGGCAGATTCGTACCTCTGTAAATACTCTGGATATAAAATCCAGATAATTTCTCGAGTTGTCAAAACTGCGATATTATGGATATGATCCGTGACTTTGTCCAAATAACCGCAAACACGTGGTTGAGTGATAGCTGTAATTTCTCCAGCACTGCATTATCTTTCGTTTCTTGATTTTCATCATCTAGTCGTCTTTTCAGAAAGTAAATATCCGTAGACATGGAAAAACGGAAATTCAGCAGATTACAGTTGAAAAACTATTTTATTGAAAACGGAAACCCATTTATACTCTAATGGCGCTTCAGCAATGTTTATTTTTCGCTCGGGCTTGGAACGCTAATAAAACAATTGGAGATGCTACGTGGAAAAAACACTGGTATTCCCAGCTAAGTCGAAGACTATCTAGTTTTTTGGTTTAGTAATTTGGCGAGCAATTCAAAACACAGACGCGTGTATATGCTAGAGAAAACGCGACAGGTCATTTAACTCGGCCGCTGTCTACTCAGCCATTCCATTAGTTTAGGTCTGAAGAAAATGTGGTGTTTTTTTTATAACATAACACGTGTTTGTGTTGGCAAACACATCAGATCGGGCAGAATGCTTTTACACTCGGATATCTATGGCCGATGCGTTGTCGTCGAGCGCCACTTAGAGCTTCACATGAGCGAAAGAACATAAGTCCTCAATTCTTATTGCAGCAGACTGCCTTTGTCCTTACTTTATGTTTCGCACTTTGACTACCAGGTTTACGGTCCACCTGGGCGGAATATCTGAGCAGGAGTTCGAATTGAGAAGGGCAAAACCTTTCCAATCTCCAACCAAGAGATTGGCCGGATGAAAAAATCCGGACGCCCTACACGTACCACATGTACACCCATAAGAAAGCACAACACAGAAGTGTTCGTGGCCATCCTATGCAACTTGCAGACTGCAACAGCATTACTAATACAAGTACGTTACAATATAATTTACTCGAAGTGCATGCATGTATCTGAATATGATCAGATTGCTGCTCAGCACAAAGTTGCGCCATGTATAACGCATACTTTAGAGAAGAAGAGTGCATTTATTATCTCTCTCAAGTTTGCGTAGACCAGCTGACTCCAATAGCGCAGCGCATTCATTTCCGATGAAATTACGCACCTATTATTAAATTAACGCCTGGAGAACATTAAAAGTCCCATCCCTTAAGGTTATCTCAATACATCTGACACTGTCAGTGACAGTTCCAAATGACGCGCTCTGAGGAATTTCCACAATACAGTACATATGTACTGTATTGTCCCAATTTCAAGAAGTTTAACACAAAGCGTCACCAATCCAGTACATCTGCATTAAGTTCGCACAATTGACGAATCCAGTACATATGTTAAGTTTGTTTCTAGCAACAAACCGTAGCCGACGACTGAACGTCGTCCTCCCGGCAGTGCCAACGGTTTAACTGCAGTCAGTCAGTCAGCTAGGATGTTATCACAGCACGGCCGACAATTGTAGTATATTAAATTCTATATGAAGCGTATTTTTATATTATTCACCGTGGTGGAAGGTAAAGAAGTGTAACTCTCTTATCGACGATAAGTTAAAGAGTCTTAGTGCGTTCCAGCCTCTTTCTTATACATTTGTTTTTGGACACCTTTCCGCTCGGACGATAAAGTAGTGGCAGGTAGTTGTAAAGCATATTTTACTGAACTCACTGCTACTTATTTTAAAGTCTGACCGGATTATTTGTACGGCAACCGTTTTAATAAGGCACTCGCATGAGCAGCTCTCATGGATGATAACGTATAATTTATTGAAGGCTAATGTTAGGTCTCTGACGACTTTGGTCACACCATTTGGTAACGTGTAAATAAACCTTTGACAGGCATTTCACAGGCATTTCACAGGCATTCAACATACCACGAATCTCGATCGCGTGTCTAAAGCGTTCACATTGGCCTTGGTGCCTCTACTCTACGACCGCTACCTTATATATCCATCTTCCGTCGATTCCTATTTGTTATAGTGTTACAGTACCTAGAACTAGTAGTAGTATGAACGAGCTGCTTTTAACCTTGAAGTCTAGAGCTAGTAGTATTATGACGAGCTGCTTTTAACTTTCTAGGGTGTTTAAATGCCAGCCAAGTGCCTACCAAGGTATATTTCCACGTGACCAAGTGACGTAGCTAAAATCGTCATAGCTAATTTAACGATTGCCATAGTTCACGAACTTGATGGTTTTACTAAATGGCTTTAAGCCAAACGGCAAGTTATCTTCCAATTTCATCTCACAGTTTGCAATTCTTTTTCTAGCATATCAACGACCCTACAGGAAAACTAGCTGTACTGCTAGCATACCTGCTTGCACACTTCTTGTTAGTTTATCGTAGATTTAGCTAACTACATGCTGCTTCACTAAAAAATCCATCAGCTAGCACATTAAGTACATGCATACTATACGCTAGTTTTTCGTACTAGAAGAAAAGTTGCCCGCACAATTGGTGAGGTGATATCTTTACGATTCTAGCACAGATTCTTCGAAGTACAACCCTTTCACTAACAGTGTAGATGACTCGTTAGTTACATGTAGACTAGTGACTGTAGTGTATTTCGAAAAGCTAATTAAGTTTGTGTTCTGTAAAAATGACAACCTTGCCCAAGTTCTTCAATTGTCCCTAACAGTCCTCGGTTACTTTAGGTTCGCATTACGAACTTAACATGTACTGACATATAGTGACATGTGACAGCTCAACTTTGGGACAAAACAGTACATATGCACTGTATTGTGGAAATTTCTCGACGCGCTCTCCAGAAAAACTCTCATTTCGACAAACACCGCGAGCACGGATAGCGCTACTCGGCAGCACAGATAGTGCTGACGTACTCTCTGCAGCCCAGGATACTTTGTCGGCGATACCTTCACCTAACACTATTCAATCCGTTCGTGTCGATGCCAACACGGAACGATCCCTCCGAGTCGACAAAGTGGCCGGCGACGATGACACCGAAGAGAGGGGGCTTCTGAAAAATATCAAAGTGGACTGGATGGTCAGGACAGGGAAATCAGATGAAGAGGTCAAGAAGGCGCTAAAGCTAGACACAGCCCCTGGCACCAAACTTACGAACGCCAAAAATTACAAGTATTACCAGAAATTCTGGAACAAACAACTGAGCAAGTGGCTGTCGAAAGGAGAGAGTACCTATAGCGTGTGGACGAAGTTGAAATTGGACAGCACTACTGTGGGTCGTGAACATTCTTTTGCCTTCCAGATCTACAAGAACTACGCGCAGCAGTTCGACGACAAGGCCTTTGACGCGTGGAAGAACCAGAGGCTTCCCGAGATGGACACCAGCTCGAAAGCGGAGATGTTGGCGAAGTGTCAGCTTTGGGCGTCAAGTGGTCGACCCAACGAATACGTCAAAGTGGCGCTCGGGATTGATACATTATCATCGACTATGCTTACAGCTTCCGCTAAATTCCCGTTCTTCGCGAAATACGAGGAACTTTTGCGTGAAAGCCAGCTAGCTGCAAAAGCAATGCTTAGAAGTGCAAACTGACGGTCAGGTCAGCGCGCTACACATAGAGGCGACATTCATTTAAATGACTGAAACAGTTTCATTATCGTACATGCGCTGACGAACGTTGTCCGATACAGCTTTTCCAGTCTCTGCCCCAGCAAACATTTTAGATCGTGAAGTTGCACAAGCAGTAAATGGACCTTGTCTACAAGGTTGATTGTAGTAGGTAAGAGCAACGCCAACGGTAATCCCACATTCTATCCTGTATTTAGGGCCACTTGTGCTAGCAATTGGTATTTAGAAAGCACCGTAACCTGATAACCGTAGCGGTAATCCTATACTGGCGGCTAAATGCCCGGGATGAAGTATCTTTGGGCGATGAATTCAGACCGCTAGGAGTCTAGATGAAGCTGATAAGAAGTGGAAGGACTTAGCACTTACTCGGTAGCTCGTTCGACAGTCAATAGCTCAGTGCAAGAAAGTCTTACTACAAGTATTTATGCAAGTGGATGGCACCTAGTAAATTAACGGCAGACTCCCCTCCCAAAGCGTACAATGCGCAATAGTTGTTTTCATACAGCCCGTGGAATTGTATTTGGCCCAATACTGCTCGCTATTTTCTTAGAAGGACGTCTGTTCTGAAGCAATTCCCATTATAGTGGCGGCTATATTCGCCGCTGTATTTAGCCAGGAATTCCGAATCCTGCGTCGATTTTAAATTTTAGGAGCAATATAGGATCACCGTTGGCACACAATTCAGTGCCATATGTGGGTTTAGAACCAAGTATAGAGCTACCGTTGGTGTTGCTCTAATGCGTCCTAAATGAGTCCTAAAAGGCCTTATTTGTCCTAAATTTTAGATCTGTCTCTAATGCGAAATTTTGCAAGTACGATATTATGCCCCTAAATCACGGATGCTCGCTGCGCTGGCTTCCGACAGAACCCTAAGTCCGCTGCGGCGCGAGAAAAATCGTTCTTTACGTTGTTTCTAGGACAAATACCGGTAGGGCATTTTAGGACCGTACTTTACGTTGTCTTTAGGACAAGTAGGACATTTTAGTTAGGACGTATTATCTTCGTCTGGCGAGCCAATGTACCCAGTTCGTACTTCGAAGTAGTATTTTAGGATGTATAGGGTAAGTGTACTATCATACGGGAAGCTACGACTCGTAATCTGTATCTGTCGAGTCAAGCCATGCGAACTTGAAGGTAAAATCGACACCTGTACGGAACTGTTAGATACATTGTGTCAATCCGCACACCTTAACAATACGTACCAAAGTGCACCACACGAAATGCCAGCGTCAGCGTCACCCACCCAAGCAGCTTACTCTGAATTAGTTCGGTCTGCGTTTCCAACACAAAAGCCAGATGATACACTGCGTTCATCCCAAGATTTCGATAGATCACCACTGCAAGAAAACCTAACGCAACGAGCTCCACGATCGCAAACACAAAAATGGAATCAACCGCATCGCCGATGGTCTCCGTCGTAACTCCAGTTAGTTCGGAATGATACTTGGCACTCTGGAAATTCACCATCACGTACATGAAAACCCCATAGAAAAACGGAACGAAAGCGTCAAGAAGCGCACTTAGCAGGATGCACTCTACTGTGAACATGACTTCGAGAGACTCCCGGAGAACACACGGGTGCTGCTTCACAATTGTGTTTTCTTTTGGATCGCTGGGTCGCATTTCAGGTTTTATTGAAGGACCAATTCTGCTTCGGTCGCGACGATCAACCCACGTGGCTCCACGACTGATCTTGCGGTATTTCTCAAAGCCAGTGTCGCTCTTAATCTCGACTGGTTTGTTACTTGGAGCAGAATATCTTCGTCTCTGCAAATTTCCACTTCGAGGTATTACCTCTATCCGATTAAGAAGTTCGTGACTTTGAGATGAGATGCTGTGTCGAAGGCATGAGCGAACGTTTATTCGTTGTCGATTTTGCCTTTCAAATATGTCACCGCATCGAAGAATCTGACAAGCAGCACTCAATAACGATACGTCTTCTTCCAATGCGCCCACAACCTCTCTTAGCCTCGATAATATAGTTACTGTTCGGCGGTGCAAGCGGAATAACACGATCGCTGACTGAACAATGTCGATAAGTACTATAACCACCACTGTCGACGTTGACGTCGCGCTCTCCATACTTGTAGCCATGTACAGGACATGGAAAAAGTCAACGGTAAAAATCACAGCCTCGGGCATCATATCCTCCATGTGCGTCACACAGCGCAGTGCAACATTCTTCACTATTAACTTGATAACAGGTAGTAGCAAGATGACTGGTAGTTGGTAGCTGGTACCATTTACAGCATGGAATAAAACTTGGTACGCTGGATAAATTACTGCCATGAACTGTTGAGCTGCAATGAAATATCCAAAACGGTAAAGTCGTTTTCTGTGTCGTAACACTTTTCGAATGACCGGAATCCCTACCACCACGCAAATCGAAGTGATCGATACGGCGTAAAATGCTGGTACCAGTGTGATTACAATGAACGGGATTGGGAACCAAACATTCGCCGCAAAAGTTACAGCCACGATCATCTGTACGACCATCACACAAACAAGCAGAACCAGTAGTTGACGATAGGATATTACGAAGTCGTGAAGTAGATATTTGGCTTGGATAGTGGCTGTGTACAACACAGCTCCGATCACCAGCGCCGCGCGGACCCAGAATCCAAAATTCTCTCGCCATCCTAACGCAGGATCTTCGAGTGGCACTGCTTCTTGAGCAATAATGAAACATTCTGCAGGGAGGAAAAACGCCACACACACGAGAATGGCGTGTAGTCGAGAGTTTTTCTGCGTGTACTCATCCAGTGCTAGCAACCGCTCAATTGAGTATTTACCGCCCCGGTAACTCAGGTGAATAGCTGACCAACACTGTGAAAACTTAAAAAACCAACGACGAAGGCATGCACATCTTCTCGCTGATATGTTGCTTTGAGCCGCGTCAGGGATGTCCCACGACGCCGGATAGATCATTTTACAGATGTGAAAGTCATCGAGTCGCAACGGAGAGCGATTGACCGAACAAATGATGTGTAGTCTTAAAGAGGTAGAAAATGTATTTTAAGCAGCTAGATTTTGTTACCTTTTTAGCTTTTTTTGTTTTCAGCATTCTGCAGCGAGCAAACATTTCCGTCTCCATCGCCTTCTATAGTACGAATTAATACGACGTCCTTTGTCACGTAAACTCATCCACTCTTCACGCTCGGCAGCTGTAACATTCGGTAACAAATCATGTTTCATGTCGTGATTCGAGTCAACGTCATGCAGCAAAACGTAATTGGTCATTCGTTCGTATCGCAGACGCATATGTCCACGAACCACCGACATTTTTCGGGTTGGATTGTTGCTATACACGACTCGTTCCCCAAATTTGATCTTCCGCTTGAGTGACCGACCCACTCCGTCCTGTTCAAAGCCTCCATCAGGAACTCCAGTGATATCTGCCAGAGTATTGAGGATATCGTACTGCTCCGTTGCATCGTCGATGACCATCCCTGCTGTATCGCTCAGTCGGTTCTCGGCGATAATAGTGCCAGCCACACGCGTCGCAGAAACGTCTCGATCCTCTGGAATATCGTTACCAAACTCTGGTCCTTGGCCGTGATCTCCAGCGATAACGATGATCGTATCATTCAAGATTCCAGCTTCGTCCATACGATCCAGGAACTT
The DNA here is from genome assembly GCA_033557915.1 of Phytophthora tentaculata. Taxonomy (NCBI): domain Eukaryota; phylum Oomycota; class Peronosporomycetes; order Peronosporales; family Peronosporaceae; genus Phytophthora; species Phytophthora tentaculata. Next base: position 6,220,320 of record JAUCEA010000009.1, read on the forward strand.
GCCCATTTCTAAGTCAGCAAAGTACCGCATTTCGAGGAAATTCTTGATATTGTCAGCGTATTCTTCGCCATCATAAAGTGCCGAAAAATCTGGTTTTTCGGCTTCGTCGTACCATCTCGGACGCTGCTTAAAGTCCACATGGCTGGAGATCGTGTAGAGGTTCAGGAAAAGAGGCTGCTTCGGCTCTCCATTCATCACGCGATTCTTCTGTTCGACTGTTTTATTCACCATCAAATCGCCCAGAAGTTGGAAACGTAAATCGTCGTGCACTCCCCAGTTGAGTCCTCGATGTTCAGAGCCATCCCAGTCACTGTGATTAATACCGAGATTACTTTCAGCGAGTTCCTTCATCTCATTTCGACTCCACACGGTGTCGAATCCATGAGCTGGAAGGAACAAATCCCATCCATCATAGTTTGTCAAGCAGCCAGTAGTGAAGAAAGTCTCGTACCCTTTAGCCTTATAGAGCTGCGGTAAGCCAGACAATTCGACTTGTAGCTGCCCTTTAGTCGTGGCAGACTTGATCGCGCTATCGAACGGGATCTGACCAAACAGGAGACTCCCTAACGAGCGACTTGTGCGCCAACTGGACCAGAAATTGCGCAGTGCGATGCCACGTTTGGCCCATTTATCGAAGCTCGGAATGATCGTGATATTGCTTCCCTTGAACAGGTTAGAAGGGTCTTGGTCACCCACAAGGTAGTGCGAATCGTAGTGTCGGAACGCCTCGACTACGATGACGAGAACGTTTGGTGGGTCTTGGTCGCTGATATCAACGTCGAAAGCGAGCTCTTCTGTGAAGCCAGTGGTGCGTCGATACAGTGTGTTATTTCGAAACATCGTGTGTTTCTCGCGTTCGTCTATAAAAGACTCAAACCACGCGCCTCCAATGATATTATCACTGGCACTGGGCTGCAGAGCGTGGCTGAACAACTCGTTCTAAGTTGTATTCAACGCCGAGTAGGCGACGAGAGGCGAGCTTGCTCTACTCAATACAACCACAAGTCCGGGAATCAATACCAGACCGAAGACCAGTGCACTATATCTCTCCAAATACTTGCAGCAAGTGTACAGTCTAGTGGTCGTTCTGTTATCGGCATATTTCATAGGCTTCATCACTTCATCTTCGTTGATCGTCAATGCCTCATCAGTGCATTTACTCTCGTCTTTAAACTTTAAGCGTCTTGACAACTTTTCCATTGATTCCGGCTCATCAACAGCACTCTCGAGATCATGACAAACTGCTGTTCAGCTGGATCCAAGACGCTGTACGCGTGTAGCTCACGTTGACCAGTGGAAATAAACTTAATCTGCATTGGATTCCAACTTGAAAGATCCGCCCACGTCATCCAGATCCTTACTATGGCAAAAAAAGTCGCCGTGATCACGAGAGCAGCCACGTTCAGAACTACGTAAATGGTCTGGGAGTTGGATACTGCGAAGGCGTCAGCGTGGTCCATCTCCTCGATCGCCATCATGACAAGTTCGAATAAGAAGCGCATCTCCCGTAGACGAACGATGACCACGTCGGCGACAAAAGGGATCATAATGGCTACAAAAAGTAGCCAAGACACCTGAAAGGTGAAAATCTTGACACTAAGTCAAGCAACGCCTGCATTATTTTGGAATGCGAGGACGCGAGGCTTTAGGAAGGTGCCAAATAGCCACAGAATAGACGTAAAATACGTCGCACAGACGAAATTTTCCAGGAACCTGAGAGTCAATATTTCCAATACTACGAAGGCTGTGCCCTCTTCAGCACTCCCGTACATCTTGATCAACGAGCTGAGAGCCGTACAACGGTACATGGAGAAAGTGACAAGCACAACAGAGTAGACGAAGGCCCATCCTTTCCACGGTCTTTTCGCTTGCTTTGGAGCCTTCATCGCCAACGTCAAATGAGAAGTGAGCGCACCTCCGCCGTCAGCACATTGAGCCAGGCAGTCGTCCCAATTCTGCACAGAATTTTGAGATTACAACTCGACGATGTTGTTGTTTATCATCACAGAGTCTCTGACAGAGGAGAGGCGACATGGGTATATTAGAACGGGTAGTACCCTATCGTAGGTACCCGTCGGGTACGATAGAAATCTCACGCCAATATTTTTCTGTGCTCTCATAGAGTTCACGGTCCCACAGTTTCCTTTCCTTATTATCATTTACAGCAACAGGTCCAATCCTCACTTTCAACAATCTACAGTTAGAAGACACTTGCCTACCCAGCGCTCCGTGTAGTAAGAGTTGATTTGGCGTCCTGCATCACGCCATTTTATCCATTCCGATCGCTCATCTGCTGGCCATTTTGGCAACAAGTCTTTTATCATGTCGTGGTCCTTGTCAGCATCGTGCAGCATCATCGAGTCTGTCACTTTATCGTACCGCAGCCGCAAATGGCCTCGTACAACAGACATTTTCCGGGTGGGGTTGTTGCTGAACACGACTCGTTCCCCAAACTTAATCTTTCGCTTGAGTGACCGACCCATCCCGTCTTGTTCGAAGCCACCTTCAGGCACTCCAGTGATGTCTGCCAGTGTGTTTAGGATATCATACTGCTCCGTGGCATCGTCAATTATCATTCCCACAGCGTCACCTAGACGTCCTTCAGCAACGATCGCTCCAGCCACACGAGTAGCAGAAACGTCTCGATCTTCGGGCACATTGTTGCCAAATTCTGGTCCCTGGCCGTGGTCGCCCGAGATAACAACGATGGTATCGTTCAAGATCCCGCTTTCAGCCATCCGGTCCATGAATTTGCCGAACTCCATGTCCGAGAAGTACCGCATTTCGAGGTAATTTTTGATGTTGCTCGCGTACTTTTTACCCCGATATAACGCCGAAAAATCGGGTTTCTTAGCTTCATCGTACCATTTCGGACGTTGTTTATAGTTGACATGACTAGAAATGGTATAATGATTGAGAAACAGTGGCTTCTTCGCTTGCCCTTTGGCCATACGAGTCCTCTGATCCCTCGTCTTGTTCACCAGCAAATCACCCAGTAGCTGGAAACTCAGATCATCGTGTACACCCCAGTCGAGTGCGCGTTGCTCTGGGCCATCCCAGTCGCTCGGTTTGACCCCTAGATCACTTTCTGCTAGCTTTTCCATCTTGTCGCGGTTCCACACTGTGTCGAATCCATGAGCAGGGAGGAAGAAATCCCAGTTGTCGTAGTCGGTCACACACCCCGTGGTGAAGAAAGTCTTGTAGCCTTTCGCCTTGAAGAGCTGAGGCAAACCAGATAACTTTGTACCACGTTGGCCTCCCGTCGTGCCGGACCTGGTCACACTATCGTACGGTAACTGTCCAAACATGAGACTCTCGACTGACCGACTTGTGCGCCAACTGGACCAATAATTACGAAGAGCGATGCCTCGTTTGGCCCATTTGTCAAAGTTTGGGGTTATTGTGATGTTGCTGCCCTTGAACAAGTTGGACGGGTCTTCATCGCCCACCAAGTAGTGCGAATCATGATACCGGAACGATTCGACCGCGATAACTAGAACATTCGGTGGATCTTGGTCGCTAACACTGACGTTAAAGGCGAGTTCTCCTTGAAAACCAGTCGTCCGTCGATACAACGTCCCATTGCCAAAGAGTGTGTGCACTTCGCTGTCATCGATAAAAGATTCGACCCCGAGGCGAGCAGAGTCTCCAAACGCTGAATTGCCGCCCATTGTTGGCTCCAGAACGTGGTAGAGCAGCTCGTTCAGCGTCGTATTGAGAGCCGCGTACGAAATGAGAGGCGGGCTTACGTGACTGAGTGCCACCACAAACATTGGAAACAAAACCAAGCCGATGAGTAATTTAATCCTTCGTGTACGGGAGACTCCACTTGGGCTCACACGACGGAGTATAGCCAGCTTCTCATCAGTGACATTGATGGAATCGCTCTCTACCACTTCGCTGTCTTCGTCGATTGCAACGATAGAGTACTGCGAAGAATTAACGTGTTTTTCACATCCGGTAACGCCGTGTTCCCCTTTTACTGAGTCTGTGTGCATTGGGACCAACTCGGCCATTTCGTTAGGACTCTCCAGGTCTTGTACGGTATCGTCATTATTAGTTCGACTTTCAGTCTGGCTAATAGAAGTGCAGCTTGCATGTCGTGCTCGTGAATGAACCCAGAGTAGTGGTATCTGCGTTGAATTCCTGCTCGAGAGATCAGTCCACGAAGCCCATGTACGCACGACCGCGAAGAAAGTAGCCACAGCCACCAGTGCAGCCACGTTCGAATGCGCATCTGTGATCTCTGAGCTCGATACTGCAACCGCTTCGATGTGGTCCTTTTCCTCAATAGCCATCGCAACCAGATCAAACGTGAAGCGCATATAGCGAAGACGAACAATGACCGCGTCCGCTACGAAAGGCACCATCAGTGCCAGGAAGAGCAGCCACGACACAATGAAATTCAGCCCTTTGGTGGCAAGTAATGCACCCCTGGAGTGCGCAAACATTCGGTTGAAAGGAGGCTTTGCAAATGTATCGAACAGCCACAGAACGCAGGCGAAATACGTCGTACAGACGAAGTCTTCCAGGAATCCGAGAGATAAAGCTCCAATCGCTACACCAACTGTAGCGTGCTTGGTAGTGCCGTACATTTTGTTCAATCCATACAGAGCTGTGCAGCGGTATATCAAGAATGCGGTGAGCGGTATAACGTAGACAAATACCCAGCCAAGTCTCGAAGAGTGACTGTGAATAAGCGCCAAGTAAGATATTTTTTGTTTCATCCAGTGCAAAATAGCAAGAGTCTTCGGCACTTTTAGAGATGGAGAAGAGGAGTCGCGCTTTATGTCATAGAGATCATCGTCGGGCATCCTCGTATTGTGTGAAGTGAGACGCTGCAGTGCAGTGTTCGTGGGAAAATCGAGAGTGAGATCACAGTATTACGCTTGGGGGTTACGTAGGTACAGACGTGTGGATAATCCTGCCACGTGGTGCTGGCCCTTCTCACCGAAAAACCTTGTCTCTTTTTTTAGTGTTTTAGAAAATACTATTTTTAAGTAGTAAAAAAATTATGTTGAAGTAATACTCGTAAAAAAATGAACTTTAATGAACGAGCCGCGATGATAATTGTACACAGCAACGAATGCTGTTTGGGATGACTGACAGAAAACAATAAGCTCACCTTAGCACCTGTATAGGAATTGCTTTAATTCTGTCTTAAATAAATGCTACGCACGTTTTGTTTGGGCGTACCATGTTGTGGGAAGAACGATTGATTTGTCAAGGGGAGTTATACTCATTTAGGCATATCACTTGAAGTACGTTGACTTAAAGCTTTAACTTCAGCGAGGACCTTAACGTAAGGTACAGATTTCGTCAGCGCTACCTCGTACTGCATAATTGCTACTGTCCGCTAAGCGCTTCGTTTCAGTAGCACACTTATATACCTTCGTGTTCAAGGCCACAAGCAGGAACTGAGATTATCCGATTCGTCATGCCATTTTGCAACATAGGCAGCATCCGCCTGAAAAAGAAAGATTCCAGCTCACATATCATATCAACATTTCAACTTGCCTTAGCCTTGTCCCTCTGCTGGTCCAGCAGCAGGCTGTCCATGATGCTGGCGGATACATAGTCCGCTCCTCCTTCCTGACTCTCGACCCTGGGAGCAAATTTGTTCTGCTCCGCCAGTTTGAGCTCGGCCATTGCAAGGCTCGCTTCTTCGGTGCGACGTACTCCTTCCTGCATTTCGTACTCCCCTGCAGACGCCAGCGAGACACTTGAGCGACCTCCTGCTGGCGACGTGGACGAGTGTACCACCTGTTCCCCTGCTCCTGCTACAACGGTTGCCGAGTGGTTCACTGTACTACGCGGTGCGGTACGCGGGTTTGCATCACTCGTGGGTTGCAGAGGACGACGCATACTTCCAACGCTCGTGAGCTCAGTCCGGATCTCATTGAGCTCCTCGATGCCACGCTGGAACTCGCGCTGTAACTTGACGATATCGTTGTCCTTAGTGGCGTCGAAGAATTCTTTCTTGGCACGAAAGATGGCGCCGACACTGCGTCCGCTGTACAACCCTACGAAGCGGCCGATCTTGGGCAGCTCTCTCCGTCCGAGCAAGAAGCTCGACATCGTCACCGTCACGAGCACCGTGCCCCAGTGCACCATGGTGAATTATCGAGACTTTGTGGTGAACACCAAATGTACCATAAATTATGGTACAGCACCATGGACTGTGTGGCGGACACCATCTGTACCACAAATTAAAATCCTGTGACCGTACTTAGTCGAGTTGGTGCGTGACTTTTGGTAACAGTACTCACTTCTGACACTAGGTATGCATGCACTGCTCTCAACTCTGGGAAACCCAGATATCGCGGCCTTCACGAGCATTTAATCATTCCGGGTAATTTTTATGTGTGTTTGGGAGCTTTAGCGACCCGGTGACGATTTGGCCCAGGCCAGGTTTTGAAGCATTGTTGTCATTTTAGCGAAGCAACAAAAGCTGTAATACAGTATCCATAGCATTAATTCAGTCAACAATGGAGTTGAAATAGATCACACTATGACGCATATCTCAACAATGCCACCGCGTGATCGACGCAGTAGACGCAATTACAATATAATGGTTTAAGATCGTCCTGCCACGACTCGGTAGCTGGATACGCAGAGCCTACACTACGGGGCATCTTAGTGAAGGTTCTGCGTATCCAGCTACCGATATTGGAGGGAGGTGGTGGCGCGTAGCACTGGATTATTAGACAATGGCGGTGTCGACTGTGACGGTGGCCGAGTCACTGTAGAGTAAACCTAAACAGCTACTGCATGAGCGGCGATCGCACTAAGCAAGATAATTTAAACTGATTTAGCCATACCACGTCATCTTCATAGAACACAGCATCTCAATACGCTGCTCCACCTTAAGCCTAACACCTCGTGCTCTGCAATGCTAGTCAGCCCTATATGGTTTTTAGTTTTGTGTTTCACAGTAGTGTTTTCTGTGCGTTTGACGCCAACAAATTCGTAAGCAGTTTGCTTACTCCCCAAAATAACAGCGATTTGTATTGAAAATTCGTCCGGGCTAAAACGAATTCGTGTGCGCACAGATGCACAGAAAACGCAAAAGTTTTCATACAAAAACGGCGTCAGACGCCAACAAATTCAAAAGAATTATGCATTATCAATTCTTTTCTCAAAAAAACTATTAATGCCGTGGCTTGCACGGGGAAGCTCTGGCTTCAAGTACTAGAATGGGTGTTGAACTGAGTTAGAGAGGAAAATAGTACGTATAAAGCGTAGTATAGTTAATTGCTAATTCGACGGTCGAGCTTCGACCTACCCGCCAAACGAAAACTTTATGCTATTAATTAACCCTATACTCGCATCAACGCATCTTCTGCGCCTGCTTCGCAGCCGTAGCATCTGCTACAAACAATGAAACCCGCCACAGTCGCCTCTAATTTCGATTACGAGCAGTACTTAAGTAAGTACTTTAGTAAGTAGGCTACAACAAGCGTTAATGAAAGCAGAACACAGTTTGCAAGTGGCTTTTTAATATAGCCCACCTTTTTTAGTGTCATTCATGATGATCTTTAATTAATCTCTTTCCTTCAAGCAACATCATTTGGGTGATTGGGTTTTAATGTCTTCCCTAGCCGACACAAGCAACATTCACGTTCTCTTTTTCATTGTAATGCGGCTATAGGTTATAAGGGTTTCACCTGGCTCGTTTTCTATAGATCCTAGAATCCCGCATTTGCATCTGTAGCCTCTTCATCTAGTTTGAAAGTGAGTAGCGGCACGTTTGGCTAAAAAATCCTGGCGTCCCTCTGATATACTTGAAGTAACAGTTACATCAAGTACTACAGTTTATTTGTGGGTAATATTGAAAATCGACCTTTTCCTTAGTGGCGTATAGAGTTTTTTTAGGCAGAATCGCACCTCTGTAAATACTCTATCCAGAGAATTTCATGACTTCCTGCGCAAATTCTCGCTTTGTCACCGCTTCTGAAGAGCAAGAAAAATACAACGAAATTGACTCGTTTTTTTAATTTATTTTAGCGGATTATGGAAGTGTCTCGAATAACAGAACCCTTTCTGGAGAAATGGGTAGGTGCTCAACATGTCCGATATGAATGATGCCCTAAGATGACAGCACGCTTCTAAATTAGCTATCGAGTACAAGAAGTGAAGGGCAATGTTTCATAAAAGTAATAATACTGGAAATGTCTCATAGAGGTATACACCGGATGAATTCCACGGTACTGATGTAAACTGGGTCAGCATTCGTGTCGCCGGCACAAAAGGGTTTTCTAACGTATTTCTCAATGGATGATTATGATGAATTCGTGAGTCGTTGACGAAAAGATTCTCGGTCTTTGCTGTTGTTTGTTCGTTTCATGTAATCTGGCGTCTTGTTCAGACACCAGCATTAAAGCTCGGGCATTTGCTCACAAACACAGAATAAATGATAGCAAAAAGCCGCCTGTACAATATCCCATACGCGGCAGTTTGTGCGGCAAAAAGAAACAAACAGTTGAGCGCAGCCGGTAGACACCAGCCAGAAATTCTGGCCCAGAAAAGCTGATCTGATGGAAGTAAGACCCTTCTGTGGTGGAGATATTCTAATAAGTACGTTACTAGTCAGCGTAAGTAGTCATGTGAATGGTCAATATAAGCTTAATGACGTATGTCTGGAGACTGCTGACGTCAAATTCACGAAAAGTGTAGGCATGAGTTTGGCCATAAAGCTTAACCCCGATCAGACTTTTGCTGCCATTTACAGTCACACCTCTAAATGTCGCCCGATTGGCTCGGGAAAAAATGTATTTTTATTTATAGAATTGGTCAGATAGAGAAATGGCTACATGTATTTATCTTGCATCCAGTGTCCGCTGTCGCCTACGCTTCACCACTTGCGTTCGCACCAGCTTCGTCAAAGATTGCAGCATACTCTGTTGGTCTTTAGTGTCCCCTCCACATTGAAACAGGAGCGCTGCAAGCTCCACCCAGTACGCAAGAGCTGTTAATGCATGTACTGGTGCCTGTTCTTGGTTGTCACTATCGTCTTCATCAAGTGAGTTGCTGCTGCAGTCAACGTCTATAGGCTCGTATCTTCGTCATCTGAATCGATGTCTAGAAAGTCGTCAACGCTCTCATAAAACGTCAATTCCAGTCAGCATGGGGCATTGTCAATGAGCAGCAGGACGTTGCGATTTTGAACAGCCATCTTCAAGTTGAAGTGTTGTATTAATACCCACTCGGAAATATTCTGGCTGTCATCCATGTTCTCTTTTGCTATTGTAGAATTGAAGAGCCTTGCCTTTTAGAGCACGAACACTCCCACCAATAAAACAACGGGGGGTTCTGTCGATAAAAGAAACACTAAAAATGAGGAGGATTCGATGAACTGGCGGTAGACCTCCGACCCTGACTGTCATGTAGCGAATTGAGAGGGTTTTAGTCAGTTAGAGAGTGTGGAATATTGAACCTCAGGTCGCTTATAGAGGTTCAAATAAGGAGGTGTGACTGTACCTTGATTTCACTATTTTTGTACCACAAATTTTGTCCTATCGAACCGTCTAAGACAAATTGTGGTAGGTACACTATAGTGAAATAAAATAAATGGCTTATTCTCCTTCAAGAGGGGGACTGTGGTTAATGACGCCAGTTTAAATGGCATACTGCGTACAAGTCAAAAAAGTTGAAATTGAGGCATATTTGCACCGATACGAAGCCGGTACAAACCGTTGATACCGGCCCGTACGCATTAAGAGCATCTCCAACGGTATTGTGTATTGCAAAATTGATTAGGTGACATGAATAAAAGCTTCTTTCCCTTATTAGTCCGTTTGAGATTGCTTCTTCATTTTTCCAATACTTGTTTCCGCTTCAATAAGAGATACTCCTTGCCAAATTCCGCGAGGAGTCGGCATGTGCACACATGATGGACATTTCAGCTTGTTCTCTTAGTGTCTTATGTTTTCCTCCATGAGCTGCACTTTTCTCCTCGCAACCTGGACTTGTTCTTTAAGGATTTCGACTTGCGCAACCGTTGCCTTCGCCAACTCACGTTGGGCATGCATTATAGCCGTATCAACTTGTCCTTTTTCAAGATGCTGGAGCTTAGCTTTCTTCTTTCCTGCAGACTCAGGCCTCTAAGTCTGCAGACCACCAACGCGAGACTGAAAACATTTACAAAAAGCGCACCTTCATTAACATCTTTAATTGAACTCACGTCTACCGAGACGCTGTTTTCATCTGAAATTATACCACAAATATAAATAAAAACTACTTTAAAAAATATATTTTAAAAATTAATAAGCATACCTTCACCGTCTAGCTCATCAACTTGTGCTCCATTCGGTATACGAGATCACTGGCGTGGGCGTGGTATGTATACGAAAATGCAGATTTTGGGGGCTTTTGAGTCCATTTGTTTTGTCGTCACTGATGATCATGTTGTGGAGAATTATGCACCACTGCATAATAATATTTAATTCTTTCTAAAGACCAAGTACGGACTGGTTGCGCCACTATAGCAAAGCAAGATTGTATTACTGCAAATGCACGCTCCACGTCTTTACGAAAATATTCAATGCTGTTGGAAATGCTCTAAGCATCTTGGCATATTTGCACCGCTATTAAACCGGTACATACCGTACGCAAAACCGGTAATATTTGCTAGGCTGGCTTGCCAGCACTACAGTGCTTCTTATATCAGTATAATTGAATATTTTAGTTGTGTTTCGGTTTTTGAGGGTTTAACGAGCTTCTAATATCCATAATACAAGGCATAAATTCAGACATATGTGTTATTTCTAACAGACCGCGTTGTAAAAAATATTTACGAACCCCCTCGGTGGTCATCAGTTGGCTTTAAATTCCTGTTAAGGGGGTTCCTATCGTGGAATGTACCGTAAAAATGGATCATGGCTTACAAAACCTCGGTAGAGTCAAAACTACCGTATTCCACGAGTTCTCTGCAACCACGGATTTCCTGTAACAGACGTAAAAAGTACATACAAACCTAGCAAGTTTACTGTATTAACCCATTTTTATTTTCTTCTTATATACTTGAAGTGGCCTTATTACGCGGTTGCAGAGATCTCGTTCAATACGGTATATACCGGTAAGAAATAAGTAAAAAGTGGTATATACATTGAACATGCTAGTTTTGTATGTACTTATTACGCCTGTTGCAGGAAATCCGTGGTTGCAGAGAAGTTCTCTCTGAAAGAACTCGAGAGGCTCTGGGAGAACTCGTGCAACACGGTACCACTTGAAGTGACCTTTTTACGCGGTTGCAGATATCTCGTGCAATACGGTACTGTAAAGACCGTCAAAGTTTCACTCAAACCTAACAAAATTAATTATACATATAATAAATATATGGCTGCTGATATTTTACTGCAGTTTATTGCTCGCGTTAACGCCTCCGCAGCAGCAACCACATTTTACCTCACGAACGGCTCGTTTTATCCAGGGTTGTCAAGGAGGACGTCGGTACGTTGAAGGTTTTCGCTCATGGAGATGCTATGATGCCGTATCGACGGATATACGGGGTATAAGTATATCAGTGAGAGATTGTCAGAAACACTGGTAAATATATAGTTTGATATCGGTACGGTTTTAAGTGAATTCCTCCGGCGTTCTGTCCAATTGAGATTTTCTCATAGTTAAGTACCTCAAAAAAAGATTATATGCTTGAAAATGTTTTCCATTTTAAAATTATTTGGGCCCCCGATGACCAGCCGCTGGTCATCGGGGGCCCAAACAATTATTGGTGTGAGGGTGTATTCCAAGTCTAGGGATTTCTACCGAGGGGATTGTGTGTAAAAAGTTGTTTAATATTACGGTTAATTCCCAGAATTCGGTTTTTCTGATAGGCACTATTTCAATAAAAATAGATAGAAAGGGAGAAACAATAAAATCATCACAATGCATCATTTCAAATGAATTATTCATGCAATTTGCGCGAAGTGTTTCAAACGCTTAGGAACAATCATGGCATGCCTCATCACGGCACTTAGTCTGACTAATTATCGTTCCGTTAGTAGGAGATGTTTACTATAATCCGGAGCAGTCCAGCCGAGGTCGATCCTTTCCAAGGTAGCTCTGCTTCAGTAAACGGGCAGCGCTAACGCAACAGCAGCACCCTCCTGCAGGCGAAAAGCGTTCACCAGCATCGCCTCATCGGTCTGGCTCTTCACTTCGTAGTCGCATCAGCGCCTGCCGTTGGCGCCAGAGCACTGGTGCAGCCATCCTCGACGTACTGCCGTTCCCTATCTCTTCCACGACTTCCGAAATGTTCCTTTCTCCGACAGCTTCTTCCCGCCATTCCTCCCGTACACCTGCATCTCCGACATTCGTATCATCTTCACCTCCGGACCGTTCACTCGATTGTTCGCCTGCCTGGGCTCGTGCAGGCGTTTCTTCTTCGGATGCGCTCGTTGCTCGCTGCTCATCCACGCCGGGACTGGCATCCACCAAGCGAAATCGTTGGTCCGCGGCTGAATCGGTAGCCTGTCGGCTATCTACGCGCCGCACTTCATCGTCGTTGACGTCTCGACGTCCACATCACGCGGCTCTCCGCCACCGTTCTGTACTGCTGCGCTGCTTTCAAGCACCACGTCTTCTTGACCTCGTTGGCCGTTCTGGCCTAGGCCCCCGTCCGACATTGTCACCGCAGCCGCTGAACCGCTGGCAGGTGTGATAGGCTCCACAGTGGGGCCTTCTCAGATCACCGCCAGTCCGTCCTCGTCTTCGTCGTCGATATCTGTTGTCGTCCTTCTCTCTATCTTGTCCAGCATACCATCCATGCAGTGATAGGACGTCATAAATATGCAATGCGTCACCAACGTGTCGCCCCTGTCGTGGCGAACCACCAGTCAATTGTCATACCCGACACCTTCGACAATCTTCGCTGGACCCATCTAGTGATGGGCCAGCTTCGTCACTCCTCGTCCTCTCGGTGGTCGCATTACCCACACAACGTCCTTAACTTTGAATCCCGTCGCCGTTCTCATTCTCCGGTCGCAGTACTTCTCACGACGCGCTTGATTGTGCGCGACTGATCGGCGTGTAATCTGCGTCGCCATTTGCATATGCTTCACTAGGTTCAGGTGGTAGTCAGCCCGCTGACCAATATGGGTGACTCCACTCGCTCTAAGTAGTTAATTTGCGACGCTCCCAAACACCGCCCCATAATCATCTCGTTCGGCCTGAAGCCGGACGTGGTGTCTCGTGCTCAGCCATGTACATCGTCACCATTGCGCTGGCATCTCAATCAGCCCTAATAATGCAGGTCTGTAAGGAATACGTACCGCCTGGCGAGCCTGCAGCCACGCCATCAGCTCATCAATCACCATCCCGTTCAACTCGTGTACACCGTCCGTCACCAACTCGCTCAGGGGCCCATACACCAGCACGCTCCGCTCGATCGCGCACCTCGCCACGTCGCGATCCGTTTGCGACGTCTATCGCATACCTCGTAGAATACTCCACCACAGCAATAACGTGTCTGTTCCCACGCTCAGTGACGGGCAACAGGAAACACCGATTGCTACTTGCCGTCTCGATGTACACTACTCCGTCTACCTCGGAAAACATCTGTGTGCCGTACCTACCTGCCTTCTTCCGGCGCTTCGTCTGCGCTGACTCCTGTTGTTGTTGCCGGAACTCGGCGTCCGTCAACGGTCCCGTGTCCGCTGTCACGGCGTCTGGCTGCTCGCCCCACTCGTCGCCGTCTACCGCCTCGCTAACTTGAAGCACCGGTGCTCTGGACAACGCGCCCGCCACCACGTTGGTGGAGTCCTTGCGGAACACAATACTGAAGTCGTACTCCTGCAGCTGGAGCGATCACCGGTGTAGCCGTCAAGTCAGGTTCTTGCTACGCATCAGCCAGGTGAGCGCTGAGTGGTTCATCACCAATTCAAACTTGCGCCCATAAAGATAAGGTCTTAAGCGTTTGGTAGCCCACACGACTGCAGCACACTCGCGGTCAGCGATCCCGAACTCGCTACCGTAGGGTTCGAGGCATAGATAATCGGCTGATAGCCCTGCCCTTGGTCTTGTATCAGTGCCGCGCCTACGTCCACCGCCGATGCGTCAGTCAACAACTTGAAAGGCTTTGAGTAGTCTGGGTAAGCGAGTAGAGATCTGGTCGTCCGGTCATTCTTGAGCTGATCAAATGCAACTTTTTTGTGCCGGGACCAACTCCCATCACCCCCGCTCCGTACGCCCCCGCAGCAATTTCGGCATCGGGGCCGCTTTCGACCCAAAAGTCGCAATAAACCTGCGATAATAGCCAGCCAGATGCACGAAGCGTTTCACGTTCTTGTCGTCCTGATGCACGGGGCACTCCCGCACACTTGGCTAGGTTTTGCAAGGGCTTCGCGCCGTCCTCACTCAGCTCGTAATCGAGATACTCCAGACGCGTCGTCGCGAAGCTGCACTTCGAGGCCTTCAACGATTAACCGGCCTGCTTCAACCGCTCTGGCCCTATCGCCAACTCGACCACCTGCCTCGACACGCCGCCCTTCTAAAAAATAATTATGTCATCAAAGTAGACAAGCAGCGTCTCCACGTAAGGCCGCTTAACATATCGTCCATTATCTTCTGAAATGTGCCGGGTGCGTTAGCAAATCCGAACGACATCCAATGAAATGGAGCCGTCCTCGTCTCGGAACGAATATGGTATTGTCCTTGTCTTTTTCCGCGACGGTTACTAAGGTTCAAACTCGTGTGCATACGTGGTCCGTGCGTGCTTTCCAGTGTCTCGTCAATACTGGGAAGCGGGTACACGTTCTTGACTGTGATGGCTATCAGTAATCTGTAGCCAATGCAAATCAGCATCGAGCAGGACAACGGGGAACCCCTATGCTCCGTCACCTTCCTCGATGATCTCATATTGTCGACCTCGCCAGTGATCATCTCGTGCTCCTTCTGTGCGTGACTACGAGGGCGCACTTTAATCGGGGTTTCGTTACCCGTGTGTATTCGTGATCCACGCCATGGGTCGCCATCGGTGGACAGCCCTGCCGCGGTTCTAGTTGTGCAGACTAGTCACGTAGTAACCGCAGTGATAGATCACGACCAATGCCGCTCTTTTCTCCAGTGTCCAACTGGACTTCGTTGCTCAGCGGCTCCTTTCGCACAGCCAGCACCTCGTTCAACCAGTCCTTCGCTTTGGCGTCCTCCAGGTCGCAATTCATCTCGATGTCCCCCATGTCGTTCTTCAGGGGGGTCCAGCTGCCAAACGCTTCACGACTGGGCAGCTTCGTAGGCTTCCCCACCACGTTCACCACTGGTACCTGGGTCCGTCCTTCTCGTACCGGTGTCAGTGTAGGGGTCAACAACAGATACGACTCCTTCCGTATTATCGGTACGAGCATGCCGACCGCATCGTTACTCGCCTCCACCGCCAGGTTCACGTTGTGCAAGGCCTGGGTGATCACTCTGGCCCTCTTGACCAGCCACACCTTGGTCGGCAGAACTTTCTATCGCTCCATGTTCCCTATACCCATGAGCGGCACCACCACATTAGTGTCGTCGTCGTACCACTTAATCTCACTGGCGACGAAGTCGATCTTGACGCCTTGAGAATACATACAATCTTCCCCGAGCAGGATGTCACTCATAGCACTCGACGAGCAGTGCGTCCACTTGCAACTGTTGGCGATAATGTTTCTGGAACGCGAAGCGCCACACTCCCCGCCCACGAGCCTCAACTCCCCGGAAACCTACCGCTCTTTTGCGTCCTAAACGCACGTTAAAACTGCCTTTTAGACCTACCGCTGGAGATGCTCTAAAGAGAAAGCTGGATGCTGTTTGCCCATATCTGCCGTGTTTGTCTATTTTTAGGGCTCATTGAATTTGTTGACAGAGGCCGAAGGCAGCGCAAGAATGAGTCTCGGCATTATACGCCAATAGCCTATCGAAAACTCGTTCCCTTTGGATGCCTTGAAATGGCCCTACGCGCTGGTATCTGGTTCTATACTGCATGTGCATGTGTGTTGAGGTGCATACAAGCAATATCAAGTCGAAACCGCCAAGGTTGGCGCCTGGAAGGGCTTGTGCACTACGTGCGCAATAGTGGATTCTCGTACTGAATAGCCGGTCTATTCACTACGATTCTCCCGTAGTCAACAATCACTTTCACCATACTACTTTAGGACTACTTTTTGGTCACTATCACTAGACCGGTGGGTTTTATTGTAATAGTGTAATTTCTTGCAATACCGGTGGAGATGCTCTTAATACCGCCTTCCTCCTACTACTTTGCGCCAGTGCTAGTGCCTGGCCCAATTAGTATGTTCGGTTCATTCTAGTCACAATCGACAAAAAAAACTGTATATGCTACAGTACAGCTCTATTGCTACGTACCAAAATGCAAAGTTAGCATAGTGTGTAAATAACATTCAGGCAATTACTTGAAGTATGAATTACCTAATGGTGTGGCAATAAACTATTTCATTACTTAATTTTTTAGTACCTGATTTCTCAGTATTACCGTAGAACATATTGTGCTTTTCAATGTTTTGTCCTTTTCACTTGGCTGGATCCTCGATTTATAATAAGATGAGGCCATTATTTTTAATCGAGGTCTATAAAAGGTACAAATCGACCTAGTTAGACTGGCTCATAAATCGAGCTGCGGCAAACAAATCGACCGCTCGAGGTCTATTTACCGCCAAATTCACATCGATACCCTGTAAATCAATCGATTTGCCGTTTGAAAGGGTGGTTCCATAACATATAGATAAATCGAAGTCTGCCTTTTCCCATCCCATTATTATGCCTGGATTTACGCTGTGGCTATGCTCGATTTAGGACATAAATCGGAGGGAAATTCCATCACATTATGTGCATCCAGAAAGTTCATATTTATCCTGGACCATTTTCTAACCAATCAACAATCAAAGTACACAAAATACTTGCTTTTTATTGGTAGTTCAGAACTGTCCGTAGATGACCAACGTCCGCTTGCACATAAAATTTACGGTAACGCTATCAATATTTTTATTTGCAAGAAAGTGCTTTAAAATACGCTGCAGAATATTAACCTCCCTACGCTAATACAGAACTTTTGATCAAGTATAGCAATTTAAGGCGGTTGATGAAGTGCATATTTAGAGGAATTTAAGCAAAATGCTTCAAATATGGAAAGTTTTAATGACACGCCAGACTTGTCCAAGGCTTCTATTGTGACCCTTTCAGAGACTAATTTTTATTGAAAACGCTTAGAATGGACAGGCAAGTGATTTTATGTCGATTTGTACCCGTATTCTTGCCAAATTTTGGATGTGAACCTCATTTGTCTGTTTTTTTTCTATCATCACTTTGTTTCGAGTTTCATGTCAGACTGTATTACCAAAGCAGTATACAACAAGCAAGTCTGTGGAATCAAACCATATCAGTACGATAGGATATCACGATATACGAGCTCGTCTTAGACAGGTTGGGTTGATATATATATATATATATATATGTTTCGTGTGAGAAATACTACCCGTCAGAGCCGCAGCGTTTTGTTTTTCTAGATGAGTTTCTGCTATAGCTCGAGACAGGCTTAGACCGGTGCCCTGCAGCGTCATCAACACGTTTTGAATACGATCGTCCCTAAGTTGCGTAAGGCCTGTGA
Organism: Phytophthora tentaculata; assembly: GCA_033557915.1. Lineage (NCBI taxonomy): Eukaryota > Oomycota > Peronosporomycetes > Peronosporales > Peronosporaceae > Phytophthora > Phytophthora tentaculata. The sequence continues at coordinate 6,237,910 of JAUCEA010000009.1, forward strand.
CACACACAACCTCGTGTTTCTGCTCTAGAGCCTTGCTCTAATCTAGAATAATCTTCTAGCGGACACCTTGCTACTCATGGGGGTCGGTGGCATTCAATTGGGTTGGGCGTGGGCGGACGATCACCATACCGAAACCTCCAAGCCCACCGTGTAGTGTTCAGTCGGTATGATGTCCATGAAGCTGGCTCGATTAGCTGCTTAGTGCCGATCAGCATAGTGAACTACAGCATCGTTGCTCGACTGAACGCCTAATTCAGGTAGAAGCCATTTTAGTAGTAGTAGTATATAACGCCGAGCCGGCGCTCAAAAACCAACACTGCTATGCAGATAAACTTTAGTATCCATACCCCACCCTTTATAGAGTAAGCGGATTGCGCGTCGACGTTGTGACGCCCCGCCGAGTACCGACAAAGTGGCGATCGATCTGACCGGCGAGTGACGTTGAAGGCGGCCGGAAGTTAGCGGCAGTTGGTGACAGACGTGTGCGATGATCGCCGCCTGGAGGTATCAGCCAGAAGTTCGAAAGGGTACAGGCCGTGAGGAGTCGCCGAGAAAGAAGATCGCACAGGAAAGATGATACGGGGCAATTACACAAAAGGTGAGAGAAGCAAGGGGAGGCGACGACGCAGAGAAAGAAGAGCATTCAGTAGGGTAGGGTAAACTTCATAGGAGAGCTCAGGACGGATGGTTCGGGCCGCCATACTCGCCATTGCGATCTAGCCAGGAGAAGGCAAGGTTAAGCAGCTAATCTTACGCGTGATGTTCTGCGGTTCTGCGGGGCCAGCCTCACCCAACACTAAGAAAGGAGACTTGCAGAGAGGGTCGTGTGGTGTAGTAAATCCCACGTGAGCTCTAGCTACTAGTGTAGTTAGGATATTTCCACAACAATACGTCAGCTAGGATAGCTAACGATCGTTCGGGCGGACCTGAAGACCTCAGTTCTGCCCTGCACCGGGACAGACTGGACCTTGCAAACTACTTATATAGGCCAACCAGTTAGAATAAGAACACGCTACTAGCACGAGCAAAGCTAGCAGGTTTTATGAATCCTCGTGGTCCCAACAGCGGAAGGGTACCAGGCACAGTTAAGCCTTTTAGGAGGGCACCGAGTGTTCAACACTCGGTTGGAAGAATATATAGGAGGCATATACAAGCACTCCTAACCGTGCAAATAGGCAAGATATAGCCGTCACGTAAACCTTCCGATATAGAATCGGCCAATACACACACAGTTTCTTGGCCTTGTCAGATGAACCCTCGCTAGTAAGCTTCGAGTCCACCGACAGGCATAACACACTCAAACAAGCTTGACCAGACGCTTACCTTGAAGCCGGACCTCGCGCTGTGTGCTTGAGTGGAAATTCTGCTCTGTATTTGTGTTGCCCTTTCGGGCCATGTCCTAATATGCAATCCTAATCATGTATACTAATATCAAGTGAACTACGATCCGTTATGGATCTTCTTGCATGCCAAGCGACGCTCACTCCGTCGCATGTGCCTCTTCATCCGTCAATGTCCCTTCCCAGACCGCGGCCGAGCATTCAAAAGGTCGTGGAGACTTCCACGAACTCATCCCAACCGCCACCGAGCCTTCGTACCGTGGCTGGTCAGTTCTTGGCCGCTGAATGCGAATCCGGCCAGTCCCATTATTTATAATAAGGACAGCCTGGGTTCAGTGACATTTCGACCACTAAATGGGCTCAACGAAGACTCGTTGAAGACTCGGTAGTGACATGGTCGAGTCTCTCGCACCGTCAACTCACCGTACGTCATGTGACCGAGTGTTCGTGATTTGGACAACTTGAAGGCCGTCGGGTCTTTGTCTGGTGACAATTGTCGACACAGGCGCGCAAATCGCTACACCATAACTGCCCCTGTCGCAATGGACGCCACGATACTGGTGCCCGTTGTGACACTGCTTCATTCTTTAAATCTTCACATCAGTGCCGAGAAGTCGAAGCGCCTGAATCGTGCTATCTCACGTGCGTTTCAATCACTTGGACCACAGCGTCGGCGGGAACATCAACAGCTGCAGGTAAGTCTGCACATCTTGACCATCAGTCCTCGGTACCTTGCTCATCACTTCTTATCAACCGTCGTGAATCTCAACAGGGTGACACGAGCGTTCGAACGACCCGCCACTGCCGACAGAAGCACTAACAGAACCTTCATCCGCCGCGGCGTCGGTGCCCCCTGCTCCATCGTCTTCCGTTCCTGCCTCAAACTCCGCCGCAGCCTCCACGCCATCTGAAGCCTCGGTCGTGGTGCCACCAGCACCTCCTGAGGCTGCTGAAACTTCTCCGCCTATCACCGAGGATTCGTTGCTCGTGATGCTTGAGGAAAGCATGGAAGCGTTGGTGGAACTCATGGTGACGTCCCTCGTTCCTTATTTGACCTCCATGATTCGCCACCGGGTCCAGCTCAGCGTGGCGCCTCCCTTGCAGGATGATATACGCACACAGCGATGTCTCGAACGCGCGGTCGGCTTCGATGAAGTACTGGCGGCTGTGGAGCCACTTCCTGACGCTCTAGCTGATCTTCCGGCCCAAGTCGGAAACCTTCAGAGTCAGCTCCAGTTTGCGCAGACAGAAGCCAACGCTGTACGTCGCTCGCTTGCCCCTGAGATCATGGCGAGTGAGAACGCTGAGCAGTACCTGAAGACTGCCAACGCTCAAGTCGAGTTACTCCACGCTGAGGTCAAGACACTACGAGAGACGAATGCTCAGAACCGCGTTCTCCTGGAGAAGACCAAGGCTTCCACAGACCAACACACCGAAGAATTGCAGCTTCGGCAGTGTCAGATTGACGCCCGCGACAAGTTCGTCGAGATGCTAGGCAAGCAGCTGGAGAAGGAGCATGAAGTGTTCAAGGCTGGTATTGGTGCGAACACTGAACAGACTCGTCAACTCCACTCCCTCTTGGTCAAGTTGGCCAAAGGCAAGTATATCGATGACGATACGCTCACCGTCCTCGAGAACCAGCAAGCTCGCAATACTCATCTCCTCCATGTCTACCGGGCGCTTCGTTCCCACGTGAGTCTTGCCGGTATGGATCCCGACGTCTTGGCTATAGCCGTACAAGGTATGTATCTTTCCTCTGGGATGGTCACCGACCGTTCGATTACTAACTCTCATTTGCTGTTGCTCGTGACAGGTCTTACCTCGGGTGAGCTGGATCTCACTAAACTGGACCTTGACCAGGAGACATTTGTGGCTCAACAGCGCATTCAAGCTGCGGCCGCCGATTTATCGGATCCACAGGCTCTTCCTGCTGCATTGGCCAAGGCAGCCCACCAGGTGGCGCACGGCAAGCCGCATAAACGCCTTCGCCCAGGTGGCACAGGGTCAGACGACGACTCGGACACATCACTTGAAGATAAGGCTCCCATCCCCACTGACAAGGCCAGCCCTGCTATGACGTCAGCTGGTCTTGGAGATGATGCCCCTGCCGAGTCTTCAAGTTTCACATCTGGTCGCCGATCACTGTTCAAACCGGAGGCCTGGAAGCAAGCTCAGAAGAAGAAAACGCCAGAAGACTCGCTCTGGGTCTCCATCTCCCGCTCGGCCTCGCGCCAGTCGAAGTCTGAGCTCACTGAGAACTCGTTCGCGTCCTCTCTCATCTTCATCAGGGTTGCCGAAGTCTCCTAAGCGTCGACCGAGCAGTCATTCGAAGTCGGCACCGTCTTCTCCACGCTCTTCGTTGAGACCACGTACGCCAGTTCCAAAGTCACCGGTTTAGTCGTCGAATCCTCCGGTTGACCGTCCACCGCTCATTCTCGACCTCGGTGGTGACCCAAGCGATGTGGAGATGACCGAGAGTCCACCTGGTGGTGCCGAGAACCCTCCAGAGGCTGATACCGATACTTCTGCACCACACAAGGGCGATTCTGGACCTGTTCCGACGTCTGATGAGCCTTCGCGACCTGACAAGGAGCCCCATCAGCCTGCCGAGCCGCTCATCCCGACTGTCCCTCATCCTCCCTCGTCACTGAGTGCCGCAGAGAGAGCTGCACGAGAAGCTGAAGAAGATCGCCTTATGTTCGGCACGGATGACGAAGATGATGAACTCACCCATGCTGCTTCATCTGGCCCGCCTGCTACGACGTCTGCGACTACCCCAACACGAAATGAAGACTCGGAGCCGGTATCCCCTGCACATCCTCCATCCGGTGAAGCTATTCCACCAACACCGAGGCTTCAAGTTCCTCCCCGTCGGTTCCACGTCCCGACGCATCTGCACCAGGCTCCAATGATGACGCTATGGATATCGATGATGATGGAGGTCCTCGTATGGACAATGGAGACACTGGTGATGGCAACGAACCCTCGTTAGACTTCCCAGCAGGTGAAACTGCCAAGGACGAAGGTATTCCACCACCCACCGAGGGTTCAGGTTCCCCGGATGGCGGTAACTCTAGTGATTCGAGCGACAACTGGGGTAGTTTGGGTCCTCCAAGACCTCCGAACCTCCTCGGCGTCGTTCTCCCTCAGCTTCAATACAGCGACAACTGGGGTAGTGTGGGTCCTCCAAGACCTCCGAACCTCCTCGGCGTTGTTCTCCTTCAGCTTCAATACAGCCTCACCCGTCGCTACCACCTCAGCCATCTCAGCAGTCGATTATGCCACAGGATGCAGGCCCCGGTCGTCAGATTGTAGCGACATACACGGGAATTGCTCGTCGCGGCGGTTCGAACACCCCCAACCGTTACCGATGCCTCACCACGTACCAGCGGGTGGCCATCTAGCTGTCCCGACTTCGGCCAGCTTACCAACGTGGGTTCTCCCGTTCTTGGACATGACGTTTGCTGATCCAGGAGCCATGCAGTGCAGCATGGGAACGTCTCCACTGGATACTCGCTGCAGCCGTCGAGAAGGGCTTCGAGGAGTAAGCCAAAGTACCTGGTCACGACAAGGGACTTTTGAAGGCCAAACGTGCGTTGTGGAAGACTCACGTCAAGGACCGGAACAAGCGTGCTGACCGGCTTCGAAACATGTACCGAGAGCAGTACATGAAGTGGTGTCTTGAAGCTGGCGACCACCCAGGGCGAATGCTCATTCGTCCCGAGATTATCTTCGAGCCGACGATTTCACCCTATCCGATCGAGAACCTGCCGTTCGTTGCTCGGACGACCAACTGGATATCAGAGGTTGCTGATCTGGATGCCCGTCAGCCATGGCGCACCGGGTGGATGAACGCTGCGCACCAGCACTCGTACAACACCACATACTTCCCGTGTCAGCCCGACGCTGAGTTCTTCAACCCCCGTGCACACGGTTCGTGGATGTGTACCGTAGCGTCGTAGTCGACCCAGCACTGTCGTCGACCGAGCTTATTCCCCACTGGCGCAGCATTTTTTTTTTGACTCGCCACCTGGTACTCCTAGCTCTTTAGCTGCTGCTGCATCTGCTGACACCGGTACCGACCGTTCGCAAGATCAAGGTGACCCGCCTCCAGCTCAAGCTTCACCTCCAGACGAAGAGGAAAAGGAAGCTGGAGCGCCTTCTTCACTGTCCGTGTTGGCCGATGCCGTCCAATACGTGGAAACCTCTTGTAGCCTCGGTACTAGCCTCTCCACGTTCCGTGACGTCTCAGCAAGCTGTTGCAGGTATCACCGCGAGTTCGCTTCCAGTAGTCGCAGCTTGGCTGGCAATCATGTCTTCATTCTTAATTCCATTTCCAAAACGTAATCTTGTTCACGTAATCCGTCAAATGCATTTACAAATTTTGGTACAGTAGCTTGTTTCGTCTGTTACCACAGGCTGTACCGCCTTGTGGACAGTTCTCACGTGTCCAAGTCACGTTACTCTTCGTCGGCGACTTGAGCCATCTGCAGCCACCTCTCACTCTTCTTAGCACGCAGATAGTCATATAGCAAGCCTCCACAAGACAAGTTGGATGCTGGTTCCCAAGTGGGCTCGTCGTGGCCGACCCACTTTGACGTTGAACTCTCGTACAGCCCGCTCAGTGCTTGTCGTCAGTGGTGTTCGGTCGTCGAGAATGGCTTCGACTTCATATTCACCGGCTACGTGGTCCGGTTCCCAGCTGTCTTCAGGCAGCAACTCCTCGTCAAAGTCGAATCTTGACTCATCCGCTACCTCTGGTACCAAACGAACCTTCGGTCGACTAGGAAAATCGTTCACGGCCTTGAGTTTTGACACATGCACCACCGGATAGAATCGGTATCCACTCGGATCAGGCAACTCCAGCTCATAAGCGAACTCCTCCACCTTGCGTTTGATCCGGAAAGGTCCATGCCACCGGTGAGCCAGTTTCTTCGTTAGGTCAAGTTTGACGCGTTCCATGTAAAGCCACACTCTGCTTCCAATCTCAAAAAGAGACCTCGGTGGCCCTTCTACAGCATCTTTCACACCCGTTGAAGCTTCTGGGTGGTCTACCGAGCGTTCATTTCCACTTGGTTGAGTACAGTCGACTCAACGCGTTATTGTGTTCCATGGCTCGTCGCTCCTTCTCAACCTCCTGGTAATCCTTGGCCATAGTTAGAGCGATTTTGTGTTGTCGATTGACTTCACGACGCCACGCCAATGCATCAGACTGCCTACCGAGTCCTCGTTTGAGCGATGAGGACATTGCCGCAGCGTCGACTGCGCGTCCCAGCCGTGGACGAGATAAAACGGCATCTCCATCCGTGTAGTGTCTTGGGAGTTATTAATAGGGAATACCAACCTCTCAGCGATCTCATCCCAATCTTGCTGCAGAGGGTCCTCCGCGTACACACGTACGGAAGTCATCACCGACTTCACCGAGCATTTCTGTTGGCCATTGGCCTGCAGCTAATAACTCAAAGTCGCTCGCGATCTTGCCTGAATCATCTCAGTGAACGCTTGAAATACCTCGCTCATGAAGCATGGGTCACGGTCGTGTCTGATTAATGACGGTGCCCCGAACCTTCGGTACACACATTCTTCGAATACTTGAGCCACACTTAGCGCAGAGGTGTCCGACATAGCCTTGGCAATGACAAATCCCGTAAACGAGCACTGAAATAGCAGTAACGCCGTGTTGCCCGTGCGAGCCTTCGGTAGCGGTATGACTGAGACGATCTGGAACGGTCACTCGGCCAGCACGTTGTCAGTGGAATAGCCTCAAAGTTGTGGACGGCTTTTGCTTGAACTACAGTCCAGGCATGACTTCACGTGCTTCTCCATGTCGGCGTACAAACCAATCCAATAGTAATTGGACTTAACTCGTTGGAACGTTCTGACCACACTTTGGTGTCCACCTTCCAGCGAGTCATGACAGTTCTGTAAGACTTCTTGAATCATCGTTGTCGGTACCACTAGCCGCAGCTTGGTCTCCTCTTGCCAACCATGGTCGTACCGACGATTCAAACCCAAGTAGTGAAGTACACCGTCCTCCGACAAGATGAATCGGTCGGCATATTTCCAGGCATCTCAAGCTTCCTTATAATTCAGCTCTTCCGCTTGGCTTTGCAGCAGCTTTTTGATGTTCGACCACTTCTGCCCCTCGTCCTTCGCTACGGCTACCCGTCTACGTCGTTTGCGTTGTATCGCAACAGGGTCAATATCATCAGCAGCGGGGACTGCTGCTGGCACAGGCTTGGAAGCATCGTTTGTCGTATCTTTACCGATTGAATCCTCGTTGGGTGTATCTCGTCGTTCTCCATGCTGTTCTTGAGCTTTTGTGACCCCTTCCGAGTGTTCATCGGCAAACCTGACGCGTTTCCTGGCTTTCGTCTGCCGTCTGGTCATCACTGCCATATTACCATAATCGCTTTCTGGTGGATTGTCATCACGCACGAAATTTTCAAAAGTTTTTCGCTTTGAACACTCGCTGCCTGTCAGCACATCTACTTGATGCTCTGCTTCACGTGGTGGGACATCTGCCGAGGCTTCGTTCGCCTCGTAGATCATTTCTTGGATGCGGTTCAGTGACACCAATTCCGACTTGCGATTTTCAGCCAAAACCACACGACTGACCTTCGATTCCAGTGCTTCTGTGGCCAACGTATCCGCGGACGCGTTATATTCGCGTACTACATGGAGACATTTCACTGATCGAAGATTGGTCGTGAGTTCCTTGTGAATATTTAGCAACGCCAGCAATGAATCCTTCCGACATGCGATCACCCCTAGTGATTGCTGTATCGCGAGCCTTGAATCACCCACAATTACCAAATCCTCAGCGCCGTGCGCAATTGCTGCTTTCACTCCGTTGATCATCCCCGTGTACTCAGCAACGTTGACAGTGGTGGATGGAAGGTAAGCGTTAGCAGCGATCAGTATTTTCCATTCAGGTAGTCTCCAAAGTACCCAAGAACAGCTACCGTAGCCGCCGTACCTCTCCGTCTTCGCGAATCCATCGAACGACATAACGAAACCTCGGTAGTCGCGGGGCAACATCGCATACAGCATGGAAGGGTCCATGCGAACTGTCGGTGAGCCTTTACTTGGTGGAGCCACCGGCCCTAGCGACTCTTCCAAGTCTACAAAGTTCGTAATACCGGACTGAAGGAGCTGCGCAAAGGCAACATCCATCTCCTTGACTCGTTTTACCTTCAAATGCCACGGCGAAAGCGGTACTGCAAACTGGACCGCACGTCCGAAGAGCGTCTTGGATTTGTGTACCCACTCTAACGTCGAGAATCTGGCGTAGACATGTAACGTCTTCCCGGCCAGCTGCATGTAACACACCTTCAACAGCAGAAGTAGCGCTAGGACCTCCTTCTCAGCTGGGTGGTAGTTCATCTCGGACTCCTTCAGCACCCGACCGAGGAATCGCACGGGGTGTAGCTTGCCTTCGTGCTCCTGCATAAGCGTACTTAACGCCCATTAATTCGCAAACAGCATTACATGAACTTCCTTCGACCGATCGAAGTGTTTGAGGATGGGCGCCTGTGCAACTCTAACTTGCAGTGCTTCGAAAGAAGATGTGATACAGAAAGGTCGCCACCGGCTCCAAAGTCTTCTTCCTTCTATGGTGTATGCGCTGCACCATAGACTGCAAAGTCTTGGATAAAGCGGCTGTAGTAATTAAGTGCCCCAAGGAACGACTGCATCCCGCGCTTACTCGTTGGAAACGAAAAATCGGTGATAGCCGTAAGCTTCTTCGGGTCAGCCATAATACCCTCTGGCGAAATCTCATGGGACAAAAAGTCCACCTTGGGCTGGCAGAAGATGCTCTTGGTGAAGCTAATACTGATTCGGCACTGGCAAATCTTCTCAGTAGTTGATCCAACGTAGCCAAACAACTGTCGAAATCCTCGCCACCAAAGCAAATGTCATCTACGAACGACCGCCAATCGAATACAGGTACCAACGATGATTCATCTGGCTCCCCGGTCGTAAACATGTCGGCGACGGGACTGTTAACTAGTTGTAGGACAGGGTCATCTTCCGCCGTTGCACCGTGGTCTGCCTCGAACTTGGTTTGATTTGAGCGCTCGGTGCCAGTCTCACAACGTCCCTTGGGTTGATTTTCGGCTAAACGCTTAGCCTCCGAGTATTCAAACCACCCACCTTTAGGTTGAACGAACCCCCAAAGGGCGTTGTCGATCATACGCTGGTATATCATAGGCGCGTTCTTTCACCCGAATGGCATACGCAACCACTCGAAATGGCCTAGCGCACACACAAATGCCGACACTTTCTGTGCTCGTAAGATCATCATGATGGCCCAGAAGCCACTTGCAGCGTCCTGCGATCAAAACCACAGGTACTAGATCAGTCAACAGATCGTCGACTAGCGGCATCGCATATTCCATGATTGCGGTGATAGCATTCACCATCTTGTAATCTATGCAGAGCCGGATGTCTTAACCGTTCTTTTTCATCACAATCACGATTGGTGATGCCCATGGACTGTCTGAGAAAACGATGAGTCCTGCTCTCAGCAAAGCCCTCAGCAATTCGTACAGTTTGCCGATAAATCTCAGCGGCACGCGTCTGGCACGCTGTTTGATGGGTGCGTGTCCTTGCGTGTCACTGGCGCACACCACGCCGTATGCTGGCTGTGGTAACGCGTTACCGCTTGCAATCATGATCTGCTCGTTGCTCTTGAGCGTAGCGATCAGACGTTCTTGCTGATCCGACGATAGTCGCGGGTCCATCACATTAGGCGAATCGTAATCGATTGTTGCATTAGACTCCTCAGTAAGTCTGGAAGGAACGCCAACTCCTTTGCGTAGTCCTGAAAACCGATTTTACTAGCTGGATGCTCTTAGTAGTCCGACCTAGCCTCGTCTGAGGCTTCGTTCCATTCGGTCGTCAGTACGCGTGCCACAGAAACATATGTAGCATCCAATGTGTCGACTGCCGTCTCCTCTGTCCTCGCATCTTTGCTAGGCTTGGATTGAACACTCGATGCACGGCCCATCACCATCTCCACAACGTCTGCGTCCTCTGAACCAGCCACCGATGGTTCGTTCGCCCATTTGGCTGTACACAGGGCCGGTTCAACGTCACCTTGACCGATGTAGCCATCTGAACTAGTGTCGTCATTCGCCGACTTCGTTGTCACGCCAGACCCGAAACGAACACTCGGTAGGGTATGCGTCACGTTCGGCACGCTCTGTAGATCGTGTAGACGCGCAGCCGTGTCTTCGTTTACAGTATTGACTCTGTCACAAGCCGTTGTGCCGATATCCCAGGGACTTTTGGAAAGTTGGACCTCCACTGTGTCCCCGGCTCTCACCCCAGACGCCAGACAGGCTTCTGCGTGCTCACGCTCTTCAAAGATCTTCTCCCAACGCTCTGCACACGTCAGCCGATCGCTTGGATCCGTCAACGAGTCTTCAAAAGGCTGTGCCATCACCCCTTGTGGCTTTGGATACTCCGATTGCTCTACCAATGAAGGTCGAGTTGCTAGCCATTGTTCGTAGAATTCACGCTCACGTTTGAACAGCTCGCGGTCTCTGCAACCTTGGTAGGCGAGCACTTGCCAATCTTGATATCTCTTGGAGGCCACGTGCACGTAGCCTTCGCCTCGCGGCAAATCACCTGCTGGTACCAGCACAGTGATGGGCTGAAAAGCTGGAAAGTGCACCATCGTGTCTGAACTATTCGTCAACTTGATTCGCGCCGGGCGTCCACGACGAAAACTCGTTACCGGCGGGACAAGTTTCTCCGTCCGTTGGAGCCATAGTACGTGTGTGTCCAGTGCGATCTGTCGCTTCGACAGTCGATACTCTCGGCACTCGTGCGCGGGAATCGTCAAAAGTTCGGTAGGCCCTGCTGTGACATGCCTGCTATAATTCTCGCTGTCGACCATGTTCTTCGTTTTGACGAGCGGTATCTGAATTTCATTCGGTAGTTGCGCAGCGCCATGAGACAGGTCCAGACGGATCCCAGCTGGGATCATAAAGTCGGTCCCGAGAACCACGTCGACGCCGGCTCTATGCGCCATGACCCACATCTCGAACTCGTACACCATCTCCCATCCGAGCGTAATCTTGACGCGCGCTCGTCGTGTTGCCGACACCTTGCCTTCGCTATGTCGATACGGCGTCCGTGATCTGGAACATCGCGAAGCCGCAGTTTCTTGGCGAAGGTGTCGATTATGACACTAACGTTCGCTCCGGTGTCGAGGAGAATCATCGTTCGCTTGTCATTCACTGCACCTTGCACCAGAGCTCTCATCCTTATTCGTCAGTCAAACTTCTTGGCCGACCACCACCCCTGTCTTTCACCAGGGTTCAACTTCATCATCTTGAAGTGACTCTTGGGCTCGTCTCGTATTGCACTCGCAACCACGCCGAACGAACCCTCGCTGGCGCTACCATCGGCACCAGCACACTCTTCTCTCTCTTCAACACCTCCACCAAGGATTCTACTCCTCTCCTTTTCATTTTCCGTCTCGTTCACACTTGTTACATAATCTTCAGGCCATTTGCTCACCTTCGTGTACGCGAAGATACACTCCGCGTTCAACGAAGGCTCGGCTAACTGTGGCAGCCCTATAGGGACCAACCCAGTTGTAGTTGGAGGGCTGCCTAGTTTAATGGCGTTCTTGAACGACGGCCTTGAGTTCATGAGGGAGTTCTTCCTTCGTGCCTTTCGTTCGCACGAACTTGGCAAGGTCTTGGAAGTTGCGGAAGAGCTCGCACTGTCCAGCGTCGTGAAGCTGCTTGCAGAACTTGCACCGCTTGTTGCAGTAGTGGGCTGAGTGACTCATGCCACCGTACACGGCGCATGGTCCGTACTGTGGACGTCGGTTGTCGCGGTTGAAGTCACGGCGACCACGAAAGTCTTGATTCAATCCTCGGTCACCACCTCGGCGGTCTTGATTGAAGCTTCGGTCGCGATAAGAGAAGTTCCCACGTTGCGGACGAGTGTCTGAACGAGCGTACGTGCCTTCAGCTGCTGCTCGTCGCTCATCCTCGCTAGCCGCAGCAAGGTGTCGATCTTCATCCGCTGGTGAACCATCGTTATCACCATGGTCGGAATAATAGCCATGGTAAACGTCTTGGCCATCGTCGTACGTGTCCCATTCGCCTTCCGAACGCTCAGTACCACCTGGAACAGCATCGCGCCTCTCCAATTCAGCTAATAGGTCGCCCACCGAGGCTTCAACGAGCGTCACTCTCGGTGTATTGCGATAGTCGTCACGGCGACGGTCTGACTCGCGTCGGTCTCGTCGACCATGTCGGTCATGAAATTCATCTAGGCGTGAATCACGGTTCCTGGTGGGGCAGGCACCCCGTCACGCTTCGCCATACGCTCTTTGCCCTTGAGAACGTCTTCAATGATCTCTTCGAGCTTGTGAATATCATTCACCCGGGTATGGTAAAGGCTCTCCGCCATTTGATCATCACCACACGTCACCAAAAACTGCTGAACGTGTTCCTTCGCGTCGCGGCCACCCTTCTCAAACTGTAGGCGAGTGCTCCGAGCGTAGCCATTCAGTCGATTTAGGTAGTCGCAGATGTGTTCATTATGTTCGCGTTTCGCCGAGTAGTAGCGAGACAGTGCAGTCTGGGTAAACTGCGAGCAGTAATAGCGAATGAACGCATTGCTCAGCAACTTCCACTTGCGCTTCGTCTTCTTCGGAAGTTGACGGAATTAATGAATGGCTCCGTCCCGATGGCTCAGCTCGAACGGAACGCACCACTTGTCAGCCTCTGTATGCGTTCCAGTCATCTCGTAGACGAACGCTCGGAGCCACTGCATAGAGTTCTCACTCTTGTTACGCGAGCCCGAGAATGGCTTGATACGATCCAACGGTCGGTGCGAGGCCATTTCAATTCTCGGTGTAGGGTTGGAGTCGTTCAGCGCAGCAATCTCCCGCATCTGGCGAGTCAACTCGGCCTGGGGTTCCTCGTCGTCATATGCAAGAGCCAATAAGTCATCGTCGTCACTAGACGAATCGTCGGTGGTGGTTCGGCGTTGTCCAGCATCACTTACGGAAGCTCGTGCACCGCCACGACGACCACGCGAAGTCTCGTTAGCGGTGTCCATACGTCGTGGACGGCTCTCCGAACGTGGTGTAACCATGTGTGTGTCTTGAAAGTACGGTGAAGCCTCAGCAGAGCCAAAAGTACCTCGATCAGTCCCTCGTTTGGTCGGTGGGGTCCGTTCGAGCCTCTTGGGTGTTGACAGAAGCGGAATCTTGGACGGATCTTCATCCTGAACGGTCGGTCGACTCACTGGCTGCTTCCCCGAGTTGAAACCGATCGCTCCGAAGGCTTCCCGAAGTTTCTTCTTCCATTTCTGGAGAGCATCTCCAGCCTCGTGTGGGTTCCAGTCTTGGAGCGACATAGTCGACGGGTACGTTTCATTCTCGTATCCCAACGCAAGCAGTAACGAGACCGAGTCCTCCGCGACTTGGCTAGCCGAAATCGAGTTCGCTGGGTACTGCAGCTCATTGGTGAGAGCCGGCCAGTCAACCTGTTTCTTGGGGGTGGACTTAAACAGCTGCATCCACTCATCATTGTTCATCAGCACGTGCACGCGGTCGAAAACGCGCTTGGCAGCTGGTGTATCACCGTTGATATGTAGGCGAGGTGCATTCAGCAATGCTGAACGCTTTGCACTCGCCACCGAGGGTTTAGAGCCCTCGGTCCCATCGTCAAAGTCGTCATAGTCCGGGTCAGGACCAGCGACGTCGTCAACCTCAGCGGCGAGGCTCCTCGAAAGCGACTTCGTCGCCCCGCTCAGCCCCGACGATAGCGTGGCCGTCTCCGGAGTCGTTGCGCCTGGCTCTGGAGCCGGCGTCTTATCCTCGTAATCATCGTAATCATGGGCGTCAGGATCGTTGTCCGCCTCGTCCTCGAAGCTCACCGACAATTCGGAGACAGCTGCAAGTCGTGCAGCCGTCACGTCCGGGCTTGAACCCTCGTAGCGTGTTCCGCCGGACTTGGCAGGAGTAGCTGGTGCCGTCGATGATCCTTTCGCCATTTTTCTTGTTGCTTTCTTGTTCTTGTTCTTCTTCTCTTGGTTGCTCGTAAACTGGGAGGCCATACAAACAGTACACAATGGTCACACTCTGTTCCCGGGTCGCGGCACCAGTTGTGGTGTAGTAAATCGCACGTGAACTCTAGCTACTAGTGTAGTTAGGATATTCCCACAACAATACGTCAGCTAGGATAGCTAACGATCGTTCGGGCGGACCTGAAGACTTCAGTTCTGCCCTGCGCCGGGACAGACTGGACCTTGCAAACTACTTATATAGGCCAGCCAGTTAGAATAAGAACACGCTACTAGCACGAGCAAAGCTAGCAGGTCTTATGAATCCTCGTGGTCCCAACAGCGGAAGGGTACCAGGCACAGTTAAGCCTTTTAGGAGGGCACCGAGTGTTCAACACTCGGTTGGAAGAATATATAGGAGGCATATACAAGCACTCCTAACCGTGCAAATAGGCAAGATATAGCCGTCACGTAAACCTTCCGATATAGAATCGGCCAATACACACACAGTTTCTTGGCCTTGTCAGATGAACCCTCGCTAGTAAGCTTCGAGTCCACCGACAGGCATAACACACTCAAACAAGCTTGACCAGACGCTTACCTTGAAGCCGGACCTCGCGCTGTGTGCTTGAGTGGAAATTCTGCTCTGTATTTGTGTTGCCCTTTCGGGCCATGTCCTAATATGCAATCCTAATCATGTATACTAATATCAAGTGAACTACGATCCGTTATGGATCTTCTTGCATGCCAAGCGACGCTCACTCCGTCGCATGTGCCTCTTCATCCGTCAATGTCCCTTCCCAGACCGCGGCCGAGCATTCAAAAGGTCGTGGAGACTTCCACGAACTCATCCCAACCGCCACCGAGCCTTCGTACCGTGGCTGGTCAGTTCTTGGCCGCTGAATGCGAATCCGGCCAGTCCCATTATTTATAATAAGGACAGCCTGGGTTCAGTGACATTTCGACCACTAAATGGGCTCAACGAAGACTCGTTGAAGACTCGGTAGTGACATGGTCGAGTCTCTCGCACCGTCAACTCACCGTACGTCATGTGACCGAGTGTTCGTGATTTGGACAACTTGAAGGCCGTCGGGTCTTTGTCTGGTGACAATTGTCGGCACAGGCGCGGAAATCGCTACTCCACAGTCGTAGGGCGAAGCGGGCACTGGTACGTACTGAAGCGGAGACTGGAGTGGCTAGTGAGTTCGGAGAGCGGGAGCAGGGTTTTGCGGCCGTGGGGACTGAGGAAGACACACTGTTGAGGCATGTTTTTTAGTGTCGTCTCCCTGCCGTTGAACAATCACCGCTCAGAGCTGTCGATTGGCTATCTCTGTATATTACATGTGGGCTACGGAACCGAAGTCAACGCGGGGAAGTGCGTCTGCTACCTTTCCGCAATAGCTGAGCGGCACCTACAGCGACTGAGACGCTGCGGAGCCACTGAATTTCCAGGTCTCTAACTGACTGCGTGTCGTACATGACGCTCTCCCCTTGCCCTGGGTTCAACTACTTGGTGGTCATACAGGAGCATCTGGGCTGAGTACACTGATCATACTTGGCGAGCTTGCCTTTCGTGGCTCGAACCCTAAGAAGAGCTGTTATAGAGTGAGATTCGGAACGGGCACTGACAGAATTACGATGTAGATTAGATCGTATTACGATGCCTAAGAAAGGGCGAAAGGAGCAGCGCGCCGGACAGAGTCTGCAATATGGGAGCGTGCAGCGCCAACAGAAGAAATCGAAACAGATCAAAGAGTCCATAGTGGATACTGGAGATGGAGGTGGCTTAGCGGAGACCAGTGCGGACATTCGTGTGATCGATTAAACTGACGAAACCGATTTAAAAGATGGGGCTTGGAATGCACCTACTTTACATAAAGTAGATCGTCGGGATTGAATAACGATCAACGAATTTGAACACACGGGGAATAGCTTACTACGTTATCAGTAAATAACTTTAAATGTCGGGCTACGAAGTGGGGAAAGAGTTTCGTCTAAACGCATGCTACCTTTTAATTAAAAATAGATGTTTATCGCTAAACAGCACTATTTATGATAAAACCACATATTTAAATTAAAGCATAGTATTTTACAGTTGGAAAGGCCTTCCGCCAAGGGTTAAGGCTATCCGAGTCAATGCCAAAACAGCACGTGCCGGTACCAGTATTTGCGGACACGGGTCCAGAAACGAGTTTTGCACCCTTCACTGGGGGGCTCCAGACTGGAGGCTCCGTGCTATATTTTTTTCACAAGTGCAAAACGACTATACCTCTTCGAAGCAAAGCCCATGATTGGACATAGCTTCCGTCCGCTATCCGAAATACTATATTCAAAACATGTCGAGAACTGCAAAGGCTCAAATCCCAGTACTTATAGTAGTAGTAGTAGTATTATAAAAATAATAAAAGTTATGTACTTTCACTTAAAGTAAAATCATTCCAGTGCAAGAAAACGCAGTTCTCTGAAACTTATTTCAGAGCTAAGGGGGGATCCGGTTGGTGTCTCAATTTCCGTAAAATAATAACTCGGGTATTTATACTAAAACAATACTATAAATTCATGAAAAGTAATACTCAAATACAGTGAGACAGTACCATGATGGCCATGGACATCTATACCTGTGTTGGATTAATAAATTATACAAATGTTACCCGTGTCGTCGCCCTCGCGCTTAAGTACGCCTATTTTAATATGGAATGTTGCACGAACTATTCGCGGAAATTAATACCTGTCTGAATGGAAGGAAACGGTAAGTTTTCTAAGGTGTCGTTTTGTTCCTGTCGCTTGAGTGAGGAAGCATTCCAGATATTATGTATACACTTGTTGTCTTGAATCTTACACACGCTCGTGTAGGCGAGAACACTTTAGATAGCAGTAAGTTAGAAGGCGGTACGCGCCGCTCGAGTAGTCCATATCGGGGTACCTAGCACTCAGGTTTTCGATGACGATCCTCCTAAATATCCCAACCGGGGATGGTCATCAACCTTACAACCTTGGGGCGTATGAAAAATATTTTACATTAAGACTGTACCAGTATTTGATCGACTCTCAGCATTGTTAGACATCAATTTATGCAGTAAAAATTATCAGGTCATTCTAGTGTTCGCACAAACACTATTGTACTCACCACCCTTTTTGTCCAATTCTGACGCTAAATCGACCGTTATTATGGGGATAATGCTCTATTTACCTTAAGTTAGTATTTAAATCCCTCTTCTTACCCCTTACTAGATCGAACATTCTGATCGCTGTATCTCTGTATAAGCCAACCACTTGGGGTATTTAGCCGTGATTTCGCGCATGCAACGATCGTTAAAGGCCATGATTGGCCGATCGGGCTAGAGCTGGTAGATTCATATGTAATTCGACCAGAATGCCCAGGTAGCAGACGGCATACTGAGCGATTTAAATATTAATCGACCGCCATTTGGTAATGGCAAATCGCTTGAGAGTGAGTAAATCCGAAAGGACAAAAGAGCTGGTGTTCACAATAACTGTTTTGTCGAGAAACCTGATTGCTAACTGTATGTTAGTGTGCTGTAAATGTAGCTAACATGTTGGCGGAGCTACACTGGCCCATCGTCAATCTCGCTGGCATGTCTAGAAACGTATACGCCAAAGGCTAGCTGACGTGGCCTCGTTAATCGCATCTAACTAGCTCTAGTTTCATGTTGATTTAAAAAAGCGGTTATACGGTGTAATTATTCTCCTTTTTAACGTTAATTGCGGTCTAGTAGCTGCCTGCATGTAGGCAATCTCACTTCAAAAATTGTGTTGGTCTCGGATAGGACTCCATATTATTCTACGTTTATTCAACGATACGCTACAAACCGTGTCAAATGTAAACTTTGTCTTGTACAGAAGTTGGAATGAAGAAGAAACGACGGGACAGGCGAGGTAGCAGCAACAATTTACTGCTGTAAGTCATACATACACACTGAAATGTTTACGAACACCATTAACAGTTAGTTAGAGCTCACAAACATGTTTGTGGTACACTAGGTCATACACAAGGAAGAATCTCAGCCGATATTAAGCTAACCGAACAGAATCAGCAGGTAGACATTCTATACAAGAAGTATCCAGCAGGGCATGTCGTGTGTGCTGCGTCTTGTAGATGCCGCCGAGACCATACCGAGCATGGGCACATACATTTATTAGTCCTACTTGAATAAATCACGAACGAAGACGAGGGCGAAGTATATTCATATCGCAAACAAAGTCCAGAGCATAACCGTTGACAAAGGAGATTTTGAGGATGTGAAGCTTACAATGGCCTCTACCCACAGTGTGCTTAAAAGCAAAACAAATAACCCTATGGATATCATATCCAACTATCACCTTTGGAATCAACGCAATTATCAAACTAGGTGATTATTAAATTTGTGACAATGTCTATTACTTCAAGAAGTATATAATACCTTTGGTGGGGATATCCCTTTCTGTGGTGATGACTATCCATATGTAATAAATAATTTATGGTGTTTTGTCCCCTCCAAAATCCCTGGTGATGATGATCCAATCGCTGGCGGAGATTGACCAAAAACATCCAAACATCAGGGAGCCCCTTGGGGCCATTGCTCGTGCCCGACTTGCTTCTCAGACAAACAAACAAAACCTCGCTAAAAGAGCGGAACAACTCGCGTATTTTGGTGTGCCGCATGGCCTATATAACCTAGTAGACAACTAATAACAACGTATGCGCACAAGTCGTTCGCAAAAATATAATATCAATAGCCACTGACTGATCCAGTTTCAGAGCTAAAAGCGCCGAAATTAAACCGCAAGGGTTGCGCACATATTGATGGCGCGCACGTAGCATATACGAAGTACTTGTATGCGGTTACTGTAGTAAAATGAAAGTGCTATGCAGATGCTGCGGCTGCGAAGCAGGCGCAGGAGATGCGTCTCTACAGGAAATCCCAACCTTCACAACGCTAATAGATTTTGTCGAGAAATCCCAACCTTCACAAACGCTAACAGGTTTTGTCTACCTAAAGGGTAGGGAATCGTTAACATTGATAAGGAAAAGGGATCATAAATTTCAGAGCTTCTTCGGGCGAAGCACGACTTTGTATTGACATTGGAAGTACGCCTTGTCAGTGAATACTGTACAGTACATTCGGATAACTTGCGCGAAATTTTTTAAACAATAAAATGAATGTTTGTCTGTTGGATATAAATAATCACTTATAGCAGTACAGTCTGTTGAGACAATTCTGACAAATATTAAAATCGATAAGTAGAAAATTTATAGAACGCTTTAACTTAGGGGCACAGCGAACAAACTGGAAAACATGCACTGACATTTTCCCGTTGGGCGTATGATATAGAATCGTGGTTTCCTGCAGCACTACGGTAAGCGTTACATGGAAGTCCGTACACTTTCTACTATTTTCAATGAAGTAAGACGGAACAACGCATTGCTAAAGGCGCCCCTTTCGAGTTTATCATCACTACACCCGCAAGAAGAAGTACTGTGTGGCTGTACCGAAGGTCATGGCATGCTCTATTTGGGCACAAAATTCCAAGAATTTTATAGAATTGAAACGTGATAGAATAGAGGAGACTTCTGTGGGCACAGCCATATAATGAGCACAGTGAGAAAATACAATAAGTTACTACGTAATTAATTGTAGAGCTTAATTTATTCTATTATAAAACAATATACAAAAGTAAACCAGTATGTTGTACTGCTTTGAGCTTCCTTTCTCTTCACATTCACGTCAGCAATTAGGTTCTGTATCAAGGGCGAGTTGGCTGCGCCGCTTTGCGGCGCAGCGAGCTCGCTTGTAACGTAATCAATTGAGCTCAAACCTGATCGTTACATGAACTGTACGAACCCGATTCCCATGATATACTTCATGATAGGAAATTATTACAGGTACTCCAAAGTAATAGAAGCTCACAGCATTATTTCGACCCTTCGTAAAGCTGGGAAGCCAATAATCTAGTGGTCGTTGGAGCGCCTTGATCCCCCAGCTCCATTTACAAATTGTTTGCACATGGCGATGATGCCTATCTGCTTAATTGTATTGCTGGCTACAGCTTTCATGGCATATGCCGATTTTGCCTCTGAGAATATCGTCTCCAAGAAGCTCACTCACAGCTCTTCATCTGCCGTTTTCAATCAAAGGTACCTGCGGATTTACGATACAACGGACAACGCTGTCGAAGAGAGGGTCGGATTCGGAAGTGTCGTAGATGCTCTTAAGGCAAGTACATCGCACCTTGTCGATCCCAGTAATCTGAAGCTGATTTTTTTTGCACGAGAAAAAAAACGGAGTCGACGTTTTGAACGCTTTAAAGCTTGGAGATGATGCTGCGACTGCGTTGAGGAATTCGGAGATGAGTACTCTAAAGAGATACATCGATATGCTCAACAGGGACAACCCAGACAACACCATATCACTATTCGGGACTCTCACAACGCGCTACGGAGATGAAGCCGTTGCAAAAGCTCTGGTTGATGTGGAAAAGCACCCTGGAGTGGCTCGACAGGTGGCGAAACTAGTTAAACAGCTGCGGGCTGATCAACTATCTGCTTGGCTTGACAGTGGCAAATCCGACGACGATTTTTTCAAGATACTAAAGCCTCGTAACAATGGAATGAAAAGTCTTGAAGTTCGGAAATTGGACATGCTGGATGACTACATCGCGAAGTTCAATCGAGCGACCCGCAGACGTGTAACTTTGGTTGATGCCTTGACGGCAGGCTTTGGTGGCGAGAGCAACTTTGTAACGCTTTTAGCGAGAGCAAAACGCGATCAAAGCACAGCGATGAAGGCCAGGGAGCTGGAGAATGGTCTGCTCAGACAGTGGAGACAAGAAAGCTTGGTACCTGGAAGTGTCATGAACTTACTAAAGCTTGACAAGATGTGGAAAATGTTCTGAACAGCGAAAATCTGTGGACCTTTGAGAGATACATCGCCGTGTTCAACAAAGAGAACCCAAACAATCGAGTGACACTGCTCGGGGAGCTCACTTCGAGCTATGGAGCCGCTAACGTGGCAAAGGCTATCGTCGCTGCGACAAGGGATGATAATACGGTGAAAACTTGCAGGAAGACTGCAAAAACAACAGCTACATAGTTGGCTGAACAGCGGGATGTCCGTGCAAGATGTTTCAAGGTTCTGAAGTTAAAAAACGATGGAGCGTTTATGTATTTTGGTCGAAACTGGAGACGTTCGACTAATATATTCTCGTGTACAATCGCGCGAACAAGGAAGAAGAAACTCTGGTAGGAGCGTTGGCGAAGGGTTTTGGTAGCGACGGCGAGTTGGCGAAGGTGCTGTTGAGAACGAAGCCATTTCGAGAGAGAGCTGAAGCGGCCACACAGATGCAGAAAGCGCAATTCAGAAGGTGGATTGATGAGGGCGTGGATTCGACCAACGTTCTGGCCACAATATTCAAAGTACCGGAGGTACGTGCCTCCAGCATCGAGAAAAAAGTGGCAAGAGAGTTCAAAGTCTACTTCGATAGAAGAATGCTGCTGTTAACAGATTTACAGATCCACGACGGTCTTAGAGAAGTAGAATTGGTGGTGAAGTTACAGTGAGACCAAACACGAAAAACGTCCAAGCAATTTCGAATAAGTATTAGAGATGGTTGGTACTGTCTGTGAAAACGTTAACTATATGTTCACGTCAATAGGCTTAAACGTATCAGACGGCGCAGCATTTTAATACTGAATTGGCACGCGGTAACTATTTTTTACTACTTGCCTATTGTTTTAACAGAGTCCAGCTCCGTCCCTGAAATCGCACACCCAGTGTACCACTAATTCCGGTACAATTGAAGAATCCTAAATCCGAGCGTCCGGTTAATCTGACATCCGGATACTGTTCTGACTTGATCTTGAAATGGCTACACAGCACAATAGACGGTTCTTTTAGAACGCCCCTCACTGAAAACCACGCACCACCCATGACTTCATTGCTCACGAAAATCGCTGCTATACGGCGCGGTTCCATTTTCCCGACTCATCTTGCTGTTCGCGTGAGCATGTGAGGCCGAGAACACAGTCGCCAATCTTCAATTTGCTGCTCTTCGGTCACTTTAGCAACCACGATTCTGCTCGGAACTCGAGTACAGGCTCCTGCCATGGTGTCATCTGCTGCACTGAGCGTTGAAGCTTCAGTTCGAGAGGACAAGTTCTCGGCCATGGACACAAGAGATGGTCTCAAGTCTCGCTGGTTCAAGCCTCGTCAACTATTGCAAACATTGCAGTATTCCACTTTCTGGTCGCACCCTTGGCTCGGTTGGGCGTTCGTCTACGTCACAGTACTGCTCTTCTTCTTCATTGATCGCTGCGCTGGCTTGTCATCTCTCATCCAAATGTACGGTACCGACAAAGATCACACGATCGGAGTGGATCTTGGCGCACTGGGTCTCGGTATGCTGGAAGACTTGATCTGCGCCACGTACCTTGTGGCTGTACTGTGGTTCATAGACTTCGTCCTGAGTCAAACACTTGGAGCTTCCTCGGACAGTATGACGCTCCAGACTTTCATCAAGTGGAAGCGACAACGGGTTATTCGTCGTGGAGTGGCATTCGTGACCTCGTGGCTGTTGTTCGTGGCCACATCAGCTCCGTTCGTTGCAGATATCACGCTGATTCGTCTTCGTAGTATGCGCTTCACCTTCGAGATCGTGTCGATGGCCATCGCAGAGAGCGACATGGTCAGTAGTGTAGCCATCTCCGACTCTGAGTACAAGGAAGCGTACATCACAGGCACAATTTTCGCTCTGGTTGCCACGTTCTTCGCTTCAGTCCGCACATGGACGTCGTGGGCTGATCTCACGCGTTGGAACCCAACATACCCTTTGCTTTATCTCGTGAGGAAAATCTTCTTACGATTCAAGAAAGACGACGAGCTCTGGACACCAAAGGAGGAAGTACAACACGATTCCTCGTCCTCTAGCGACAGTTACGACGACGTGAATGAAATGTTACTGGAGAATGGGAAACTTGTCCATTATGCACACACAACCACCCCAAATCGCAACTACAGTCTCAACAACGAAGCTTCTGATCGTTCGTCTTCCGTTTGCGACGTCAGCGCTCGACCTACGCTGTGTGAGCGAATCGTGCTTTGGCTTCCAAGTTTCGACTGGCTACGACTCAGTGTCGAACTTCTCCTGGCTCTAGTAGCTCTGGTATTCCTTCCCGTAGCCATCCTGGCAATCGCTCAAGCGTCTTCCCCACTCGTAGCCAACGTGGCGATGGATACAACAATCAACGAATTGTTCGTTCGAGCGCTGAAAGTGACGGACATTGGCTTTGTGCCTTTAGTCGCTGATGGCACAATCGAAGACGCTTCCGTGTACATCCATCCAACCGAGAACTACACGCTCTCTGCGAACGATTCACTCTACCGTTTAACCACGGGATTCAATGGAGATCTGGCGTTCAACGTTAGTGTGAACGACACTAATCTACCCAACGTCGTCGTAATAGTAGTGGAATCTTTCCGTTTCCACGACTCGCACTATTTGGTCGGAGCACAAGATCCGTCTAATCTCTTTATAGGTTGGAATGGTACAGTTGTGCCAAACTTTGACAAGTGGGCGAAGCGCGGCGTGGCGTTCTCCAATCTCTGGTCCAGTTGGAAGACCAGTCGATCACTTGCAAGTCTTCTCTCCGCTCAGATCCCGTACGACTCTACACAAACAACCGACACACTTGGGGGTAGATCGGATGTCGAACTCGCTGGGATGCCCCAATTTTTCAAAAAAAAAGGGTACGAAACTTTCTTCACGACTGGAACGAATACTGAATACGATGACTGGGATGAGTTCCTGCCTGCGCATGGCTTCGATTCTCTATGGGATGAAGACGAGATGATGGCGTATGGAGAGAGCGATATGGGTATTTCATCTGAGGAATGGGATGGAAAAACTCATCGAAAGTTTCGCTGGGGGGTACACGACGACGTGAGCTTTGAAATTCTGGGTAATTTATTGATCAACAAGACCAATGAGCAAGCAGCGGATGAGAGCAGAACGCCACTTTTCCTCACGCATTATACGATCTCCAGTCACGTCGAGTACGAAGCTCGTCCGACTTGGTACGCCGAGTCGGATATACCCGACTTCTCTGCACTCTACGACGGCGAAGAGTACGCTGAAAACGTCAAAAATTACCTCGAAATGCGGTATTTTACGGACGTAGAACTCGGCAAATTCATGAATCGTATGGAGAGCAAAGGTATACTCAACGATACCATCGTGCTCATTGTCGGAGATCACGGTCAAGCTCCAGAATTCGGCAACGATACACCCGAGAAACGCGATGTTTCCTGTACTCACGTCGCTGCAGCTCTCATCGCTGAAGGAAGACTCGGTGACTACGTTGGCCTCAAGATCGAGGACGCTGCCGAGCAGTACGACATGCTCAACACTCTGGCAGACATCACGGGTGTTCCAGTCGAAGGATTCGAGCAAGATGGCGTCGGTCGGTCTCTCAAACGCTCTGTGAACACAACGCGATTTGGAGATCGCGTCGTGTTCAGCAACAACCCAGCAGTCAAGAACTCGGTCGTTCGGGGTCATGAACGTCTACGCTACGACCGAAGTACCGACTCAGTGCTTCTCCATAATTTCTTGACCGATCACGACATGAAGATTGATCTGTTCCCTGCTCTGCCGGCCGAAGAGAAGAGCGAGTGGCGAGACTGGCGCGATAAGGGACGTGAGGTCACTGCGTACTACAAGAAACGTTGGGAGGACAAGTGTCTGCTGGCTGCTACGTGCTGAAAAGAAGAGAGAAAAAAACTTAATGATACCAGTGCATTATACGTCGTTGAGCTGCACCTTGAGCTGGCTAATGAATTCTAGTTTTTCATGTCTTGGATGGCTTATTTAGCACTTTACCGCAAATAAGCATCTCTTGTCCCACCGCTTGACGTAATATTCGGTAAGTTGGCGGCCATAATCCCTCCATTTCAGCCACTCGTTCTGCTGTTCCGGGGTCAGTTCAGGGAACAGATCCACGTGCATGTCGTGGTCTGCCTTGGCGTCATGCAACAGCACAGATCTCGCTGCATGGTCGTACCGGAGACGCTCAGTGCCGCGAACAATCGACATTTTCCTGCTGGGATTGTTGCTGTACACGACTCTCTCTCCAAATTTGACTTGACGTTTAAGGGAGCGACCCACTCCGTCCTGCAGAAATCCCTCTTCCGGTACACCTACGATGTCAGCGACAGTATTTAAGATATCGTACTGCTCGGTAGCGTCCTCGATCTTCAGTCCCACGGCGTCTCCCAGTCGCCCTTCAGCCACCAACGCGCCCGCAACGTGATGGACGGACACGTCTCGAGCCTCCGGGATGTAATTTCCCGCTTCTGGGGCTTGACCATGGTCTCCTACTACAACGACGATAGTGTCGTTAAGGATCCCCGCAGCAGACATGCGGTCCATAAATTTGCCAAACTCCATGTCCGAGAAATAGCGCATCTCCGCGTAATTCTTAATACTCGGCGCGTACTCCACGCCGTCGTATAACGCTGAGAAGTCTGGTTTCTCCGACTCTGCGTACCACGTGGGGCGTTCCTCGTACGACACGTGACTAGAAATGGTATAATGCGTTAGAAACAGCGGCTTTTTCGCTTCCCCTTTGGCCATCCGATCACTTTGTTCCTTGGTCTTGTTGACCATGAGATCGCCTAGAATCTGGTAACTGATATCGTCGTGTACCCCCCAGTAGAGCTCGCGATGTTCCTTACCGAACCACTGGTCGGGTGTGACTCCTAGATCACTCTCCGCTAACTTGATCATCTCATCCCGCCCCCACACAGTATCGAAGCCATGTGAAGGCAAAAAAGTGGCCCAGTCGTCGTAGTCGGTCTTACAGCCCGTAGTGAAGAAGGGCTCATAACCTTTAGCTTTGAAGAACTGCGGTAATCCATCCAGATGGTAATTTCTCTTCCCGCCCGTCATCCCCGAGTCTGCCACGCTGTCGTAAGGAACCTGAGCAAACAGTAAACTCTCCACCGACCTACTCGTTCTCCAGCTGGACCACATGTTGCTGAACGCTATGCCGCGTTTCGCCCAATTATCGAAATTAGGAGTGACGGTGATATTGCTGCCTCTGAACAAGTTTGACGGGTCTTCCTCGCCCACCAGATAGTGGGAATCATGGAAGCGGAACGATTCCACCACCACAAGTAACACATTTGGCGGGTTTTCGTTCTCCACCTTCACATCGAACGCGAGATCTCCGTGGAATCCAGTGGTGCGTCGATACAGCGAATCCTCTTGAAACAGTTCGAAGTCTTCTGTGTCTGTGTGGATGTATGTATCGGCAAGTATACTACCGTTCGCTATTAGCGGTAAGAAACCCTGTGACGAGACAAATAACGCGTGCATAAAGAGCTCATTCAGCGTCGCGTTCAGGGCCGCGTACGCCACCAACGCCGAGCACGCCTGACTCACCGCCAGCACCACAGCAGGCAGCAGGATCAGAGCCATTACAGCCACAATCGCTCTTACTCGTCGTCCGCACCACTGCACACTCTTCTGCTCAGTCTTGTCGTCCAGTACAGTCAACGAGACCTCGTCCGCCTTCTCGCTAGGCACAGTTTTACCCAGAAATCCCGTCGTCTCTTCCTCCTCCAGTTTCTCAACTCTCTTCACCTTCACAGCCACCACTTGAATGATCTGCTCTGTAGGGCTCCATCTGGTTAGATCGGCCCAGTTATTCGTGGCTCTGACTGCAGCAAAGATCGTGGCTGTAGCGACGGCCATAGCTGCCGTGATATACGCTTGGTTGATCTCGGCGCTCGAGATCTCGGCGGCGCTGGCGTTATTCGACTCGTGGATGGCCATTTTCACTAGATCGAAGTTGAATCTCATGTCTCGGATGCGTACGAGCAGAAGATCGGCCACAAAGGGCACAACCATGAGTGCAAACAGCACGAAAGACGCTGTGAACCTCACGACACTCGCTTTTTGCAAAGCTCTGCGCTGTCGAAGGTCGCGGGGCTTCTGGATGCTCTCGTCCTCTTCGGTCTCGGTCTGCTGCTGCTGTTTGAGCCAGTGGTCGACGCCCCATAAGGCAGCAGACAAGTACGTGGCGCACACGAGGTCTTGCAATGCGCCGAGCACTACAGCGCCCACCTGCACGTCCAGCGTCGCGTCCTTTTCGGTGCCGTACATGGTGATAAGGCTGCGCAGTGTCAACACGCGGTAGACGCTGAAGAAGAGCAGCGTCGTGCCGTATACGAAGGCCCAACCGGCGCAATTAGGGGCGGGAGACATTGGGCTTACGTCACGTGAGGCAATTTCGAGACTGTCGACGTGGGTACGTTTGCAGCTTTTGGAACAAAATGACAACGAGTTTGTATGGCTTTGTATACAGTGTATACTAAAAATACGTTGATCATCTCCCTATTTTTGACAGCTGACTATTTCGTTTCGACGAAGGGTGCAAAAGCGCGTGTCCCAGTCATGATCGTGAGACGGGAGGGCAAATTCGGAGTTCCACTACATATCCAGTATTCGGCGTTCATGAGCTAAGAGTATTATCGTTGCAGCAAACCGCCGCAACACATTGACGATATCTTGTGGTAGTTTGTTTATGGCGTTGCGTTGCCGTTTTGCGGGTGGTTTCGTCCCATCTTTAGTGCGGGTCCAGTAAATTGTAAATAACGAAGACAGACAATTTACTCTGTGAAAGCCAAGTCTCGAGTGAGAATGTCATGGATGCGAACTTTTTTGTACTTCGTGAAGTAGAAATTATTGAAACCGCGTGGACCAAATATAGGATGAATGACCAACAGAAGGAGACGTTGGTGAGTTGTCTACTGACCGGTAGCTGAAGGAGGACCTGATATCCCAAGTGGATTGACAACAAAAGCAGTGAAGAACGGTTGAGTAGGAGAGCTGCAGCTGTGGATAAGTAGAACAATGCAACTCATGATTTAAAAAAGGATAAGCTACTTGTACCCGAACACGATCAACTTGATCATCAAGAAACTTAAACTTATGTGAGAACGTGTACCGGTACACAAGGCTACCGGTATTAATAGTATTCGGACGGCCTATTATTAATAACGTCGGCACCCCGATCCTTATTGGCAGGGTCGGCAAACATACCTACTTGCCTCTTTCAAGCCTAGGTAGGTACTTTGGGCGACCCTCAAGTAGGTATCAAAATGAGAATTGTATCGAACTCGGCTGAGATTCAAATTAGGCATTCAGGTTCCTTACAACTATCAAGTCAAATATTCAAATCCCTGATGATTGCTAAACTTGACCACTTCGAGCTTTTGATCGACTTCAAAACATCGAGCTAGCGCTTCAGTGTGGGTCCTAGGCAGACCCACAGGAACATAAGCTACCAGCGGTTTTGTTTCTATTGACCAACAGCGACTTTGCCATGATAAATTATCAGTAAGATGATAGAGGCCGTCCTTCTGACACCGCTCAAATGGTTCCAAAGCTGGTTTCGCGTAGTTTGGCGAGCAGTGCGGGGCTACTGTATGGCAGTCTTATATATAGTCAATCTGATATCAAAACAACGGATTAACACACGCTTCTATCGTTTAGAGCATGCATTTGAGCGACCTATTATAGTCTGCCCCAAGTATTACTGAGCGTCCGCCAATAAACGACCATGTTCTTTTTTGTCGCTCTTCTTCTCACCGGCAAAACATACAAAGCAATGTCAAGTAGGAATACAGTGGCGATAATAAAGTCAAACCAGTCGATGGAGACGACCGATAATTTAGTAAACAGATCACCCATCCACCAGCTAGTGAAGGAGGCGCCGAACGGGCTCACAGATCCATAGTATGGATTGGATAATTTAATATAATACATGTAACACGGTCAAAGAGCGAACAGTTCCATTTAGATCTGTATGGCGTGCCCGAAGAGAACGTAGTTCAGACCAGACCTACCGGTAACCCGATTTTTTTTTTCCCACGGCAACCGGGGTGTTTCTTTCCCAATGACTCGCAGAACTTACTCCGCGCCTCCATCACATCACCACCAGCACTTCGGTCGAAGGCCAAGGTCTTCTTCATACTTCGGGAGCCTTGATATGGCACTTAAGTGTGGTTTGGACGAGTACGGTATTGACGCAGCGTGCTGAGCTAACAATTTATTCTTTGGTCGGTATCGCGGGGGTGAGAGCCAATCGTTGCCAAAAAAAGACTCCGGGCTTCGGTAGGCGTTTTGAAAAAATAGGAATCGGCATTTTGTACTTTCTCTTGATACACTACCTACTCTCAAGAGGCCTGCTTATTGGCGACAGCCTCATAGTGAATGCAAGTTTCGTTTGAGCGTTATGACTGCTGCTATGAACTGGCCCAGGCATGGGCGCACTGCCTCAGTGGTAGAGCTGTCACCGTTTGTAGAGTAAAGCGATAACCTGCAAATTAACATAGCTGTTATATAGATTTTGCACATAAAAAGTTAATAACCTATCAAACAGCTATGTCGAAGTACAGGTTTTGCTTTACTCCTACTAAACGCTGACAGCTCTACCACTGAGGCAACCGGCTGTGGATGCAAAGACCAGGGTTCGCTTACGTAAATTACATAATGTCATACACAGATTCATAATAATAACGTGAAACCAGGCGCGAGTTAATTTGAATCCAGACTCATAATAACTCGCGCGAGTTAATATGAATCTGTGAATCTGTCCTGGACTCACAATAACTCGCGCGAGTTATTATGAGTCTGGATTCAAATTAACTCGCGCCTGGTTTCACGTTAACTCGCGCGAGTTATTATGAATCTGTGAATCTGTCCTGGACTCACAATAACTCGCGCGAGTTATTATGAGTCTGGATTCAAATTAACTCGCGCTTGGTTTCACGTTAACTCGCGCGAGTTAATATGAAACTGACCTGGACTCACGTTAACTCGCGCGAGATATTATTATTAATCTGGTCTGGCAAAAGAACAAAATGTATTGAGGCATGTTATGTTTCTTCAGATCTTTCTTGCTTTCGCTAGGACATGTAGTACTAATAGCGTAAGAAGCCTACAAAGTCACTTCACCCCCAGGCATATAGCTGTACTCAAACGCTGACGGAGTACGACGAGTGCCTGTCCGTCCAGCGCCACGACCACGTGCGTTCTGGCGATGACGACGCCGCTCAGTACGAAGTTGAGATATTGACAGAGGCTGTAACACCCGAGTTGGGAGTGTTCTTGGGGCGGCAGTACGATCCACCCACCAATGAGGATGAAAATCATGCGGTGAAAGTTGCCTCCACGACAGCTCTGCTTCTAGAACTGTATGAGCACATGGAAGTCCAGTTGAGCGTGTAAACACTCCTGTGCATGGACGCAAGAGTAAATCTGAAGACGCTCGAATTTTAGCAACTTGGAGTAGAGCATAATTGTGAACAATCTTCACAACGTCGCCGTAAAACCTCCCTTCCAATCTCGTCAATTTCTTGATACTGGCTTCCGCTTTGGCTGTTCGGTATGACAGCACACTTTGCGCCCACCAGTGCTGTAACTTTCTGTGAATGGATAGAAAGTCACCACTTGAGGTTCCGAGTCACACTTCAGTGTTGCGTGGTAACCTTCAGCGCGGGATGTAGCCTGTACCCCAAAGTAAATAATTTGATCAGTCCAGCAACGGACTACTCGCCAACGCCATAGATCTAACCAGACATCATCCACGTATGCAGCTTCCTGTGGTGACAGCAAATGTAACTCCCTCCGTCTGAATTCATACTCCTCTTCTGTAGTCGCAGCGACGACCCTCAAAAATGCATCACAGAAGTTGCGATGAGCATCTGAATCCTTGTACACAGGTGTTCGCGGCTTGGACAGCTCAGGATCTTTTTCGCGGTGGAATGTATGTGTTCTAGCGTGACTCTCTACATTTTTAACAACGTGCCATAGACACACAATGCCGGAACGCGAGGAAACACACTTTCTAGCGAAATCATCAGCGCTAAATCTCGGTCGGTGAAAAACACAAGCGGAGGGTTCACATTCCTCACGTGCATGAAACACTTTAGCTGTTCGAGGGCTCATGTGTAATCTGCAGTAGTCTCTCTAATCAAAAATGCTTGCGCTATGTGTATAGTTGTGTTCATGCCACTGATCCCCACGATATTTAATAGAGGCATGTCAAACCGGTTAGTCCGATACGTGCAGTCCATCAGGACAATATCGAAATTATCCCGATAGATGTCAATTGCATCGTCAAGTGCAAAAAAAACAAATGAGTGAGTCGATGCACGTCATCGGTTCGAAAGCGCACAAAGTATTCTCCATTTTGAAGCAAGTCCAACAAATACTCCACTCGGCTTTTGCCTCCAAGTTCATCTCGCACAGCATTTTGCCGCTCGTTATAAAGATCACTGGCCGTAATAACGACATCCGGCGATTCCAACCTCAATCTTGCCAGTGTCTGTGCCGCTCGGGCACCTGTCTGCCAGTCTGTGACTATAGCACGCCGGACTTCTGCGGATCGTGACGCACGACGATGAACTGGGTGAGCCGCTGGTCCTGCAGAGGGAGGATGGTTGTGTGTATACGCCGTTCCTCGGTGCTCAATCTGCCACTTCTCAAGGCTTCCGTCAGGCGAGAGAGCGCGGACGACATGAAGCTGGATGGGGCATCCACAACGATGCGATGATGTATTCGGTCGTGGTTTCCCTCCGGTGGAAATTCGGAGCCGCCGTGTGCCGTGCCGGTCGCATGCCAGCACAATACGCCGAGGCTGTTTCTTTTTATCACAAACTCGTGCTTTCTGAACGACCGCGTAGCCTTTACGGGCTGCGAAAGCGTTAACAGCAGCCCGCGCTGCTGTAGGTGACTCAAATGAGGATTCAGAATGAACTGGAAGATGCCACACGCATTTTGAACGGCATAGAGGTGTCATTGCAGGCACAGAGACCTCGGCTGCGGTCACGTAAGAAGCGCTTGTCGGCGTCCCGGTCTGTGAGAGCAGCGGTGGCACACTTGAATACTGTGGTAGCTGGGAGAATATGTCGACGATGCCTGGGGGTTGCCATGGTGACTCACTTGGATGAATTGCGAGCTGGGCTAGCCCGTTATTGATGATTGGAGCGCCCAGTATAGAATTGGAGATGGCCCTGAGCTGTACGGCCCTGTTGCTAGTGCGCTCTCGATGTGGCTGACTCGCTCCGGCACCATGCAAGCGAATCATGGCGACTTCACGACTGAAGCCTGTCCACTTAAGTGACAACTGTCTTCGCTTTTTTTTGACAAAAAGTTTTTGTTGCTGCAACAGCTCAACACTGTTGATTTTTTTTATCAATCACCTTATTTTCGTAGAAGATCAACCAACGCCTATTAGTTACATCAAGTGAAATCTTAACAACGGTCAAGCTGCTCCTGTTCACTTGGTGAGGTCGCGTACAATGCCTTGGCACTGAACACGACGGAAGAACGAACACCAACACAGCACTCGCCCCACACTTAGCAGATTGGGAATTGGAGCTCCACACACATTCAGTGCACTCCGTTCGAATTAGAAACTTCAACTAAGTATCAAACGGGCGAGTTACTAAAAGACTTCTGGTTTCTGAGACTGTGTAGCACCGGTCTCATAAATCTACCCAAACGGGATACACTAAATCGCTGATGCATTATTTCTTTTAATTCTTTTAGCTCTTAGCTCTATTTTTTTTAATTCTATAACTCCTAACTCTAAGGCCGTGTTCGAATCCAGTTGTTTTGGGCAGGAATTTTTGAAACAGCTCGATTGCTATCTGAAACACCCAAAATCTGATCGGGCTAGAATGCCTCAAACGAGCTGGATTTGAAATTCAGCCATAGGCAAAATATGAATCGAGTATGCAACATCCAAACCAGCAGTTTTGCCTTTTTTCAAATCCAGCCCGAATAGCTTTTAGAAGTCGAACACGGCCATGTAGTAATAATATTATTATGCGCTGGTACGGTTCTCGAGAGGCTTGAGCAACTTTACACTTCCAAGCACGAAAATTCACATAAACGAAAAATACATGTACATTTGATCCCTGTTAGCAAACCATACTCTTGTGTTCTATGCCCCGCACTCATTTGCTAGCAAGCACTTGTTATCCCATCGAGTGGTGTAATATGAGTTCAACCAGCGGCCATTCTTCCTCCAGGTAAGCCATTTATCTTGCTCAGAGCTGCTCAGAGCTGGAAACTGATCTTTTGTCATGTCGTGGTCCGTATGCGTGTCATGAAGCAGCACCTCATTCGAATGACGATCGTATTGCAGACGTTTGTTGCCACGTACAACCGACATTTTATGGCTCGGGTTGTTACTGAACACGGCACGCTCGCCAAATTCGACTTTACGCTTAAGTGAGCGTCCAACGCCATCTTGCAAGAATCCTTCCTGCGGTACACCGGTAATGTCAGCCAGTGTGTTCAGGATGTCGTATTGCTCTGCAGCGTCTTTAAGCTTGAGTCCGACAAATTCTCCGAGTCTTCCTTCAGCGATGAGAGCTCCTGCAACTCGAGTGGCCGACAAGTCGCGCACTTCAGGTTTGTCATAGCC
This sequence comes from Phytophthora tentaculata, assembly GCA_033557915.1. Taxonomy (NCBI): domain Eukaryota; phylum Oomycota; class Peronosporomycetes; order Peronosporales; family Peronosporaceae; genus Phytophthora; species Phytophthora tentaculata. The sequence continues at coordinate 6,271,789 of JAUCEA010000009.1, forward strand.
GTATTCAGGCGCTTGGCCGTGATCCCCAGAGATTATAACGATAGTATCATTGAGAATACCTTCTGCAACCATACGGTCCATAAATTTTCCAAGCTCCATGTCGGTAAAGTACCGCATCTCCAGGTAATCTTTGACAAGATAGGTGTATTCTTCACCGTCGTAGAGTGCCGAAAAGTCAGGCTTTTCAGCTTCTGCGTACCATTTCGGGCGCTCTTGGAAGGGAATGTGACTCGATATCGTGTAGTGCGTAAGAAACAACGGCTTCTTTTCCTCGCCTTGTTCCACACGCTTACTCTGCTCTTGCGTCTTATTGATGAGTAGATCGCCTAGAATCTGGAAACTCAAGTCGTCGTGGACGCCCCAATAGAGGCCTCGTTGCGCTTCTCCGTACCAGTCATCAGAGGAGATATTCTGGTCGCTTTCGGCAATTTTCATCATCTCGTCTCGACTCCAAACAGTGTCGAACCCATGGGACGGAAGAAATGAATTCCAATCGTCATATTCAGTCTGACAGCCAGTAGTGAAGAACGGCTCATACCCTTTAGACTTGAACAGCTGCGGTAAACCAGCAAGCTCCACATCCGTTTTCCCACCTGTCATGCCCGAGTCGTCCACGTTATCGTACGGAAGCTGACCGAATAGTAGACTTTCCACTGAGCGGCTAGTGCGCCAACTGGACCAAAAGTTGGTGAATGCTACGCCCCTTTTTGCCCATTTGTCAAAATTTGGGGTTACCGTAATATTACTTCCCTTGAACAGGTTTGAAGGATCATCATCGCCGACGAGATAACGCGAATCGTGGAGCCGGAACGACTCCACTACGATGAGGAGAACGTTAGGCGGATCGTCTTTGGCGATATTTACATCGAAAGCCAGATCCCCATTAAAGCCCGTAGTTCGTCGGTAGAGTGAGTCATCGTGAAAGAGCGTGTAGTTTTCGGTAGTCGAGTGGATGTACGTCTCCACCCATGACGTGCTCCCATCCGTCTCAATCGATATGCTCTGGGAAGTGTCGCCCAGAGCGTGACCGAAGAGCTCATTTAGAGTCGCGTTTAGAGCAGAGTTAGCGATAATGGATGGACATGCGCTAACGATAGCGACCACAAGGAGGGGAACGATTACGAGAGCAACCACTACAATAGCAACTTGACTCCAACACGCTTCCTTTTTCACTTGGCGGTTGGTACTGGAATAGGGAGCATCTGTTGCCAAAGCACAAAAGCTCAGATTGCTGGGTGTACTTGCGCCAGAGTTTCTACCGGACTCCGCGAGCTCCAGCATGATTTCCTCGTTGTCATCATCATCCTCTGCGCCGCCACTGCTAGATTTCGTGGAGACTGATTGAAATCTCCGTTCTTGTCTTGCTAACCGTGATGTCACCAATGCAACGATAGCTTGGATTGGATTCCATCGCGAGAGCTTTGACCAGGATGTGAGCGCACGCACAGCAGCAAAGACCGCGACTACAATAGCTGTCGTTGTCGCTGTCATGCACGCATTCTTCAACTCTTTGCTGGTCATTCCATCCAGAGCCGAGTTGTCCTCGCTTGAAATCACTTGAAACGTAAAGCGAACTCCTCGTAAACGCACGAGCATCATATCAGCAGCAATGGGCCCGACAACAGCTACAAACAGTATCCACGAACTTGTGAAGACAAAAATCTTCGACATCACACGCTTCAGCTTGTCGATTGGTGCAGTCTCGACGCTATCAGCATTCCGGGTGGAAACCCCAAGTTTTTGCAGCAAAATATCGATAAGCCACAGCACAGAAGCGAAGTATGTCGCGCAGACGAAATCCTCCAAGAAGCCAACACAAAGGATTGTCATCTTGACGGAAAACGTGCCGTCCTTGGCAGTGCCGTACATCTTGATCAACGCAGCGAGCGCCACACATCGATAGATGAAGCAAAACAACAGCACCGATGCGTATACGAAAGCCCACCCGAGCCAAGGCCGAGTCAATAGATACCGAAACCACTCAATGGACAAAAGCGAGGGCCGCGGTATCTCGACAGCGGACGACGACCGACTTTCCTCGAGAACTGTCGGCTCGGTCTTCATCGTTGGGCGCAGATTAATTTGTGAACCACCGTCGCATTAATTAATCTCTCCAGCTCCCAGCTCGTCCGTCATGAGATCATTTCACAACTTCAAATTTTCGGGACGCACATCCTTTTTAAAATGGGCGGTTATCGAAACTCAAAGTGCAGACTGCAGGACACTCGGTTTAGTGCTACGCGTAATGCTCTCTACATCAGAGATGAGGCTCTGAACGCGTTGATCAAATCCAATGTAGTAGCGAATGTCCACGTTACGTGGCACGTACGCCAGAAAGGAGTTTCACCGCGCCGACGACGCGGCGCGGTGAAACATATATTATAGACCAGATCGCGTGCCCGTCACCTTAGTCACATGATGTGACTCACATCGTCGTCACGAGCAGCAAAAAAAATAAACGTTAGCGCTGTTGCTACTACTGTAACTTACCAGTAGCGGTTACAGTACGCTTTAACCGTTACGATTTGTACCCATTGCTAAAGCCGTAACCAAATCAGTTGCAACCAGATGTGCCCAGAAAGTTGGTGACTTGGTCTTCCTCGTCGAGTTGAAAAGTCCAGCGTCTTTCCTCGATTCCTGGTCCGACACGTGAACAATCTACTCACAGTGATAGATTTTCCTCGACTCCCATGCATAATTCAACTGATATGGTGGTGCTGGAGGAGAGACTGTCAGTACCGGAACTGGAGACCAAGACCAAAGGACCTTTCGGCATGATCCAAGTCGTGAAGGACTCGTCACTATGGGACCGACGATGGCTCGGCTGGGCGTTCGTCTACGTCTACGTGCTGTTTTTCTTCTTCATCTACCGGTGCATCGGCCTCAAGCCTCTAATCCTCATGTACGGGACTGAAAAGGACTGTACTGCAGGAGTCGAAGCTGCGGCGTTGGCGCTCGGATTCCTCGAAGATTTCGTTTGCGCAACATACTTTGCCTGTGCACTTTGGGTGTTCGATACTGTGAAGCGCATGATCGGTCAACGGGTCAGTGGTCAAATGCCGATAGTGTCACCGATTTGTGATAAAGTCTCGACTTTTTTGGTGTCGTGGCTTCTCTTCATCGCCATGACGGGGCCATTCGTTGCGGATCTGCTCATCGTAAAGCTTCGTGGAATGCGATTCACCTTCGAATTGGTCGCTATGGCGATTCACGAGAAAGATAATGCTAGTAGTGCATCCATTTCTCAATCGGAGTTGAACGAGGCGTACATTAATGTGACCGGTATGGTGATCGCAGCGACGCTCTTTGCAATCGTTCGTGTTTGGGCGGTTTGGGCGGATTTATCGCGTTGGAATCCAGCGTTTGCATTGGTAGATCTGCTGGTCTGCCGCTCTGAGGCTAATGAGAAGTCTTCTCTACAAGAGAAGGCGAAGGAGAATCGAGACGAGGCGAATCTGGAAGCCGGAGACAGCACGCAGTACCTGGTTTCGACGTCGCCTAGTAGTGACGCATCCACAGACACGTCGATGCCTACAGAGAAGCCTGCATTTGATCGGTTGATGCTCTTCAGACTATGTTCGTTGGTCGTGCTGTTGGTTCTCGGACTCGTTATTCTACCGGTGATTGTACTCGCTATAAGCCGAGGGTGCTCATCCCTTGTGGCTTATTCAGGGCTCAACGCGACACTAAACGAGCTATTCGTTCGTGGAATTGATGCTACCACACAAGGCTTCGCACCTTCCGTTGCTGACGGGACTATCGAGAGTGCACAAATTTACATTCACTCAGCTACGGAGAACTACACTCTCTTCCAGGATGATTCACTCTACCGACGGACTACCGGTTTCCACGGAGATCTCGCCTTCGACGTGAACGTCTCAAAAGAAGACCCTCCCAACGTTGTCCTTATCGTGGTAGAATCCTTCCGATTCCACGACTCGCACTACCTGGTAGGCGATGAAGATCCGTCCAACCTGTTGAAAGGAACCAACATCACAGTCACTCCAAACTTCGATAGATGGGCGAAACGTGGTGTGTCGTTCAGTAATATGTGGTCAAGTTGGCGGACAAGTCGATCAGTGGAGAGTTTACTGTTCGCACAGCTGCCATACGACAGCGTACCGGACTCAGGAATGACTGGAGGCAAAGAGGACGTTGAACTCTCCGGTCTACCGCAGCTCTTCAAAGCTAAAGGGTACGAAACTTTCTTCACTACTGGATGCAAGACGGACTATGATGATTGGGACACTTTCCTGCCTTCTCACGGGTTCGGTACCGTGTGGAGTCGAGACGAGATGATGCAGCTTGCGGAAGGATACCTCAACATCTCGTCTGATGAATGGTATGGAGACGCGCATCGAGGCTTTGGCTGGGGCGTACACGACGACTTGAGCTTCCAACTACTCGGTGATTTACTCATCAACAAGACAGTAGAGCAAACCGAGCGTGTGGCTCGAGGTGAAGTCAAGAAACCGCTTTTTGTGAACCACTATACCATATCCAGTCACACTCCTTTTAAAGACCGCCCCATATGGTACGACGAAGCCAAGAAACCCGATTTTTCGGCTCTTTATGAAGACGAAGAGTACGCTAAAGTCGTCCAGGCTTACTTGGAGATGCGATACTTTACCGACATGCAACTGGGTAAATTCCTAGACCGCATGGCTGACAAAGGAATCCTCGATGATACTATAGTTGTCGTTGTTGGCGATCACGGTCAAGGGCCTGAAGACGGTCTCGATGTCCCCGAGGCTCGTGAAATATCGGCCACTAGAGTAGCTGGGACTATTATCGCGGAAGGCCGACTTGGTGACTCTGTGGGGCTCATGATAGAGGACGCGGTGGAGCAGTATGACATGCTCAATACACTGGCAGACATCACTGGCGTTCCCGAAGGAGGATTCTTGCAAGACGGCATTGGACGCTCACTTAAACGCAAGATAACGTTTGGTGAGCGTGTTGTTTACAGCAACAATCCAAGTCGAAAGATGTCGGTGGTACGTGGTCACGAGCGGTTACGGTATGATCGTTATTCAAGCTCCGTTCTACTGCACAACGCCGACACGGATCACGAAATGGAGAACGATGAGTTCCCCACTCAAAACCTCCAGGAGAAGACGGACTGGAGAGCGAAACGCGACAATGGCCGCCGTATTAACGCCTACTACACGAAGCGCTGGGATAAGAAGTGCTTACTCGCTGGAGAGTGCTAGAACATTTCTTTTTAGATTTCGGTTTTTTAGAGATTACCCTAAAGAAAGTGACGTACCATTGCGTGAGTTGAGCCCAAAATGGCACGCCACTATCCTGGAAACCGCCATAACCTGAACGTTGTACAACGTTCGGACTTTCAATCTTGGTCTCAGTATTGAATTTTCCCAGCTTCGGGTGATGGCACCGTACGGCTATTCCGATCACGGTCGACAATCTCGACACCTTGGATTTCCAACTGCAATCTATGGAGATACTGTTGACGATTCTCCTGCGAAGACTCAAGTTTGGCTGAAAGTGATCGGGTCGCACGGGTTGATGCTTGCTCAACTACAGTATCCGTGGCTTGGGTGGGCATTCGTCTACGCTGTAGTTCTGTGTGTCTTCTTCATCTACCGCTGCACGGCACTTCGAGCACTGATAGCAATGTATGGTAGCTCTAAGGATGGAACTCCTGGGGTGGTGATCAGTATCTTGACTCTCGGATTCCTGGAAGATTTTGTATGCACGACGTACTTCGCGTGTGCTTTGTGGCTGTTCGACAGCTCCAAGAACGCGGTTAGCAGATACTTTCAGCCCTTCTGTAGGACGGTAGTTGGTCAAGTTAGCGGTAGAGTTTCTACGTTCATCGTGTCGTGGCTTCTCTTCGTGCTAACTATTGCCCCCGTTGTCGCCGACGTTATCATCGTTCGTCTGCGTGACATGCGCTTCACGTTTGACATTGTGGTCATGGCAATCAACGAGAGAGACAACGCCAGCTCGTTCGAAGTATCCACCTCTGAGGTTACGGATGCCACTCTTAACGCAATCAGCCTAGTGCTGTCTGCCACATTCTTCGCGTGGATGCGGTGTTGGGCCTAATGGGCGGATCTGTCGAGGTGAAACCCCACCCAAATTATGCTGCCTTCATTTGACAGTACCAAGAATCGCTACTGTGCGTTGAATCCAATTAACAATAGTACCAAGCATCAAGATGCCGAGTTAGAGCCAGCGAAGGTGACGAATGTTGAGGAAGCTGTGGCTCTAGAGATTACTGAGGCCCCTGAGAGCTCGGAGACGGAGACATTGAAGACCAAAGACAGCGAGGACGATCACTCACTGGAGTGTCAGAGCTCGAGCTACAAAGATACCCATCGGCGGTACTTTAAGCAAGGCGTTGTTGCTGTCGTGGGACTAGCATTCATCCCAGTGATTGTGGTGGCGATAAGCTGGGCGAGCTCACCGCTGATCGCGTTCTCAGCACTGAACACGACTTTAAACGAGCTGTTCAAGCACAGCTTACAGCCTCATGAAGGCGACGGCGCTATCAACGTAGAGTACTTTATCGATACAGCTGAAGAGCACACGCTGTTCGGAAATGACACACTGTACCGACGCACCACAGGGTTTCACGGAGATCTCGCCTTTGACGTCAACGTCAGTGACAAAGACCCACCGAACGTCCTCGTCATTGTGATCGAATCGTTCCGGTATCATGATTCGCACTACTTGGTACGCGATGGAGACCCGTCCAACTTGTTCAAGGGCAGCAACATCACAATCACCCCAAACTTCGACAAGTGGGCCAAACGAGGCATCGCACTTCGTAATTATTGGTCCAGTCGGCGCACAAGTCGGTCAGTCGAGAGTCTCATATTTGGACAATTACCCTACGATAGTGTGACCAAGTCTGGCATGACGGGAGGTCAGCTTGATACAAAGTTATCTGGCTTACCTCAGCTCTTCAAGGCGAAAGGCTACGAGACTTTCTTCACCACGGGCTGTTTGACTGACTACGACAGCTGGGACTCCTTCCTCCCTGCTCATGGATTCGACACAGTGTGGAGTCGCAACGAGATGAAAAAGCTAGCAGAAAGTGATCTAGGAATCAGACATAGTGACTGGGATGGCCCCGAGCATCGCGCACTCAACTGGGGTGTTCACGACGACCTGAGTTTCCAACTACCGGGTGATTTAATGGTGAACAAGACGAGGGATCAGAGGACTCGTATGGCCAAAAAAAGGAGAAGCGAAGAAGCCTCTGTTTCTCAATCATTATACCATTTCTAGTCATGTAGACTACAAGCAACGCCCTAAATGGTACGCTAACGCTGAGAAACCAGATTTCTCGGCGTTGTACGAAGGACAAAAATACGAGAGCAATATTAAAAACTACCTGGAAATGCGGTACTTCACGGACATGGAGTTCGGCAAATTCATGGACCGGATGGCTGAAAGTGGGATCTTGAACGATGCCATCGTTGTTATCTCAAGAGACCACGGCCAGGGGCCAGAATTTGGCAACGACGTGCCAGAAGATCGGGACGTTTCCGCTACTCGCGTGGCTGGAGCCATCGTTACTGAAGGACGTCTAGGTGACGCTGTGGGAATGATAATTGACGATGCCACAGAGCAGTACGATATCCTCAACACACTGGCAGACGTCACTGGAGTGCCTGAAGGTGGCTTCGACAGGACGGGGTGGGTCGGTCACTCAAGCGAAAGATCAAGTTTGGGGAACGAGTCGTGTATAGCAACAACCCCAGCCGGAAAATGTCTGTTGTACGAGGCCATTTGCGGCTGCGGTACGATAAAGTGACAGGCTCGATGCTGCTGCATAACGCTGACACAGACCACGATATGCAGAGCGATTTACTCCCAGGACTGACAGCTAAGGAGCGATCGGAGTGGATAAGCTGGCGAGACGCTGGACGTAGTATCAACGCTTACTACACGAAACGTTGGGAAAGCAAGTGCTTGCTTGAAAGAAACTGTTAGATTTTCGTGGAGTGCGGACAAGTTAGAATATTATTTAATAACTGCTCCAACGTGTTGTGTGCTTATCGGCCTGCTACTGTAAATATACTAATACATGTAGTCTTCAAAGTAGGCTCCAGATGATAACAGCAGTGCTGATCACTCCTCTCACTTTGGTGCCTTTGTCGCCTTACTCTGATTACGATGGAATTACCGGAAATCGTAAATACATGTATAACATCACGTAAAAATCCTTGACACACAAGAAGCCAGCATTCTACCAGTGTGGCAGTGGCGAGACATGTTGTACGCGGCAGTGCCACGTATCTAGCACTGAAGTCGCCATGACTAATGGCATGAGCGATGCTGTATGGATACAGTAGACCTCCGCTGCCACTGGAATCGGGTGGTTGCAAATGGACGATTTCTTGGCAAAATGATGACTTTGCAAAGTGTGCCGCAATGGGAGACGATAATAACAGAACCCCCAAACTTATTCACAGATCGCCCTCCATATGGCAATCGGATGATGGGCCGCCGACACAAGCAGTGGCAAATTGCTTGTCAAGCACTGCTTGCCTGAAACCATTGATGATAGAACTCGTCGGGGCCCGTCGCTTTCGAGAAATCGCTACAATTAAATAGGTTTTATTAATAATTTCTGACGTCCTTGCTTGTCGATTCACACCTTTAAATACTATAGTAACTCGAGAGTTAAGGTGAAATACTCGAGTCGTTTTTCAAGGAGTACCGGTAGCTGTCTTTTTGTAGTATATAAATGCAAACACATTCGCACGAGTTAATATGAATTCCATGGCGATTCACTTTAACTCGCGCGAGTTAATACGGATTCCGTGTTGATGCCCTTTAACTCGCGCCACTTTCGTGAAGGTAACAGTAGAGGAACAGTGCAGTAAGACATGCTTCAATTGGCTTGCATTCATCATATCCAACAGAAACACAGCTACTTCTTCAAAACGGCACAAGTTTATTCACCTTAACTCGCGCTAGTTAAGGTGGATATATTGGATTGATTCACATTAAGTCGCGCGAGTTAATGGGGCTTTCGTTGCACTACATGTATCTCTCAAGTTTCGGCTTACCGGTATTTCTTGTACAACGATACTGTACTTATCGTTTCTCCCGCCTGTGCCTGCATACCAATGTGTTTCCAGGTGATCTAAAGATTTGTAGTCTTTATAAACAACTTGACTTTAATAAGGGCGATCTGTGAACACGTTTGGGGGTTCTGTTATTATCGTCTCGCTGCGCAACCTATTGCGGCCCGCAATAGGTTCAAACATCCGTGTCTCTCCACACATGCAGAGTTTGCTGTTCGACTCGAGCCTTGCGCGGAACGTAAACGTGTGGGCGTCCCCGTCTCGTACGAGAAGAGCGTGACGTCGACACCAGCAGGCAGATCAAAGAGACAGACGCCCCTGGCTCAAAAAATTATCCTTATCTCGAGGAGCTGCTCACCATCGGAAAACTCGATCGTCGATTCCACGACTGTGGGTGTAGTTCATTCTCCATTTCTCCGCGTCAACGTCATTGTGCGGTTGTCCGTGTTGGGCCCCACCGAGGAAACCGGCTTCGAGCAGCACGGTCAAGCTTACGATGGCGCACAAAGCGGACACGTCAACTCGGGACACTCTACCTACTGCAGGCCTAGATGACGTTACCGTCGACTCTCGTACCAAGAACGAGGTCGTGCCCAAGACTTCGCAATGGAGTCGACTGAGCGCACTGCTACGGACGGTCGCCGAACGGGATTATCCGTGGCTCGGATGGGCTTTCGTCTACAGCTTCACGCTGTTTTTTCTGTTCGCCTACCGCTGTGTTGGGCTCAACGCTCTGATTTCAATGTACGCTAGTGCTGAGGATGGCACCCTTGCTGTGGTGCTTGGGGCGTTGACACTGGGATTCCTAGAAGATTTCGTATGCGTCACGTACTTTGCGTGCATTCTCTGGTTGTTCGACAAGCTCAAGCCAATTGTAGCGAAGCGATTTAGTCGACATGAAGGAGCAGCCATTCAAGTTGCTGGCAAAGTGGCTACATTCTCTGTATCATGGCTACTCTTCGTGTTGGTCACGATCCCAGTAGTAGCGGATGTGATCATCGTGCGGCTGCGGGACATGCGCTTCACCTTCGACATCATCGTCATGGCGATCCAGGAGAAGGACAACGCCAGCTCGTTCGAAGTATCAAGTGGAGAGATCACTGACGCCTGTGTGAACGCCACAGTTCTCGTACTATCTGCAACGTTCTTCGCTTTTGTGCGTACTAGAGCTTCCTGGGCAGACCTCGCAAGGTGGAATCCGACCCAGATCGCATTGCCTCTAAGTACTTCATACGCTTACGATGTCTTGCGTTTGACTAGTAATAGTACCAAGAACCAATTCAAAACAACCGAAACCAAAATTCAAGATCCCAGTCCAGTTATAGAAGACGTTGAGTTATCGACACTCAACAAGACTGAGAAAATTGGTGATAAAGATCCCAAGCCTTCTCGATACGTGACAGTTGATATCGACGCGTCTGAGACGGAGACCACGTCATCTGCAGACGATGATAACGACACCACTCAATGTATCCAAATGGAGGAGTCGCAGCGAGTGGACAAGCGTCAGTATCTTCAGCAGAGCCTCCTCGCACTCGTCGGTCTCGTTCTGATTCCAATGCTCATCATCGCACTGAGTTGCGCGTGTTCTCCTCTCGTCGCCTACTCGGCACTCAACACGACACTAAACGAGATGTTCGGTCATGTGTTCCAACCAGATGTCGACGGTAGTACCTCTGCTGTCGACGAAAAAGACCTTCCCTGGGTCGAGACGTACATCCACCACGCAACCGAGAGCCACGAATTGTTCGGGAACGACACACTTTATCGACGCACCACGGGATTTCAAGGAGATTTGGCCTTTGACGTCAAAGTTAGCAAGAAAAATCCGCCAAACGTTCTACTTCTGGTCATCGAATCCTTCCGTTACCACGACTCGCACTACCTGGTAGGGGACGAAGATCCGTCCAACCTTTTTAAGGGCAGCGATATGACCATCACCCCGAATTTTGACAAGTGGGCCAAGCGTGGGATCGCTCTACGGAACTACTGGTCCAGCTGGCGCACTAGTCGATCGGTGGAGAGTTTATTGTTCGCGCAACTTCCCTATGATCACGTTACCAAGTCCGGTATGACTGGAGGTCAACACGAGACTAATTTGTCTGGACTACCGCAGCTGTTTACAGCTAAGGGATACGAGACTTTCTTCACCACTGGATGTAGAACGAACTATGACAGTTGGGACGCTTTCCTCCCTGCCCACGGCTTCGATACTGTATGGAGTCGCAACGAGATGATGAAACTGGCTCAAAGCGACTTGGGGATCAAACCGGAAGACTGGAAAGGACCGGAACACCGAGGACTCAACTGGGGAGTGCACGACGACTTGAGTTTCCAGCTTCTGGGCGATTTATTCGTCAACAAGACCAAGGCACAAGCCAAGCGAGTAGCAAACGGTGAACCCAAGAAGCCGCTGTTCCTGACTCACTATACCATTTCAAGCCACGTCAACTACAAGCAGCGCCCCAAATGGTACGACGAGTCCAAGAAACCCGATTTTTCGGCTTTGTATCAAGGTCAAAAGTACGCAGACAACATCAAAAACTACCTCGAAATTCGGTATTTTACCGACATGGAGTTCGGTAAATTTATGGACCGAATGGCCGAGGCTGGTATCCTTAACGATACTATTGTGATTATCTCTGGAGATCACGGTCAGGGTCCGGAGTTCGGTAATGATGTTCCTGAAGATCGAGATGTCTCGGCTACTCGCGTGGCTGGCGCTATTGTTGCCGAAGGAAGACTGGGTGACGCTGTGGGGATGGTCATGGACGACGCCACGGAGCAATACGATATTTTGAACACACTGGCGGATATTACCGGAGTTCCGGAGGGAGGCTTCGAGCAAGACGGTGTGGGTCGGTCGCTCAAGCGGAAGATTAAATTTGGCAAGAGAGTTGTCTACAGCAACAACCCGACGCGAAAGATGTCGGTGGTGCGTGGACACGAGCGACTGCGGTACGATAAGGTGACAGACTCGATGCTACTGCACAATCCGGACACGGACCACGATATGAAGAACGATTTATTGCCTAGTCTTACGGAGGAAGAACGCGCAGACTGGATTAGCTGGCGCGACGCTGGACGTCGTATCAACTCGTACTACACGAAACGCTGGGAAGGCAAGTGCTTGCTTGCTGCGGAATGTTGAAGTAGCGTAGTGATGCTAGGTTGATGCGAACGAATAGTCTATATTACCGCGAATAGAATTTTTAATGATACTTGTACTTTGCCGGTAATTCTTGTTGAACAGCTTAGTAGGTGGCTGTCCTCAAACAACTTCTCAAAATGAATACAAGTACTTAAGTAAAGGAAAGTGGTTTCAGAGGCAAATCTCATCGTCCCCACTTAATAATAACAATGCAGCTGCATCCGTTGAGTCTGCCAGGAAAGCAAAACTGCCACGGTTTTCGTTGCATGTTTTAGAGCGACGGTGGCTGTCATTTTTCATTAAAAGCTCTAGTGCTTCGGCGCGCGGACATTTCGAACTCTACGAAGGAGCTGCCATGATTCCCAGCATTTGCCGGCAAAATCTAAAGTCCCGCCTTGCAGCATCGCTTGGCTCACTGATTCAAGTCAAATACCGCCTGATGATCAAAGCCGGTTCTTGTATCTGGCGGGGTATCACAAGCTCAAAAGCCTTTCAGTATTTGAAGAACGCAGATTTGTGGACACGCCCGTGGATTGGATGGGCGTTCGTTTACGCCTTCGCGCCATTCATCTTCACTACCTACCGAGTCGTGTACTTCCAGGATCTCATCATGGTCTACGCGACTCTCAAGGACTGCATTCTAGTGTGGTGATAGGAGCGCTAAGTCTCGGATTCTTGGAGGATATTGTGTGCACGACGTATTTCGCTTGTGCGATTTGGATGTTTGATACATTCAAACAATCGACCATGGTAGGACAATTCTGGAAGCACTCAGTCGTAGCACAGCGATGTCGGTTAAGTCCTCAAGCTGCGGATAACATCGTAACGTTTGTAGTATCATTGCTGTTGTACGTTGATCATAATGGCTCCTTTCGTTGCAGATATGGCGATTATTCGCACGAAAGGCATGCGCTTTAGCTTCGAGCTTATTGCAATGGCTATCGAAGAGCGGAAATATCTCAGTGCGTCCCCAATTTCGAGCGTCGAGGTGAATGAGGGATATAAAGCTGCTTCTGGTCTGGCAATCACTGCTCTCTTCTTTGCATTCGTTCGTATGCAGGCTCCGTGGGCCAATTTGACACTTTGGAATCCTACACAATGGCGGTTGCTACCATGTCACGTATCGGTGGTAAAAGTAGTGGAAGGGCCAAGGTGGCCGATGGGAAAATACCTACCATCTCCACGCAAGCAGACATCGAGACGGGAGTAGACGACACGGAAATCGCGGAATGCACGAGTAACCAAGACTCTGAAGCCCTGCTGCCATCCTCGAAAAAGAAGCCTAATAACTCCAGACTGTCTTGTGCACATGCTGGTCTACAGGCTGCTATCGGTTTTAATGGTCTCGTGATCATGCCAGTAATTGTCGCGGCACTAAGTTGCGTGTGTTCGCCCCTGGTTGCGTACTCGGCGATGAACGTGACACTCAACGAGCTCCTTTTTCACGCTTTGGAGCCTAATATCATTGTGATCACAAACAAAAACTCATGGGCCGAAATGTATATTCACAATGCTACTGAAAATTTTACACTATTCGGTCCCGACACACTTTACCGACTTACTACAGGGTTTCAAGGGGACTTAGCCTTCGACGTCGAGGTCAGTGCTGACGACTCACCTAACGTCCTACTTATCGTCGTGGAATCCTTCCGCTTCCATGACTCGCACTACCTGGTTGGTAGGGAGGATCCCTCGAATTTGTTTAAGGGGGAAAATCACACGGTAACTCCAAATTTCGACAAGTGGGCAAAACGAGGAATTGCACTCAAAAACTTTTGGTCTAGTATCCGTACCAGTCGAGCGTTGGAAAGCTTGCTGTTCGGCCAGATTCCGAACGATAGCGCAGTAAATACAGGCACATCTGGCGGAAGGAAAGATACCGAACTCGCTGGCTTGCCACAGCTTTTCTCGGCTAAAGGATACGAGACGTTCTTCACCACTGGTTCTACTACAGACTACGATTATTGGGACATCTTCCTGCCAACTCATGGTTTCGACAATGTGTGGAACAATCGGAAGTTTGTTAAACTGGCCGAAAGCGACTTGGGTATCACACGTGATCAATGGTTCGGTCCCGAGGCTAGAGGTCCCCATTGGGGTGTCCATGATGATGTGAGTTTCCAACTTCTAGGCGATCTACTCGTCAACAAAACCAAGGAACAACGTGATCGCATGGCTCAAGGGGAAGAGAAAACCCCTCTGTTTCTCACTCACTTTACCATCTCTAGTCATGGGCCGTTCATCGAGCGCCCGCAATGGTACGCGGAATCCGAGAAACCTGATTTCTCTGTTCTGTATCAAAACGAAGAACCAGAGAGTGCAGAACGACATAAAAATTATTTGGAGATGCGGTACTTCACCGACTTGGAATTGGGGAATTTCATGGATCGAATGGCGAGCGAAGGTATACTCAACGACACCATTGTCGTGATAACTGGTGACCATGGAGGATCGACCACAGGGAAGGAAGTATCTGGGCTACGCGTGGCCGGGGCTATCATCGCCGAAGGTCGTCTAGGTGATAGTGCGGGTCTCGTTCTTGAAGATGCTGCTGAGCACTACGATATTCTTAATACATTGGCGGATATCACAGGAGTGCCCAAAGGAGGATTTATCCAAGATGGCATCGGACGCTCCCTCAAACGTAACGTGACTTTCGGGGAACGCGTTGAATTCAGCAACGATCCGAATAAAAAAATGTCAATTGTATGCGGTCATGAACGTTTGCGCTATGATCGCGTTTCGGACTCGGTACTCCTGCACAATTTCTATAGTGACCATGCAGCAAGTACGGATTTGTTTCCAGAACTTACGGACGAAGAGCAGGCGCAGTGGATTATGTGGCGCGATCAAGGTCGATTTCTTAACGCGTATTACACAAAACGCTGGGATGGAAAATGCCTACTAGCAGCCAATTGTTAAGCAAACGTTGATCGTTTAAAGAGAACGACACTTTGACATTAATTTCTCCAATATCTTTTCTTCTCCGTTGGCACAGTTTTGACTTACAATACACTGTCGATCGCTTCGACAACCCCTGCTCCCAGCATCATAAAACCTAAGAGCATCATCCCACACAGGAAAATCTGGCGCAACCGGTTCCTACATGTCGAGGGTTCATCATGAAAGAGACGCAAATGAAAGAATGCTGGCAAGATAAAAGCCAGTAACGAACAGCACGTCGAGCCGATGAACGAAATAAATCGACCAAAATCTACAATACAAACATCAACGAGTTAGCTTTGGCCAACACTTAATTAGCTGACAACTAAAATTCGTACCTGGAATACCAGCAGCGATCACCGCAGTAAATAACACAATTCCAGCACGCAAAACAATTCCTTTTTTCTGAGTAGTTTGCGGGTCCTCAAGCTTGTTGCCGCACGCAACCATTGGCTGCAGTACTTCGAAGACCGGGAACAGCATCACCGGGTATGTGAAGAACAGTCCCAAGCACAAGAAAATCTTGACGAGCGTGACCATTCCGCCGCTGCCTTCGAAGTTCAAAGTGATAACGGCATTTGTGTCGTTACCGAAAGCGAGATATCCGCACACACCAAACGTGGCGTACAACGACGTGATGATCACGACTGTGCACACGAGAATCGGCATGAAATTGTGTTTGTTGCGCATCGAATTCTCCAGTGGCAGCACCATTCCGACACCTTCAAAGCAGTAACTCGCTACTCCGAAGAAGAAGGGAATAGCAGACACCACGGCCATTGGCTCAATGTAGTCGTGATCCAGATCCATGTAACTCAAATCGATGTTGAGCACCACTAGAAGTCCAAGGATGCACATGAAATCGGCAAGTAGCGCCACGTAGGCCAGTTCTCTCATGTGCCTCAGCAGCGAAAACCCAATAAGTGGCGGTACACACACCGATACGACCAACTGTTTCGATACATCCAGGAACTTGTGTGCGTTGGATGCAATAAAAATCAAATCTGTATAAAATAAAAAATAAAATAAATGTCATAAAATGAGTGAGTCAATGGAGCAGTAGATGAACAATAACAGAATTCTTACAGGCGATGCAGAAGCCAGTCTGCGAGATCACCAGCGCGGTATTGACAATAACTGAGCCCATTTGGCCCATGGCATAAAATCCGATCTCTCCGTACTTGGTGATGTTCTTGCCCTGTTGCTTGAGTTTGTACTTGCACTGTACCACGAGCATCATCGCGTACGTGCTCACAGCAGCTACCCCAACCAGCGTCACAAAGCCCATCTAGAAAAAATTATGACAGTGACAATTTAAACCTCTGCAATAATAATAATTGTTGCCATTTCGCACCAAAATGCCACACTTGCGAAATGCATACGGCAAGCCCAAAACTCCTGAACCCAGGAAGGCGATGCAAGTGTTGATAAAAGTTTTCAAGTCACTGCAAATCAGTTTGTCAGTCAATCGTTTTCCCTCTCTACTTGCAGGGTGATGCTGGAACGCACGAGGTGAGATGAAGTGCTGCCTCTGCATGTTCGTGTGTCCCCGGACTCTCGAGACGCTTGGGCACCGCACCGCTTACGTCATCCTCAGTGACGCCCACAGGCACGCTGAAGCTGGAGGCGGTGGAGCACGTCTCGGGTTGGCTGTCGAAGTCCACGGCTTCCAGGTCAGCAGGCTCCTGTAACGCAGGCACATCGACAGAGGAGGCCGCCATCTTCGATAGTGACGTTGTGAGCTGCGGCATGGAGAAATCCGGTAAAGTGCGAATGCTCACCTGGCTTGAAGCAGATGGCTACACTTCCATGCAGATTGCATGCAAGACGACAAATCGGAAAGTGGTGATCGCATCGTTCACAAGCCGAGATTAATTAGCCTTATCCACTTCTTGCCAAGGAGTCCTTCGACACAGAAGACATTTTCTGAAGTTGCAGATCAATAGGGAGCTTGGTCACCGGGTCGGTGACAAGCCTTGTCTGGCAAACCGTATTGAAGTTATCGGCGCAGTCAGACTAATCACTGATTCGCTGGTCGACGTTTGGAGCATCACGTTAAACCAACAAAAGTATTCGATATTGTAGGCCTTACAGTGACTGTAACAGTGTGTAGCATTTGAAAGCAGCGCCATCGAACAGTAACTGTTGAGCGAGTTCGAATCGAACTCGCTCAAGTTCAACAAGGAGAGGACCACGGTCCACTGCGAACCTGGTCCGCGCGGTTCACATCTTAATTCGCTTCACCAGACACAGCATCCTTACAAAAGTCATGGGCATTGCTTCGACGGTCACGCAGGAGCATGTGGACACGGTGAAGAAGTATGTTGCGTTGCGTCTCGAGAAGCGCACCAAGGAGACACTTCACCTCGTGAGTGACGACATTCAGTTCTATAGTCAACGAGATGGCAGCTACAAGGGGAAAGAGCAGTTCCAAGTGTACCTGGAGAAGACCAAGATCGAGGGTAAATGGGAGCCACCTGCCATCGAGGACGGAGACGACGAGCATGTGGTAGTCCATGGTGTGGTCAAGATTTTTTACATCCCTATCTCAGTCAAGTCGACCTTCTGCTTCAACGACGAGGGTCGCATCTGCAACATCCACACGAGCAAAGCGTAAGGTAGGCTACTACTGCACCGCTAAGTTCCGGCAGTCCTCTTCGCTGTCCTCCCGTATTTGGTCTCTTTTAGTTTAAAATTTCAAATGAATTGATCTAAAAATCTGATAACGGAGCTCTACACTACGACTTGGTTTCACTAAGGTATATGGCAATTATTTTTCGCATTTAAACGATTCACCACGGTACTTAATTTGAAACCGTTAAGCCGAACGGCTTCCAGACATCCCAATCATTAAGGAAGAGCGAGCGTCGCGCCACCCACCGCAGTCCATTAACTTAAATTTAGACCCTTGGTTCACCTCCTCCTCCCGGTCAAGACATTGATCCATCGTATCTCCATGACGCAGGACGCGTCGGCGCGCCCCAAGAGCCCAAAGAGCCATAAGAAACTGGAGCTGTTCGCCAAGCTTCACTTGGGCATGGACCACGCCCTGGCTAAGCTGCTGCTGGAAGCGCAACTGCTCCCGAGCTCGCTTAAACTGCAGACAGAGACACAATCGCTCAACACCACGTGGGTACAGGTCACCGAAGCTTACGAAAAACGCAAAGCGATGCTACAGCGTCGAAACGAGAAGAGCAAAACTAAGACCAAAGCTTCTACCACCACCACAAAGAAGACGAAAGTTAAAGAAAAAGAGCCAGAGAAAAGCACTAAGACCAAGACAATAAAGAAGAGCAAAAGCCGCAGTTCCAGCACGTCTCCACGCAGTGGTAAGAGCGCTGGAAAGGTCAAAACGGCCAAGAAAGCTCCTTCGAGTAAAGCGATCAGTCCAAAGACAGAGAGCGACGTTGCTCAGGTGAAATCGGAGGAGCAGCCGAGCACTTACGACAAATCTGTGCTCAAGATGCTTCGCAAACTGCCCATGTGTCAGAACGTGGAGTTCGGCACTAATAAATACAGGGCGATAGTGAAGTGGATGGAGCTGGATAAGGGCAAGGACTCAGCCACTTCTGTAGACTTGATGGAGCTGCTGACAAAGCTTCAATTAGAGGCTGCGTCGGACAAGAAGAGCAAACCAAAACTGAGTTGTAAACGCTCCTTAGAGTCGTTAGATGATGCGTTACGAGCTGAAAAGAGTAGCAAGCGGAAGGCTCTGAAGAGAGAGCGAAGACAAAGTAGAAGAGAGTCGATTGTGGACGAGGACGGGGTTGTCTACGAGTCTGGAGAAGAAGAAGAGGAGCCAGAATACAAAGGAAGCTATTCTGATTCCGATGAAGCAGAATTTATGCCAGAGCTGGAGAATAGTCCGCCACCTGAAAAGCTTAAGAAGCGCAAGACATTGAAGAAAGAAAAACAGGAGGTTGTCAAGCAAGAGAACACTGCAACAAGCACGTCTCAAGTTTCCTCTAAGGAGCAATTAGCTGCAGTTGTAGCCAAGATTCGGGCAGACGATGTGGTCTCAGGGAAGGCAGACGCCAAGTACTTATCATACGAGAAGAAAGACAAACCTGGCTCTTCCTCGAACTCTGCTATCGAATTGGATGACAGCGCGGAAGAAGAAGAAGAAGAAGAGACCAAGGAACAAGACTCGTCCACTGACGACGAGAACGGGATGTTCGATCTGAACGAGGAAGACGTGTACATTGTCGAGGCAATCTTATGCGTCAAGGAAGGACGAACCATCATGTCGGCAGGACGTCGTCAAAAGGAAGTAGACTTGTATCTCGTCAAGTGGGATGGCTACAACGAACTCACGTGGGAGCCAGAGCAGAACATCCCGCAGCGCCTCATTGAGATGTTCCGAGAGCGCGAGCGGGCCAAACGAGCGTGCGGGTACCAGATCAAGGTGGCTGTTGAACGCAGAGATGTCATCAACGTGACGACCCAACAGAGAGAAGTGCTTTATATGATCCAGTGGATCAATCAGGAGAATGCTGTGTGGGAATCACGGTCGACACTGCCGAGCAAGACGCAAGTGTGGCTGGACAAGGTACTCGGTGCCCCTGCTCCTAAGAAACGTCGAGAGACGAAAGCCATCAAGCAGTATGTGTACCAGTAGCTGAGCTGGAGCTGGTACCAAAGCAATTTCCAGAAGTACAAAATGAAAATGAATCAAAGTCTTGTGAGTAAAAATTGACGACAATTATTCTTTGGTCTTGAAGAGCAAGTTGCTCCTTATCTGTTGTCGTGCTCTTTTGTCCGCCTTGTTCTTATACGATACGGTCCAGTTCCGTCGCATACGCAAGCGTCTCGCCAACTAGTCTCAACGAAGGGATGTCAGATGCGCCGAGAGATTTCTCTGGTGCCTTGAACCACACGCGCCCTTCGCGTACGACCCACTCGGTCTTCTCCTCCTTAATGTAAGTGCTCAGCTCAGCAGCTGAGTCGAAGATGAGCATCTTCTGCGCGTCCGAGAGTGTGAGACACTGGTAGGCCACTTCGGCACAGTCAGCGATGTTCTCGCGCACAGTCTGCAGTAGTTGCGAGAGGAAGAAGGGGAAGTACGGGTTGGGCACGTTGGTGCGCGCCTCCAGCACCTTGTTGTACGTTCCCTCCATCAGATATTGCTCCAGCTTGACAGCAAAGGCGATGTTGGGGTCCTGTCGGCTCTGCTCGGGGAGCAGCTCCAGCTCGTTGTGGAACTCGGCCATGCGGTTCTCCACTAGCAATTGCAGCAGCCTCGTGCCTAGGATCGGATAGTGCAGAGGCGACGGCTCCAGTCCGCTGTTGTAGTAGATCTTAAGCTGGAGCATACTGCGCTCGAACGCCGTCATGTCCTCGCGGAGGATGCTCAGCAAAGTGGCGCTCTCCAAAACATGGCCTAGACAAGAGAATAAGTCAGGATAAATACTTTTTAGAACAAATAATTGCAGATGAAAAACCACGTACGTGCGAGGTGAAGCTCCTGCTTGGCGGTCGGAGAGCCAATTCCACATGGAGGCAGCGCTGGCAGCGTCGTTAGTGCCATCTAAACGTCGGAAAAGAGGAGATCGGATTAGTGAGGAATTTTAAGTATCAATTAAAAGGAAATACTCGGAGCGGCGCGCACCTTGAGCTGTGCGAGGATTTTGGTGGCCTCGTCGACCTGCTTGCCATTAACAGCGGCGCGTAGCACCTGTGCCTCCTTGTCCAGAGCCTCGAGATTCGCCGACATCGTTACTTCGGGAATATTGATCTTTGAGGGGATCTTCCGATTCTACAAATAGTCACTCAATCGGGGGAAATGTATTTGTATCTCTTTTAAGTGTCTTTTTGGGCATCTCCACCGCGGACCGCAAATTGCGGATAAGACAGCAAATCAAAATAATTTACAGATAGTTTGAGGATAGGTTTCTCCACCGCTGACAGCAACACAGGATGTCAGCAAATAAATTCCCGAACCGACAGCAAATTGGCTGAATTTGCTGCCGCAATTGCTGATCAGCAACGTCTAGAAAAACTGGTACATAATGAATTCAAGTGTAACAACCAAATAAAACGAGACAGAGTCCCATCAGCAATGCATAAAATGGGTCGGGTGGATTTGAGGCAAACCGGCTGGTTCCACATTTTTTGCTGTTGCTATTTGCTGTTACCGCGGTGGAGTTAGCGACTTTTGCAGATAAGCAAACATGAAAATTAACAGCGTAAAAACTGGATTTGCGGATAGGATACTGATGGCGCGGTGGAGATGCCCTTAAGACACTTAGAAAATACATCACCTTCGCGGAGGACAAAATTTGTCCTGAAAAAATTGCCACATTTAATGTGGCCAATTTATTCCTTGGTTGCCTTTGCCGATGCCGTGATCTGCTCTATCAACATCTGAACGGGGACTAGACTCGCGTCGTGGGTGAATACGACATCGTACAGTTCGAGGTATTCTTCCAACTTCTCATCCACATGGACGTCCAAGAAACCAACGCGGACGATTTCGTCAGCCTTCAAACCTTCGGCCATTCGAGCGTCTCCCTGGGAGTCTCCAAGCAACAAGACGTTACGACGTTTTTCCAACTGGCATTCCTCCCAAAATGGCGAGTCAAGCAGCACGCGCGCAGTTTTGTTGAGCGAGTGGATAAGCTTCCCTTCGAAGCCTTCGATTACTCCCTGGGCGTCGAACCGCATCATATTGGACACCACGTGCACATTGCTAGGCGTGAAAGTCTCGATCTTGGTCTTCGCACCACCGTTTCGCTTGCTCTCAGCAGCGAATTCCTGTTCGAGTGCAGCGTGAATTACGTCGTAGAGTCCCGCAGAGAAAACCAGCGTCGGCACTTGTAGATCATTCAGCAGCTTGAAAAGCGGGTGGAAGCCCTGACGGTAGCTCAAGGAGCCAAGAGCTACAGCTTGTTCCACCTGCTTCTTCGTCAATTTGTACTCGACCAGCAATGCGTGGGCGCTGTTCCACCATTGCTCCATGAACGGCAGCTTCTCAGCAGCAGATAGCGTTGGAGACATCTCCACGGGATAGAACCTTGCAAAGAGTTCTTGCTCTCCCGCACACACCTGTGGTTGTAGTACACTGCTGGTCATGAGCAGGCCATGGCTGCTACTCTCCTGCTCGAGTGGAGCCTTTGGGTCACTACGTTGCTTGTAGTATGGCGTCAGCGTTCGGTCGAAGTCGGCGATCACCAGCAACTGATCCACTCCGTCCTGCGTAAACTTTTTCATCTTGCGAGCGAACGCATCTGTCAAGATTGACAACATTAAAATCTGTTACTGTGTAACAAATATATTGGAACCTCCGTGTTATCTTACCAGGGTCTCCAATGATCATTCGAGGAGCACGGCGCTGATGACCGTCACTGTAGGAATGTGCGTGGATAGAAGGGCTGGCATCGGCTCCAGAGCAACGAATTATCGAGCGGGATACCAAAATGGATCCACCTGTAGCTGCGCATAGCTGCAGGAACCTGGATGAAAGGGACATATGAATATCGAATACTGGTACCGGTGTGTGTACCAGTACAGGTACTGCACTCGGTTAGATACGAGCAATTGTTTTTGCAAGTTGAAGTCACATTTGTGTCAAATCAACAATTTCTGTCCAGCGACTAACCAGATTTACTGCACACCACGGAAGAGCATGAGCTCGGCCAGCTCCTGCTTGCTAGACACGTGGTCCGGCTCACCAGATTCCTTCGCGTACGCCGCCACCTCCTCGAGCGTAGCCTTGCCCTGCTCGATGCGTTCACCCAGAGGGCTCTTCCACGAGGCATAGCGCTGCTTGACCATCTCGCCCAGCTCATTCTTCTCCAGCAGCTTGGCCGCCTGACGCAGACCACGAGCGAAACAGTCCATGGAGCCGATGTGGGCGATGAAAATGTCTTCGAGATCCGTGGATTCGCGACGCACCTTGGCGTCGAAGTTGAGGCCTCCGGGTGCGAGGCCGCCGATCTCGACGATCTTCTTCATCACGAGCACCGCCTTCTTCTCGTCCATGAGGAACTGGTCCGTGTCCCAACCGACAAGTGGGTCGCCCGTGTTGCAGTCCACAGAGCCCAGCATCTTGTAACTGGCGGCGTAGTAAATGTCGTGCTCGTAGTCGTGACCCGCGAGCGTCGTGTGGTTCGGCTCAATGTTGAGTTTGAAGTCGTTCTGCAGTCCGTAGGTGTGCAAGAACGCAATCACTGTAGCAGCATCGTAGTCGTACTGATGCTTCATTGGCTCACGCGGCTTGGGCTCCACCAAAAACTGGAAGGTGGCACCCAGCTCCTTCTTGTAGGCCACGACCAACTTGAAGAACGCCGCCATGTGGTCCAGTTCCGTCTTCATATCCGTATTGAGGATGCTCTGGAACCCCTCACGGCCACCCCAGAAGACAAAGTTTTGCCCACCCAACTTCAACGTGATCTCCATCGCCTTCTTCACCCGCGCCGCCGCATGGGCAAACACCTTCATGTCGGGGTTGGTGCTGGCGCCGTTCATGAAGCGCCGGTGACCGAAGAGGTTGGTGGTTCCCCACAGACACTTGACGCCCGTCTGGTTCTGCTTGTCTAGCAGGTAGTCCGAGATCTCGTCAAGTAGGCTTTGGGATTCCTCGAGGTTGGCGCCCTCAGAGACCAGATCCACGTCGTGGAACGTGTAGTACTTGACTCCCAACTTGGTGAACATCTCGAAGGCCGCATCGGCCTTACACTTGGCAGTCTCCAGCAGGCGCTCACGGGACGACAGGCTCGCGCTCTCCTCCGACTCGTTCCAGAGGCGATTCGTGTATGTCTCTCCACCGAAAGGATCGGAGCCCGTGTTGCCGAAGGTGTGCCAGTAGCAGACGGCAAAGCGGCACCATTCTTCCATCGTTTTGCCCATGATCACTTCGGATGCGTTATACTCACGGTAAGCGAGCGCGCTCTTGGCATTCTGGCCCTCGAACGTGATCTTGGGCACCTTAGGGAAATACTCCTTCAGTTGGTGTTGCACCATCTTCTTCAGTTAGGCTGGCGTTCGGTTAGTAGGCGGTTGTGTGTTGTAATTCGCGAATGAGCAGAGACATCAAAGTTGCTTGACAGCATCCAACTTCAAGGTATCCATTGAAAACCGGTATTTGACCTATGCAAAGTCATTAGAGAGTCATCATCTCGGTGTCGTTGAAGCTACCGGCCCGCTCAAGATGCTAGTACATGTACTTGCCCACAGCGACTCGCTGACAGCGAGCAACGCTCGACGTAAGAGTGGCAGCCGAAGCTAAGGCTTTACCGTACTTAGCCTTGATTTTATTATTAATAGTGTTTACTCAGCTGAACGGGAGGATACTATCCTCTGGATAGCACTTGCGTTGTTGGAGTGGGCCGTAACACCAGTGGTGTTGCCAGTATTGCAATGACGAGCAAATGATGTCGGCAAGGATTGATCTCTTCGAAACACTTTCCGAGTTGTATTCATGTTGAACTTCTATTTACAAGTTATTCACACCGGGTTAAAAGGGGTTAATCTTTACTCCCCATTGAGCCTACTAGTAGGCTTTTCATCCTACTAGTAGGCTCAACTAAATATTAGTTTGCGAGCCTTCTACGGCGTTTTATTGGATTATCTTTTGCAATAAGTAAGTAAGATAAGACAAAGAGATTGCTTAGCTTTATTTTTCGAGCGCCAACGAGTTACTGGGGGTCGCTGAGCTCGTCCTCAGCCCCCGCCCAAACGTGAAACCGCAAAATCCCCCAGAAACTCATTATGACACCTTAACTTTCGCGCATACCTTGCTATATAGCACCAATACAGCCTTAAAAACAGCAATTGAAGGTAGTGTTGGTCAGAGAATGCTCGACGCAGCTACCATAAGCTTGCACCTGCTCCACCGGAATTCACTTGGCTTTTGTATGTGAGCCGGTTGAGCTGTAGTTATCGAACTTTGGCCGTTTTGACATGATAGATTACCGATTCGCTTGTAGGCGTTGAGGCCAATATTGTTCACATTCATGGTTGGATAATTTTTAGAATAATTAACTTATTAAAGCTTAGTTACTAATTACTGTTGGGCGGAATTTTCAGGACGGCTGTTGGCTTTTTCAGGATTTTAAATATATACAGGGTATGTATTAAGTTTGGAGGTGTTACAGAAGTATGGGAAGCCATAACCGGCTGGGTACAGATGCACACTGCCGACTACAAGGCAGCGCAGTTGGTTGGCACCGAATCAAGGTATGTCCTTATATGATATTGCAGAGCCTGTCGTATCAAGCTAGCGCAAACAAAAAGTGCTACTTCGTTAAAAAATGCTATGCATTTTCTTATGTGAATATATTTTGGCTCAAATAGTTCTTGCCTTGGCCGCAACTATCTAATGGATACTGGATCCGATCAGGAAGCTATGAAGGCATCACGTCTACAGCATGGAAAAAAAGTCGTAGACAACGCACCAGGCGATTGTAGACCAAAAGTTGTCATGGACCGAACAAAGATGTTTAGGATTGCCAAGTTTTGAAGGACAGCGGATAGAAAGCTCGATAAGGCAAAGCCTCCAGCGATATCAGGGCTTTATAGTTTATTAACCCTTTTGCGGTAAAAATATACATTTCTCGCCCTTTTAGCTTTTGCATGATATTTGGCAAGCGTGTTTTGTTACTACCAATCCGAGCGGAGCAGTTGAAGCGGGTAGGCACAGGCGGCATCATTCGCTGGATAAAAACCAAATCATCAGTCAGTTTTCGTCATATAATTGCTCCACGTCGCCCATGTCATCAGAATTGCACGTATAAAACGTGGTCTCCTATCTCGTCTTCCTATCTTTTGCAATCAGTGCCATTCTGCTGAGTGGTGTAAGTGTCTATAAGTTTGTATCGTGTGTTGGCTACTAGGCTACTAGCCTGGTGGTGTAAGTGTCTATAAGTTTGTACAGGAGGATTGACTGGCGTGTGTTGGCTAGTAGCCTAGTAGCCAACACACGCCAGTCAATCCTCCTAGGCTAGTAGCTAGTAGCCAACACACGCCAGACAATCCTCCTTTACAAACTTATAGACACTTACACCACTCAGAAGAATGCCAACACACGCCAGTCAATCCTCCGATACAAACTTATAGACACTTACACCACTCGGCTTTTATAGTGATAGCAAGTTGCATGCACTTCCTTTTTGGCACTATGGTGCAAACTAGCTTTCAAGACTGGGAGGACAAAGAACTAGTACAAATAGCACTCCAGTTCGAGACAGAAGAATTGCGGATAATATGGGACTACGTTGCAAGGCGAATGGTGAAGACGAAGAGGTCCGCTGGCGAGCTTCGTCAGCGATTGGCAAGCCTGAAGAGAGCCTGCGGCAAACGTATTGAGGCATTCCCTCGGTGCTTCTTGAGTGACGTAACATTGTCGCGATCTGTGCTGCCACCAGCGGCAGCACCACTTTCACAATTGTCGCGACGATCTAAGCCTCGCCAACAACAACGAGCACCGCTCAGCCACACTCAACAGCCTGTTATGCACAATATATTACCGGTACTGCGGCCGGTTGCTACGGAACCACCACGACCGAGCAAGACTCGACTGCACGGAGCAACGCAGAAGCCCCCGGCTCCACAGACAGTGAAGCCTCTTACCACGACGTCAGTGGTGGGGTCCACACCCGAACACGCTGTGGTGCTTCCTGTCGTGGTCATAGATGACCAAGATCTGGCAGGACTCGATGGGCTAACGCGACCAAGAGCAGAAGAGCTGTCCAACTTTAGGTTGCTTCCTTTACAAGAAGCTGTACGCGTCTTGAACGTGCTGTTCGAGGATGTTAGTGCTAGCGATACCCGCCAGCAGTCGGGCCAAACTCAAAGCAACGCCGGTGAGCTACTACCGTCGGGTGTCGCTGACATGATATCCGCGATGGAGCCTCTGGATGAACATGACGTGTTTGTGGATATCGGAGCGGGGATTGGTAATGTTCTGGCTCAAGTCGCGTTGACTACAAAGGTGAGCAAGTGTGTTGGTGTTGAAGTCCGTGCAGAGCTATGCTCACTCGCAGCACAGAATATTTAGAAGCACACCAGCGCCTACCCGTCACTTCGGAAGGTAATGATGAAGGCTGCAGACGTTCGAGACGTGTTCCTGTCGGTTCAGGCTCCTATGGTAGAAGCTACGGTTATTTTTGCTAACTACTTTCTATTTGAGGAAGATGTTAAACTTCTAGTTGCTCGAGAACTAAGTGCAATGCCAAAAGCACGTTTCGTTGCTACAACCTCTCAACTGTGTCCGAGGCACAGCATGAGATGTCAACAACCATTTTGTGCGCTTTGGAAGCTAACACGTGAATTGAAGGTATCATGTAGTTGGAAATCCGATAAGACGTCCCTATATATGTATATGAAGATCTGAGTATCAACACCCTTCACTAGAACTTCTTCCATCCACATTTCATCATATAATAGCCCGCCCAGAGGCCGCCGCTCAATCATCACGCCTAAGCTAGTCTCCATATCCAGTGGTCCTTCAGTATTTGCGCTCAACAGTCCCGGCCTGTCCTCGAACAGCTGCTTAGCCACCACGTTCACACTGGTGTCCAAATCCAGCGTTTTCACGCTTGGCCACCCCGTTCATGCCTCTGTCCGGACCCAGTGTCTCTCGCTCAGCTGCCAAGTCTACGCCAGTGTCCGAGCCCAACGCCTCCTGCTCGGTCACCACGTCCACGCCTCCCAGCGCCTACTGCTGAGCCGCCACATCCACGCCAGTGTCCGAGCCCAGCACCACATGCTCAGCCACTACAAACTCCACGCCGTTGTCGACTCATTCATCCCTTCGGCGCTCCGCACAAGTGACAGCATCACTGCCTCGGCCAACCATACACTGCCCTTGCGTCACACCATCTCATCCACCCCGCCGACTCCACAGATAGTAACTACAGTTGAGTTTGACGAGTAACGTCAGGTTTTTGGGACCCTGGGGCCGGTTCTGGCTGATCCGAGCTGGTATGATCAATTCCGGTCGTGGTTTTCTTCAAAATTGCTAGTTCGGATCCACGGCAAATGTTCCCTTATGTTGTAAACAAGTTTTTGAGATAATAAAACTTGTGAAATTTATCCCAACAAGTCCAGGATTGTTGTGGGCACATCCAGGGCTTGAGCGTTGTTTCATTCACTTCTCGGCACAGGCACACAGTGAGTAAAGCAGTAAGTAGTCACTTCCGTCGGGTAGTGGTCTTCCCAGCGACACACTTTACACCTGCGTCGTTCCCTGCTCTTCTTGTCGTGAACCTTGTTTGACGCAACAGCGGTGCAGCGATGCTGAGAACTGTCATTACTGGGGATCAACCGCCGACTAGGAGTTGCAACGGATACTTCGCCGTTATTCACACCAACACCTTCGCTTAGTAAACGTGCTCCAAAGATCATGCGGCCCTCGCTCGGGGCATCGACCCATTTGCCGTTCATAAGCTCGCTAGCCAAATCCATAACAAACTGCCGATGTGTATCGCGCGCAGTCAGATCTGGTTTTGCCAAGCGACGCGTTAAATACGCGTTCGAGCTCGCGATGTCTATCATAGCCAGCGCAAGTTTCTTGTGCCATCTTTTATAAGAATGGCCGTCTGCAATAGAAAACCTGCCACGGATCTGGTCCAACTGTCCACACCTTGCATGTTCTTATTGTACTCGCCTATGCATGTTGGGGCTGCATACGCATTCGATGTGCTGCCTACCATTCTGCTTACAGGTGTAATTGTAGATGCATCGGCGTTAGACACCATGTTCACGATATCTCCGTCGCACCACGAGGCGGCGATCATACTGAAATCACGAGAAATGGCCTGGCGGATGTCACCGCGAGTACATTTGGTATCGTCGAGTATTGTATGACGAGGGAAGTGCTTGCTGTTGGATTTGACAGTACCTCGCCCATACAGGCCTTTAAGCTCGAGTTCTTGAAGTAGTTGAATAGAAGTGTAGTAATTGTCCATGTTGACAATACGTTTGGTGCCAAATAATGGCCGCACAACTTCGAGGACGTGTTGTCGAATCTTCGACACCTTATCAAATTCCACACGTAGTGATTGTGCTTCTTCATGCCCAACAATGCCATCAAGTCGATCTCCAACATCACATCTATTACAATGTAGCTTGTAATTAAGAGCGATCCATGTAGAAGAGCAACAAACTACGTAGAGTCGAAAATGGTACTTGCCCGTCGGCTTCATCGGGTTATACACGATCATGCGTCTTCCTTGTCGAGATCGGCACGCCACGCTGGCCTCGTCCAGAGCCACATTACGTCCAACGTTGACGTTGAGGCCCCCAGTAACTTTTAACAGATTCAACAGCGGTCTAATTCGAGCAGTGGCGTCACGATCTAGTGTGGTTGGCACTGCATTGAATCTCAAACAACGTCGTAGCAGCTTGTAGCGATTGAGAGACATAACACTATCCAACGAGATTATACTTCCGCCAAAAATCATGTCTTCTGGCTGCGGCCCCCAATAATTTGCGTATTCTCCCTTGTCGTTCAAGGCCATGTAGAACATGATTCCAAGAAGTGACATCAGCTCAGCGAGCGTGAAAAGGGGTTGAGATCTTGACTCCGTCGGTAACTGCATACTTGTTTGTCTCAAATAACACCTGCCGCCAGATGTATGATGGTAAATAGGCAAAAAAAAAATCTTGATGTAGCTGAGTGCTCGAATAGGTGCCGATAAGCAGGCTGCAGCTCCGTCGCAGTTGATCCATCTGCACGCTCGTAAAGATCGGCCGGTGCGTCAACATCTCCCATCGGATCAAAGCGCATGCTGCGAATGGCTCCGACTTCTTCCAAACTGGCTGGAAGTAAAACTCCAGGGTCGTACTCCTCGTCATTGTCCACTACGTCCAAATTATCTCCATCGTCCATGTCAATATCGTCATCGACATCACCGCTAACAAGTCGTTGCCAGTCAGGATTTTCCTTCATGCGAGTAAGCGCCTCATAGTTCTCGACACCGCGTTGAACACACCCAATACCGACATGCTCCACAATATTTTGGAACTGGCTATCAAGCCAGCGAATCTCAAACAGGGAGGCGAACTTGCCTCGCATCGGCCGTCGACAAATACACCCCACAATGTACGCCGTACCGACAGGGCGATCGTGCTTGGACTTCATCCATGGCTCTCGTTCCGGAGTGAATGCCACCAACTTGTCTAGGTACACTTCTTGCAGCAGAATTGGTGGATTCCTTGTCGGTGGCGTCCGACGTGATGAATCAGGTGTCTGACGGCGCGTTGTCGTCAAGTTCACTTCGGGAGTCCCGGGAACAGAGTGTTCGCGCCCTTGGTCACTGGCGCCACCAGCTTCTCCGACGCCTACATCACTGCACTCGACATGCTCGCGTCCTTGGTCAC
Organism: Phytophthora tentaculata; assembly: GCA_033557915.1. NCBI lineage: Eukaryota > Oomycota > Peronosporomycetes > Peronosporales > Peronosporaceae > Phytophthora > Phytophthora tentaculata. The sequence continues at coordinate 6,302,272 of JAUCEA010000009.1, forward strand.
CACTGGCTCCCGTCGCACTGGACACAGCGACTATATAGAACACACAATAAAGCATAGCATTAGCATGAATACAAATACATCAGTGAGCATGATTCGTACCAGGTCCGGCGCCTCGGCCGCTGCCACGAGCCCCACCACGGCCTTGTCCTCTTCCTCGCCGAGCACCGGCTCCACGTACACCCGCAGCGCCGTGCTTTGGTCACTGGCACCACCAGCTTCTCCGACGCCTGCAGCACTGCACTCGACACGGTCTCGGTCGTGGCCATCACTGCCTCCCGTCGCGCTGGACACGGTCACTGTATAGAGCACACAACCAAGGGTAGGATTACTATCTATACAAACGTAACATTACAGTAGTCCCTCACTTGTCGCTGCGGCTGCATACTGAAGGACAGCATCCTCGCCAAGAAGAAAATCTACGTCTTCCTGGCCATCCGGGTCACCACCAGGTCGAATATACCGATACCGTGAGTGTAAGCTCCACCGAGGAGGTGGTTTGGAGTACCACCCAAAGCTCCTCAGCCACGTCTACGCATCGTTGAATGCGACGACGCCTCCCGGTTGCTCGAGGCTGGCGTCACTCCCAGTTGTCAACGCCGTAGTCGCTTCTCCGAGCGTTCGTCAGCTCCGTCGCACGCGCGCTTCGCCATGCCTCAAACAAAGCAGATTCGAGTATGGAGCAAAATTAGTGGCTTGTCGGGACCCAACAATATAAAAATTAAGGAGTATGATTTATCGTGCAATTCTGTTATTTTGATAACTGATATACATCGTTTTTCGGAGGTAAGGGATATACAGGTTTGCGCAAAAAATTCGCGCCAAACCTACTGAATAGGAACAACGATGTGTTGCATAATACGCGAGTAGGGGAAACTCTTTCTTGAGTTGCTCAAACGCGGCCTGCTGGGTTGGAACCCACTCCCACACTGTGCCCTTCCTGTCATTGGTGCCGCCTTGGCACCGAAGTATGCAATGAACCGGCGATAGTAGCCCGGCTAAGTGCACAAACCTTTTCACGTCTTTCTCGTCCTTGGGCACCGGAAACTCGCTCTCGCTTTTCACCGATCCCTTCATCGGTCGCACGCCTTCCTCCCTAAGTTCGTGCCCTAGCTACTCCAACTTCGTTGCTGTAAAGCTGTACTTCGAGGCCTTGAGCGGCAAGTCTGCCCGTTTGAGCCGTTGTAGCACCACGGCCAGTTCCAACACGTACCGTGGCACGCCGCCCTTCGAAAAGATTACTATGTCGTCTAGATAACCTAAATACCATTGCCACGTAAGTCCACGTAATACAGCGTCCATCATCCTCTGAAACATTCTAGGAACGTTGGCTAACCCGAACGGCCCATCACGGTGAAGGACGTATACCCTCTACCCAGAATCGACGAAACACTGAAAAATATGCACGGATCGCGACGACACACGAGTCTGGATCTGTACGCCGGGTACCGGTAGCCGAGAGAGACAGGGGCAGCGCACGACGGCGCAGTGGGCATCGTCTTGTCCACGAAAAAGGAGGAGCAGTACTTGTTGTTGGCCCCCTACGCTGACGAACGGTACCGGAAGTACGGATTCGAGCGCCGGTCACAAACCTGGTGGGAAAGACCAGGAAGTTACGAAGCCGTGAGACGCTCGGTAGCTGGATCCCGATCGACAAGGAGATGGCGGTCCTCGATATGAAGGGAGAACGACAAAGAGTGGGCGTGGTGAGATGAAGTTATATGCGTCGGGAAGGTGCCGTTGAGCAACGAGGAGCAGTTGAACACTGGCGGGGTGAGTGACGAAGATTGCGACTTACTATTACGGCTGTTGCGTGGCTATCCAGCTCAATTGGAGCCACGTCAGGGTTGCCCACCGATGACGACTCTCGGCGTGGAGCACGAAATACACACCGGTGGTGAGGCCCCGGCTAAAGTGCGTCCTCGTAGGTGCGCACAGATGGAGCACGACGTGATCGACAGCGAGGTCGACAAGATGGTGAAAGACAAGGTCATCGAAGAGAGCCACGGAGTCTGAGAATTCTCCGTGGTCCTGGCCAAGAAGAAGGATGGCTCAGTAGGATTCTGTATAGATTACAGGCTACTGAACACTTTTGAGCTACTTTCATTCACTATCACTACGCCGGTGAAGCCCGCAAAATGCAAATAGTGCAATGGATGTCCACTAAGCAATCCATTGCACTACCGGTACAGGTGCTCAAAGGCTTTTTTAAAAGCAAATTTAAAATTTATTAAGTACTATTAACATTATTAGGTATTGCTTATATTTACTTTTCGCACAAAGCAAAATAATAATACTAACATAATAAGCATGCGAGGTTAAAACTATATTATGAGAGTACGTCGACGCAAGTTCGCATGGTTCTTAGTGCCCACCGATGTAAATAGCACGTGATGTGCCCGGGTGCAGCTTTAGGAGTGGCCATGTGAGCCGTGTACGTCGATTACAACAGGTATACACAGTGGTAGACTGCCGCAATGCCATTTTTTCGGCTGTTGCAAAAAAGGCGGTTACCGTGCCCGATTTGCAGTAGATATAACAGGTTTTCAGTAGCTTAATGTAAATTGCTTAAAGTCAGACAGGCCAAGCCAGCCGTTTTCATCAAATCGATTGGTTTCGAGGTCACTACAGAAATGTTTGCATTCATCCAATCGAAGCGCGAGAGACGGTCTGCTTGTGCAACAGATCCAGTCAGTGGGGCCCTTCGCACTGAGTCCTGGTTTACTGGTTCCCTGAATTACTTCAGAAAAACCAGACTCAGCGGCGATCGCACTGAATCTGGAAATTCAAATAGATACTATTGTGTCTTGTACAGTGTTTAGGGAAAGTCAGCGATCATACACACACCCAAGAAAAGCCCCAAGATGAATGAACAGAAAGTTGCTCTATTACGTTGCTTCCTCGCTCGACATTCGCGTCGCCGAGCACGACGAAGGCGTTCCCACACGGTTGTACTGGCTGCAATGCTTGTTGTCTTCGCTAGTGTTCCACCCGCACTCCTTCTTGTTGGTCAGCCTCCGCGGTGGTGGGTTAAACCGCGAAGTCGCGAATGGGTAGACCGTCTCGTCAGTAGCCGCGATCTATTCAGCGACGATCGCTTTTACAAGAGTTTCCGGATGCGGCGAGCAACCTTCGAGCGTCGTTTGACACTTACCAAGGATCGTATAGTACGCAAAGACACCAATTTCAGATCGAGCGTATCGCCACGCTCAGCCCTACTCCTGTTTCTCTACTACGCCGCCCATGGAGCTTCTTACTCGGTGTTAAGCGAGAAATTTGCAGTAGGTGAATCAACATGTCACTATATCATCAACCGGATAGCCACAGCACTTTGCGATCTCGACGCCATACGTCTTCCAAGCGATGAAGAACTCATTCAGAGTGCACGTGAGAATGCACTGAAAAGTGGGATTCCTTGATGATAGACGGGACTCACATACCAATATTAAAACCGAGTGTTTCTTGGGATCGTTATTACAACAGAAAATGATACTGCAGTACTGTTCTACATGCTGTCGTCGACTATCGCTTGCGGTTCCGAGATATAGTCGTGGGCTGGCCAGGATCGGCCGGTGACAGTCGGGTTTTCTCCAGCAGCACCTTGGAGGTTGTCTCTCGGGTTGGAGCCTACTGTTAAGGTCGGCACGGGCGACCACAAAGTGGAGAACCTACCAATGGTCATTCTCGGTGACTCAGCATATACAAACTGCAAACACGTTGTAACTACCTTCGACATGACAGCCGTGCTGTTAGATCGAGACATTCGACGTTGCAATCGCTGCCTCAGTGCTGTCAGGTACAATGTGGAGAATGCATTTGGGGTTCTGAAGGGACGCTTTCGGGTTCTGCTGCGGCCTAATCAGTCTGCGTTGAAGAACTTTGAAAGTGTAACCCGAGTGGTGTTCGCCTTGTGCTCCCTGCACAACTTTTTGATGGACTCAATGGATTTCTGTCGTCCGGAGTTAATTATCTCACGAGCAGATAATGCGCGTTTTGATATGATGCAACCTGTCACCCGCTCCACGGGAGATCAAATTAAAACCTGCTATATAATATTACGCATGGTCAAGCATAAAAGAAAACAAATATATTTGGAGCGCAACTCACTGTAGGCGGAACAACTGCCGCAATAGCTCAAGGTCCTTTTCTCGCTCTTCTTTATCAGTTTCTCCATCTTGTTGTCGCTCTGCCTTCATTGCATCAAGTTCTCTATCCATCTTCTCGTGTATTTGCTTCGTCATCGACTCCATTTGGCTTGTGTGGTGCAGCAACTGCTCGCGTAGCCACACCTCATCACCTGGAGGACGCTGCTTGCGCTTACCACAAATACTGGACGACTCCTTGGACGGTGCTGCGCTGCCACCCGAATTGTCGGTAGGACTGGAATCGACAGCCACACTGTCAACATAATAGGCATCGTTGTTAGTGTAGGAGCTGTCGTTCGCCTCGTGCAGTGGACCGGAAACCATTAGGAATACCGGCTGCGCAGCATGGTCAGCGCCGAAGAGGGAGTCGAGCGTCTTGAACACATCCTCAGACAAGTCGGTGACACGACTGTCGACCTTGTTTGCTAGCTTGACTTCACTTTCTCTTTCTTGCTAAGGTCGAACCAGCTGGACCGCCCAGTTGATTCGATCTTACGGTTGTAGGCAAGAGTCGACTGTTTCGACGGGTGTTCCATTCTTCGCGAGATGGGAAAATCTGGCGTAAATCTCCCGAAAGCACAAACACTTTCCCTCTGAAAGGCTCGGTTTCATTGTCGAGTATGTCCCGCAGTGTTCGGTCTACTGCCTCGAACGCGTGTCGATGGGCCATGGGTGCTTCGTCCCAAATAACCAAGCTTGCTTGATCAACTACTGTACATAAATTTCTTCGAGATAGAGCACATACAGCTCTCGCTCAGTTTCAAAGGGATCTTGAATGTTAAATGCGCTGTTCTTCCCCCCATGAATAAGAGCGAGGCAATGCCACTGGATGCCACCGCAATGGCAATCCTCCCCGAGAGTCTGACTTTGGCCAGTATGTTTCGAAGTAATGTAGATTTCCCGGTACCTCCTGGTTCATCGACGAAAAACAACTTCTTGCAGGATTTTCGACCGCTTGAATAAACTCATTGTAGACAACCCGCTGATCTTCGTTTTGCTGGTCTTTAGTGCTTACTATCGCCTCCAAAGCTGACTCGCCGTATCCGGTGACCTCACATTGAAGTAAGCTGTTTTGCCGAAGCGACTGTAGAACCAATCTTGAAAACGCTGCTAGTTGGGGAAGCTCGTCAAAGTCAGCAGCTGAATGCCCGTTCGCTTGAAGAAGGTCTTGAATACTTAACAGCGTTTCAAATTCCACAACCGCTGACCTGAAAGGGTCCATCATAGCCCGATGTTTGCGTGCATAGTCGTCGGAAAGATCAGCGATGAACCGATCCCAAAGACCACGAGCGTCTGCTGGGGTCGAATAAACCAAAATGGTGGCGAATAGCTGTCGCAGTTGATACGCCATTTTGAATTATGCGGTCTCTTGCAAAAAGGAAATCCATTCGTCGTCGTTCTCTAAGTAGCCAGCCTCCCGCGCGGCAATGTGGAAAATAGTACAGACGACCCCGTTAACCGTCCTCAAATCTTCAAAGGATGTTGGTCCTCTACGGTGGCAGAGCAAAAGCCGCAGATAGAGCCGCACAATATCTCTATGAGACACGTGAATCATGCGCCCAATTGCTGCTTGGTACTTTTTCCGGCGAACCCACCTTTTAGGCTGTCCTTTCTTCGATTCTTTCCAACAGAACTCTTTCGGGATGTCCTGATATAACATCGTTTTGGCACTCTGGTTCTCAGGTGCTTCACTCGCAAACAATTAAAAAAACCTGATCAGCATCGTGTGGCTACCACGATCCAACACCGCCTCGGGATTTTCTGTCTCTTTGATGAAAACAGTCTGACCTGACTCGTGATGAACCGTTAGCTGTGTGACCGCATGCGTTTTGTCCTAAATCGCGAAGTCGAGCAGCCTCATGCACGCTTCCAAGGGAGAAATATACCGCGCACTCAAGAATCGTAGAATCTCGTTTGGTTCCCGGCGCGTACTCGGCTGGTCCCCTCGAACTCCTTGCACTGTGAGTACAGCCCTGTCGGACCCTTTATATACACGTACTTGTACAGGTACTTAACCGCGGAGATATCCGTGCACACTTCCACATTGATGTGGCAGTTGTACTTTTGAAATAAGTACGGGTTGTATGGTACAACCTACTGGTTAATTGAGGCGTTGGCGTATTCTCTGCCCTTAAATTTTGACACACCTTCCGATCGCCGACGTCGTCTGTACACTGGATACCCATTAGCATTAGCTCGAGTAACCTCTGCTAATGGTTTCGGATACCCCTTTGAGCATTTGCCGTCCTTCATACAGGCACATGAAGGATTCGCAGGTCCATAGGGCCCATGTAACATGATGGACATGACGGTTTCGTACAGCTGAGAGTTCTTCTTATCTGGGATCTCTGCACATACCATCTTGTCGATGATTTCGCGCGTCCGAGGTTTGTCTTCGTCGGTCAAAATAACCAGCACGTGCGCGTGGGGAAGTCCCCGTTTTTGAAGCTCAACCACGTAAATTTGCGCTCGCGGTCGTCCCAGAACGCCCTCGTTTAAATCATCAAGCGTCGCTTGTAATTTCTGCTGCCACACACGCGCCACGATATCCAGTCGGTCTTGGGCCGTCTGGATCCCGGAAGGGATTGCTTCCAGAATATCTTCCCACTTGGGTTAAACGTTTCGGTCGGAAGACGTCAGGTCACCCATATTCACGAACGATAGCCATGAAATCTTGATCAGATTTGTACATCGAACGCGGGCTACCCATGTGCGTTGCTGGTAGAATAATCCGCTTCCCAATCTGATTGAGAAAGTGAGTCCAATCTGTTCTCAGTCCGGTCACATTCCGACAGTAGCACTTCTCCTTCCTCCAGAGCTAAAGTGTCTTCGTTGAGCAAAGCATCCTGAACACCCCTTTATTGTTCAGAGCGAAGTGTTTTCTGGTTCTTGGCCACCCACCTGAGCTGTTCTTGCTCACATTTCGCGCGCTGATCTACACACCACTGTTGAAACAGCCGCCCACCTTGGTGGAGAGCGGACCGATCCCCCACTTTTTGGTGTAGGCGGTAAGCGACGTGTTCACGAAGCGACATCTTGGTTTTGTTACGAACTCAGCGCCATTCGCAAATTGGTCTGTGTAAGTCCATTCCTTCTCTCCGTGCGGAACTAGAAGTGGATATTGGAGTGGATCGCAGTTGGCGTCGGTCTCGAACAAACGTTTTAGTCCATGGTCACGTATATAGAGGAGCAGATCCCGAGGCGAGCCAAATTACCGTCCTCAACCATAGTCGCCGCAATCTCAGACACTGTGGGACGGTTATGCGTTCGAGGTTGAGAGGAATTGTCACGTAGGCGGATCACCAAGTCATCAGCACCCTCTGTGGTGTGCTGGCGCACTTGTTCTCCAAATCCGAGGAACTCTTTGGCTAATGGGTTGTACTCTGCCATCATTTCCTCGAGGTCCAACAGCGCAACATGATATAGATCCGCGAATATGCTCCGACGTCTCTCTGCACGCCGTTGCACGTCTGGGTCTACAATGTAGATCCGGGCAAACTTCGGAGCAGCTCTCTCACCCGTCCGACGGTCGATTGGAGGCAGCAGAGATCCTAGGTAGTGCCCCATAGCACCTTGAATGCGGTATGTGTACACACCATGTGTACATGCAACACTTTCGTCCTGACGTACGTTTTGAAACGATCGGTTGGAGCACGATGCTCCAATGGACGTGAACGCGAAGGCTTGATTGTATGCGCGGATATGGCGGCGAAATTCGGGGTCTTTGTACAGCTGAAGCAACTTAGTTGGAGCTGGAAGAAGTGGAGGCAGCTTCACCCTACCGCCCAGGCAGCAAGAGATGGCCGACCCATCCGGCCACTTCAAAGCGTTGCAGAGCGGACGAACCGTCGTAGGCGGGAGTTTGTGTCGACCGTTGACCACGTCGTCACCCGTGACCATGGACGCATCAAAGTCTTCAATGGAAATAAAAGCGTGTCCGTGACGGACACATTGGCGTCTAGTGCGCACCCACTCTAGTTGCTGCTGGCGTTCTTCCGCTGTCAAGCGACTTCGTCGGTCCGCTTACCGTTGCCGGTCTAACTGGCGCTCCGCATTCCAATCTTCTTCAGGCAGCTCTGCTCTACCAATTGCATGCTGCTGGCGGTTTATATCGCGCTGAAACTGTCGCTGTCCTTCGGACAACTCCGCTCTGCGCGCCGCGTGCTGCTGCCTTTCAGTCGCCCGAAGAGCAGACCGATCGCTCTCATCCACCAGACCTCGATTGACAGATCTAGATAGAGTGTTGATCTCGCGCTCGTAGTCACGATCTTCCTGGCTCAAACCCGCTCGTCTTTCACGAAGCCGAACTCTTTCTAGCTCCCGTCATTCTCGAAGCTGTTCCCCTTGTAATTGAGCTCTACGGGCACGATTGCGCGCTGCCTCTTTCTTTCTTGCGCGGTCCCGCTGAGAGGGGGGGGGGGGTCAAATTAGCTCGTCTCGTGCGCTCTCTCTGTGCATCACCGGCACGCTCGCGTTCCTGCTGAGATAGTGTCAGGTTAGCTCGTCTTTCGCGAGCTCGCTACGCAACCGACACCGGAACCACTTCTTCAACAGGAGCTTGAGGTTGGACAGTTAGCGTAAATAAAGCGACATTCCCCGCTCCAGCTTGATACGCTGCTTCTATTTCAGCCGGAAATCGCCGCTGATGTACCACAGGGTCAGACTCTTCTGTCATCTCCTCTCGCTCATCAGTAACTGCCACACGATATTCCGTAACTGCTAGGACATCCTGCTGCACGCTGAGGGCCTTCAACTCTTTGTTCAAGTGATAACGCTTCTTCCTTCGTTTGGTTTGGCGTTTGTTGCGTGCGTCCTTGTCCTCTTGCGCTGGGGTCGAGTTAATGCGTTCGTTCTCGCGCAGGGCCTCATCGAGTTCCTCACGCGTCCTCTTCCGCTTAGTCTGAGCCATAGTTCTGCGAACACGAAAACGTGACGCGTTAGACAATGTCTAAGTACACTGCACGTAGCAGTAGGCTGTCATAAAGTAGTATTGGGCGTCTGCATGCTACCCGGGATTGCTTGCTCCCGTCAAGGTTATCTCCGATCACTTATCCCACAGTCACGGGCCCTGAGGCCCGGAGCGGTTTTAGTTGCAAATAGTGCAGCCGAATTTTCAGGGTTGGACCCCCGGGTAGCACTGTAGCTTGAGGTGCGATATTCTTTTGCCTTAAAGGCGGCCGTTAATTGCAAAGGCTGGTTATTGATAGGCTATTACAGCTCCCATCCTCAATTGTAGGTTATAATTGGCCAATTACGGTAATAACCGACCAATTATTGTACCAACATGCACGCACGCAATGTGCGTGCACATCAATAACCATAAACGACCGGCTCATCTGGATCGCTGTCTGGTTGGCGGTCAATGGACCAGGTTGCCATAATGTGCTCTCGCGCAGAGTGGGCGGTGGGACAAAGCCCCGAGAACCCAAAGGGTTCTGGAAATAAATCCCCTTAGCACGGCTATCTACTTGCAGGATAAATCCCGCAAGTTATAAGCTACCCCCTAAGCAGCCCCAGGAACCTCGGACTATCTGTGTGTGTAGGTCTTGGTGTCTACTAATACAAACTAACATACACACACGCAGCATACCTTGCGTAACGTGTCGCTCCGCGGCTTCCGTGATGACGATGGGCTGTCACACCAAGAAGCCGAGCAAAGTATCCGGTCACTATCCGGAATTCAAGGTGCCCGCTCATTGCTCGAAAATTTTCTGGAAGGATTGCGTGCTCGGAACTTTCCAGTTAGAAATCAGCCACCACCGCCACCAAGCAACGCGAGTGATGGCGGTGGATCTAGCGCAGGCCACAGCGAAGCCCTGAGCAGCCTACCGACAACCAAAACCCCTGTGTCCGCTACGACGGCAAGGAGCTCGCTGAGCACACGAAGTCCCTGCGCAACATGCGGACATCAAGCTGCCCAGCCTGTCGAAGAAGGAATATTACCAGGCCTGGTTCAGCGAGGTGCCGTTGCACTTCGAGAGCCGCCTGCTGGGCGAGATCACCTACGGTGCGGAGAGGTTCGACTCCATGGATGGCTACAAGTGGCCTAAGTATGCGGAATGGTACAAGGCGAGGAAGGTGAAGGCTTTCTCGGCCTTGGCACTGTCGTTGTCCGTGGACTTTTAAAAAAAAATGGGGGCAAAATGAAATTTGAACGGCGCACTTAAGTACGATATGTACGCCACATAGAATATGTACACCACATATTGCCATTTTTGCCAATTGGGGCCGCCTTCGCTGCGCTCGGCAGCCAGTAGAACGCCTGTATTTTTGCGTTACAGTTATTAACCCTAGCCCGTTGCGGACGGACGTACGGACAGACGGACAGACACCGCTCTACTGCTGAGTTTTAAGATGCAAGCCTCCACTTTGATAATTTCGACTCCATCTCAGGAAGTCTCGTGAAATTGCAATGGAGTATCGCACCACCTGCTCTCTAAAGACACATAAAATGATGGTCATTTTCAGATATAACACGATAGAGTTTAGCTATCTGCCCCACAACAAACTTGTTAATGGACCATTATTGTGCCAGACTAACATTTAGTCCAGACTAATTACAATTATTGGTACGTGCATATTTAAGAGAAGGGCATGAGCTCTCGATGCAGTTGAAGTATGACAATCTCATGCTGGTTACTGACATAAAATCAATCACAAGTTTTTCCACGACCAATTCGTTGTCGTAGACTACAATATATACACTTGCTGTCCTCAAAATTTCGTATCAGGTTTGTCATTTGAGCAATATCAAGTTTACTCTATAGTAATCTTTGGGAACGGACTCGGTGGACCTGAATTATATCATGTACGACAGGATATTAGGTTTCTCGAGGTTTATTTAGGAGAGGTTTTACTGTACCATGTCTGACTCGCAAATAGCTGTAATTGCATTCATAAATAGCACAAACATATTTTCCTATAGTGAAAAAAGGGTATCAGATCCTGGATCACATAATATCAATTTCTTTACAAAGATGGATCAGTGATATTGATACATCATATATTCCTAGCTGATCCTGATCTTGATACATCGAATTGGCACCGCTGTATCCGAATACTACTGTGTATCACCAGTTGCTCCGAAACCCTGGTCGTGGTACAGTATCCTGGTCGTGATAATCATATTTCAATAAAAATCAGACGTCAGCCTTATTTTTCCCTTGAAAATTTAAAGGGAATAATGCTTTTCGTAGGTTTATTTTATAAAGTAAAGTTTTTTTCACAAAATGTTCTTAATTTGAAGTTGCTGGGGTTAGGACACTTTCATTGATATTAATAGCTGCAGGACTTGACAAATATCTTGAGCGCTTCAACGACACCGAGTTGATGACCATCTAATAACCTCGCATCGGGTAGATGCCGGGTTTTTAATGGATACCTTGAAGTAATTCAGTGCTTAACTAGCTGTCATTTAACTCAGATCTTATCCAGATTATCGTTGTCCACGCTGCATGTGAACAGTAAATAAGAGAACTTTAGTTTTGTTGGAGCGACCTTTGGAATAACGACAATTCGGATAAAATCTAAATAGATGACGGAAAGTTTACCGATGGATGTTCCAATACTTAGTTCCAGTGGATTAACGAAGTGTGTTGGAATATAATTTTAGATCTTTAGTTAGTCCAGCTAAAGTTCTCACTACGCACTTACTTACTCTGATGTAGTACAGTAGGCAGAAGGCGCGTCGACGGAGTGACGCCACACATGACCCCAACATAGTGACGATCGACTTGACCGGCGAGTAACCTTGAAGTCAGCCGGCCATTCGGGACAGTTGATGACGGGAGACAGACGTGCACAACGCCTCCCGGATGGAGGCACCGGCCTACAGTTCGAAGAGGCGCGGAACGAGAGGAGTCGAGACGAAGGAAACTCGCCCGAGGGGATGACCTCGGGTGAGCAGGCAAGGGACAAGGACAGTAAGGAGAGGCGACGTCGAAGGCAAGTGTTGGCGGCCGCGAGGGCCCAGAAAACAGTCAATAGAGTAGGGTAGACTTCGTAGGAGAGCTCTGGATGGCCGCCCAACTCTCAGTTGCGATCTGGCCAGGAGAAAGCAAGGTTAAGCAGCTAATATTACGCGTGAGATTCTGCGGTACTGCGGGGCCAGCCTCACCCAACACTGGTAAGAGAGATTACAGAGAGGGTAGAAGATTGCGAACAGGACACGGTGCGTACTGCGGTAGTAGGCTGAAGTGGCTAGTGGGTTCGGAGAGCGGGGGGTAGTGGTTTGCGACCACGGGGGCGAGGCAGACACTGTTGCGATGTGCATACTTCTTCGTGATGGGAGCCGGGCAGTTGTTGCCTTGCCGTGTAAACCATGCGTGTCAGGGGCTGCGAAGGGGCTGTCTCCAGGCGCGCTCTATATATTGGATGTCGTCGGCAAGTGGGCCACGGAACCGAAGGTGACGCGGGGACGTGAGGCCGCTACCCTACTGCTATAGCTGAGCGGCACAGAAGGCGACTGAGACGCCGTGAAGGCACTGAATTGCCTGGTCTATATTTACACCGGCATGTCGTACATGATGCCCCTCCCCTCGCCCGTGGGTTCGACTTCATGGTGGACCTACATGAGGCTTCTGGGCTGGGTACTCTAAGCGTACTTGGCAAAATGGCTCCTAGTGGCTCAAACCTTAAATACCGCAAAAATAGAGTTTGATGCGAAGCGAAGCCTAACGAGAGTGTGATGTTGTGTTAGAACGGAAACTATGACTAAGAAAGTGCAACGGAACAGCGAACTGCGCGAGAGGAGCAATCTGGGGATGTGCCGCGTCCCCAGAAGAAAGCGTAGCCATTTGAAGTGCCCATCTTGGATGCTGGCCTTGGTGGAGGCTTGGAGGCGACCGGCGCGGGAATCTGTGTGGCTACGGGACCGACGCCGAGGAATAGCAGCGACGTCGAGGTCATGATGGTGCAGACCGACGGCGGTGCGTCGCGTGACCCTGGCAACGGTGGTGGTGGTGAGAGGCTACCAGCAACCGGTGGTAGCGCTGGAGCAGGAGCGAGTGGTGGGGCTGCTCGAGAGGCGGCGGCATCCGATGGACAAGCGAGACAACAGCCACCAGTGGCCCCACTTAACCCAACACCTCAGCAGCTGGTGGTCAACCAATGACCATCGTGGTGCCTCGGGAGAACAAGCCAAAGCAACTGAAAATCCCGAAGTCCAAGGGAGTCGACGACTCGATGCCCGTGACAACGTGGTTAAGCAGTACCCAGAACGAGATAAAGCGTCAGCAGGTGACACTGGGAGTAGCGTGGCGGGAACACCAGCTCTACCTGGAGGTAGCGGTCAACTTCGAGGGAGAAGCGTTACGCTGGTTCGGCACGACCGCCGGGTCGATCGCGGAGGAGGTCCAGACACTGGGGATTTGGTGCGCCTTCTACACGCGAAATCCGCGGTGCAACAGTCGACACCGGAGGTCGTCGCGCGCCTGAGCGCCAGGCTCCAGGCGATTGGCGAGTGACTGGTCGAGTACACGCAGGTCTTTCGAGAGGTAGTGGCGGGCCGGGCATCGGCGAGACATGGCTGGTTGACACGTTCTTGTGTGGGATGCACAACGAGTAGTCAGCAGCGGCGGTGCGTGGACATTGTCCACAGGCAATGGACGGAGTCGTACGAATCGCGGTGTTCCAGGTTGGCGAATACGGGGAAGGGTACCGTGTCGTGTGGGTACGACTCGCGTCGCATCGCAATGCTTGGAGGCGGCGATCAGGAAGCAGGCTGGACGAGAAGTGAGCACGATTACGGCACTACAGCAGCCTGTGGTGACGCCTTCAGCCCCATTAGGGACAGGCACCGTTCGGTGGCGCCATGGAGAGCGATCGGACGAGTGTGGTGACCGAATACGAAGGGATACTTAGCGCACCGGTCCAGGTGGGCGGACAACGCCAACCTCGGTATGACACCGAAGGGTGGCTGATGCTTACTGGTACTGGCGAGATGGGGGTGCAGAACTGTCTCGGGGCCGCTTCGTCGCTGATCGACGGTTACCAGCCGCCGGTGCAAGGAGCCAGCACAAGTAACGGTGCTCCCAACACCAAATTAGCCAATCAGATGCAGCCTCAGAACCGGGCGAATGACGGAGCCCGACGAACACAGAAGCGCAGACCATAACAACACCAGAGCTATCGTGGAGCTGGCGGCGGTCAAGACGGTAAGCGCTTCAGCAAGGCGCGTAAGGTCGAAGGAGTGGTGCGCTAGTGCGTGTGTCTAGTGGCTATGGGATCTATGGCCCGCGATAGCCACTAATGACGAAGGAGGATCGACTACGAAACTACCGGCGTTTCCAGGAAAGTTTGAAAAACAGGGCGTCCGCTCCGTTCACTGTCGGTGGCGCGGGGGAGTGCTATTATTGTCATCAGACAGGGCATCTGTTATATGAATGCGCGCTTAAGAAGCAGGACCTGGGAGAAGACGGCAGCGCGGATCAGAACGACAGTGGCAATGGCGGTGATGCAGCGAGCTCGGGAAACGCTATGCGAGCGTAGGCAACCCGGCTCTATTGCTCTCTTTCACGACTCGGGGAAGCATGTAGCCGGCGAGAGGGAGAAATAGGCGTCGGTCGAGAGGTGGAAAGACGAACATTGGGATGACGTGGACGGTGGCTCGGTCCGGGCTTACCGGCAAGACGGAGACGGTGGTTGCTGGCAGAATACCGCGCTGGTCGGTTGGCCACGCGCCCAGGAAGGTGCGTCGTGTCGACGGAAAGGACGGCGTGGTCAAGACTGGGGATGGCTGGCGGCGAAGGTTGTTGGTGTTGCGCGCCCGAGCGTGTATCATCAGCTAAGGACGCAGACGAGGACGGAGTACGGTGCGGTCTGGAGAGACGCTCCCTGCTTGAGACTGGGGATGGCGCCTCTTTGGTAGGCATGGACGAGGAGTGCGCGGAACGTGTGAGTGGTGGCTCGGAGCGTGTCGTGGTGGCGACCGCGGCTGGTGTAGACGAGCACGCGCGTATGGCGAGTGCAACCAAGGAAGACGCCATGACCAACGACACGGTTGCGACTGATAAGGGTGGAAAAGTGTTAGTGCAGCCAAGCCACGTGTATTTCGTGGATGACGATGGACGGTGTGGCGCTGGTAAAGGAGTGTAGTTCCACCAGCGCGCCGTTGCCGGTGAATTGGTGGAATACAAACTGGTGGAAGAGGAGCTGGAGCCAGCGCAGTTGATGGCGACAGTGGCTGAGGGAATGCGCTGAAGTAACGGCACGAAGGCGCATGCGATGCGGGTGAAGGCTCTCGACAGAGAAACTCAACGGATCAAGAAGGAGGAGAATGCGAGGTGGCAAGCCAAGGCTGGGTAGAGGCGTGAGTGTACACGTCGTTTTGTCGTTTTGGAGTGAGGTGCATTACGGTCTGTTATCTAATCAACGAATAAGAAAATGTCCATCCCCCCGACGTTTACCGCCGTCAGGTGGTGTGCGGGTTGCAATAAAGCATCACCACATGCGCAAAATACCAAGCCGCGCCCGTGTGAGTGGAGGTCCGGCTGTCAACCTCCGCATCCGGGTGCAGGTCTATCCAGTGTCCGATATCCCCTTGGAGGTACTCGAGTGCTGTGGGCCATCTGGAATGCAACACAGGGATACCCGTCTGAAATGCCCGCATGCTGGTTTGGGAATCCATCGCAATGTTCGCGAGCTTGTCAGCAAGCTTGTTAAATTGGTGATCTTGGTGAGTCCAGGAGGTAACCATTAGCTGGTCCGCAATTCTTTGATATTGAGTGTAGAGTCCTATTAGACGTTTGTCCTTCGGTTGCCGTCTTCCGCGAAGCTGAGTGAGAATAATTTTGCTTTTATAGAAACATACAATCCATGAAGCTTGGGGGTCAGTGCAAACCGTAGCCCATGAAGTAGTCCGTGATATTCTGCGGCGTTATTCGTCGTGCGGTGTGCATACGAGACACTAGCCATCCAGACGACGATCGGTGCCCAGTCATTGCCCCGTGCCGTAATATTGCAGATCCAGACCTCCCCTCCCAGGACCTGGAGTTTCGCGGGATCCCCCGTCGAAGAGAAGAATGTGCGTCTTGAGGCGACGTGTAAGTGGCGGAATCCAATTAGTTGCCGTTGAAGATCGAGTCAGTAGATGATAGATCAGGTCCGTCGCTGCAAGGCGATAAGGATCCCGAGTAAATTGCCGAGTAAGAGGTCTAATCTAAATCGTATTATAGTCATTGCGCAATCGGCAATGAAGAATTACGGCCACTCTCTCGGCCGACGTATCTTCTAGAGAATCGCGGTGTATACAGCGCCGTCTCCAAATAGCCTGTAACGTCTCGACAATGCCGACTCGCCAACAATCCTGTAGCAAATCATGGACGTGACTCCTGATGTGGTTCCGCTCTGCTTCCACAATTGTATCGAAGTGGGAATCGAGGAGGGTCCACATGGCCGAGGGTAAAATATGAAGTTGACGCCGGAATGTGTCGGTAATTCTGGACTCCGTCAGTGGGAACCCGAGCACAGTCCAAGGCGCGTAGACCACAGCCCATAATCTCTGAGCGCCCGGGCATGACCAGAACGTCTGTGACGTTGTGATGTTGCGCTGGTGGCATTCCGCAAGTGGGCAGCCCGGGAGGAGCGTAAACGTCGGCGACAGGCGGCACGGAAGGAACCGAGGTCGGATGCTCTGGTGACAGTGGACGACGTGCCAACAGCGACGTCAGCGAGAGATCCACCTCCCAGAACGATCAGTGTGGCACCACGCGTGGTGCACGAGTCGTGCGTGGCAATGATAGAGCCCACGTCGGAGTTCCATGACGCGCTAGAATGGCGTGTCCGTGCGCGGGGAACGCTGGAGCGCGTGAATTCCAGCGAGGACACGTTAGTCAACGGGTTCGCGAAGCTAGCGGTCGAAGAAGCCAGGAGATTGGAACGCCTAACGGTTTGTAACGTTGTAGGGGAGGACGACTCGGGGGAAGGCGTTGTGCAGCAGTTGGTGGCGATAGCTACGAGTTTGCGCGCTATCGCAGATGGAGAATCGGGTGAGACCGAAGACACTCGACTGCACGTATCCAAAACAAGACGGTGTTTGGAGAAACGCGTCAGGAAAGCGGTGGTCGAGGAACGGCGGGAGCGTGATGAATAACGGTCAGTGTGGAGCTACCCAGAAGACACGAACGTCAAGATGGACGACATGATGCTCCAATGGTACAGAGAGGGCGTGACGCCTGACCCGTGGATAAGCAGAGGTCGTGGGCATTGCGTTGCCCCACGCGGCGGACATATTGCGCAAGATGGCACGACACAGACGATTACAGCGGCACTACCACTACCACAGCGACAGAGTCTATGAGCAGCCGGTTCTGGTTGAGAAGACGGGAGAAGTGTGGTCAGTGTGCGAAGGCAAGCTACGGGCGGTGCAGATCCCGGCGATCGACCTGTTGCCGACAGCGACGATGGAGATGCACGGGGAAAAGAAGCGTATCCATATCGATACGTGTGCGCAGTACTGCGTTGCTGGAAGATCGTGGAGTCAGTACGGCGAGAAGTTGGACACGGTGGCTCCGGCCGACTACGTGGAGGGTTTCATTCGGGTGCGGTCCATGTACTGGGGGTGGGGCGCTTCAGCTTCCAGACACAGTACCTACAGCCAAAGGAGGTGGTATTTTGCTGGTATAGCGACACGGGTGACTTCTTGCTCGGTGAGGCCTGGATGTACACGCGTGGTGTGAAAATCAATTAAATCATCAGTGAGATGAAGTGGTACGATGATGACACCTAAGTGGTGGTGCTGCTCATGAGGATTGACAACAAGGTGCGGCCTAGGGTGCAGGCTGTGAAGCTACGACTGGCCCGGAGGGTCAACTGCGTACGCCTCGAAGGTGGACTCGCCTACGGTCGCTAAGTACGGAATTATCGATTCGGAGTGCGCCGCAGCGGTGTGGGCCATAAAACTGTTCATGCCCTATCTCTACGGACGCAAGTTCGAGTTACTCACTGACCACCGGCCATAAGCTGGCTAATGCATAGCAAGGATCTGACTGGACGATTACACTGGTGGTCGCTCCAACTACAGGAGTACGACTTCCCATCGGTATCAGCCCGGACCGACGAACGTCGTGGCGGACGCGCTGTCCCGCGCTCCGGTGCGGCAGGTTAGCGAGGCAATAGCGCTGGCGGGCGACCGAGAGACCGAGCGACAAGGCGCCACGGAAGGAACGGGGCAGCTGACGGATGACGAGGTCCGACAGCGGACGGGTAGGCGCAGCGACTGAAGGCGGCAGGCAGGCACAGCAACCAGCGGATTGTCGAAGCAGCTGGACTTGTGTACGTGGAGACTGCCGGTGGGGAGCGACGCGTGATGCTTCCTGCGGCGTTGAGGCACAAAGTACTGAAGGGGGCGCACGATTCCATCTGCGCATGCCACCTCTGGTCTTCACAGACTTACGCGAGAGTGTCGGCAGTCTACTAGTGGCCGGGTATGCGGACGACGGTGCGGCAATGGGTGCTCAGCTACCGGGATTGTGGTACGAGGAAGCGAGACCGAGGGAAGTCATTCCTCCGCTGAGGAGCCAAGGCCTTGGGAGTGTCGGCGATCGATGGGCGCTCGATGTTGCGGGTCCGTTGCCCGTAATTGTGCGTGGTAATTGGTATGTCATCGCCTGCGTGGAGTACGCGACGAGACACGCGATCGCCGTTGCGGTGCCAGCGCACACAGCCCATGATGTGGCGAGTGTTGTGGTCGAGCGGATCGTGTTGGTCCACGGCCACTGAGGGAGCTCGTTATAATCCGTGCACAGGAGCTGAACGGGCGGGTGACCGACGAGCTGATGACGCTGCTGCAAGCGCGTCAGACGACATCCGTACCCTTTAGAGCCGCACTATTAGGGCTAGTCGAACGGTTCCAGCGTACGTGGAAGGACATGGTTGTCATGTACGTGGCAGATAACCAGGCAGATGGCGACGCGAGGCTGCCGTGTGTGTTGTACGCCTGCAACGGGGCTCGACACACCACCACCGCCTTCACGTCGAAAGCGATGATGATTGGGCGTCGTCAACGAGCCCCTAACAATTGCTAAGAGCGAGTGGAGTCAGTCAAGTCGGACAATGGGCCGAATATCATCGACAACTAGTGCGTCACATGCGTGTGGCGACGGAGATTGCATAGTGAGCGGCTGTACTAGATCAAGCGCGCCGCGAGAGATATTACAACCAGAGAACAAGGGCGACGTCGCTATTTCAAAGTGGGCGACGTTGTGGGGTTGTTCAGACCACTCAAAGGACGAGGAGTGACGAAGCTGGCTCGCCGCCGGGTGGGTCCAGTCAAGATCATGGAGGAGTGGGGCACGCCAATTGGTGGTTAGTGCACCATGGCACAGGCACTGCGATGGTGACGCTCTGCGGTGTCTTGACGTCGTATCGCTGCACAGAAGAGATGCTGGATAAATAGCGCGCAAGACACTGGAAACCCTAGGCAAGGCCGACGTGGACGGCCTGACCGAAGTGTGGGAAGGTCCCACAGTGGAGCAAGGCACAGTTCCCGACCAGAGACGAGATGCCGAAAGTAACGTGATTGCGTATGCTTTTTCCACTATCACTATTCTGTAGTGAAAACGACCCCGTTTTCCACTAGCTCCACAGTCGCTAGTGCAAAATTCCCCCCTCTGGTACCAACACCAACAGCACCAGTCATGCCGAAAGCAAAAGGGTGGGAGCGAGAAGAAGAAATCCATCTATGCCAGGCGCAGGTGAACGTCACAGAGGACCGAGCCGTTGGTGCAGACCGGTCGATGGCCACCTTTTGGGAGCGCGTTCACGCTACCTTCATGGAGCTCGAAGGGGGCGCTACTTTTCGCAACACCAACGCACTTCTATGGATGTTCCGCTGATTCGCTCGACGAGACATTTTCAATAGCTGAGGCTACTGTAAACAAGTCGCTCAAGCGATATGTTTATGCCATTATTGCAGTGTACGGGCACGAGCATCTGCGCCTTCCTACAAGAGATGACATACGCAAAATTCTGGACGTCAATGCTTCTCGTGGTTTCCCAGGTATGGTCGGATCTATAGACTGCATGAAATGGCAGTGGACGAATTGCCCAAGTGCATGGAGGGGTTCTTTCCTTGGAGCGTAAAAAAAGGCTACTGTAGTGCTAGAGGCTGTCGCTACAGCAGACCTCCACAATGTGCACGCATTTGTTGGTATGCCTGGTCTCACAATGATATTAATGTTCTAGACGCTTCGCCTCTCATCACTGAGTACATTGACGACAAAGCTCCAGAATTTGAATAGGAATTCAACGGAAAAACCTACAATTCATTATACTGGTTGGCCGACGGTATCTACCCTAACTGGAAATGCTTCGTAATGACGATATCCTCGCCGGTAGAGCAGAAGCAGAAGAGGTTTACGAAGATGCAAGAGGGTGTCCGGAAGGACATTGAAAGAGCATTTGGTGTTTTGCAAGCTCGGTTCGCGATAGTTGCAAGACCTTCACTACAATGGGATTTAACCTACGTGAATAAGATCATGAAGTGCAGCATCATACTGTAAACATGGTTATCAGCGACGACAGCAAGCACAATATTCGGCAGCCTCTATCCGTTTACGCGTTCAAAGCTGGTCTGGGCGGGTACAAACGGCATCGCTTTCAATACAAGCCCCTCACCGTGCTAGATATAGTACCGGAATCGTTTATCGCGAGATATAGCAAGGTAATGAGCTCAACACTTCATTTTCAACTGAAAGCAGATTTGATTGAGCACTTGTCTAATTGCAATAATTAAACATGTTCGCCCTCTTTTCTCTATCCTCGTTTGCAATCTGAAATCATGCTTTCTGTAATTCTCTAGCACGCGACGTTGCTTAAGGAGACATACTCTTTACCGAAATCGGTTAAGTTCGAAGCAGATGTAACCATAAAGCCATCTCCGCTTGCTCCTGAATGACCCGCAGTTTTCGTTCCGATAGGGCTAACTGTTGCTCCATAACAGCAACCTGGGCAGTTACCGCCTTTGCCAAATCCCTTTGAGCTTGAACTGCCGCTCTGTCCACCGCTGCATCCGCCAGCTCTTGTTTAGCTCTCTTTTTCTCGGCCCCGCGAGGGCGCTCAAAGACTTCAACTTGACCAGGAACGGATCCGGCGGAGATGCTGTGTTCACCGTCAAGCTCAATGCTGTTGTCACCAGTATTGTACTCACGTAAGCTGCTCTCGTTAGATTGCTCCCTTCTTGCCATAAAACGAAGAGAAGCCTTGTGTGTAACGTCGTCATCGCTCCACCCACTATGCTGTTCCGCCAGTACCTGAAAAGACAATTCCATCTTAGGTCAGCTCTTTATCTATTCAGCTACCAATGCTACGTACAGCAGCATGGGGCGAGGCATATAAAGTGACGTCAGGTCGAATCAGGCTTGACCAGTGGGAGGTTCTGTACGGACTGAGCGCCAAGGATAAGCAGGCGCTGCGCGCGAAAACATAGTCACCGAGTTCTGAAAGCGTGACAACACCGGGAGTGACGTGTGTTCGGCAGACGTAGCGACGGCGCCAGATCGACGATTTTGATTGGTGAGATCCAGCGACAGTGAGAACGTGCTGTCAGCCGCGGATGTGGCGGCAGGAGAACTGAGCGTGCGAGATGGTGCGGTTGAAGCACCGACCAGTGTGGATGCGAGCAGTAGAAGAACAGGCGGTACGGAGATGCGCGAGGAACAGCGCAACGAGATGGTCGACGCCTCACCGTCGACCATGGTGATAACCACAGAACATCGGTACCCAGTACGGGGGGGGTCTGTAAAGCGCGCAGACGGCCATGGGGCCAGCGCGGAAAAGAACGCGTACCGACGAGTCCAAGGCCGGCACCGTGGGAGATGAGCAAGGTGGCGAAGTGCAACGGCGGAGACAGCGGTAGCTCGAGGCACGAGAAGCAAGGAACGCTCGAGCACCCCGACGAAGTGCTCGTCGCGACGAGCAAGAAGCCGCAACCATCGAGACAGCTGGTGCACATGCAGACCGTGGGGTTGATGTCGCTGGGGTTCCCGATGACGGCGGACAAGTCAGTGAAGCATTGGGGAGCCCGAGCTCTCGTGAGACCGCGCAACCTGGAAGCGCAGGACTGCCAGTTGGAAGAGAGCGTCAGCAGGGCTTACCAGAAGCCGATGGAGAAAGAGAAGTTGGCGGCGACGGGTAGTATCAAGTCGTCGGTGGTGCGGGAGACGCCAGAGAAGGTGGAGCCGCTACTGGCGCCACAGTACAAGCATTATGGGGTCAGCGACGACCTCGGCACCAAGCGCCCCAGCAAGATCAATTGTACACGCAAGTGTACGACCCCATCATCGAGTGAGGCAGGCGACGGTAACCCAACCATGCAGGGTGATACGTGTGTGGTGGAGTAGATTATGAGAAAGGAGAGAGAGCGATGGATCGTGACCAGGGTGACAATATTGACTCAGTCAGTTCCCCGACGAGTGACCACTGGAGATCCAGAAGAGGCGATCCCCCATCAGGCAACCAAGCGACTACGGATGCAAACGTCACGTTCTGAAAGGACATGAAATGGATGCGGTACAAGATCAAGTCGCGATAGGACAGCGGAGGCCCAAGAGGAAGAGCGAATCCATGTTCAAAAGGTAAGGCGATGTGGATCCAGACATGATGTCGATCTGGATCCCGGACCCTGGATCGCGGATCCCGACATGGTGATCGAGGGTGATCTCAAAATCTACGACAGGATAATGGCGAGCCCACTCAAAGGGGGTACTTGGAGATGGGCAGGAGCACGAAGGACATAAAGGCGGTGACAGGTGGTCGTCTGGCAGGCGGGAGGATAGTGACTTAGGATGGGACCATACTTAACCATAAATGATAACCGAATTTGTATTGGAAACTACAAGTGCTTCACGCCCCGCGAAGAAGAGGAACTAGATTAGCCGCGCGTCGTGTTAGCAAGTTTTAGTGATAAATGTCCAAGTGTTGGTTATTAATATGTGGTAATATACAGACCGGATCTAGCCACCTAGTGATCTTGTTGGAAGGTTGCCGATACGGACGAGACCCCGATAGAAAGTACGACGCCACAGCTGGCGAGGCTACGATGCTCGACTACACGAGCAGCCCGACGCTGGGTCCGCAAGCACATGTGGACTACAAGGCGACAACAAGAAGAGGTTCACAGGAAGCAAGTTAGTGAGGAGGATTAACAAGGCAATAAAACTCACTTTACATTCTTCTTCCTCGAGCACAACAGCATCTTCCTTGAGATTATGAGCTCAAGCGGTGACCTCGACACACCGGTAGCGCAAGTGCCGGCCCCAACATCTCCTGCTCGCAAAAGGAGCGGTGATGGTCAAGAAGATAAGTCAAGTTCAACCACGGTCACTCTCCTCGACGCTATCAAGCAACTGACTTCTTGCATCGACGTGATTGAGCGAGCCGTGACGCCACGCCAAGCTGCTGTCTCTCCGGACCAACCGCTTCGTCGGAGCAGCATTTTCCGGCAAGCCATCGAACACGGAAGCCTCGGTTTGCAGCGAATGCAGATGGACGAGCTTGGCGATTGCGACCAACGAGGAGTGCAGTCGCCTGGACGAATGGGACATGCAAGTTTTTATGGTGCACCTCAGCCACTCTATCGTGAGCATCGCCCGCCACCAGTGCAAACGGCTCAGCAAAACCCGCCCCCACAAGCCCCAATGCCCCAACGTGACAACGGTCAACAACAGCAAGAAAACGCTGAAATTACGTTTCGTTACCCCAACCATAATCAATCTAAACACAGCATACGCGACTTAGATGGGCGAGAAGCCTACAAGGGCCTCGGATCCGGTTTTGAGCAGTGTGGGCTCTCGATCCTCGGGCAACTGGACATGGCCGAGCAAACTTGCGGTTTCAAGGGCCCGAGGAGGTGAAGCTCAACTAGCTAGCTCAGCATTTGACTGGCAAGGCAGGACGATTCTTCCGCGAGCAAGCTGGTCTGTGGTGGACTGTTTGCCCATTTCTGTTTGACGCTCTTGAACAGATGAGCGCTACGTTTACCGTCCGTTTGTCTATGGAGGATGCTGCCCGACTCTTTACGGGAGGAAAAATATCCCTCTCGGTCGTGGAATGACCACTTTCTGTATCTTATTGCCCTAATGAGAGCAATTGATGCATCGCCAGCAATGGTTCTGCAGAACATCGCGCACCACGCCTCGCCTAGTGTTAGCCTTACGCTCCTTGGCCGCTACGGCGAACGTCGGGATGATGTGGTGCTCCACGCGCAAGAGCTGGTGCAGTTTGCTCAGCGTTTTGACCCTGTGTCGTCCAATCGAAAGTCGACTGGAAAAGACGTGGTGGCTGCGACCACAGACTCGAAGAAGACGGATTCTCGGAAATGCTACAACTGCAATTGCGTCGGTCACATCTCGCGCGACTGTCCTCAACCGAAGCATGAGCGGCACAGCAGGGAGGGAGGAGCGAAGAAGACAGCGTGGGCCCTGACTGCGAATATCTGCAATCTCGGTGAAAAGTCCGCGAATGAGATCTGGGTCGACGACAGTGGAGCGAGTCGGCATCTTGTGAATGATGTCAGTCTCCTGTGTAACGTGGAAGAATGCGAGCAAAACGATTCGCTCATTATGCCCACTGGCAGCGGGATAAGGGTGACCAAGAAAGACTCAGTTACGCTAGATGTGGTGGTCGGTTACAGACGTGACAGAGATTGTTCTGAGTGGTGTATACGACGCGCCAACGCTAGCCCGGGACCTGATGTCGCTTGGTAAGCTACTAAAGCGCGGGTGTTCTCTAGTGGAGATCAACGGGGGCTTAGCCATCGCGAGCGACAAGGGAATTGTGTTCCCTGTAGAACTCGATAATGATGTCCTTGTCACTGAACTTAAGGCGGTACGCAACCCGACGATGACATCGGCTGGCTACGCGATGAGCGGCTTGGCGGAAGAACTGACGACGACAGCAGTGCAACATGACACACTCATGGGCTTCCACAAGCGTTTTGGCCATTGGCGTATGACACAGTTGAGCGCATAGCGCGTGACCCGGAATCTGGCATCGCCATCACAGATCACGCCCGTAAGGTGCGTATAACGTGCGCCGAGAGGAAGCAAACGAAGTCCACACAGTCAAAGAAGGATACCAGCAAGAATGCCCCGATCGAACAAGTCGGTGGTGTCATTTGCAGTGACTTAAAGGGTCCGATGACTCCGCGCGACCGCCATGGAAATCGCTACCTTGTCAACTTGATCGACCACTGTCGCATTTTGTGCGGCGAAGACGAAGGATGAAGCGGCTCGGAAGTTTAAAGATTCTCTGGTCTTTTTTGAGATGGCGTTTTCGTGCAAGATTCATGTGCTTCGCACAGACGGCGGTGGAGAATATCGCAATGTAGACGTCTTCTGCAAGTCAGCGAAGCGTCGGACCAAGCTTCGAACGGCAAAGCTGAGCGCATGCACCGAACCATTTTTAACATGGTCAGGTGCATGATATTTGGTGCAGACACGGCTCCGAGGTTCTGGAGTGATGCCGCTGAATACGCAACTTTCATGTTGAATAGAAGCCCGACCCGAGCCTACGAGGGGCGGAAATCTCCGATCGAAGTGCTTACTGGCAAGGCACAGAGCCTACGAGACGTGGTAACATTCGGCGCTAAGTGTACTGTGCGTCGCGATCAGACGAAGAAGTCCCTAAAGAAACGAGCAGTTGGCGGATGAGTATTTGGAAAGAGCGAGATCACGAAAGGATACATTGTGTATCTGCCTACCGATCGAATTGTGGTGACAACACAATATGTCTCGAATTTGGATGAGCCAGTATCTCTAAACCAGACGTTCACTCATCAAGACACCAGCCAAAATGAAGAAGGATGTGCAACGAGCTCAATCACCCAGGATCACCAAGATAAACAAGCAACAGTAGAACCAAGATCACTGCGACGTTCGATTAGGAAGCGACGCAAGTCCCGCAAGCAGAAAGAAGCCGATGAACACGTTGAAATCGCTCAAAGTGAGGCTGACGGACTTGTGCACGTGGCGCTTGCGGCTGTCAGTGATCCTGAACCCTCACCCGATCCCAAGAATTATCGTGAGGCTCACCGTAGTAAGGACGCTCCGCAATGGACCAAGGCGGAAGTAGATGAACTTGCGGCCTTAAACGCCAATGCAACTTGGACGCTTGTAAAATGCTCTCCTCAAACTACACGGTTGCACACCAAGTGGGTGTACAAAAAAAATGAACGCGGAAGGAGGCATCGAGCGGTACAAGGCTCGATTGGTGGCGTGTGGAAACGAGCAAATACTTGGCGTTAATATCACGGTGATATTTGCGGCTGTGTTAGAAATGACAAGTGGGAAAGCAGTACTGGCACTGGCTCGAATTTGGGGTGCTCCTACTCGTCACGGCGACGCGCCAAACGCTTATGTCAAGGCGATGGCTGAAGAAGGTGTAGAGATCTTTCTGTACATCCCGAACGGAATGGAGATCAGCGAAGAATTGCTTTTGGAGCTAGGTGCAACCGACGCCAAGCAGATGGGACTGCGACTGGACCAGAGCCTGTACGGGTTCAAGCAGGCTGGCCGTTTGTGGCACCAACATCTGCACCGGACATGCTAAAGCTGGTGCATCACGGATGCCTGCTTATATTTCAAGGTGGACTTGCAAGGATCGACAGTTGTGGGCGCCTACATAGATGAATTACTGTTGACTTGGACGTTGACAGACTGCGTCGACTCTTCCTTCGCAGACATGCAAGTCTTGTCACTAATGGACCTCGGACCAGCTGGTAAGAGTCTGGGTGTCCGAGTTACGTACGACGATTTGACTGGATACTCATTGGATCAGGAGCAAGTCATTACGGAATTACTCGTGAAGCACGGACTCGAGAATGCACACGCGGTGCGGTGCCCAATTGGAGAAGAGGACACTAGCTCGGCAACTGCCCTCTTGCTGCTTGAGAACGTCCGTGTGGCCCCTGATGCTGCGATGCCGACCATCAAGATGTTCCAGTCTTTTGTTGGCGGTTTACTTTGGATCGCGAGATGCACTCGCCCAGACATAGCATTTGTGGTACAGCGAGCGACTCGACGCACACACGCACCAACGCTTCAAGACTGGAAATTAGCAAAACGTATTGCCCGCTACTTGGCTGGGACGATGGAACTGAAGGTTCACATGAAGGTGCAGCCAAGGACAGGACCGCCGGACATGATTCAATTGGTATGCTACACGGATGCGGATTTCGGAGGAGACAAGAGTGACCGCAAGTCAGTTAGCGGAATGGTGCTCCCGATGAACGGAATGATTGTCAGTTGGCAGTGTAAGCAGCAAGGAGCTGTAGCACTATCAACGGCGGAGACAGAAATCTTGGCTGCATCATGCGGTGGACAAGAGCTGCTTGGTCTGAAAGAACCCCTGACCGAGATTGGGCTACGTGTCCAGCTGCCACGTACTCTGTACATCGACAATCAAACTGCTATTAAGCAAATTGATAACGAGGCCAGCTCTGGACGAGCAAAAAAACGTCGATATTCGCCTGAAATTCCTGCGTGATTATGCCGTCAAGAGAATTATCGCTCCAGTACACATGCGTACCGATGACATAGTTGCTGACTTACTCACGAAAGCTCTATCAGCTCCTCGAGCGCTCAAGTTGCGTGGTGCCTGCGGTTTGTAGTGATCTCACCAGCATCAGGGAGGAGTGTTGGAAGGTTGCCGATACGGCCGAGACCCCGATAGGAGAAAAGTACGACGCCACTGCGGACGCGGCTACGAGGCTCGACTACGCGAGCAACACGACGCTGGGTCTGCAAGCGCACGTAGACTACAAGACGACAACAAGAAGAGGTTCACAGAAAGCAGGTTAGTGAGGAGGATTAAAAAGGCAATAAGACTCACTTTACATTCTTCTCCCTCGAGCACAACAGCATCTTTCTTCAGATCTACCCTCAAGTGCAGATCCCAGATCGACCGGAGTTAATTGCTTTGGTCGGGAGATCCTTCAATTTCCAACTACCCTCAAGATCCCGCTCTAAGCAAGTGTAAAGGAAGACCGTAAAGGCAAACACACACCCATCAAAGTAACCCCTCGGTCGGATCCAGATCCAGACAGCCAGACCCAAGCTTGAGTAATCGCTTAGGATCTGGACTATATCTTCAGTAGAGCGAAGAGTTTCCGCGCTGCCTCACCCCATCTCCAACGTCTCGCCAAGAGATTCAAGCCTTCACCACTTGGGGAAGAAATTAATGCAGCCAGAAAAATGTCCTGCATTTTAGGACCATTTGTAGGACCTATACAGGACATTTTTTTCGGGAGCATTAAGGAGCCTTGCCCAAATGAGCAAACCATTCCTCTAGTTATTAGTGGTGCGTTAACGCTCCAGACCAACTAAGGCGAGAGGGTGCGAGGCGGGCCAAGCACCGAGCGCACCAGCGAGCCGCTTGGCTGGGCGCCCCCGCGGTTCGCTTCGCTCGCGATATAAAAGTAGAATGTACTAGATAGTGCGATGCTGCGCAGGGCCAGTCACTGTATACGGTAGACGACCCACTACTATACGACCGTTAGATGTATACTGCATGTATAACGGGGGTTGTCACCGGCGAGGTTTCTTTGTGGGAACCCACAACACGTGCACACCCACTCGCTCCGATCTGCATTCAGTCAATCAAACAGCATTTGTGGCAGGCAGGTACACAACATTTGAAAAAAATAGGTAGTAATGCAGAGCTATCTATTTATAAACGGTATGCATACTGTACCTAAATCGTTTGTTTTAGCGCAATCTATAGACCAGTCCGGGAACAAATCACAGAAGACACCGATAGATTGTCTGGTACCTCAATCCCAATACGCTACCCGCTCTTGCAATGTACCAGCGCCAATTATCCACTTCGCTCGACCTATTATAACACGACAGATCCCGCATGGAACGTGATACATAAACTCGCGGAACCGCCTAAGTACCACCGGGAGCGCACACACGCGCACATGTGTCTAATTTATTAGAGGAGCCGAAATTGAGTGGATCACTTCGCAAAATTCCCCGGACCCCACAAGTGGCCAGGACACGCACAGAGACAGTCCACAAACGGGTGGCTGCCCCTCCAGTACAGCGAAATCCTCTTCCACGTGAAAGGGCCTGGCGGGCAGCGCTGCGTGCGCTGCCAGTGCGGTGGGCGCGAGGACAGACGCCACCTCGCAAAACACCCCACTTCATCTGGCGGATTGATGCCCGAGGCTCAGAGCAAACATGTCACTGGAGCGCGTGGACCAGACGCTACCATCCACGAAGCTCTTCCTATGCTCGTGGAGTGACGCCCGAGGCTCCGAGCAAGCAAGCCATCGAGTGCGCGGATTCGACGCCGCCGCGCACGACGCTCCTCCTCAGCTCGCGGAGTGACGCCCGAGGCGCCGAGTCACCCAGCCGTCAGGGGGTGAGGTGTGATGCCCTCACGCAAACCCCACCACGCCCGCGGAGTAACGCCCACGTATCAGGCACATGTTGGCTGTGAGCCCTACTCACAGCAGAGGTGTTTTAGAACACCGGGGTGAACAGTGACGGAGGGGGCACTGGGTCCGACGTCTTGGACGTCGAAGACGATGAACGCCGCGAGGTGCTCGTTATACAGGGCAGCTGGGCAAGAGACGTCTACATAGGTAGTCGTGTGTAGCACTAGGCTAGGTAATTGGCACTAATGTACCTCACTTAAAAAGAAAGAAAGAAAGAAATAGAGTGGATAAAATCGTGCAAACACAAAATGTGGTGAGTGAAGGTCCGTTTTAGTACTAATAGCAGTAATATTATTCTTTAGGACTAAACCGTTGCTGGTCATTTTAGTAGTGCTAAGAAATATTACAAAGAAGTAAAACCTGAGTTAGTCTTAGTACTAAAACCAAACTAGGGCTTCGCGAGGCTGGGATAGGTTAACGTTAGCACCTAAGCGTACTAGGAGCCACATTTATTAGGCTCGAAGAAAACGAACACGCCACTCAGTTAGCAAAGATGCATTGCATCTCTCATCTCTCACTTTCGACATTGGACAATTCACTCGAGAGCATTTCCGCTGTCGTTTAGGACTACCGCAGTGAATTGACGCAGCGTTGGCTACTCTTCTCGAAAGTACGGAGGACTTTGCTGGGATTGACCCGGCCGGCCCTGGTGCGTTCCAATCTACAATCCTGCTATAATGGGGCCTCAATTGCTCTACTGAAACAACGCTTTGTGTTCCAACCACTTGACCTTCCTTCATCCATGACTTGTATAAATGTGCCGCATCGTCAGGAAACCATTGAGCATGCCGCATAACAGCAATCAGATCTTTCACCGTCAATCATGCCGCCAAGAACTGTTCGTGAAGAATATAAGACACCGATGACCAGCCTCAACTCAATCAAACTCCGCGTGCCACCCAAGCCATCAGCGTGATACTCAGCAGCGGCATCGCAACCAAACCTCGCGTGTCGCCTAAGTTGGAGAAAAGAGCCCTAGTTATATTTTGTAATTTGTTATTTTCAAATAGTCCGTGGCAAAACAAAATCTATACCATATATCATGTAGCATCGTAACAAGTACATACTTTGGTGATCTTAAAAACATAATTTCTAGATATAATTGATGTTTCTTTGCTTCGTAAGAACTATTTACGCGTTTAGTCATCGAAAGAGGTTACATGATCACCGTGGTGTACGGTAACACTTTTTTATAAGATTTTATCAGTCCTCTCTGCCACTTGAAATATATACGTGTAATATATTAGCACTAAGCACGCCAACCTACTTTTGTGCCTTCCATTAATTCTGCCTTCATAATTCTGGCATAATTCTATTCCCTTCTCAGCCTTAATTAGGTCTTTGGTTCAGCTAATTCCATGTTAATTATGGGCAGTCTCAGCGTGGCCGGTTTTAGGACGGCGATGGTGGGCTAACTCAAGATGGAATTAGCTTATCCTGCCTGAGTAAGAAGGTGACAGAGGCGTTTGGCGGTTGGCTACCCGCCATTCCGTCTTTAACCAGGCTTATCTCTGTGGATTGGCCCTTGATTGTTGCTCCGGGGACGTAGGGGAGATTTCACTATCTTAATCAGAATAAGCATTAAATAAGGGTACGTCACCTTTTTATGAATCTAATCCCGCCTGAATTAACAGTCCACCCGCCAAAATAGGTGGAAGGCACAATACATTATCGGAATTTGTAAACGTGGCAATCTCTGGAAGTATCCGACTACTTTTGCAATTATCCACTTCTTCTTAACAAAGAAGTCGCGAGGTTTTGATTTTTTATTGTTATACTTTTTTAGTTTTGTATATTTACAAATGTCATAGATATACGTCAGACGGTATAGGACACCCAGTTCGCTGCTATCGCCGTCAATCCTGTTCAGATGCCGAAGACTGAACACGTTGTTCTTGTTCGAATATAGTCGATGGTAGGCGCGGAAGCAAGCGGTGGTACTACAAGCTACCGTGTGAGCTCAACGCTTGGAAGCAACTGCTACGTTGACACAGGTGTTGCGCCGACACCACTAAGGTATTTGTGCCTGTGGAGACTGCAATGCCATGCTTGAACTCATCGACTGATTAATTGCTCTTACCTAAACAGCTTCTACATCTGGATAACCCACGACCAAACGAAAACAATGCATCACGAAGAGTAGATTCGGTGTAGATTCGATGTACGCCTAAGACAATATAATACTAAGGATTTTGGGGGTCCAGTAAGTGCTACTGATGGCTCGGCACTTGAGTCGATTTACTAGTAACGACCATCCCACCGCATTAAGGCTTTTGGGGGTCATGTTAGTGCTACTGATGGCTCGGTACTTGTATCGATATACCAGTAAAGGCGATGTCGCCGTCAATGAACTACCGAATTTATCCTTGTTGGGTTGTCACCTACAGCACTAAAGTGCTTCCTCACCCAGTAAAAATCCCACTAACGTATTCGCCCGAATAAAAGCCCCCTCCCGAATAAAGCCCCCTTTTGTAAAATTTTGAAATTATATTTTTGGTAAATACAAATCTGAAGATAAAAGTTTTAGAAACGCTCAAATATGTGGAAATTTTGCGAATTTGATCCCGCACTATTAAATAAAGCCCGGGTACTAATAGGGCGCTTCCGTAACTACAGAACCCTTATCATGGTACTGTCTCACTGTATTTGTGTATTACTTTTCATGAATTTATAGAATTGTTTGAGTACAGTCACACCTCCTTTTTTGAACCTCTATAATTGACCACGTGCTCTTTACTTGAATACAGTCTCTCAACGCAAACTAGACTAAGTACTTCATGGTTCCCATGGTCGTGAGTTTAAAGGTTTCTTGCAGCGCGGCCGCAATTCGAGCACGCAGCTCACGTGGACCCATTAGCAACAGGTTGTCCACGTACACAGTCAGGAGCATAGTCACTTCACTATCCTTCTTCAGTGCATACAGGCCATATCCGACTCCAGTCGCTCTCGAACCCGAGTGTCAGCAACTTAGAATGTAGAGTTCGATTAAACACATTCGGGGCTTGTTTTAGCCCGTAGAGGCTCTTCAGGAGCTTGCAAATAAACGCCGGCCCATCAGTTTGAATGCCTGGCGGTTGCTCCATGAAGATCAGTTCGTCCAGGTCCCCGTAAAGAAACGCGGTCTATACATCGTACAGGAGAACTTCCCAGTCTCGTTGCACTGCGTAGTAAATGGCGACACGGATCGCCTCAAACCGGATTACCGGTGCATAGGTCTCGTTGTAGTTCACACTCAACTGTTGTTGGAAGCCATGAATCACAAGACGAGCTTTGAACCTTTTATGCGCCCTCGCTCATCTCGCTTAACAGCGAATACCCATATGCACGTAATCACCTTGACGCCTTTGGCTGCCGCACGTGGCACCAATCTCCGTGTCTTCTGTCCTTTCAGCGACTGTAGTTCAGCAAGCATCGCTGCCTTCCACTGAGGCCAGTAGTTGCTCCGACGTGCCTGCTTGTAGGTCGTCGGTATCTCAATGTCCATGCTGATAGACATCACGTTGCCCACCACATAGTCAAGAAGCCGCACGTTTGGCTTCTGCGTCCGTCGTGGACGCTTGAGGCACGGTTGAACAGGAGGCTCTCGAATCTCGAAGCCTGTCGACATCTTGTCCACCGTCTCGGATTTCTTTCGCGTCTTGCGTCTGCGACGCTTGCGGGACTTCGGTGCCGCAGGTGGCTCCATCGTCTTGTCGTCCGCAGCAGCTTCAACTGGTGTATCGGCACCAGCTGGCGGCCCCACACTCTGTTCGTCAGGTAAGTCGTTTTTCGCACTCCCACTGGATCCATGTTCTTTATCCTGCAGGTCATCAGCTATCGGCACCATCTCGAGTTGTTTCGTCACACTCGCAGGATCAGAGTCCCAGCCAGGCACGTCCGTCTCCATGCTGGTCTTGATGCGTGCCACCGGAACACTATCAGGTAGCTGATGATCACCATCGTGAAATGCATTTTCCAAGAGCTGCTTTACGTAAGTGCCGTCACTCGTAAACTCCTCGTGAAACCGCGTGTTTCGTCCACGTGCGGTCACGACTTGAGCCGTCTTCAGATCCAGAAATTTGTAGCCCTTGGTATCATGACTGCAACCAAGTAATAGAGATAATCGTGCTCTTGGCTCCATCTTTTCCTTCTTCTGTCTGGACTCGGGAGGGACACGCACGTGGCCAAGTATCCCCAAGTCCGCAGCTCATCTACATCAGGTGACGTACTGTACAGCTTCTTGTACGGCGATACCAGACCCAGCGGTTTGGTCGGTAGCCAGTTCAACGTCGTGATAACATGTAGAAGCGCCTCTCCCCATAGCATGTTAGGAAGATGTGTAGCGGTCAGCATTGCACAGATGCGAGGTAGCACACTGCCATTCGCCCGCGCTACCACATCATTCTATTGAGGAGCGTAAGCGCTCTTGAACTGTTGTACAATTCCATGCTCGTTACAGTACTCTCTCAGCGCGTTGTTGGTAAACTCACCACCCTGATCAGAGTGCAGTTTCCGAACAGCGAGCTTCGGGAACTGTGTCCGTAGTTGATGTAGCAAGATCTTGATGTATAGCGTAACCTCACTCTTCCGTTCGAGTAGGCACGCCCACTTGAAACGCGTAGATTCGTCAATAATCAGCAGGAACATAGTTGCACCACCTTCCGTCGGTTCGTTTATCGTTCATATGTCCATCATCAACTTCTCTAGTGGTTCAGACTTTCGCTCAGGAATCCTCGCATGAGTCATCCGTTTAGCCTAACTGGCAGCACACGCAACACACTCGTAGGAGCTCAGACCTCGTGCATTAATCTTAACTCCCACATCAAGCTTACTTGACAGTTCTCTCACACCGTCCATACTCATGTGAGCGAACCGTTGGTGCAGCAATTCCATCGTCTTTCTGCTATCCATGTCTTGCTTACGTGCTGCCATCACCATAACACCAGACACTCGCTCTGCCTTCAATCGGTAGATACCGTCACGCATGGTACACTTCATTGAAGTCCCCGGCTTCGAGAGCCAAGCCGTCTGCTGATCGTCCGAGCACAACAGCTTGAACTTCCCAGCCGTCTGCAGGTGACCGAGGCCGATGATGCTCACCTTGACATTAGGGGTGTAGACCACGTCCTCGAGGAGGCGATCTTCCAGTTCCCCAGTCGCCTTGGTCACGACCAACAGCATTCACCTGCCATCCTCCAGAGGCACCATCATTCCCACGACCATCGAAACGACGCGGCGAATATTCACGACGACTTGGCGACAAGTTCCGACGTTGGTAATCGTCACGACGAAATCGATCATTCAGTGGCGGACCACTCGCAGGTGGCAATCCACCACGCCACGGCTCTTGCGGTTGGAGTCCATAGTGACTTGGGGGTTGGTGGTTTCCTCGAGGTCCACGAGATGGAGACCAATTGCGACCACGTGGTGGTGAACGCCAACGTGGCGACGCTCTCGGTGAGCGACTTCTCCTACGCTGTGGTGATCTTCCTCGTTGACAGTTACGGGGAGGTGGGCGGCTCCATCCACGCTGCGGTGATCTTCCACGCTGAAAGTATCGTGGTGGTGAGCGGCTCCGTCCTCGTAGTTGTGGTAGATCAGCACGTTCAGGTCCGACACCACTGCGTCCTAGCTCGTAGGGACTCATGCTCGACTGATATCCACGCCCGTAATCTTGCTCATGTCCTTGATGTCCGCGTTGCCAAACACAAGGTCCACAATGATCATCCCCCGGTGCAGGTGGACCCCCTCGTGATCCACCTTTATTGCCCCATGGCTCTGATCCAGGTCCTTGCAGGCTCTGCATCAATCCTTGACCCAAGTAGTACATAGCAGTTCCCAACGCAGGAGGTGGACCAAGCGACTGGCCACTCTCCCACTGGCTTTGCATAGCCGCTGGTACAGCAGGTTGCAACGCTTGGTTATACTACACGTACTTGTTTCAGCTTCATGTCCTTGTTCACCACCTTGCATATGGTTAACAGGAACTCTCGGCTTCAGCTCTAGCTGTTGCGGTGTTGTTGGCACGTTCGGGCGCACGGCAGGTGCACGCGCAGGCTCAAGCTCGACTACCGAAGTGTCCACATCACCAGCCAGATTCTCGTCTCCGGCCACACTGCTCGCAGGCGTAGTCACGGAGTACACGGGTGACGTCGATGCAGCCGACATCGCATAACCAGCGTTTCCATCGTTATCAGCCAGTCTGGGTGACGTACACAGTGAGAGACCCGAGAATAGTCCTCTCTGTTCGTCACTGGGCTGTGCGACTTCAACTCGTCGCACAGAATTGATGAGGGAAGCTGGGGGCTTCCTGTTCTTCAACTTGTCTTTTAACTTCTTGGCGAGATCGGGTCTCAACTGCATGCCGTTCTGCGCAGTGCATTCCGCATACCAATGACCATCTTCGTTGCAGTTAGCACAAGCCATCTGCTGCTTCTTCTCAGCTGCGTCTCGTGTCTACCTGCGCTGGTTCTTCCCGCGTTTCTTTCCAGACTCGCGTCCATGTCCGCGGCCTTGGATGTGTCCTTGTCCTTGACCAGTACCAACTTGTGCAACTTGCATCGTACGGGTTGTAGACCGGTTTGACTGTAGTTGGAGCTGATCACGCTGGTGTTCGGCGGAACGCAAGCGTTGCAACGCCTCAGCCAGTTTTAGGACACGCCGATCATGTTGGTTGATTCAGTCAACGTGTTCAACGCGCGAGATCACGAAATACCAATACGCAGTTCGATAGAAGTAGGCTTGCATGTTGCACTCTTCAAATTCACCATTTGTCTGACGCAAGAGCGTCACCTTGCGTCCAATGGCCTCCACATACGCAGTGACGGACTCGTTCGGCTGCAAGCGGCGAGTCACCAAGTCCTGCAGCAAGTAGTCAGGGTTGATGCCGTCTCCGGCCTCAAAGTGCTTGGTAATCGTTGAATACAGCATTGCTGCCGCATCCATATTGTCTCGTATATCGTCAATCTTGAGCGTAGCTCGTAGACCCACCGATAGAGACAGGGCCAACGCGGAGAGCGCTTTGTTCGTTCGCGTTGCAAACCACTCGTGGTATTTGGGGCGACGTAGACCTTCCTCTTCGTCATATCGCTCTCCACCGTACGTAATGTCACCCAGCGAGCGTGTCTCAAAGTGCAACGGCACCTCGCTACGCCACACCTTGTCGTCCTCCTTCTTGTGAAGCATGGGCAACTCGATACACGCAGCGTTGCGAAGCGCCTTGGTGTGGTCGGACAACTCCTTGTCGTCGTACCGGCCACCAGGGTTCATGTTGTCCAGGCTGCTCTCTCTGCGGCTTGCGTCACTCCGGTCACTGCCGATAGATCCTTGGCTCGACGGCGGTGGCGGCGGAGGGGGCGGATTTTCGACTGGCTCAGTTTCATCGATGGACTTCGAATTCTGCATACCTTCGAGCAACACTCGAAGCAACGGTCGACCACCAGGAATTCTGACCAATGAACGAATAAGACGCTCAGCATCGTTTTGCGACAATGTCGCGTCATCTAAGCCAATCGGCCTTTCGGCCAATGGCGGCGAACCTTCTATTCGATTCGTCGGAACTTCTTCATTCGTGTCTTGAACACCAGAATCCACGTCAGTCGATTGCTGCGCCCTGATTGGGCTCATAACCTGAGATGACGCATGGCGCGTCACCGGGCTCTCCGATCTCCTATCACTACGAAGAGTAGGCGCCATGAGCGCTGACTTGTAGTGCAGTAGACGTAAAGCACTAGGAAGAATAAGTTCAATACCTGAGTGCCGGGCAAAGTACCACGACAGGACCACGGAGTTCTGGTGCTGGCAGCTCCTCGCTCGATGTGTGCGCGGCACAGCAAAAGCAGTTGTGAGAGCGAGAGCTGCCCAGCACCCAAACATCCATGTTCCGCAAGGTTGGATTAGTACATACTCAAACTAATATATCCTATAACAAGACTAAGTGTTTCACCATCACCTGCAACGCAGTTGCAGTTGCTCACCGCCACCAATGTCGTCCTCCATACAGTCCTTGGTATCTTCCGCAGGTAGCTCGCACGTGAGCACATGCAGACAGGGGCATCGGGATGCAGAACACCCACATAGACACGCGAAGGATCGTAGATCGGATCGGCCGTACTGGCGCTGCCAGTGTCTTGGGCTGTGTCAATGACGTCTGGCACTGGACACTGGACACTGGAAGGCTGAAGTAGATAGCTTCTTGTAGTAACAGGATAGCATCTCACACAGTACACGCATCACCAGCTCTTGCGTACTGCGTGGAGCTTTCAGTGTTCCTGTTTCGGTGCGAAGGGGACACTAAAGACCAACATAGCATGCCGCAATCTTTGACGAAGCTGGTGCGAACGCAAGTGGTGAAGCGTGGGCGACAGCGGACACTGGATGCAGGATAGATACATGTAGCCATTTCTCTATTTGACCAATTCTATAAATGAAAAGACATTTTCCCCGAGCCCAATCGGGCGTCATTTATAGAGGTGTGACTGTATAAATAACCGGATTATTATTTTTCGGAAATAGAAACATCAACCGAATGGGAGCAGATAGCAACAGGCACCACTTCTTAGCAACAGGCACCTGGTATGCAATATCTTCTATTATAATCGTAGCCAGGCGAAGTCAAGATGCCATGAAAAAGTACCCAAAGGTGCAGAAACTGGGTCCCTACTAAATCGCATTGTACTTTTCAAAATCATAACCTGGCTTCCATCATATAGCAAGGCGAGACTATTCCAAGCAGCTCCGGCCGGAGTGACAGCAATGCTGTAAGAAAGATATGCTAAAATCCACTTTAACTTGCGCGAGTTAATATACAAATTCAGGTTAATTCGCACGAGTTAACACGAATCTTCCCGAAATTCACTTTAACTCGAGCGAGTTAACCTGAATTTGTTCAGTAGCCTTTGGATGGCTCGTTGAAGCACATATTTGCATGAGTTGCGACAGCAGAGAGGCACGCACGTGTAGGCAGCAAACGGATGCGCCCTATTAGTACCCGGGCTTTATTTAATTGTGCGGGATCAAATTCGCAAAATTTCCACATATTTGAGCGTTTCTAAAACTTGGATCTTCAAATTTGTATTAACCAAAAATATAATTTCAAAATTTTACAAAAGGGGGCTTTATTCGGGAGGGGGCTTTTATTCGGGCGAATACGTTATATGTAGCTCCCAGGACGCACCAATGCTTCAAGGTGAAACCGCACTAGTGAAGTGCCTGTACCTTGAACTACGCATGCAACTATTAATAGTTTCCAAGCTCAGTTTACATGTTAGTGAACCTTACAAATGGGCGAAATATTCGTTGTGCCACAATGTACCACAATTTGTGGTATACGGGAAACCTTGTGGACCACAAGGTTTCCCGTGATGTGTCAAGTGTTTTGTGGTATATGTAATGTACAAAGTACAAATGTCCTTCGAATATTTCGAGGGCAGAAATATTCGTGGCTGCTGCCACGGGCTATTTTTGTACTCCACACTATAGCAGTTGTAAAATAGGACAAATCCTTGACTTCTAATTTAATAATCTTTTGTGTGCATAATTTATCGGGAAGCTATAATGGATGGCATGCTATCAATAGAGCTTCGAATGCATCAATGGTGAAGACACAGCTTGAGTGGAGCTTCAGCACCAGCCTATGACTGGATGCATATAGCGCACTCA
Source organism: Phytophthora tentaculata (assembly GCA_033557915.1). Lineage (NCBI taxonomy): Eukaryota > Oomycota > Peronosporomycetes > Peronosporales > Peronosporaceae > Phytophthora > Phytophthora tentaculata. The sequence goes on from JAUCEA010000009.1 coordinate 6,341,491, forward strand.
ACGAACCTGTCTGTAAACATGTAGGCAAGTCCGCTGAGTACACATACGTATTATCACGTGTCGTGAAATGTAGCGTCGTGCCAGCCACATGAGTAGGAAATAAATGAGCTGCCGCGTTTAGTGCAGCTACACAGGAACCCGACGTTTTCCATCCTCAAACGTAGCTAATACTACGTAGTACTTAAAATATGAAGTAGCACAGAGTCGTATTAAAGAGTTGGTGGAAGTGTTAATGATGACTAAGTATAATGGAACGACCTTACGTTTGAGGAAACTTTACTGACTTCTGAGTAATGGCAATTCTAGGAGGATAAATGAGGAAACAACCCTGTTTTATATAGAAAGGCGTCAGACACATCTTAGGCTGAGTTCCGAGTAAAATGGATGCACTAGAACATTTTTTTGCTATTGTTTTAGGTTTTCAAAAAGGCGCGTTAGCACCCCAGATCAACTAAGGCGAGTGGGTGCGAGGCGCGTAGCCATAGCAAACCCGCGCGGGATGCCCGCGAAGCAGGACCGCGCGGTAATTGCGGAGGCGGTCCCAGCGCCGAGCTCACCAGCGAGCCGAACATTGCACTCTCCAGTACATTCTATCTTAATATCGCGAGCGGAGCGAACCGCGGAGGCGCTGAAGTGGCGCCCAGCCAAGCGTAGCGCGGCTGGTAACCTTAATACTTCGAAGTAGTTTCCTCAAAAAGTTAGCACGTGCAGAAACGCGTCTTAATCTTTACTCAGAAGTAAGAACTTTACTCAGAAGTAAGGCATTTTGGAATTACTCAGAAGTCAGTAAAAGTTCCTCAAAAGTAAGTAGCACCCAAGAATAATGATCGGACGAGTCTTGCTAGTGCGGCATGGGCATAACCAGACAAGGCATCGATTATTTATACTAACATACTACAAAAATCAAAACATCATGCATATATATATATATTATCCAACGCAAGTTGTCGCTCCCGTAGGCCGCTGTTCGGTGTAAGATGCCGTGTAAGTCTCACCTCAGGGAGGCGTCCGACAGCTCCTTGCGTGAGCTTAGCCCCTCCCCCTAAACGCACACACAGGCGCATTTTTATAGCCATAACCTGGAGTCAACTCTTCTTGGGTTGCACAACTAGTAGTTCTCTTTGTTCGACTTGTACCTGTACGTAAGAGCAATGTACGCATCAGCCTTTAGGATAACATACGCACAACACACGCAATGCAGTCAGCGGATTATCGACCGGAGCTGGACAGAGTCTGTCCATAGTTCGCAGCTAGACACCTCGCTACTCGTCCGCGCACTCTTCAGTGTCTTCACCACGTCCCCCCCCCCCCCCCCCCCCCGCGTCCGCCCGACACCAAGTCAATGGCGCGGACGCGTCGGGCTGGTGCGCTCCTCTTCGCAAATGCTCTACTGGTTGTAGGCTCTTCCCAGCCACAGATAATATAAGTTTGTGAAGGTTCCGTATTTTACCCCGCCAAAAATAACTTCTCCTCCTGTGGCGTGAAGTGGTATATATCTGGCAGGTCGTGCCACAGGTAGAGAAAACCATATGTTTTCCACCTGTGGCAACAGACACTCCGAAATAAATACATGTATTGAGAGTTTTCACGTGTAGTTTACTTGCCTTTTACTGGGATAGCAAGTACCTTAGGTGCTGCTGGGACAGCCCAAATCATGTTAATTTGTTGAAGCCGGCGGTATGGTATAACTGAACAGAAACCGGCAATGGAGTCGGTATTACAAAAAGCGGGCACGTTCCTAGTCAGTATCAATCAAAGTTACTATCGATATCCGTCAATGTGCCAGTGTCAATATCCATCAATCAATAAGTTTTTTTGGAAGAACTAAAGTTCTCTATTATCTTTCCATCGCGGCCATAAGATACACACCGGAGGGCCCGCCCAGCAGTGCAAGAGTCGCCGCAGTAGATTCAACGGTTGTGTATGGAGCAGGTGCTGCGGCTGCACAGCAGGCGCAGGAGATGCTGTATACAAGCATGAAAAACATGGCGAATAGCTATCCCTTCATCACCTACTAAAACGTGTCTCTTATATCACTTTTTGTTTACTAGGGGCTGCAAGGTTAGGCGTACACGATTGGGGAATCCATGACACGATTAACTTGTAGCGGCACGCAAGTTGGAGAATTTGCAATCGGTAATTCTGCTTTTTGGGGGGTGTAAGCAGTAAAACAATTTGATATTGCCCGGAGACAATTGTCTCCTGCAGTCGTTTTGCGCTGCAGTATCGGTTCTATACAAGCATGAAAAGATGGATCGCGCAAATGGCCTTGAGTTTTTTATTGACGGTCTCAATGATAGTTCTGAAAAGTGTGCTCTCACGTTGACTTGAGTAAATTGTTTATTTTATGCCGTTAACGCTGGAAGCACTCAGGGCAAGCTCTGCATCAACCCGCTTATCTGGTACTTCTACTCGGCGGCGCCGGCTGACTTAGTTAAACTGAATTATTCGATTCAAAAGTCGCTATCCCAGCCTTCGCGGAGCCCTAGTACTGGAATAGGAAGCACTTTAGTGCTGTAGGGGACCGCTTAATAAGGATTAATTTGGTGGGATGGTATATCGATACAAATACCGACCCATCAGTAGCCCCAAAACATTTAATGCGGTGGGACGGTGTATCGATACAATTACTGGCCCATCAGTAGGACAACCTGACCCCCAAAACGTTTAATGCGGTGGGACGGTAAATCGATGCAAATACCGACCAATCAGTAGCACAGCCTGACCCCCAAACGTTTAATGCGGTGGGATGGAACTTGCTGGTATATCAATACAATTACCGACCCATCAGTGGCACAACCTAATGGTGCGTGAGTGAGTACGCGTTAGTTGGGGGCATTACATTTTTAACGCTTTAAAGATATTTTCAGGTCTTAAAGATTTAAATAAGGGCATAGTTTCACATGTACCACATCGCCATGATTGCCCAGAAGTTAAGCTAACTTAGTAATACCTCAATCAGGTTAAAGCTAAGGCCGTGTTCGTTGAGCACATAATCGTATTATCTAGTCCATAATACGTATTATGCCGAACGAACGCGGCCATTCATAATGCGTATTATCTCCGCATAACATGCGTTTTCTCAGAATAGTTTTTTTGGTAATCTGAAGAAGGCATACTATGATTATCTGCTGAGAGGGTCGCTCTTGTGTTGAAGGGTCCCTGTGGCCCGCCCTTTCGGTATCGGTTTCTTGCTGACGGTGCCTCTTGAGTGCCCGTTACTACGACCATTCACTCTCAGAACACTTTCATCAAACGACACGTACTTAGGTATCAACTGAACTGATACTATGTTAGAGCCATATTTGACTCTCAGTATGCGCTTTAAGATAATATGCATTATCGGCGAACACGGCCTAAAGTGTTCTTGTAAGTATCGTAATACATTTTGGTACAGAGTTAGCAGTTTGTAAGAACTGTCGCTTGCCGCATAAAGGGTGTTTGTCATCCAACCTTCGGGGAACAAAATCGTTCGGTCAACCTTGGAGTATACAATACGCTACTGTACATTTGACTTTATAGCTATAATATAGTATTTGGTACAGCCCCTAAGACGAAAAATTTGCTGAGCGACTCTAGCTGCTGTAGACTATAGCGAAGTACTGTTCAAGGCGGCCGAATATCGGAGACACTTCAATCTCAAAAAGTACATTTCCAGAGTTAGCGACATTTGTCCAGCTTACGAACCACTCACGAGAGAGTAATAAACAAATTCTATCCCTATGGAATGTATCACTATTTGGGATATCACGGTCGAGAGGATTGTCTGCAGCTTAATCTACGTATAACGTTAGTTATTATGATTGTTTTTTAATTGAAACTATTATTTTCCGATGTTCGATTGCTAGAGCGATTTTTTTAATTAAAACTGTATTGCTTCTTGGGCTGTACCCACAGACTTTCGAGTTGTCCTGGACGGCGACTTGTGCGGGGACTGCGCAGACACCTTTGCCTTCGCTGGCCGCTTGGACGATGCCATGTGTGGCTGCTTCGACGGAGACTTGTGCAAGGAGTAGATAGCATGTTTGCCCTGTGCCTTGGCAGGAGACTCGTGCGATGAACTTGGCCGGCGCTTTCGCGGGAAGCTGTATGAGTAGCTTCGCTGGCGAAACGAGGGAAGGCTGTGCGTCCAATTCGGCCGACGGTGGGAGAGGGGGTCGAGCAGTTCCTATTGGTGGCGGTTCATCCGGTGACGTTGTGGCTGGACATGTAGCTGGCGGTGTAGACGTCAACGCATCTAGAGTTGACCGCTTTGCAGGTGGATCCTCGTCATATAGCGCTATATCATACAACTAGAAAAGCAATTCGACCACCAAGTCGTGCGAGCTGCGTACCTTCGACCGGTAAATGCCTCCAGACTTTGTCCGCTCCTTCATAGTAGTCCACGAGATGGACGACGTCAGGCCTTTTCTCCGAACCTGATGGTGTAAAGTAGCGATTTGTATCTGACAATCCCTTAGGCATCGTAAATTGCCACCCGCGTTTTTTCAGCCTCGACCACAGTTGCGACCAGATCTGGCTTTTCACATGCTTCCGCTTGGTCATTGCGTTCCGATCCGAAAGGTTCTCAAATGGGCGCGAAAGCGCACCCACGCGCGTTTTTAAATCTCAAGATTTCTAGCCACGAATAATCACTCCGAGGTTAGCAACATCGTTGTGAAAACACGTATTTGGTGGCATTACTTGGGCATTGTATATAGCTACTACATTTTTGTATAGGGCAGTGGGAGTCGGGTCCTGTACCCTGTATTCCACAGGATATTAAAATACTTTTTCTGTAGAATACAGGACGCGGGGATAAAGGGGTTAAAACATAGGTTGGGAGCTTGCTTCGTGTATTTGTACATCATTACGTCAGGTTACTTGAATGTTCACTGTGTTACAGGCAACTTTTTCGGGAACGAATTAATCTCCGTGAGGCTGTCCACACCGGTACAGCTCTTCTAGCTGTCCTCCCAGGATAATATTTATCTATACTATCGTGTTGCATCCGAGAGGATCGGTTTTGCGCACCATCCAAATGGAACCAATCAGAACCCGCAAATCACCTCTTTTTCTTTCCTCTTACAAAGTCGCGCCTTCGCTCTGAATTTCTTAGATTTGTTTAAGGTAAGACCTTAAAGAAAGATTTACAAGGCAGAGAAGAATATGAACTAAGGAAATCAAATCAACAAGCATGCTGTACAAAAAAATCCGTGCTTTCGCCTCAGCTCTGGACTTTGCGCCTCTTTTTTTAAATAAAAAACTAAGTTTATAACAAAAATCGTATGTGCGGGGCCTCTTACTGTATAACAGACTGGTAGCAGCACATAATAACATAAGGGGAAGTGTCAATTCGAGGCCGGTTCAAACACACATTTCTAACTTTACTTGTATCTTTCGATCTAATACAAGTATGAAACTACACAATGACAAATTGTGGCTATACTACGACAGTAGTTACATCTAAGGAGTAAATATCAAAGGGCTAGTTGTGCCATGATAAATGTACTGAGCGCAAAGGGCACTTACTAAAAAACTAGGGCTACGCGAGGCTGGGATAGGTATGATTCGTTTGAGGGCTAGTCAGCGGATTCGCAGTTCGATGGCTTACATTTTACGATACGAACACAGCCCCTAGACCAGTGCCGTGAGATGTTTGCTTTCAGTACCGGTATCGTTTAGTATTTGCCACATGTCGATGCTCGTCCGTCGGAACATGTATTATTAGTAGGTATACGATATTGCATATCGCACTAACGTTAATTCAGGCTTGGCACAGACTGTGGGTACCGTACACTACTGGAGACACGATGTCTTCTGAGGCTAGCGGAACATGTATTATTAGTAGGTATACGATATTGCATATCGCACTAACGTTAATTCAGGCTTGGCACAGACTGTGGGTACCGTACACTACTGGAGACACGATGTCTTCTGAGGCTAGCATCTAAGGGAAATTCCTTATCAGTGTACCGTTAACGTAAAATGTGTTGTATAATATACTTCGAGTATCACATTCTACATATTAATATTTATCTTTATTTATAGTTGGAAAAATCTTGGCCTGTTGCTCGCGTTTTTATCTTACATGTTAACTGTAAGTACATGCCGTATTTTATTTGGTGATATTAAAATATCGCCTTATGAACCGGCCTGGGTTAATTTAATGGTCGATTGCTAGAGGTTTTCGCGCGTGGGATTGCTATTGAATGTATAAAGCGAGATGCCGGATCCCGGTTCATCGAATTGCTGCGCTAACTGCACACCAACACGACGGTGCGGTTTCTCGTAAATGGAGAATTATCCAGTCCAGCCGATGTGGTCACGGGCATCCGACAGGGCTGTCCATTAGCTCCCCTCTTGTTTATCCTGGCAGCGGAACTCTTGGGGCTCGCATTAACGCAGGCCAAGGATGTCAAAGGAATCGAGGTACCGGGAGGAACTAACGGAGAACGTCACGTGTTTTCAGCATTCGTCGACGACTCTACGATATTTCTTGAGCGGACGGATCCATTACCTGCAGCATTACGGATTGTGGAGATGTTTGGAGAGCTATCGGGGCTGCGTGTCCAACCGGATAAGAGTTGCTACATATTCCTTGATAGGAGCGTCAAAATTACGAGCGTCCACGGAATTCCTACAACCAGGAACCAGCATTCGGTATCTTGGATACCAGGTTGGCAACGGCGATATGAGGGAGGTCAATTGGGCGGACAGGATTAACCGACTCCGATGACGGTTTATGACAGCGGCCTCACAACCCACCAGCATAGCGGACCGGGTTGTGATACTGAACGTGATTAAGCTGCCAGCATTGCTGTATACGGCAGCCATGTTCCAGCCAACCACAAGAACACTCAAGGAACTCGAACAGCTTCAAAAAGAGTTTTTGTGGAGAGGAATAGCGGGGAAGGAGACACCAAAGCACAAAATTAGTCCTGGACTAGTATTTACGCCATGGAAAGCAGGGGGACTAGGCCTTGTATCAATTGAAGTGGCGCTGAAGCCTCAACGAGTGAAGCATGCGATGTTATGGCTCATCCGGCCGGAAGATACGTACCGATGCGCATGGCATGCCTGGCAGCAAACTAATGATGAGCTCGTGTTCGCGTCTGCTCAGTGGAAGCCAACCACGAGCTTTCAGACAACGACTACCACAAGCAGATCATACTTCAAGTTCTTAGACCTTACAACGTGATCTTGGCGAGTGGATCGCTGCAGAAGATACCACGCGAATATGTCGTCATCGGGCATGCGGAGCAGCGCTTAAACGAATTAGTGATGCTTCACACAGTTAAATGGATGAGAACACCACTATGTTTTATTACTTCCGAAGAGAGGACTGCCGACACTGGATATGTTACCAGACGGGATTCGAGTATTCTGGAGCACGTTCTCGTGGGCGAATAACCCATGGATATGCGACCATGAAGGAGCAGTGCTCAAGCCTCGAGATTTCTCCCGAATCCAGCCCTGCCGGCTCGAAGAACTGCACCTTTGTCGAGTAGATGAGACACTATTCACTGTGAAGATTCCTCTTCCGACCGGAGTAACGAGCCATCACAGTCAACGCAAGCTTCGGCGGTGGTTGGTCGCGATCATGCAGCTACACCACCCAGTATAAGGGACCAGTTCGGCCGGCAGTCAAAAGAGTAGTTCAGCTCAGACAAGCACCAGAGTGCGTGCAGAACTTCGAATGGATAGTGATATCAAGTGGAATAGTGAATGGAACACCACCACGCAAAGGGGAGGCAACAGGGATCATACAACTGGAGCAGGAACCTAATGGTATCGAGTGGAGCATCGGATCGGTCAATGGAAATAAGAAACTTCATCAAGTCGGGAGAGGGGTATTGCGGAAGCACAAGCAATACAAAAGTCTAGTTATTGAAGCTTCGCCACTAGTACATGGTTTCCCGTGGACAGTATCCGACATGGTGTCAAATAAGCGTGTGCTTCAGGCTATTAAGCGCCAACCTTTCAGGAAGTACCTCAAATTGATCAGCCCAACTATCAGGAAAACAATAGGACAGATGGAAGTTCACAGCTCCAAGTCAAAGTGGAGATTGGCAGCACAGGATCAAACCCCAGCGGAACTGTGGAGAAGAAGCAGTACGCTAACCGACTTTCAAGTGTGGACCGCCTATCGAGTAGCGTTGGGTCAACTAAATCTGCATCACGAAGGGCGCCAGTCCAACCCATACTGCCAGGTAGCTCCGACATGCAACACCAAAGAGAACTTGGAACATATTTCTGGGAGTGTCCTCGAGCCCAAGAGGTTTGGAGATTGTTGGTGGAGCACTGGACAGGTACCACGCAGACCCTTCAAGAAATTCAACGCTATCTGAGCTATATAGTGTCTCGGAGAGCACCCAAAATGAGTAAACGACTGGAACAACAATGCAGAGATTGGTATGGGGAAGTGACCAAACAGCATGTTGGAGCAGCGACGAAGATCTGGTGGGCGTACTGTAGTATCGCCCTGGCAGCATTCTGGATGCAGCGTAACAACGCAGTCTTCCGCAATGAGCATGTAACTGATATGGCGAGCTGCAATGCGGCAACTTCGGGCTGTAGCACTACGAGATACCCGTAAAATTGAGATCAAGATGGTTGGTATTCGACTACGTCAAATGATTGACGGATTCGAGTATATCTCAATAGTGACGACAACTCAATCAGAATTTCCAAGTGATGCACGAAGTAGGATGGGGATTCCAGTCATGCAGCGACTTAAGATGTTCGAGGGATCTAGTAACTGAGGTTAAATAGACACCATTCATCATCAAAAAAAAAAGCGAGATGCCGGATATGCTCCAGGATATATACTCCTATACAAATGCAACTTTGCCATAGCTAAGCACCCCGAAACACTACATGTAATATTTGTACTTGTATAATATTGTTTTCCTTTGTATAAATGAGGGGTAGTGGGGGAATTAACTTAAGTTTGTATTGTGCTGGACATCAACAGCGCATATAGAGGGGATTACCGTACCGAACCCATGCGAACAGCAAATCTTGCACATCTTACCATCTGCATGTAAAATATGGCACACTGTACGTACAATTATGAATCGTCAACCTGATGGCTATGCTAGGTTTTATTACTCGCGTGCTCGCTCATGTTACAGTCGTTGCAATTTCTCCGCTTGTCGTGTCCAAGCTCGTTGTTGCCGTGGAAGTAGGTTCGACACAATTCAAGCAAATGCTGGGGCACAAGACAGACAGCGTGATAAACGTGCAGGCAGGAGAAGACACCCATGCTCACCATAACTTGGCCCAAGCACAACGAACGGCAGCTAACTCCACAGACCTCGTTTCTATCGTCAAGTCAAACCAGGATTGCGCGCAAAGAAAACCAAGTGAAACGCGCTTGTCACCCGTCGCCAAGATTCTTTTCCTCGATGGAGTGCGTGGGGCTGCAGTCATCTTCGTCGTCACACAGCACACCGGATACATGCACGATATCTTCATGGGTGCCGTCGGGGTCGACGCCTTCTTCGTACTCTCTTCATTCCTGCTGACCATGATCTTCATGAAGAAAAGCATCAACCTCTTCGCCGAGAACGCGTCCTACCGCAAGTGGGGGTACACACTGGCCGACTACTTTTCCAAGCGCTTCTTCCGCGTGTACCCGTTGTTTGCTCTGCTGTCGATCGCATTGTGGCTCATGCCGTTCGAGTACAAACAGCGTTACTACCTGGTCAAGAAGCCCGAGGATTTCGACCTCTTCCAGACACTCACTTTTCACCCGGAACACCGCCACTACCTCATGTGGACACTACCATTGGAGATCTCGTACTACTTTATTCTACCGACTTTTGTGCTGGTAGTTCTGAAACTGGGTCGCTTCTGGTGGATGCCATTCGTGCCTTTGTACGTCTGGGTTATCCATGAGGGCCTGTACTCGACGCGAGGAAACTTTTACCGCCAACCACTGAGTAAGCACCTGCCGACGTTTGTGGCGGGGTCCATGGCGGCAGTCATCTTCGTGAAGCTGGAAGCTTGGATTAAGGCAACAGGATTCAACTTCCGCACGGTGCACGTCATTGCTCTTCGGATCGTCGAGGTAGTATTGATCGCAGCCTACCTCAGTGTGGTCTTCCGAGGCCTCTTCTTCAATTGGTTGGGTGTGCCCTTGCCACCCTCTACCAAATACATTATGCCGTTTACGAGCGTCAAATTATCTTTTCTGATACTTATCGAGATGGTCCAGCCGTCCACGGTATCTCAGATCTTCGAGTGGGTCGTGCTGCGCTACATGGGCAAGATCAGCTTTTCCGTGTACTTGTTGCATGTGTTCGTGATCTTCACGCCTCCGATCAAGCAGATGACGAACTACTACGACAAGACGTTTGCCGTGTTTGGTCTAGTGATTCTGTTGGCAACGACGTCGTACTACTTGGTGGAGTATCCGTCGCAGCTACTGGCCCAGAGACTCTCGAAGGTGTTTAATCGACTCGCGTCGTACGAGCACGAGAAGATTGTGGAACAAAGCGATACGAACTCAGACGAATCAATGACGACAACATTAACCCCAGGCCAGAAGAAAAACTAGCAGCCACGAACTCAAGTGGTACGAAATATCTCAAAATAATGCCTCGAAGTACAAGTTCTCCATGTTTTTTTTAAAGTCGGATCTGGTGCAACAAAAGTTCGACAGGCAACAGACTCGAGTCGTTTGTAAGCACAACATCAAAGCGTTGCAGGTACAGCTCCAGTTTCTCGTCTGCGCCGTCGTTGAGGAAGCCGATGCGCACAATTTCGTCCTCCTCGAAGTCCAATCCGTTTGCCATGCTCGAGTCCCCCAGCGAATCTCCCAGCAGCAAAATGTTGTGGCGCTTCTCCAGTTGGCATTGCTTCCAGAATTCCGTCTCCACTATCGCACTGGCGTTCTTGTTCAAACTGTGGATAAGCTATAGTGACAATTACAGCACACAACTGTGACTAAAAAATCTCCATATAGTACTGTAACTTTTCGTACCGTGCCGTCAAAACCCACCACCTTGTCGTGTTCGTCAAACCGCATCATGTTGGAGATGACGTGAACATTCTTCGGGGGCGTCTTCGCTGGGGTCTTGGCGTATTCCTTGTTCAATATCGCATGGATCACGTCGTAAAGCCCCGCAGAGAAAATAAGTGTAGGCACATTCTTGCTTGCCAATAGATCGAAAATCTCCATAAAACCTTCTCGTAGCGTGATGTCGCTCTCCTCTACCGCCTTCTTGACTGCACTCCTGGACACGCCGTGCTGGATCATGAGCTCGTGCGTCTTTGTCCACCATTCGATCATGAACGGAAGTTTCTCCTCCTTCGAGAGTTTGGCCGACTGCTCGATGGGGAAATATTTCTCGAAAATCTCGCGCGCTACAGTCTCTGCTTGTGATCCTAGTGCCTCGCTCCCCATCAAGAGGCTGTGCGTACTTTGAGCTTGGTCATCTAGATAATTATTGTGCAACAATAACTTTCGTTAATACAAGTTTACCATAATTTTAATCGACAATTCATAACGCAACCTGTGGGTTTGTAGGCTGGAGTGAGCGTATAGTCAAAGTCAGCGATGACTATGAGCTTGCCTAGGCGATCGGTGGTAAACTTCTCCCACTTCCTAGCGAAATCGTCTGTAGTGACAAGTTTTTAGGTAAAATTATCTAGCAGTTAAATTATTGTCATTGGCGTATTCTTGCCTGGATTGCGCACGAACATCATGGGCTTTCCTGGCGGCCGGCGGTGGCTCGAACTCGATTCAGAGCGCGCTGCGGTGGAGTCGCTGAGGGAACTCGCAGCAGCAGTCATCCCAGCGAGAGCCAGGCCGGCAGAAATGAGAGGTGAGGCTCCAGCGAGGTGGCGGAGATGCATGTCAATTTTTTTTTAATTACCAGGTCAGCATGTACATTTTTGGAATGAGTACTTTTGTAGTACTACTGTACTGCATAAACTAGTACTATGATGAGAATGATATTATTATGTATTTTAAAAGTATAGTACAATATGAATATTTTATGTGAAATCTGAATAGCAGGATGAAAATTGTTTTCACATCTCCTCCGTTAGAATATTTTCCTGCTGAATTTTTTTGATTTTTTGTCTTTTATACTTCGAAGTAATATTTTCTGTCTGCAGTAAATAATTTATCATAGTAATAGTAGTAGTAGTCTACTAAATTACAACGTAAGGAAGCAAGTCTACATGGTAAGTTGCTCTCAAAATACTACTTCAAGTAGTGCTTAGATATATTAATACTAGTAGTATTATAATTCCATATTTTTACGAGTTTGTCGACATTGATAACCGTTGCGGTGACCGAGTGTCATCTGACTTGGCGGAATGGGAAGACGAGGGTACAGGAGCTGTCATCAAAGTTGAATGGTGAGGACTATGTGAATGTCCTGCTTGGGGAGGCGGAGGTACGGGCCCTTGCAGTCGTCGTCGAACAACCACGGCACCATTTGTCGAAGTTATCGAATGGTGAGACGGTGGGTGGGCCGTGTGAGCTGGTATGGGGTCATGAAAATTGCGATAGGGCGGCGGTGTAACCTCAGTAGAATGCCGGCGTGTAGCGGTGGAAGGGGGCAAGTCTCGCCTCGGTGGATGTGCTGGTTGTACAAGAGGTCGAAGAGCTACCATACCGTTGCTGACTGTAACGCGGCTGTTGCTGTGTGGTTTCCTGGCTGTGAGTACCCCCGACTGACGAGGGTCACGCGGTGGATTGGGTGCTATCGGCAATAAAGCTGCACCGGACGACCCCGCTGACGAATTGGTTATCATGACAAGATTTCGACCACCACGCACCGAACCGGGTCGCTGCGCTGACCCTATGTGTCGTGGAGGAGCAACATTTGCTGGTGTTACTGGACGCTGAGCAGAAGCTTTTTGAGTCTCTGAACGCTGTTGCTGCTGGGGCGGGTGATGAGGGTTTGATCTGCGTCTTGGACTTTCCTGAACACCGTGAGAGCCTGAGCTTTGGCGATGAGATGTTCCTGTAACCTCAATACTTTTACTTGATCCACCAGCACAGCTTGAACTCGTGATGCGAGCGTCACTTCCACCCGTTCGAACAGTGTGCTCTTGCTGTCGATCTTGACGTTTAACGTCGCTGTTACTCTCGCGACGATCTGGGCGGCCAATCGAAGAACTGGGTATCGGTATGATGCGATTCCGCATAATTCGTTGGAGTTTGCTGTCGAGAAGGTAGTAGGACGCTGTGAATCGATTGAATGACTTCTTTGCCAGCGCCGATTGCACCTCATCCACCGCCAATCCCAGCGATTCCAATTGGCTTAATACAAGTTTGTGTCGCGTCTTAAGCTCGTCGCTCTTTGCTCCGTCTCCCACATCGTATCCAGGAATATCGGGCTTTTGTACACTAGCGAGCCACGGGTGCTGAAGGATCTTGTCAACAGTGTAGCGCTTGTCGGGGTCCGTCTCAAGAATACGACGAATTAGATCTTGTACATTCGCCGATAAAAACGTAGGCATCTTGTAGTTAGCACTCAAAATCTTCTTGTAAAGCATGTTGGTGTTGCTGTCCTCAAACGGGAGGAAACCGCAAACCATGGCAAAGAGCACAACACCCAAACTCCACATGTCAGCGATGGGGCCGCGGTACAGTCGACCTTGGATCATCTCGGGTGCAGCGTAGCAAGGCGAACCACACGCTGTACGCAGCAGACGTCCACCGTCGTGAGTGTTACTTAAGCCAAAGTCCACGATCTTCACAAGAAGTGTCGAATCCGTTGCCTGTTGCTGCTGCTGACGAACATTGTGGCGATTGGACTGGAGCAGCAGGTTTTCCGGTTTCAAGTCGCGATGCGTAACTTCGTTCGAGTGCAGATACGCGAGACCTTCCACAATTTGCCGGAAAAGGAAAGCGGCCTCAGGTTCGCGAATACGATGATGTGCCACGATGTACTCGAACATTTCGCCTCCGTCGATGTGTTCCATGATGAGATAGATTCGATCGGGAGAATCGATAACCTCATACAACTGGATTACGTTGTGATGCCGATTGCGCTTTAGGATTTTGATCTCACGCGCAACTCGTTCCACATCTGCCGCTAGGACAATTCGTTTCTTTTCCAAGATTTTCACGGCAACTTTTTCACCAGTAGGCAAGTGTAACCCAAGTTTGACCTTGCCAAAAGTACCCTTGCCAATGGTCTCACCCAAGACGTACTCTCCGATTGCGTCACCATTGCCATCTCCAGTTGCATTGGTTGTGGCATTTGATCTGTTTCCGGTAGTTGCAGAAGATGTTGATGACGATGCGGAAGTTTCAGTTGCAACTCTCTCGGGATCTCGTTGTTGTTGCTGCTTTTCCTGGTCCCCTGGAGTCTTCAAATTCGTTGGCACTCCTCCCGCCTGTTGCTGTTTATGTCTAGGCGAAGACTTGTCAGGAATGTTCGTTTTCCGTCCTGGAGACTCAGGCGTGGGCGGAACAGAGGAGGGGGTCATGACCGCTGTATTTCCCTTGTTTGTAATATTCGCTGTCATCACCGCTCAGCCTCAGCGCGTCCAAAGCAAACTAGTGGGCTGTCTTGGATACGAACTGCTCCGGTTTCATCTGCTGAGGGCGACAATAAACTCGCACGGTCGCCACTACAGCACCGACGGCAACTGCGGGGGGCAAGACCTGTAATAACGAGCCAGCAACCGAAAAGGAATCACTGCTCTACACTGCGCTGCAGCAAAGCACACAACACCACAATCGCCAAAATAGGACACAACCACCATATTCGTCTCCTATTTATATGTTGGCATCACTCTATTCCTTCTTGGTGGACGCTATTATCTGCTCAATCAACATCTGCACTGGGAGGAGACTCGCGTCGTTGGTGAACACGACGTCATAGAGCTCGAGGTATTCATCTAACGCTTCGTCTACCTTCAAGTTAAGGAAGCCGACACGGATGATCTCGTCGGCGTCCAAGCCATCGGCCATGCGCACGTCGCCTCGCGAGTCTCCGAGCAAGAGAACGTTGCGCCTCTTGTCTAGTTGACACTCGTTCCAGAAGGGCGAGTCCAGCAACACATGCGCCGTCTTGGTGAGCGGGTGGATCACTCGTCCGTCAAAGCGTTCAATGCGACCTTGAGCGTCGAAATGCATCATGTTGGACACGACGTGGACATTATCGGGTGTGAACTTTTGCTCATCTGGGATCTCCTCAGCTGAAATGTGCGTGCGCTTCAGTTCCGCTGCAAATTCTTTTTCCAATGCGGCATGGATCACGTCGTAGAGGCCGGCAGAGAAGACGAGTGTTGGGACTTGTTGCTCGTCTAAAAGGTTAAAGAGCGAGTGGAAGCCAGGGCGAAAACTGAGAGATCCCGACGCCACTGCCGCCTTCACCTGATCCTTGGAGAGTTTGTACTCGACCAGCAACGAGTGGACACTCTCCCACCATTTTGCCATGAAAGGGAATTTCTCCTCGTCTGAGAGGTTCGAAGAGGTTTCCACGGGGTAGTAACGAGCGAAAAGCTTTTGATGAGCAATTGCCACTTCACGTGGCAATACGCTGCTGGTCATGAGCAGGCCGTGGCTGCTGCTTTCTCGCTCCAAAGGCTTTTTGGGGTCGCTGCGCGGCTTATAGTACGGCGTCAAGGTGCGGTCGAAGTCGGCGATTACAAGGAGCTGGTCCGGGCCGTCCTTGACGAACTTTTTCATCTTGCGAGCGAACGCATCTGACAAGTTTGGCAACGCTTAGATAAAAACAATGAAAATGACAATCATTGTCACCAACACTCTTCGTACCAGGGTCTCCGATTATCATTCGAGGGTCGCGACCGTGATGTCCGTCGTTATAGGATAGCGCGTGGGCGGATGGAGCAGGGGGGGAATCCGCTGTGGTAGTGCTGAACAAGAAAATTGAGGCGCTTGCAGCAGCGCATATAGAGCGGGGGAGGAGATGGCGCCACGTCATGGTCGAAGCAGAAATGATAATGGCAAAAAGGATAAGTCACGTCAGTGGCAATTTGTCACAGGGTTGTCAGCCAGAAAGTGATATTTTTTTGTCAGCCAAAGAAATAAATTCCTACAGGTTGATCTCCTCTATTTCTTCGCCTGAGGTTTTACGTGTTGTTTCCTTTTGTCGATTTGCCATGATGGCAAATGAGAGACTGCGTTTCGATCCTCCAGACGACTTTCGCTTCCCTTCGATCGCTGGGGACGAAGTTCGGGATGGCCGAGACGAAGCTGTTCGAGACGCCGGTCTGGTTTTCCCGCCCTCGTCGTCGCTGTCAACACGTAAACAAGCTGTGTCGCTCACAAGCTGCATGCAGAGCTTCTCAATCGAGCCCAAAGTCTTTTCCAGGTCGTGCATTCGCTTGGTTTTGAGCCGGTTACTCTCCGCCAAAGCCTCGAGTCGACTAGCGACGTCTTCGTCCACTGTATGGCGCAAATTTTCAATCTGAGACTGTTGCAACTCCACTCGTCTACTAACGCGCATTCGATCTTCCGCTTCCAGCAAATCGCTTGCCACCTGTCGCTTCACATGACGTGTCAACTTGCGAGAAGCAGTCTCACTTGGTTGTGGCCACTTGTTGCCAGTCTTCGGCAACATGATGAGAGGATCCACTTTCGTAAAACTCACACCATTATTGCCATGACGCAATTCGGCAGTTGCGCGTTTCACATCTGCCACAAGTAGTTTATACGCTGGCGAAAAACCCTTTGAAAATGGATATTTGCGGAGTTGTTCCATTTCACGTCGCGCTGCTTGAAGCGCTCGCTCCTCGTTGGGAGAAATATCTGCATTGGCAACGACCACATCTCCAGATTCGTCCCAGCCCATGACACGGTCTTGAGCAGCCGTCGCGAGTTCTTCGTCTTCCTCTTCTTGCTCTGTGATTGTCTGCATATAAGCGTCATTGAGAATAGCCAGGAAAACGTTCACCAAGATGAGCAGCAACAGCAAATAATACAGGATGTAGAAAACTGGACCTGCCACTCGATGAGAGTCCGTCATGC
This sequence comes from Phytophthora tentaculata, assembly GCA_033557915.1. NCBI lineage: Eukaryota > Oomycota > Peronosporomycetes > Peronosporales > Peronosporaceae > Phytophthora > Phytophthora tentaculata. Next base: position 6,358,439 of record JAUCEA010000009.1, read on the forward strand.
CGGCATAATCAAGCTCTCCTGCAACAGCTTGCAATAGCGTGACAATTGCCACGCCAAGGGAACTAAATCCACGCACATCCAAGCCAAACAGCAGCAAGCCGATCTGCGCAAACGCACAGATACACACCATGAAGCAGACGAAGAACCACGCCAGATCACGCGCAGCACGACCTAACATCCGCAACAACAGACTCATGCGCTTAGAGACTGTGGTGTACTGTAGAAGTTTGATCCACACCAGAGCCGCGTTAATGCACTCGATCACACTTTCAGCATACAAAACAGTTGCTAGTCCTTGCAAGTTCGGGATCTCTTCCAGTGATGCAGACGTGATCGCTTTTGCCGCCTTCCCACTCATCGTTCCGTACGCTAGATCAATGGTGTAGAGTCTCACAGCGATGGTGGCCGCGAATACAACGAGGTGCAGCGCCGTAAGTAAATTCCAGAGAGAATTACTCAAGAAACCCTTCACACCATCGCGATACATGTCCTTTAGCATACGCCACCACTGGATAAGGACGTAAAATACCACCAAGCCCTCCAGTATAATCCGTCCTATACTTGCCGAAGAGTAACGAAATAGCCGCAGAACTGCATCGGACAGCTGAACAAACGCGCCACCTGAAGCCGGAAACTCGACCACAATCTCCACAATGCTAAAGAGTTGCAGATACGCGTTGTAGACGGTAAAATCCACGATCAAAGCGCGTGTAGGAAGGTCCAGGTATCTGTCAGTCTTGAGCTCTACCAACCTCTCACGAGACAGCGTCCCATTCAAGCCTAGATCCACCACGTAGCCAGATCCTGGAAATGATACATCAGTGTAGCCCCTGACGGTCATCGCTTGTGTCACCTTGGCACTGCTCCAGTTATACGCGTGCACAGCGGTAGGAATCGCCCCTCCCTCCCCGTTTGGATTGGGATCTGTGCAGAGATGGATACCAATTGGCTCCTCGTAGATACACGTACACTGAACTGCACACTGCGCAGTGCATTGAGACGTGTATCGAAACTTATCGACACCAAATTCCTCTCCGCAGATCCGTTCGCAGTCCGAGTAGCACGTTTGTAGATGAGTGTATGTCTTTGTGATGTCATTTAATTCCAGATCATTGAAATATAACCTCGCCGTAGCGTAACTTATCGACGCAACGATATCTTCGCTGTTGAGAATGAGACCGTAACCTTGCGTTTCCTCCACGCTACTGGAAAATTCCCCATAGCAAAACGGAACAATTGTCTCGTACTCGGGAATTTGGCTCAGCGATGGACACGAGCCAGCCTTCACACGCAGTGTTCGAAGACGAACGCCGCCCAATAAGCGATTGGAAGTCGCAATTATACTGCCAGTTTCACTGGCTATGGCTGTTGTATTGCTCTCAGCAATACCGTACACGACATCGGCAAAAGGTCCTTGAAGGAACGCCCACATCTGCGCTTGGTCACGAATTGCAGTGAAGCTGGTCGGTAGTAAGGAACGACTACTAACACTTGATGAAGTCGACGTGGAAAATGTAGTAGTGACTGCCGGCACTGTGAAGGATTGATCGACGAGCGCAGTTTTTAGTCGATTGGCAAAGTAAAATGCCTGAGTATTCTCTTCAACGACGGTGGTGGCCAGGATGAACAGGATGAGAAACACCACGTAGCTTGAGACTTCTACTAGACTACCAAACGGCACCGGGTTCCTCGCTATCCGCTTAATTCTATCATCACGTTGGACGTGAGTAGCTGGATCCACTGATACAGATGAGGCGTGTGGGTCTGGAGTTGAAGATCGTGGTGATGTTGGAGCAGCTTGTGACAGCTCAGTACTCTTAGCATCACTTCCTTCCACCTTTACATCTTGCCCAGGGTCCACTTCAGAGTCGTCTCCAACACGAGGTCGTCGCAGCATGTCGGTGGCGTCTACTGTGACCGATCCTGACACCCAACTCTCCGGTTACGGTACTCCACGAAAGGACACTCAAATACTACGTCCTAACGACCAATCTCCATTAAACTGCCACGGCAATAATAATAGACCCAAAATATCTATGCACCCGGCAACTCAAGTCGAAGGTTACATGGAGTAACCTGATCATCTCACGCTTTTTCAGCGCTGCCTGGAGGGTTAGATCCTCCCATAGTAGCTGGATTAATCGCAGTATCCGTCGACGCAACTGGAGACTGCATCTTGGCCGGACTGGGCGTCATGGCGGGGTCTTTAAACTCTACGCGCCGCTTCTTTGCAGCTGTTGTATTTCCTCCTCCTGACGTCTTGGACCTAGATTCCTCCACTAAAATGTCCTTCAGCAGCTGGAATTTGGCGTGCTTCTGCTCCGTAAGCCCCTGGAGCCTCATCTCCAGCTCATGCAACTGTGCAGTGGCCGATGATATGGCGTCTTCCTGTTTTTCTAAAGTTTTAGCCCCTTCAAGCTGCTTTTCCTCGCTCTTGCTCTCCTCTGCATCCTTCTCTGCAGCAGCTTCGTCCGCAAGTCTTCGATGTCTGATACTGATCATCTTGCGCCAGTTCTTTTGCATGCAGCGGAAGCGAATGGCACTAAAAATTAAATAACCTCAAGTAATTAGTGGCAAATGCAATTTCTCAGTCAATTCTGGGCGGATTTTACCTGCGAATGGCTTCATGTTTTGCGTCGCGTAGACGCACAGGCGCTTCAAGACGGAATGTGTGCGGTAGGATCGCCTCCAGATCTCTGGGGCCCGTGTACGGCACGCGCGGGTTGCGCGCATAAGGTCTGCCGCTCATTCCCTTTACGTAAAAATTAAATGTTGGACAAAAAGTCTTCAACTAAAATTCATTGACCAATCAGCATCCGCCAACAATGATCTCGCTTTAGTGACTCGCCACTATCTGCCCCGGCCAGAACACGCTAGAGAGAGAAAATAAACGACAAGCCAACGCACACAGTCGAAACCGCCGGCTCCCGCGAATAGCCCACCGACCAAGTCAACCACTGCGGGTCTAACGCTCTCGTGTCCTTCGCCTCCGTCTCATCGCCATGAAGATCGTCGCCATCGGTGCGTGTCTCCCCTCTCCATTGGCATCTGCCATGCAATGTTGCAGCATTTTTTAAAGTATTTTATAATTCTTATAATTAACCGTATCTGACATTGATTTCGCCGTGCGTATCGATAGAGTTGTTGCGTCAGGATGGCCAGGGCCAGGACCCGACCATCCTGTCGGCGGCATTCGAGGTGTCTTCTTTCGGCTACTTCCAGCGCTCAGGGTACGCAATACATTGCTGGGCTGTAGTGGATGGGGTAGTTAGTGACGACATGTGGCGTTATGATCCAAATATTAAAGTGTCCGGGAGATGATCAACTTCTTCAGTCGGACGTTCATTAAGCGCACGGAGCCTGGGCAGCGGCAATCCATCCAACACGAGGAGTACAACTGCCACGTGTACGTGCGTCGCGATGGACTGTCGGGTATCGTAGTGTGCGACCAGGAATACCCGCCGCGTGTGGCATTTGCGTTGCTCAACAAGCTCATGGACGAGTATGACAAGTCCACGGGGTATGTACAACATGGCTACATTGTTGCCACGTCACTTTAAAAAGGATATTAATCGATTTGTTGTCACAGTGGCAGCTGGAAGACGCAGTCGGGCAACCCGCAGGAGTTCGCGGCACTTACGACGGCTCTGGCCGAGTACCAGGATCCGTCCAAGGCCGACAAGATATCGGCAATCCAGAAGGAACTAGACGAGACCACCGCCGTGTTGTCCAAGACCATCGACAACGTGCTGGAACGCGGTGAGAAGCTGGACGACCTCGTGTCCAAGTCACAGGATCTTAGCAGCCAGTCCAAGGTCTTTTACAAACAAGCCAAGAAGACCAACTCGTGCTGCGTGGTCATGTAAGAAGCTTAGGATCTATGCCTCTTCTCTCTGTCCATTTACACCATCGGGTTTCCCTACAAATTACATTTTTTCCCCTCTACTTTTGTGTCATTTAAACAACAGATTTTTTTTACTTGCACTAGGACAGCTTCACTATTATTACTTACGCTTAGGAGAAGCGGTGGGTTTCACTTTCCTTCGTGGTCGAAGAGAGCGATTCATGGCTCTGCCTCTGCCCCTGCCTCTTCCTCTGCCTCTCCCTCTACCTGAGGTCCTTGGAGGTGCAGCGTCACTCGAGTCGTCCTCAGCCACGCTGTATTTTCGTTTCGACGCCTTCTTGGAGTCGCTATGCACACTATCGTTGTCTCCAGTCCTGGAGCTTCTGCTATTGGTCTCCGAGAGATCGTCGTCGCCTGAAGAGATCAACAATTCATCAGCTAAGCAGATACAGATACAGATCCCCCAGAAGTCCACGTACTGTCGTCTAGCTGAGCACCAGAGTCTGTCCGCTGATAATTGCCGCCTCTACTATACTTTGAGACTTTGTGGCTACCGCAGGTTGGACACAAGTCGACGGGGTTTAGAGCACTGCTAGGAGGCAGACCAGCGTTTTCTCTCAGCTTGTCCAACTACAGCGTAGCATAGAATAATAAGGTAAGTTATGAAGGTAATTCAACAGAATTGAGCAAAGCTACCGTACCTGGGACACAAGCTGGTTGATGGACTCAAGTTGATCACTTGCAAGCTGCTGAGCATCAATTCGTTGAGCTGCAACACAAGAGCGTTTGTTAGTCGTTCGGACCAGCCATTGACACCCTCAGCTCGTTTGTCTTACCTTCGGATTTTTGCAGCTGGAAGCGTAATCGCTCGATCTCGCCTTTCATTTGCAGCGAGTTATATCGCTCTTGCTCCCATTCGTCCATGTTTTTAGGCAGATACGATGGAAGCCATTGGAGTGCATTGGGGCCAACAGCAGCTACACGCTCTGGCAGTTCACTCAAAGGGCTGATCAAGAGTCCTGTATCAAACGGAGTGATCGGAACTGTGGACGCTGGGAACTCAATCACTCGTCGGTTCTTCGACTTCTTCGTACTCGTTCCAAACGTGGGAGTCATAATGAGTCTTCGCTTCTTGCCTCTGTGCTGACTTACGTCTTCTATTTTTTCACCACCCGCTTCGTCCTCTGATGACGATTCTTCGCTTTCATCTTCAGCGTCCGAGTCCTCGTCACTGTCGTCCAGCGGATACTCCACAGCCCCGCTGAGCATACGCAGCTTGCCATTAGGCTGCACGAGCTTGCCAATCTTCTCGAAGAAGCGAAGTTTCAGCTCTTCTTCTGTCTCCGCATACGTCACATCGGACGGTAGCACTTCCACATGCTCTTCTTGAATGTATCCAACCCCACCAAAGTCCAGTTTCACCACCACTTGTCTGGTATCTAGACGCAACTCGAGCACTCGACCAGCTCCGAATGGAGCGCACTTAACGCGATCTCCCACACACACCTCGTCGATCTCCGGGAGTTCGATATCCTGCGCTTCCAGCAGCGCCTCAAGTCGGCTCTTCTCGCGAGTGAGTCTCAAGATGCGGCTGCCTCGCGCTTCTAGCTCCGTCATAATGTCCTGCAGTGCACTGGTACGACGTCGACTTGACTCCAAGCCTTTCGCAGTCTCCACCACGTCCCGACTCAGCGCACGTGTAACCCGTTCGTGCTGCTTCTTCATGCGCTTCATCTCGCCTACTTGCCACAGCAGCGTGCATCGATGTCTCACATAAGCTCGCTCCAGGTCCTCACGCTCAATCCTCATGGCGAGAAGTTCACGCTGCGTGATGCGCACAGCTCGTCGGGCAGCCGGCAACGTCTCAATAATCTCCTCTGGTGCAATAACGCCGCCAGGTCTAGAGCGGTGATTCTTCAGCGTTGCAGCCAATGGCATGTCGTCGTCGCTGTCGTGCTCGTCCACTAGAAACAGTCTCCGATGGTTTTCATCGCCAACATTCGAGCGTCCTCCGGGCAATTTAATTCCTGACCGCGCTTCGAATGTCGCGAGTTGGTGCTGGATGCTCTTGATGTCAATCTGCGCCTCATGGTGCGTCAGACTCGTGACGCCGTCGATCTCTGGCAACAGTCTCGGCTGGTGATCGTAGCGCTGACTTTCGTGTAGATGCTGCATCAAGTGCAGACTGTCAGGACCCAGCGGTAGCTGCTCCATCTCCCTGTAGAATTTACGTTCGTCGTCCAAGTCGTCTAAAGGGTTGCGCTTCTGCGGTCCGCGTCTGTAGCACAAATAACGAGGATCAATTCGAGCTTTCCGGTGCTAATTTTCACCCTTAAATCGGACGGCACACACCTGCGTTTGCCTTTCTTCATGTTTTCTAGCACCTCGGCGTCCTCAGAGTCTCCAAAGCCAGCGGATTTCTTGCTGCGCAACTTGGCACGAGCCTTGCCTGGCGTCTGATCGACCGTCTCCATCTCGAACATCCGTGTAAATAAGAGAGAGCAGGCAGTATATACAGCTGATACTGGTCTGCAAGTGTGGTGGCCTGTTGTGACGCCGCGATGAGCGCAGGAAGCTCGTGCGTACGAGACGCGAATGAGACTTGGCAACGGAGGGAGAACAGCAGCAACTGGCCCGGCTTCCCTCTTTTTTATTGTTTCACCAAGCTCACCAAAATGGGAGGACCGAAATCGAAAATTATTAAATCGGTGAGGATATTTAATGATTTCCAGAAAAGACCGGTGGTTTTGAGAGTTTTATAAGTTTCACCCAAATCGAATAAAAAATCGTCTTCACAGTTGGGTGATGACGGCGGTACGTGTTTCACCTGTGGTGCGACATATGCTTTTCCACAGGAGGCTTGATATGGCTACACTCACTAGACACTCCTAAAACCGCTCCAAGGCTGGCAGCCGCTTTGCTATTATAACAGCAGGACAAGTGCATCTGGAGTGAAGAGACGATTCTCCGGCAAATAAATAAGCTTCTTCAGCTGTATAACCTCCACGTTCTTATAAACGCGCCGCTTCGGGTAAAAGGTCCTTCTTTTCAGCCAATCCGCACGAGGCACCATTCGAACAAAGCAGTCACAGAAAACCGCATAGGGAGGCCATGATCTCCAACTCGACGCGAGAGAAGGCCAAGGCCACCAAGGCCTATCTGGAGCAGAAGTATGCGAACATGAAGCGAGAGCGCGAGGAAAGCCGCGAGCGCCGCAATACACTGGAGCAGCAGATGGCGGCGCTACGTCTTACGGAGCGCAAGAAGGAGCAGTACCGCCAGGAGCTCCGTTCCAAGGAGTTGCAGAGTCTCCGGCACCAGCGCAAGCGCCTGGCGGTCGGGGACTTCCAGCCACTCGCTGTCATCGGCCGCGGTGCCTTCGGAGAGGTCCGTCTCGTGCGAAAGAGAGACAGCGGCGAGATCTTCGCGCTCAAGTCGCTCGAAAAGAGCGCAATGGTGCTCAAGAACCAGGTGGGCCACGTCAAGGCCGAGCGCGACATCTTGGCCAGTGCCGACCAGGACAATAACTGGCTCGTCACTTTGCACTACTCGTTCCAGGACGACCACAGACTCTATATGGTCATGGAATACTTGCCCGGTGGAGACCTCATGGGTCTGTTGATGAAGGAGGACACGCTGAATGAAGCCACCACGCGCTTCTACGCGGCGGAAATGGTGCTGGCCATCCAGTCCGTGCACGATCTGGGCTACATCCATCGCGATATGAAACCGGATAACGTGCTACTGGATGCCCATGGACACCTAAAGCTCACGGACCTGGGGCTCTGCAAGAAAATGGACTCGCGAGTTGACTTACTGCCGGTCTCTCAGCATGCTATGAACCCAGAGCAGGCAGCGGCGGCCGCTGCTGCAGCAGCTACAAGAGGAGGAGGCGGCGGCAACAGTGTGGACGCGTCGCGTAGCAAACCCTTCTCACGGAACAGGCAGGTGGCGTTCAGTACGGTCGGTACACCCGACTATATTGCGCCGGAAGTGCTGGCTCAGAAAGGATACGGAAAGGAATGTGACTGGTGGTCTATGGGTGTGATACTGTACGAATGTCTGGTGGGCTACCCTCCATTCTACGCGGACGAACCTGTGCAGACGTGCCGCAAAATCGTCAACTGGAAGCAGTCGTTCGGATTCCCTCCGGAAGCAATTGCGCAGCTTAGCCCGCAGTGTATGGACTTTGTCCGGAGGCTCATTTGCAACGCCGAGAACCGATTGGGAACAGGTTCCGCAGAGGAAATCAAGCGACACCCGTGGTTTAACGGTGTGGATTGGTCAACACTGCGTTCCATTCGAGCGCCGTATATCCCACCTGGAGGCGGCCCGCAGTTCGACTATGTGTTGAACCAGCTGCAAGCGAACAACCCGGACGAATGTGGTCCGCAGTATCAGGAACTCGTTCGCCAGATTACGTCGAACTTTGACGAGTTCACAGAGCCGTGCGAGTTGCCAGCGCCACCGCCAGTTCAGGCTTCGGGTCACGTTCCTCCTGCAGCGCCGATCAACGGCGCAGGCCGCGGCAACGGCCCGACAGCGCATGATGCGGCAGGTCAGGCCAATGCAGGCGAGTTGCCGCAAGCGTTCGGTCCGGACGGCAAACCTCTGACATTTAATAAGTTCATTGGCTACACCTACAAACGCAAGCCGCCGGTTCGTATGGCGCTGAACGACGGTCTCTTCGACAGTGGAGCCGCGACTGTTGCCAGCGAGGCGGACCATTCCTCTGCGTCGCTACACACGGTTACTCCTCCCGGCAGCTATGGAGCCCATGCCAGTGTGAACTCCGTACCGAACTCAACATCCAGTGCAGGTGACGCAGCTCGGCAAAATTTCGACGGCGGCAGTGAGCGCTACGGGTACCAGTGAGCTGCTCATTTGTGTGTAGGTAGAAGTTGCCTGTACGGTGGATAATCCAGCGTGCTTTCCATGTTAAACCAGTCGCTAACCAAACGTTTTTAGACCGTTTTCCATTGCGTTCATTTCCGCCACCAGTCTAGATTCTGGACTCATTGGCACGTTGAAGAGACCTGGACAGTGGAAGCCATTGATGAAGCTATCGTCAAACAGCAGGCGCTGATTGGCCAGTGAAGAAATTTTCAGATCGGATATCAAGCTGCAACGATCAACCCTGATGTGCTGGCGTGCGACTCCAACAAACTTCGATTCAAAGGGGTTGCCATCGTGTGGAGCCCGACGTGCAAATTTCATTTGCCGATTCTCCTTCTTGACCACGTTGCCAAGTACAGTATCCCTTCGTAAAAAATGCAGGACTTGGACCCCCGATCAACTCGAGCACAGTTCACTCAGGTAACGACACCTGGTGAGTTGGCGCCGATGCACGTAAGCAAGGTGAACCACTTGCCGTCGCCGACGACGGCAATGGAACTGGATACGCCGCGTACCGTTGAAGTTATTGCTGGCGACGGGATCCCCACCGGCGCGTGGGCCGCCGGGCTCTTCGACTGCTTTGATAATATCATGCCCAATTGCTTCATGGTCACTTTCTGCCCATGTGTGGCACTGGCGCAGCTGTCCACTCGCTTGGGCGTCGCCTCCTACAAAGTGGTGCTGAGTCTTCTGCTGTTCGTGATAGTAGTGGAGCTCATCATGTTCACGCTTGTGTTTACCACGGCCGAACACGACGACGACTCGAGCGACGAGTACACAGAGGACAAGGTGGCTAACGGCACCTTCGTGATCATCACTCTTATCGTGCAGATGTTGTTGTTCGTCTACATTTGGCAGCTTCGTGTCAAGACGCGCACTCGCTTCCAGCTACCAGGCAACGCGGCGACCGACTGCCTCAGCTCGTGGTTTTGCTCGTGCTGCACTGTGGCACAGCTGCGAACACACGTCCGCTGCTACCAGCCGGGGGATTGCTCATTCGGAGCGCCCGATGTGCTCCAGGCCTTCCCGGGCAAGTCTTACGCAGTTTAAAACTCAGCAGCTGCTGGACGCTCTTAACCGCTTCATCTAAGTGCCGTTGCACAGAATATATTCCAATCTTATTGACTTTCTGAGCCAAGGATATTTATTTATCATGCAATTGTGAGATCTCGTGATCTAAATAGAGTTGCAGCTTCTTAATTATAATAGTTATCTACACTTCACTTCGTGACTTGTTGTCAAGAGCTCCGATGGCAGACTTTCAGAAGCCTCCGCCGGTACAGGAAACGCATGCTTACCCAACCGTGTACGCAACGCCAGTTCAGACTGTGGTGTACGTCGAGAATGTGCCGCAGACACGTCAGGCCGCCGTCAACGAACAAGGCGTGATGGTTGGTGCGTGGTCCGCTGATTTCTGGGGCTGCTGCGATATCATGATCCCGAACTGCTGCATGGTGACGTTCTGCCCGTGCGTTTCACTGGCCCAGATCTCTGGGCGCTTGAGTGTTGCCCCATATCGGCGCGTACTGGTGATCTTCTTGCTGCTTACTCTTGCTGAAGTTATCGCCGGACTGTACCCGTCCTCGTCAAGTAGTGATTCGAGCTGGTGGTACAGCTCGAAGTCAAGAACAAGCGAATACTCGGATGACGACGAAAGCGACAGCAATTCAGTGCAATCATGGATCGTCACCATTGTGAGGGCCATCTTCTTCGCGTACATTTGGCACCTGCGTCAAACCACTCGCCGGATGTTCCAGATTCCAGGAGGCCCGTGCGGTGATTGCTGGGCATCATTTTGCTGCTCCTGCTGCACAATGGCGCAGATTGCCACACACATCAAGAGCTACAAGCCGGGTGACTGCGGCTTTGGGCCGGCGGACGTGCTACCTCCGTACACAGGAACGCAAACGCAAACCACCTCGTAGATATTAATAGCAGCCGATGGCAACTTTGCACCAGTGCAGCATAGTCTCCGTGAAACCTGCCATTCTCTATAATGAAAGGACACTTCGATATCAAATTTAGAAGTGCTGACGGTGACACGAAAAAAATACTTTTGGCGCCAGCGCATTATTTGGGTACGTATCCAGACCAAATGTGCCACATGGACTAGAGTCGCAACCAGAATATTGTATGGAGCCTGAAGTCCTCTTACCGCAAGCCTTACTGTACCGAGCACTGACCCGAATTTCGCTGTCTTATCTGCTTTCGTGTGTTGCTGCCGTGCAAGTTGCTGCACCGTGCAACGCATGCTGCACTTACATACGATGCGGTAAAAGGTTGCAGTGTTGCTCTATAACATGCTAAGCTCCTAAAGCGCCCCGACATTCCGCAGATTGCAATCGTCAGTTCCGGATTTTCTACGGAGTCTTCGTGTCGCTCCGTCCACCAGCCAAACGCCATGAACCCAGCTCTCAACACCCAGACACCTACGACTCCCGTGGAAGTCCCGTACTGGGAACAGCAGAACGCTACAACGCAGGAAGCCAAGCCGGGTGCCATGAAGGATCTCGAAAGCGAAGACGGCTTGACGAGGGGTCAGTGGCAAGTCGGCTTCTGGGACTGCTTCACGACTCTCATGCCCAACTGCTTCATGGTCACGTTCTGCTCGTGCTTCTCGGTGGCTCAAATTTCAGCTCGTCTTGGGGTCACCACCTTCTCCAAGGCCCTCATCGCCTGCTTGGTGATCATAATCGCAGAGTTCGTGGTTAGCGGCATCGCTGCGAGCGCGGCTTCCAGCAGCTACACAGTCGAGACGAACTACACCAACGATGGGACTTCGTACACGTACTCGACTAGCAGTGACTCTGGGACTGCTGTTATTGTCTACCGCGGCGTCATGATCATAGTGCACGTGCTGTTTGCGTTGTTTGTGATGCACCTGCGAAAGACGACTCGCGAGCGATTCCAGATCCCCGGAAACTCTCGCAACGATTTTTTTGCTGGTTTCTGCTGCTCGTGCTGCGCTCTCGCTCAAATGGCGACCCACATCAAGAGCTACACCCCTGGAAGCTGCGAGTTCGGCCAGGTGGCGGCCACGCTGCCTCCTTACACGGAGTAGATTTGAGATCGGGAATCGAATGTTTTATCATTTTTGAGTGATAATTGAGATACATTTTTGAGTGGTAACAAATACGTTGAAGTTGAGTGGTACAGTAGCAAAAAGTTGAAGCTGTTGCGGGATTCTAGGTGTCTCGAAACTTCGAGTGAATATCAACAGCCACCAAGTGCAGCTACAATCGATGGCTAATAGCTCGGTTTCATCGATTCAAAGTGATGACATGGTGAGCTCCTACTACTTGTAGACACGGCACCACTGAAGTGTATATCACTCCTAGCTTCTCACTTGCCAATCTTCAGTATAGAGCTAGCAAGAATGGATGGACACTTCATCAAGTCGAACCGCTCTGGTGAATCTGATAGCACACCGTACGCTACGCAAGTCGACACTGCCGCTCCTCGTGACCCAGGCATAGGCAACATTGTGGGAACTTGGAGTACCGGTTTGTTCGGCTGCTTCACCCACCCCATTCCAAACTGTGCGATGGTCACGCTGTGCCCGTGCGTTTCGGTTGCTCAAGTCGCGTCGAAGCTCGAGGTTATGGAAAAAATTTCGGCCAAGTTCAGACTGACTCCATACTGGTTCGCGCTCTTTTCGTCGCTCGTTGTGGTGGTGGGGCAGTACGTGATGCTGGCGCTGTTCATCAACCAAATTTCTGTCATCGTCACGAGCGACTCGGTCGTGTGGGGCTATATCAAGTACAAGTATCACCACTGGGGCGAGGATGACACATGGTACATCTACCTCGTACTCGCTGTTGTGTGCTACGTACTCTTCTCCGCTACGGTCTGGCAGCTTCGCGCGAAGGCACGTAGTCAGTTCCAGATCGGTGGCAATTGGTGCGAAGACTGTTGGTCGTCACTGTGGTGCTCGTGTTGTACCCTGGCCCAAACTGCCACACAGGCCAAGAGCTATACGCCTGGTAGTTGCAATTTTGGACCACCACAAGTAGACACGTTGCCAGCGTACCGTCAGCAATAGCTTCAGTGAGATAACGTGGTTACAATCGACCATGAACCTATGTAGAGTCGCCGAAATTGCCTTGCCCAACCCAACAGGTGAACGATATGAAGCGACTTGTTTCCGCCGTTCGGGTGCATGTGTATGCTGAATCTCGTTCTTCCATTTTTTTTGCAAATAAAAATGTACGTACGGCGCAGCGCCACCACGCAAATGTATTTTGAAAACGTACCCAAAAGTAGCACAACGCACCAGCAGTCCTTTACCCGAATGGTCACTTTCACCATGCTCATTTCTCAACTTTCAAGCTACAGCACACAAGCGCATTGACCGGAGCAAACAATGGCTGAGACCGAGCAAGCCTACGCCATCCATATCGACGACCCGAAGGGGAACAACCTCGGAATTACCGTGGGCAAATGGGAGGTCGGCTTCTGCGACTGCTTCACGCACTGCGTACCCAACTGCCTCATGGTCACGTGCTGCCCGTGCGTATCGCTCGCCCAAATCTCAGCGCGCCTCGGTATGATGGACTATTCGCTGGCCTTGGTGCTGTTCGTCCTGCTCTACATTTTTACAGGAGGGATAGGTGCTATCGCCGGTGCTATTTGGCTGTGGCAAGCGCGTACCAAGACCCGCGAGCGTTTCCAGATCCCTGGAAGCTGCTGTGGAGACTATTGCGCGGCCTTTTGCTGTGGATGCTGCGCAATGGCGCAGCTGGCGACGCACATCAAGAGCTACAAACCCGGAGGCTGTGATTTCCTAGCCCAGGACACTCTACCTGCGTATAACCACTCGTAAAGGGAGGCGTTCTGTTGAGGTGAAGAAAGAAAGCTACGAACTTGAAGATACCGATACGTAGGGCAAAGAGGACATTTTCCTGCATATTAGAAAGGTGAATCCGTATTGTTTCTCCTTTCGCTGCTGGTTGAATCTACCTGGTATTATGATTGTTCATTGTAGCAGGCAAATGTTCACACTGGATAACAACCGGAGCGCATCAGTCGAAATATCCGCGACCATAGTGCCAGCTTGTACCTTTTAGAGTGACTTTCTGAAATTCAAACCTACGCAGTGTAGGACTTGCACGGTGCGAGCGCTCAACAGCAGTCTGAAGGCCATGGAGGCTTCTAAAGCGCGTTGCGACGATAATTACACTGCGATACATAACTCATCAGACTATGTAATGAACTCTCATTGTCATCGTGACGTGATCTTTTGTGCCGTAAACCTTGTGCTGGAAAAATGCGACGTGTTGGTGATCCGCGGTGTACAAACAGTACAAACATGCATTTGATTCGGCCAAAAAAATACTGATTTGGTTCGGAGCCACCAGATTGGCGGCCGGCAACCACCCAAAGTCGGCTAAGATCCAGCACTATTATTATGGAGGAGCAGCACACGTCGTCGATGTGAGCGACGGGCCTATAAGATCACGCACGGCTGCAATTCATTATCACCTCCCTTGAAATTCGCACGCACAAAACAATTCGGAAATCCTAACCGTTTGCGGGTTCGAGACCTCCAAGTCACTTTTTTTTTTTTACTTCAGATACATCCAATCTTGCCCAGACAGCAGATATTGGACGGAGACCGACTTCCCCCTTCACAGGGACGCCGAACAGGTCCAACGGTTCTCCGTCAATTTGACCCAACAATAGCAAAATAAAGGTTTGAGTGGTTTTGTTGGATGGGTAATCATGAGAAGCTCATTGATGATCAGCTTTTCGTAAGGTTCAACAACAGTATGAGGAATTTACGGGCGTGTTACTTCTAAAGAATTATTCTGCAAATTTACCGCAATCATCGGCTCAACACTCAAAATACCAGGCATAGACAAGAACACGCATCACACGATCACGATATCGACCGACAAGAATAACACGCAGTTCACCGGTGGGCCTTTGCGGTAGCTGCACGCACTGCGTTCCTTACTGTCTCATAACGGCTTGCTGCCCATGCGTCCCCATGGCCCAAATATCAGCTCGCCTTGGCATGATGGGTTATTGTTCCGCTCTGCTGCTTTGCATCGTGCTGCTCTTCTTCACGGGAGGCTTGGGACTAGGAATCTGGCTATGCATGGCGCGGAAGAAATCACGCGAGTTATTCAAGATTCCGGGTGGCTGCTGCGGAGACTGCTTGGCCTCGTTTCTCTGCGGATGCTGCACGATGGCTCAAATAGCCACCCACATCAAAAGATACGAGCCTGGAAGCTGTGACGTTGGGGCAGGACACTCTGCCACCTTACGACCATTTTTAGGGAAACGTTGAACCGAATTCTGCAGGGAATTCAGTCTCTGCACTCACCGAAAATAATATGCATTTCATCTGCAACAGCGCGGTGCAATATTCAAACCTACTTCCTCGGTCACCGAGTTAAGCTTAGAATGGGGTGTTTGGTTGTCACTTTGCACCGCTGTCTTATATGAATACACTTATTTGGTCAGCACCGATATAACCTCGCTAAGCCGTTTTCTCAATGAGACTGAGCGATACCAGGGTGAGATGTATGGTTTCGTACAAGAAAATAACGTCGATCACGACCAACAATCAGACTGCTAGCTGAATATTGCACATCGCCAGCTATCTCTGGTTCATCCTAGCGTACTACGCACAGGCTCATCATTCCGCGACTCGCGAGCTAGAACACACTACCCAACCGAGGCAACCTGGAACGCAAGATGGCCGATTTAGAAGCTGGGAAGCCCTACGCTATCGCGGTGGAGGAACCCAAGGCAGACCAAGCAGACAGCAAGACTGCATCTAGTGAGTTCACGACGGGGAAATGGGAGGTTGGCTTCTGCGACTGCTTCACACACTGTGTGCCCAACTGCCTCATGACATCGTGCTGCCCCTGCGTCACGTTGGCGCAAATATCGTCGCGTCTTGGCATGATGCCGTTCAAGTTTGCCTTGCTGCTGTCTATCCTGCTGCTCATCTTTCCCAGCGTCGGATCCGTTATCTTTGCCGTGTGGATCTGGAAGGCACGAAAGGAGGTGCGAGAGCGTTTCCAGATTCCAGGAGGGGCTTGTGGAGACTGCTTGGCCTCGTTCTGCTGCGGGTGCTGCGCTATGGCGCAAATGGCCACTCACATCAAGAGTTACAAGCCTGGAAGCTGCGCCTTTGGGCCCCAAGACACTCTAACGCCGTACAAGCGCGCTTAGACCAGCACCATTTAAGTTTAGAAAACTGCTTTCTTGAACGCTAGCTTGAAACTATGAACACGCAATTGCTAATTCACCTTGAGCTTTGAGCGAAGCGTGTAACGGGCTCTCTATTTGTATCCCAATGACCTATTTTGCTAAGTGCATCACGTGACACATTGGTGCTATTCTAGCACTCGCACGAATTCACCAGAAGCCAGCGAATTTATCAAGATAGGATAATGAAGACGCCGTACGCTGTTCCAGTTGAAGATCTCGCCAAACCCAATGCAAACCCAGCAGAAGTTGTGGTGGCCATTGCAGTCAAAGACCCAAAGCCTGACAGGGATTCATCCGGGATCTTGCTCGGCAAATGGGAAGCGCAGTTCTGTAGCTGCTGTACGCACTGCGTCCCCAACTGCCTCATGGCAACCTGTTGCCCCTGTGTTTCCGTGGCGCAAATCTCAGCTCGATTGGGTATGACGACGTACACGTGTGCGCTGCTCACTTTCTTGCTGCTGTTTATGTTTACTGGCGGCCTCGCGCACGTGGTTCTTTTCGTGTGGATCTGGCAATTACGACAGCTGACCAGAGAGCGATTCAAACTCCCTGGTGGTTGTTGTGAGGACTACTGCGCGTCATTATGGTGCCCTTGTTGCACAGTCGCTCAGATAGCTACGCACGTCAAGAGCTACAAGCCAGGAAGCTTTACGTAGATAAAGATCAGTACTGTAAATTTTACAGTACAGTGTAAAAGTTACTGCCATACATGAAGGCTTGACGTGGCTTCCGCGGATGAGTCGCATCATACTGTCTCAAAATAGATGTTGAAGTGGATATGCTCAAAATCGCCCAGCATTGGCCCACCATACCCCGCCAGTATCCACAATCGAATTCGCCCCAACAAAACGACATCTCTCTGACCGAATCGAACCATGGTCAAGTCCTCATCGCTTTCGCCAACGCAAAATGAAGATGATCATCCCTATGCCATCCACGTCGATCGCCTCGTGACACCACCAGGGAATTATTCACCAACACACAAGGAAGACGACCACCCTTACGCTATCGAAGTCAATCCCCCGGTGACGCCAACGGGGAACCACCACAGATCTCCGCATGCTCGAGACAATGGCATTGGCAATATCAAGATCGGAGGCTGGGAGACGACTTTGTGCTGTGGCTGCTTCAAGCACTGCGTGCCCAACTGCTGCATGGTCACCTTTTGCCCATGTGTGACGCACGCGCAGATTACAGCTCGCCTGGGGATGGCGTCGTACTGGTGCGCACTTGCCACACTATTCACCCTCGTCGTACTGACCGGCGGCACGGTGCATGTGATCCTGTTCATCTGGATCTGGAAGGCGCGAGCGCTAACTCGCGAGCGATTCCAGATCCCGGGCGGGTGCTGTCGAGACTGTTGTGCCTCCCTGTTCTGCCCATGCTGCACGCTGGCGCAGATTGCCACGCACATCAAGAGCTACCAACCTGGAAGCTGCGATTTCGGACCACCAGACACGCTGCCGCCCTACTCTCGCAGGTAAACTACTTTTATCAGGAATAAGGTAGATCGAATACATGTAGATCTTTCGATCTAAGTATATTTTCCGTTGATTTACGGTGTCTGAAACGTGTTCTCTATGGTCGATCGCTATACTGGCACGGTAGGCGGTTGTCTAGAGTCAACATGTCCAGCAGCACTGTTCCAAAATGGAACTCCGCTTGGCTCCATTCCACAGTGTGCGGTGCTATGGCAAATCTTAGTTCGTTAGAGTGCGGCATTCTGCGGTTAAATCAAGAAAGCGTACTATTCTATGCGCATAGAGAACTTACCTCACGTATACGACCAGACTCCAACTCCAACTCAAACCCCTAAAAAAGGCATCCAGATGTCGATAAACACTGGAAAATAGAGTGTATGTTAAAATGGGTAGTCTCTGTGATCTATTGTCGTTACCTTACCTGGAAATACATCTCTTTTTTTTAACCATTCAACAGCGCCTTGGATCGAGCACGTGTACAGGATGACAGAGACCCTCGAATTAGTAGCGCTATGAAGTAGGCACACTAAGCTTTCTGTTAAGCTAGGGTAATTCTCAGTTCCTCTTCCTATATGGATAGCTGGTGTATGGATGCGCGGCTGCGGATCCATCGTTTGCAGTGCGAACTTCGTACTTTTGCTGTTTGATTATGTCTCTTCGTAAATTTGAAATGATGTGATTTTTCTTCTGAACCGTAAAACCCGTTGCGAATTTTACGTATTCTCCTTACGTGTACAGAAAAACTGTATCTGCGCTACGTGTTATTCATTACATGAAATTTTGCTGGTACTTTTGAAAGCCTCTATTGTCCTGGTTGTCGGGATTATGGCTAAGCTACATAATTCGCAGGAAACGCGATTTCCCGGTAGTCATATCGAAAAAGGAAGACTCAGCGAGTATGTTGGGCTTGATATCAAGACACTACTGACCAGTACGGCATGCTCAACAGGTACCTGTTGGACGACGAGCCGATCCAGCGGGAGATCACGGTGCTGCACTACAAATCCACGCACGCCACAACGAGAGCACGAGCAAATGGTGAGCGGAGGAGCGATAGCGTTTAGTTGCGTAGCAACACTGTGCGGACGAGAACACAACAAGAAGGAGCTTATGTAGCGATCGAAGTTGCATTAGTACAAATACAGCTCACTTTTCAATCTTCCTTCTAGCGCGCAATCCAACTTCCTGAAGGGTATGAGCCCAAGCGAACACGCCGACCAACCGCCAGCACCACCAGCAGCTCAACCACCGCAGGCGGCGCCTGTCACTCGCGAAAGGGGTGGCAGTGGCGAGGAAGATTCGGCAAGTCCAGCCACGGTCGCTCTGCTTGATGCAATCAAGCTATTGACGAACCGCATCGATGCTCCACGCCAAGGAGCAGTCTCCCCCGACCAACACGTCCACCGTGACAGCATTTTTCACCAAGCTATAGAGCACGGAAGTCTCGGCATGCAGCGCATACAGTTGGACGAGCTCGGTGCAGACCAACGAAGCGCCCAGACGCCTGGCGCGTTTGCACATGGTAGTTTCTATGGCGGAGTGCAGTATCAAGAGCACCGCGCCCCCCTCCTGTCCAAACGCTTGGAGGTGTCAATGCTCCTGCTGGCCCGCCGGTCGCGGAGCAGCAAGGAGCAGGCAGGCAACAAGAACCTGGCAATGGAAGAGATGTCCTGTATGGCTACTCGAATTATGGCCAATCGAAGCTGAGCATTCGCGATTTCGATGGCCGTGAAACGTACAAGGGGCTCGGAGCAGGTTTCGAGCAGTGGGCGCTCACGCTTATCCGCCAAGTTGACATGGCGGAGCGTGCATGTAGATTCAAGTGGCCGGAGGAGGTAAAGCTAAACAAGTTGGCGCAGCACCTTACTGGGAAAGCTGGACGCTTCTTCCGTGAGCAAGCTGGTACTTGGTGGACGGTCTGTCCGTTTCTCTTCTACGCCCTGGAGCAGATGAACATGACGTTCACTGTGCGGCTGTCAATGAAAGACGCGGCTGTAATGTTTACTGCGGAAAAGAATCTTTCGCGGTCCTGGAACGACCATTTCCTGTACCTGATCGCACTGATGTGAGCGACGGACGCATCACCAGTGATGGTCCTGCAAAACATCATACGTCATGCGTCACCAAGGTTCAGCCCCACGCTGCTCGGTCGATACAACGAGCAACGACCAGACGTGATGCTGCATGCACAGGAGCTCGTGCAGTTCGCACAACGATTTGACACTACTACGATGGACCGCAAGGGGGCAGGTGTGGTGTAGCGTTTGGCTTTGAGTTGACACGCAACGCACTGAGAGCCAACTGGCGTATCTAACCCCGTCAAAGATGATGACACCGTTAGTACGAGATTCGACGGACATCATGGGGTCAAGTTACGGTAGTGCCGACAACTCGCGACGATTAATCGAAACTCAGCCTAATGACGAAGCGACGTGGTATTCCAGCCGGGAGCCACGGGACAGGAGCTGAGACGCGACAGGACATGTGACGCCAGGGATGAAGCCGCGGGGCCGGAAGTCCGCAGAATTCTCACGTCTTCGACGGAGCTTCAAGTTGCTGACGAGTCGTCGATAACGGCATTTCCGGCAAGCTGAGTGACCAATCAGTGTATGCGAGCGACTGTGCAGCCTGGATAGGGCGCAAAGAGCTTTAGCTGGCCAAGATCCAACGACCTTCCGGCGACAAGTTGCGATAGTTCAAGCTCCGACGACCTCTCCAGTCGTCGGTAAGAGTTCAAGATCCATAACGGACGTGTTTTGATTAGCTATTTGTAAAAGGAGATAGTAGGATTAGATATTACATTAAGAGCCTGTGTGCTCAACAAACAGATCAGCATTTACTCGCAACCACACAAGGGCACGTCCGACTATCGGTGAGTACGCGGTAGTGGCGGGATAGTTTCGGTAGCCTGGATATGACTGTCGGTGAACACTCCTACTGGTGGTAGCTTAGTGTTCATCCCGGCAGGGCCAAGAGATAAGAGGGTAGATTTGGCCGAGTATTTGATAGCGAGTCATTGCTGCGTGTTGGATAAGCTTGTACGCTATCCATATATTACTTACCGATCGGAGTATAGCTCCGACAGCCCCGTGTCAGGTCTGAAACACGTCCGGTACCCTATCTTTATAGGGACCGCGTGGTATATTTGATAGAGAGAGGACACTCTAGCCTTTACTCGTGGTTAGCAGTGTTGAGTCATCGGTGGCTTGCTTAGCAGGACACACGGTACACAGAGGAAACCCCAACCTGGTAGGGTACTTCATGGGCCTTCAGGTTCGATACCCACATTAAAGCCTGACTGAGTTATCGGAACTCAGTAGGTGTTGTTGATGTGGAAGTGTGCTATTACATTTCTGGCGTGTTCCTACACGACAACTGGTGCCGCGACCCGGGATTGGTGGTGAGCTTCTGTGCTTCGTGCTACTGCAGGTTAGCTGACCTTCACGAGCAAACAAGAAGAAGAAGAAACAACTATGGCGAAAGATTCAGCGGTACCAGCAGCACCGATGAAGACCGGCGGATCGCGAGGCGAGGACTTGGACGCGGACCTGATCACCCCGCGCCTAGACGCGATTGACGAGCGCTCCGTCAGCTTCGATGTGTCGGTGGTCGGATCTAATGCCATGGACGAAGACATGAACACCGTGTACGGTGATGACCTGGAAGAGAAGGCTGACGACCCTATGGGTGCGACGCCGGATACCCCAGAAGGCGCGATTTTGTCGGCGGGACGCAGTGGAGGAACGCGTCCGCTGTCACGAAGTCTCGCGGATGAAATGAACGAAGCGGCTGGCTCCGAGCCAGCCTATGACGACTATGCTGAAGAAGCCGAAGATTCGACTCCAGTGAAGATGGCTCAAGTAACTGAGCAAACGACGGGCAACAGACCGCCTGTTAATGGCGATACTCCAGCAGCGAATAAGGTTCTCGGCCGCTGCTACGAGGAAATGAAGACGAGCGTGTTCGCCCCGAGACCTGTCCGTCAGTCAAGGTGGAGTGACCTGAGCTACAGCCTTGCGCGTCCCGTAGGGTCGTCCACGCTCGAACAAGTAGCGAACGCCACCGTGTTGTTCCTGCAAGCGCTGGGTTTGAAGCAAGCAGAACAACCGTCACCTACGATGATGGAAGCCTAGCTTCCCGCTGAAGCTGCAGCAGAGCTGTGGAAATGGAAGGAGAAACTGCGTCGGGCGTTCGGTATAACCAGCACGAGTTCCAAGGCCGTCACGAACCAGTTGACCCGGCGCGGATTCCGCTTCCAAGGACACCGACGAAGTCAAAAACAACGGCAGAGAGAGGTCTATTCTCCGCGATTGGTGAGCGTTCCCCGTACTTTCAGGACTCCCACATGGTGACTCCACGCTCGACTAGCGGAACGGAACGCACTACAATTAGTGCCGACAACTCCAAGTTGACGGTGGATACTCGTCGGGGATCTACGAGACGTACTGGTCGACCCTTGCGTGACACCGACGATTCATCGGACAGTGATGACGGCTACTCGAGTTACACGAGAAGTGCTGAAGTGGATGAATATCTACACCAGATACGCGAAGTAACCGAAACCGAGTCCAACAACGCCACTGCAAAGATTGAGTTGGCCTTACCGAGGCCTCTCTCGCAGACCAAGATTTTTCTCCGGACTCCGAAACCGAAGTGAGAACACGATACAGTGGCTTCGAGGGTTCGTCTACGAGATGAAAAGAACCCAGTCGTCTCCAATTGAGTGGTGCATGCCCTTCGAGCTGAGTCTTAGAGACGGCGCGACGTTGGTTACAGCAACTCCCGACTTTGGTACCAGCAACTCCCGAGGAAAACCAGGAAGACATGGAGTCTCTTGTGCAAGGCCTTCATCAAGTATTACTGTTCTCAGTACAACCAATCGGCTGAGGCGCGGTATTACTCGGCGACGCGCAGCGACAAGGAGCATGTCTGCGACTACTTGAATCGTCTCAACGGTTACGCGCGAAACGCCGGGATAACGTTCGAAGGACACAGCCGCAAGCTCGCGACCACGCCAAACGATTCTTGGAGACGTGTGGAGATCGAGGACTCGAGAAATGTTTATGCTACGTCAGGGTGAGAGACATTCACGAGTTGGAAGGAAAGATCTTGGACATCTTGAAGATCGAAGAGCGCACCGCGTATCGAGAGTCCGCTCAGTCAAGCTCACGAAGCCGAGAAACCTCACGCCGTCAGGATGAACGTCGCCACGATAACTCGCGCGACGACTACGGACGTCGAGACCGACGCGACCGGGAGCTCGGACGCCGTCGCGATGACTCACGTAACATGCCACGAGTAACGCTGGCTGACACAGCCGACGATGACGGACGCTCCAACAGCGACGCTTGTGACGATAGCGAGACTCAACCAAACACTCGCCAGCAACGCTACAGCGACAGCGAGGGTGAAGGTGGTCGCGACTCCGAGGGTTCGCAATGCTGCAGCGAAGACCGAAGCGACCACTACTCTTCTGACGAAGGCGAGCGATATCTCGCAGCAGCAAACGACACCGACAGCCGTACAGCCGTTAACGGCTCATACGGCCGAAGCGAGAAGCGGGTTCCTAGGGGTGACAACGGCGATCGTGGAGGCGGGCGAGAAGACCGATATCCGAAGCCGACTACTCGTGACGATCGCTACCAAAGTCGAAATGAACGTGACGGTCGACGGCAATACGGACCGTGCGCAGTCTGCGGAAGCATGTCGCACTCCGCTCACTTCTGCCGTAGACGGTGCAAACTGTGTAAACAGGCACAATACTGGAAATTGCGAAGTGTTACAGAGCCTCACAAACTTCGTTCAAAACAAATAGACAAGAAGAATCTCCCCAAGGAGCTCCAGACGCAACTGTTGAGCGACTATTTAAACTAGACGGCCCACCAACAGAAGCTGGGTTGATCCCAATCGGGCCGTCACAGCTAAGCGAACCCGCGACGGAAGCAGATTGTATCTACGCCTTCGTAGGACAGCAAAAATGGGAAAGAACTGAACGAGACAACTTTGTGAACACGACGGACTATGAACAGGAGATGGGTGATACCCTCAGTGGATGCCGATGTCGTCCCTGATGTCGGCGAGACCGTTAGGAGGGGTGGGGCCGTTCGAGTGCGTGCAGGGGTTCTTGTTGGTGGCACGCGTAGGTGAGTACAATGTGTACGTCTCGTACATGTTGTGCACTTCGTACATCGTGTACTCGTCGTACTCCAGGTCTCACCCTACACCAGGTTCTCATCGTACGATTTGGGCGAGTTGGTGGCAGGCATAACCTACCGTCACGTTAGTGTTGCCGGGGTCCGTGGTAGTGTCGAGTGGTTCGGCGGCGCCGAGCACATCGGACGTGCTGACGGTCAGAACGAATTCTGTGGTGCCGATGCTGTCGCTGACTTTAGTGAACGTAGGGTCTGTGAGGTCGTTCGTTTACATGCTGGGGTTATCGATGGTGGCGCTCATGGAATTGATGACTTGTGTGCGTTCGCCGTTGATCCGTCGTGACCGTCACGACGTCCGATGTGCTCGGCGCCGCCGTGCCGCTCGACATCACCACGGACCCCGGCAACACTACCGGGGCGGTAGGTTATGCCTGCCACCAACTCACCCAAATCGTACGATGAGAACCTGGCGTAGGGTGAGACCTGGTGTACGACGAGACCATGGTGTACGATGCATACATGATGTACGAGACGTACATATTGTACTCGCCAACGTTTGCCACCGACGGAAGCTCTAGCATGCATTTGAACGACCTCACTGACACTAACGGGTTTGTGAAGTCCAGCGACAACACCGGCATGACAGTAGGCTTCGTGTTACTGCCACTGCCGACTGTTCTCGACCTTGAATCTCTCGCAAATGGCAAAAAGATCAGCTTCCACTTGCAATTATAGCAGCGATTGCAGGAGCAGCTCAGCCATAAATCGTCGTGTAGCAACGCGACGCTCTTTGTGCTGGAATGGCTACATTATAATCTATAATTTGAGTACGTCGTGAAATTTGGTAACGATGGTTCGATGCGCACAGTCAAGTTTGAGGTTTTTTTCTGATGTCTTCGCTTTTGGTAAAAGCGACCAATCCCATTTCATTCCGAAATTTCCTGTCAAACGATTGGCTAGCCATGTTGAAGTTGTGCGTAGCTGCACTTATAATGGGGATTTATAATGGCCCCGAGGTTTGGCGCGCTTTTGCGGAGCGGCAGCAAAACCGCTAACTCGTCTTTAACACCTCGCTCTCAAACGCCGACGACTACCTGCATAGCCACGTACTTCTCTCTACTCGACACTACGCCAGAATCGGGAGGGCATCCCCGAATCCACAAGATCTGCTGGTACTGATACCACCTAGACGACGACAACCGACGGTATCCTCCAAGAAGGACTCGTACGTTACGTGTGAATCAATGAACACCGGCAATGAGCACACTGGTCAGGATGAACACGCCGGTGACATACCGGTTCTCTCCGTGGATGGCGGCCCAGACGGCCGACGCTCTAATGGCCGTCTGCGCCAATAGCAACCTGGCCTAGTTTTGGAAGCCATCGCCAAGCACGGCGTGGCGGGCCAACCTAAGGAAAGTCTACGCAAAGGGCGTATGCGGGCACGCCACTGATGTCCATGACTCTCACAAGCATACATTGTACTCATCGTACGCTTTGGGTGAGTTGGTGGCAAGCATAACCTACCGTCCCGTTAGTGTCGCCGGGGTCCGCGGTGGTGTCGAGTGGCTCTACAGCGCCGAGCCCATTGGACGTGGCGACGGCCTAGACGGATATCATGGTGCCAATGCCGTCGCTGACTTCGGTGAGCCCGTAGGGTCGGTGGGGCCTTTCGAGTGTGTGTCGGGGTTCTTGTCGGCGGCTTGGGTGGGTGAGTACAATGTGTGCGTCTCGTACATTATGTACGTGTTGTGCACCGTGCAGTCGACGTGCATCGCAGAAGTCAACACGGATGATCGACTTGGTGTCACAATGCCCCTCTTCGATTAACCCAACAAACGTGTACCCATGTCCATGGTGCTACACTTACCAGCTCAATAGTATGCAGTCCGTGAACATCTCATCAACAAGATGTCAAAACAGATCCCAATATCCTGTTGGTGGCGATCACGGGTGCAAAGGCGTCGTTATGACGTATTGGACCGAGCAAAAAAGCGTCACCAGCTGTCTCCGCATTGTTGGTGGTGCATTTCCCAGATGCGTCTCCCCGCTCGGCCATAGTATCTGCACAGGAGCTGGTTTGCTCCGTTGTTACGACGACCACTGCGACACTTTAGTAGTTATGGGTTCTAACGAGCGACCAGAGGCACCATTTGCACAGCTGTTAAGGTGCGAGGACAGCGATAGATCGACTCTAGCGTAGGACACGATTGTGTTGAAGTTGTACTAGATAACTAAGCTCATTTTCAGTACAGTTGGATTTGATACCTATTGCGCTTGATGCTCTATTCTTCGCTGTTGAAGTACCATCTTTTGTAACGTTGAAGCTCGTGGTAGCGAGCTGGCTAAGGATCCACTGGGTTGATACCAGAGCTCGCAAATGGCGGATTTCGAGTTACCATCCCAACCCGAATGTCTTCCCCGGAACAACTCGGGTACCCGTACCCGCCCGACAGCAGTTTTTGGGTACCCGGATCTACCCGACTGTATTTTCAGCCAATGGCAACGGAGCCTACATTGTATAATGCTACACCGCCAAAAAGTCATCAATGCATTTTTAAATAAACTTTTTTTTAATTGATTTCGTTGACAGAGTGCTTTTAGCCACAATTAAGGAGTCATCCAGCATACCGTAGTAAATGCATTGAGATAATTCTGCCTTTTACAGGGATGTCCAACATCTCCCGTTGGAGTTACCAGCACTACCCAAAGTAAAACTGAGTATTGTATTGTCTGCTGCGTCCGTAAACCCCTTACAAATGGACCATCCAGCTCTAAATTAAAGCGCAAGCTCTTTCTATTAGATCACCACCGAATTAAAGGGCTATTTCGACTAGATCATCACCAGATGCCGCACTATAGCGACGTTCCCTGATGTTGATGCTTTCCAAATTCGTGTAATGTATTGAACGTTGAACAGATGACCGCTCTGCGAAATAACGCTATAACAGACTACTTTTCCAGAAGTTTTCGTGTATACCCTCCCCCACCCGAGGATGATTTCGGATACCCGTACCCTACCCGACTACGGGTATACCCGGATGGGTAAGCCATTTACCCGACATCGGGTACCCGATTGCGAGCTCTGGTTGATACGTACTTCGCGTACTCTTCAAATCATGCTGCAGACGGCGTAGAAAGATCCAATACGGCTCAAATCATTTCATACAAAACCCAATATATTTGGTCCACTCGAAGTAGCATGCTTTTTGGACAACTCACAAGCCACCAGTCCAGAAATTGACGTGTAGAACGCAGATGCTGGATCACCATTCTGATAAAGAAGCGGTTGAGATACGGTAATGACTCGCAGGTTATGAATAGTACACTAACAATGATGCCAGCTGCCAGACCCGGGAATGACCCATGCGTCAAACGGGAAAGGCATATACAAAACGAAACGTGAGGAACCGGTTGAAATGTACATGATTTGAATTTATTTCGCCATACAATCATGCCTAAAGTATGATTTTGGTTTGTTTAGCTTGACGTTTGTATGGCGACCCTTCAAACAGGAAATGTATGGGGGAAAGGATAGAGTTAAACTTTAATGCGCGGCCTTTTATGTAGGTTTTGGAAACCCATTGCTATCTGAAACACTCAAAATCTGATCGGGCTAGAATGCCTCAAACGAGCGCGATTTGAAATTCAGCTATAGACGGAATTCGTCGGACATCTGGCAGACATTAGCAAATCTGTATCAATTGTGACAGTCTTAACGGTACGACGTCTATGGATTGGGGTCTCGTCAGCTTAGTTGTAGACGGAGGATGCACAGTGCATCCAGCTACGCATGCCGCCATTGCTATTTGTCATAATATCTAATTAGGAATATACAGGAATACCTCGCACTGTAATAAAGCCCGACGTTCTCGAGGAATCGACAAAGCTGAATGAGACTCAATCGCAGCCAGCAGGCGTTGTGGGCTGTTGATCTCTGACATGCTGCGAGTTGTGGACCGATTTAGTTTCACATGCAGCGGGTCCGGGCACCCGCCAACCTCGCTCGAGCACGAAATCTGATAGCTCGGCATAGGTACACATGGATTCAACCAAATTCTATCGCTAATTGCTTGCCTCTGTTTCCAACACTACAGTTCCGAGTCGATACCGTTGTAATCTAGTAAGCCTCCCAAATTATTGTATATGCCCCTGTTTAGGTTTGACTACACAGGTGAAAGTATGTCAAGGCACTAAGACAAATTACATATTTGGAATGGATGATATTTAGGCCAGACTGAAGGTCAGCATAAGGCCTCGCGAGCAAGCTGATGCTACCGCTAATTCTGTAGAAGTGCGTAGCTGCAGTACATTTCATGTAGCCATGCAAGATATAAATAAGTCCTATGAGCTACTAGGTAACGGGTATTGTGGGCGATAATTTACTGTTAACTTGCATCAAGGTATCGGTTGGATTTTTGTCCGACGTTTTCTGTGGGAATCGCGATTTGCTCCCATCCCGATACATTTATAGGGAACAGAATTTGCTTTTTCAGAAAATTTCAGACACTATGTCCGACTCTAACCCCCAAAATGGCTTCATTGTCCGACGAGTTTTGGGGAATGTATTTTATATGCAACATCCAAACCAGCAATTTGCGCGAATCCAGTCCTTTTCAGATCCAGCCCGAATAGCGTTTAGAAGTCGAACATGGCCTACAAGTACTTCAAAACAAACGAGTTTTGGATTTGCAATCTGCTGCGGGAACCACTGTCGACGAAATCGAACAACTCGGACTAGGCTCTTAAACAAACCCATTTGTAGATATATACTTCGAAGTAATGAACTGCATCACCATCCCTGCTGTCCAACCAGGACCTATATCTGCCACAAGTACTGTGAAATGTTTGCCAGCATATTTTCTGTCAGTTGTTGGTGCTCGTCAAATTGCTTGATATATGACGCGCACTGAGCCAGTATGCCAGCGCTGAAAGAGCCCTATTTTGTTCGTTAGTAATGGCACTGCGCAGATCCCCCACCGTGTTAATATTGTTTCCGGCAAGTGCTATCGCCTTCATTGCACCAATGTTTGGAATTATCCTGACTTGGTTGGAGTCGTCTACTGGCATCCACGGAATGGTTTGCTTGCATGTGAGGATCACCTCACTATCACGAGCTCTGACGAACACCAGTTTGACTCTGTTTGGATGCGCTAAAGCGTCATCCAAGACCCCGACAGCTTCCAGGAAATACACAATGCCGTTCCCGTCAACGGGACGCTCCGGCATCATATGGAATAGTATAATTTTGTAGCTACGGCGTCCACAGTAGAATGAATCAATAGACTCGTTGTCGTGATCGCGCCGAATATGGTACGGACCCGTCTGTAGAGTGGCCTTGGACAAATCATTAGAGTCAAAGAAATAAAATTCGTTACTACCTCGGCAGTTGAAAATGACTTCTTCACTGAGCTTGCGATCATCAACGATACGCGTGGTCTTAATTTCACCACCACGCACCAGCATATCATGCGCTTTCATGTGAAATAAATGCCCACGATATGCATCCGCTGTGGGGGTACCATCGAGATAGATAAGCACAGCTTTTCGCATTTTGAAGCCACGATGGGTTATCCTCTCCAGCACGCGAAGGTAGACAAATTTCGAGGCAATTAGGGTATCGAATCGCAGTGGATTATCGGGTCTTGGCACGTAGTGGCACATCCGATGGTGTGTAGAACCCCCTAGGCCCCCTTGCTCAATCGTTCCAGCACATCTAGGGAGTCAATGCCATTGATTTCTTTCTGGAGATCTTCTATTTGACAGGATACAATATCTTCTTTTAGCGTCAGACATTCTCGAGCCACGCCACCAAAGACGCTCCTCGATTGTTTCGCGGGGTATTGACGTTTGCAACAAGTCTGCCGCAGCGACCAGTTCATCGATCTCCCACAACGGCATATACAATGTACATGCGTTGTATTTCTTGGAAACGATACGAAGCCAAGCCTCGTTCGGGCTGGAAAAGCACACCATCTTAAAAGGATTTACTGGTGGAACCTTCGGTGGTCCATCGAACAAGTACAACACTTCATCCTTGCGTTCCACAGCCTCAGCATGCATCTTGCACATAAAGTCATATGCTTCTATCATTCCTTCTCCAAGCACTTCGCCTTTTCGAAACACGACGACTTGCATCAACGCCGACGCTTGCGAAAATGAAGCGGTTATGATAGTTAGACGGTCTTCGGTCCTGAAGTGCTCGAAAAAATATCCGTAAAAGACAGACTTGCCGATTCCTAGGGCACAACGTGTTCACAGTGACACCAGCTCCCGAATTTACGCCTTCTAGATAGATAGCTGTACGTACCTGGAGTTTCTGTGACTGTAATGATCCTGTAGTAACCTAGTTTCGTCATAATCAGCTCCTTGTACTTCGGGTAACAGTCACGCACGAAGTACTCGGACAATTCGAGATCGTTCTCCATCGGCAACTTTGCACGGAACGTATCAGTCCGCACCTCAATGGTTGGTGCGACTGCATTTTCTTCGTAATCACTTGTGTTCACGGTTCCTTCTCCGCGAGAATTCGAAAATGGAGTATCTAGTGTGGCGTACACAGATTTCAAATTGCACCCTCCACAATCGAATTCGCTCTTCTGTCCGCCCCTTCGCGAAAGTTTCGCCAACGCAAAATGGAAAAGATCCCCATGACTTCAACGTTGGTCGACCACCCAAAACTCCCATAAGAGCCGATATGTCAAGGCCTTCGAGAGTTGATATGCCCGCCGCCCGTCTGGTGAGACGTAAATCTGGTCTCAATAAAGTTCTGAGGTAATACCATACTTTCGGGCAACTGCACACTATTTCTTAGATTTTGTATTGGTAAGTACCTTAGTCCATCACCTTCCCTTCAACCTGCCCACTCGCATAATCTTTGACATACAACAGAGATCATCGACATTTCTTACCTATGCAGCTTTTAGAGACAAATTTAGAGATTGCGAATGGCACCCTCTTATGCCATAAGGCATAAGTTATGGTAGTTTGGGTGGCGTCCAGTGACAATCACCACCAGGAAACTATTCACCAACACGCAAGGAAGACGACCATCGTTTGCGCTATCGAAGTCGATCCCCCGGTGACGCCAACGGAGAACCACCACAGATCTCCGCATGCTCGAGACAATGGCATTGGCAATATCAAGATCGGAGGCTGGGAGACGACCTTGTGCTGTGGCTGCTTCAAGCACTGCGTGCCCAACTGCTGCATGGTCACCTTTTGCCCATGTGTGACGCATGCGCAGATTACAGCTCGCCTGGGGATGGCGTCGTACTGGTGCGCACTTGCCACACTATTCACCCTCGTCGTACTGACCGGCGGCACGGTGCTTGTGATCCTGTTCATCTGGATCTGGAAGGCGCGAGCGCTAACTCGCGAGCGATTCCAGATCCCGGGCGGGTGCTGTCAAGACTGCTGCGCCTCCCTGTTCTGCTCATGCTGCACGCTGGCGCAGATTGCCACGCACATCAAGAGCTACTAACCTGGAAGCTGCGATTTTGGACCACCAGACACGCTGCCGCCCTACTCGCGCACGTAAATAACGTTACGATCACTAGGAATAAGGTAGAAGGAATTCATGCAGATCTTTCGACCTAACCCAAAGAAGGACCAGGGGCGGAGCCAGGTTTTTTTTTGGGGGGGGGGGGGGGGGGGCCATAGCCCCCCCTCAAAAATTCCCAGTCCCTATTTTTGGCGAATTTTTAGGGAAAGTTCCATAATTTTGACTGATTTTTAGGTCAAATTTCCAAATTTTGGGCTGGCTCCCCTCTAATTTTAGTCCTGGCTCCGCTCCTGGGAAGGACATATATCTTCCGTTAACTTACGGTGTCTGAAACGCCACCGCCATACAGGACCGAACGTGTGGGAGCAGTTATGTTTTCTATGGTCGATCGCTGCACCGACACGATAGGCGGCTGGCTACAGCAGTGTCGTTGATCATGTTACAGTACCAAAATGAACTCCGCTTGGCTCCATTCCACAGTGTGCGGTGCGGTGCTTGTGGCAAATCTTTGTTCGGTCTCATTTAGCGTTTGTATAATCGTAACGCCGACAGCTCCCTGCCACCGACTCGGAGTCGGACCCTGCTGTAGCTTCTCTCCGGTCAGTTCCGAAGTCCCCACTTCAAGTTCAGAACTGCAGCGACGTTATGAAGGAGGACGCCAAGTTCCAGTTCATCTGCTTCGGCTTCGGCCAGGCCATCATGCTGCTCAACGTGGCGTCGGGCATCTTATCCAAGTATCTGACGCTCGAGAACGCCAGTCTTCCTACGCTACAGAGCACGTGTCTGTACATGATGCTAGGGGTCGTCTACCTCGCCGTCCGCTTCGTACGCAAGACGCCTCTTATCGGTGTTCCTTGGTGGTTCTACGTCATCCTGGCCGTTGTTGACGTGGAGGGCAACTACTTCGCCGTCAAGGCCTACAACTACGCCAACTACGCTACGCTGAGTCTCATCCTGAACATGACGGTGCCGTTCGTGACGCTCTTCTGCTACCTGTTCCTGAAGACGCGCTACTCTGTCCGCCACTACCTGGGCGCGTTGATCGCTCTATGCGGCTCCATCGTCATCTTCGTGTCCGACTACACGTCTTCCGCTAATGGAACCAGCAGTCGAGAGGTTCGTGGCGACATGTACGCACTCATCGCCGCAGCGTTCTATGCTACGTCCAACGTCATGATCCAAGCGGTGGTCAAGACGCGCAACGTCGACTCCAACATCGAAGTGCTGGGCTTCCTGGGCTTCTGGGCGTCGATCGTCTCTATCATCCAAGTGCTGATCCTCGAACGTAGCCCCATCGAGGCTGTCGACTTTACTGGACGCGTATACGGCTACATGGCAGGCTACGTGTGCGTGCTCTTCGTCTTCTACACCATCACGTCCGTCTTCCTGCGTTGGGCCGAGTCGCTCATGTTTAACCTCAGTCTGCTCACGGGACCGATCTTCACTGTCGCTGTCTCGTACCTTATCTTTGACGAAGCTGTCAACAAATGGTATTGGCTGGCGCTGGCACTTGTGTACATTGGCCTCATCTGCTACAGCACGGCTCCAGCCCCCAAAGAGAATGTTACAGCCACCGATGATAAATACCCTACAGGCGACTACGGCGAAGCACTCAGCCCTGACGCCACGCGTTACGCTTAGCTTTCGGTAAGACTTCAATAATTTTTACTTTTACAACTTAAGGCAAATTGAATGTTGGGGTCAAATTGATACTGTAGTCCGAAATGCTCGGTTGCATGTTGCTTCAACATGCACAATTTTCTTGCTCCTTCTCACAATCACTTTTTCGACCAATCAAAGCGGCACAAATCTCCAGCCATTCGAGCCAAAGTTCCACAATTTGAATCCATCGATGGACCCGCAACTGTACCAGCAGGTTCTGCTGGCCGTGCAGGCAAGCCACTCGCCTCTAGCGTCGGCCAATGATCGTCAAGCTGCATATGCCTTCTGTGAGGAGTTCAAGAGCCGTACAGACTGCGCACTGTACGCCGTAGCGCTGTATCGGAGCCCCGGCAGCAGTGACCCGTTAGAACTCCATACTCGCCAACACTTTGCGCTGCACGTACTGGAGCACCACGTGCTCACCAGATGGAGCTCTCTACCGGTTGAAGAGCAGCAGAAGATGCGCGTGGAGCTCGTAGCATTGCTACTGCGCGAGAACCAGCCCGACGACACGGACGACCCCGTCTTCGTGAAGGAGAAGAAAGTCTCGCTATTGGCTCAAATCGCCAAGCGACAATTCCCTCAGCGCTGGCCAGAATTATTGCCCGAACTGCTTCAAATATGGCAGACCGGCAGCAGTAGACAAGTGGAGCTTGTGCTGTTAATTCTACGCTCTCTAGCTGAGGATTGCGTCAGTAGTTCGTTCAACACGTCGATCTCTCCAGCCAGGAGGAAGGATATCTTACAAGGCTTAAACGTGTGCTTGCCACAGCTGTTTCCAGTAGTTTACCAGGAGCTGGAGAAGCAATATGCAATATACAAGGCAGCAACGGCCACTTTAATGCAGAAAAACAGGAGCCAGAGACTCATCCACGCGGCGTTAAATATGCTCAAGGAGTTCCTCGAGTGGATGCCGCTGGAGCGACCTGTGGATCCTGCCACGAACTTTATCATCGTCGCAGTGTTGCTATTGGACGAAAAGGAGTTTCGAGTGGCAGGAGCCGAGTGCTTGGAGGTGTTCATGACGAGAGGTTTTGGCAAGGAGAACCGAGCGATTATGCTGCAGAGCATCAGTCAGATCATCGACAAGG
This sequence comes from Phytophthora tentaculata, assembly GCA_033557915.1. Taxonomy (NCBI): domain Eukaryota; phylum Oomycota; class Peronosporomycetes; order Peronosporales; family Peronosporaceae; genus Phytophthora; species Phytophthora tentaculata. The sequence continues at coordinate 6,392,293 of JAUCEA010000009.1, forward strand.
TCAACACACTGGATCTGACGACGCTGGAGCCCGATCTGGAGGCCAATTTGCTCTTCCACAAGAAGATAAACGACATGTTGGTGACGTGGGGGACGTGTCAGCTGGACGTATTGTTACTGGACACGCCTGGAGACCAGGAGATGGCGCTGCTTCGTGTGATTCTCCGTAATTTGTGCAAATTATTTGCTCATCCGAGTTTGATCCTGACGGAGGCGCAGATTATTCTGTGGCTTACGGTACTGAAGAACAAGACGATCTTGAAGCAAGGAGAAGCATTTCTGGCGGATATTCTGGACCAGTTACGACAAGTTTCCTTCGACAAGTACTTTAAGCTCGGCTCGCCTGAACGTGAGCACCCTGGACCTCAAGAGGCAGCTTGTGACTGCAGCAGACAAGAGTTCGACGACCACAGCGAGTACATTTCGTACTACGGGAACTTCCGGGGGCGTCTGTACGCTCTGATCCGCGTCTTGGTGCAGCTGAACCCCACGCTCGTGCTGCAGTCTCTGCATGAACGTCTGGTTTTCGTACTCTCGCAATACGCAGCAGGAACTGACCATCTGAGCCCCGTTCGCGGCTTCTGCACGGACCTCAGTACCGCTTATCTGTACCACGAAGGCATCTCGTCTTTGATCGACTGCATCGTCAAGCAACTGCCCGCCAACGCGATGGAAAACCCCACGAACCGCCAGGCTTTACAGGCGATTTTACAGGCGATTCTGTCGTACGATACTCCGGACCCGCTGCTTAAATTCCGGCAGCTTCTGGTCTTGGCGTCGTTCGCCAAGTATTACGTACTGGATGGCAGCACACTCACGGCCGTGTTCGAGATGCTCTTCGCCAATATCAACTTCGTGCTGTCTGGCGAGGACGTGCACGGCAAAATGAGCAGCGGAACGATCAACGTTCGACGCCGAGCGCTGTCGTCTCTGGTGTCCATCTGCCAGGCGATTCCTGCTCACATTCTGCCCGTTCTGCCTGTGCTGTGTACGAAGGCCCAGGAGTTGTTCGCTGCGGATCGAGTGACTGACACGGAAGGCGTGATGCTGTATGAAATGCTGGTGCTGGTGTCCAATTCGATGGAGAACAGAGACGAGCGCGTACAGTTCGTGCAGCAGATTGTGCAGGACCCACTGTCCAAGTGGACGTCTCCAGAGATGACGGCGCTCGTGAGCTCTCCACAGAGTCTTGTGACGGCAATCGAAGCGGTCAGTAATGACGACAAGTCGAGGAAACTACTCGGAATGATCATTAAAACACTCACGACGCTGTACGGCATCGCCAAGCGCGCAGGAGTGACGTTCTCGCCAAAAGCTACGGAGAATTCGGGCGCATTCGAAGGCGCGTGGCCTCACTTACTACCGAACTTATTGGCGCTTGTTCGCTCGCTCCACGGTCTCCAACAACCAGCAGTGAAAGATGTGGTGCTCAAGACGTCCGCTGCTTGCTGGTTGCTGAGCGTCTCGGTGGATGAAGTCGCTCAACTGCTTGGAGGGAAGAACCAACTGGAAGAAGAACAAGTGGCCAAGCTGCCGGTCGCGTCCAAGTGGTCCAAGTGGCACAAGAACGTGCGGGATATCTCGTACCATTTGATGGGCGTGGCCGTGGGTCAAACGAGCTTCTACACGAACCCTCAAGTGGCTTCATTACTGCAGAACAGTATGCTCAGCGACTTGGACTTGATGGAGCATCGACACTTGAAGGGAGCGCTGGCGTACGTGTACCTGCCGTTCCTCAAGAATTGCCCTCGAGAGCTGTACGTTTCTCTGCTGGACCCCGTACTTTCGACGTTGTTTGGCCACTTCGCACAACGTTTCTCAGCCATTTTCCAGCGCTCAACTAGTGGAGAGAAAGCAGCGCACACGCCGTGGAGCGCGCTGGTTGTCGGTATCGAAGACGCAAAGCAGGAGATCGCACGCGAGAAGATGGTGATGGAGTTGACAAGGCAAGTTGTCGACTTTATCGAGTACGCGATCGACCCAAAGACCGTCGTGGGCACCGACACAGACAACCCGAAACATGTGACGAGTCCAGAAGATGCCTGTCTTCGAGACTTTATATTGACGCAGTCCGGTACGCTGCCGTTCGCTATCGGCGCAGTTTTGGTCCAAGTGATTTGCTGGAAAGATACGTTGAGCTGTCGGAAGGCTGTGGCTCTGGCGGACAAGCTGGTGAATGTATTGCACGCTGACACGAAGTACCATGGTCTTCTCGGTCACGATATCTTCTCCGCTGCGCTTGAAGGAGTTCTGCGCGAACATGTTGGCCACGTGAAGGAAGACGGACTGAAGTGGGAGATTATAAACTTGGCACGCAACGTTTACTGTCGACTGACGCTAGGGTTGATCCCAGTGGAAGAGTGCAAAGGCATCGATCCATGCAACCAACCTCCGCGTCCTGAGTCGTCGCTGTGTTCAGCCCCTCGTGAGATCTTGTTGTCTCTTCCGGACGTCACTGCTGGACAGGTGGAGGCTCTCGACACGCTGCTACGGGAGAAGCACAGTATCAAGACACAGAAGAACGCGTTCAAGGAGCTCCTGGAGATGCCGATGCTGGCCATTCGACGGGAACAAGCTCTTGCGTCGGGCTCGACGTCGCCACTCGCAGGAATTCTGGGCACGAGCGCGTCAGTGAAGAAAATCCTCGACATTCCGGAGACTCTGGTGATCCCCAGTAGGGAATTCGAGAACCAGATCAAGTGGCAGCAAGCACAAAACCCGAATCTAGACACGCAGACGCTGTTCGGGGCGCAGTGATCGGGTACCAAAGTTACGATAGAGGAGCAAAAATTATTAGCAGTTTCTAGTAAATACGAGCACGCTCTGGCTTTCAGCTTCCCTGCGTTTGGTCTTGAGACTGCGTCACTGGTTGTGCATCGGCTGGTTTCTTCTGTGGCACATCTTGGTACACCATGACGTCGTGTCCAATAGCGAGACTGTACTTCTCGTTAAAGGCAGAGACATCAGGCACATCGTCTCCTTGTCGACACAAGTAGAAGGTTCTCTCTAGATGATACATGAGCGGTGGACTGATGTAATGGAAGGCCACACTGTCAGGTGCTGCGCTTTCTTCTTTCCACCGCACGCCGCCAATGTGCTCATGGTACTGCACATACCAGTAGTCGACTCGGTTCGGGTTGGTGAAGAAAACTCCTTTGGGTTTATCCGCATGCCACCGCTCGCGGCCTTGATGGTCTCGTGTATCCCACGGGAAAACGTCGTGCCACATCATACAGAACGAGATCGAGGCGTCGTCCGGCAGCATCTCGCTGTGTCTGTCCGACAGACACGTCCAGTCGGGCAGAATACTCACGATCTTGTCCATATACAGCCGATTCATGACGTATCCAGGACCTCCAGAATTAAATACCCACCGCTCCCATCTCGACCTCCAAATGGACTCCAACGAGTCGTCCACGATGTAATAACTCACCAAGTCCTGCGTCAGATTAAACCTGTGCCCCATCTGCATGGGCTCTCGCTTGTACGTCTGCATGATCTCAGGGCGTCGAAGATACTGCCGTAAGTTCTCCATAATAACGTACGCGTCGTCGTCAGCCTTGTAGAACCAGTCGTAGTCGTGGCGGAAGTGCTCGTGCACGTAGCGAAGCGTGGCCTTGTGCTTTTGCCACAGGTGGTTGTGGTCCGCGATAACGTCCATCTTGATGACTTCGTAGCGCTGCTCTTTATCGGTGCCTGCTGCTACCATAATAGTGTCCGTTGTATTACTGAAGAACATGAGCTTATCGCAGCGCTGGCCCCAGGTCTCGGCCACGGACTGCGCCCGGGTCTTGTGGTGCACTGAAATCGTGTTCACGAAGCAGAAAATCTTGGGATAAACGACATTTTCGTGCGAGTTTGGCCCTGGTGAACGCTCCGGTGTGACTTTGATCAGGTCCAACGCATAGCGAGAGCGATCGATGTCCAGGGCGCAGAGATCGGCCTTGGAGAGGCCGGTGACCGGGGGAGGAGGAGGCAACAAGCCCGAGCTCGCGAAGGATGAAGGGATGAAAGTTGAGAGCTGTAAAATCTGGAGGAGAATGAGGAGATGGTGGAGGGGATTTGGGCGCAGTATGGGGGACTGTCCAGCCCTGTGCCGGACGCACCGAGGCGTCATATCGACGTACTTCTAGGCGATGAGGACGCGGGTAGAAGGCTGACGTAGCCAATGTTGTCAGTTTACGCAAATCTATTTTTTGCTAGATTGATACTTTTCTGATCCACTCCAAAATGACGATTTCATATTTTGGCCGAAAACTATGCAACCAGGTGGACGGAAAGCACATATCAAAGCCCCGGTTATAGCGCACACGAACATATTTTTGTTGTTGTCTAGGCACCAGTTATGCGTCAGCAGTTTTTTTGTCGCAGTTCAGTCAATTTTTAGCAATATTAAACCCAACTTTAAGGTTGGGTAAATCAGACAATTAGCTACCGTTGGGCGCACACGCGTACGCAGAAACGGGATGGAAGCGCTACAAAGGGAGCGAGGTTTATCGCAAAATACCGATGGGTAAGCGAAAGCCACCAACTTGCATTGGCCAATCAGAAACGACTTAAAATTAAGCCTAATTTTACCGATTTGGAAGGCGCATTTTATTGCGCTGAAGAATGCCTGCAGTGGAGTGAGATACTTAGGCCGCGTTCGCGCGTAGCTTAATTTTGGCGTAATGCAACTTTCTGTACCTTCGTTTCATGTTACTTGCATTCTGCTTTCATTATTGAAATGCTACTACAAAGAATCGTGTTCGCGACTCAAAACTCTACTTTGCATCATACCAACTTGGCCATTACCCTGGAAAGGCAAACCTCCTACTACGGGAACTACATTAACCTGGTGTTTGGCAAGGCGAGCCTACCGGTCTGTAGGCCACAAAAACTACAACCCGCTCACCAGAGTATATAAATTATAAATATTACAAATGCAGCAACACAGTACCATAGCGATCCCTAAGTCGAGCGTTCTTCACACGCACCTTCGGGCAGTATTTGCTTTGGCCCTGTCTCTGCCTGTAGAAAGAGAGGAGCCGCGCAGAGCATCAAAACCACGATAAGGGGGTGAGTACGCCTCCTCATCGTCGACTTGTCTCGCTCAGCGTGTATACTTTGGTTCTGCACGGCTTAAGCTTCGTTGGCGGTAAGTGACGAGTGCCTACGAGCTCGCTGTGAGGTCACAATTGCAAAGGAAAACCACTGCAATCAAGAGAATAACGATAAGAACATTTGGCCTGAAACGTCATTTTCGTTTAAAAAAACAGGGGTCTGGCTGATTTTTAAAATGAAGCCCAAAGCGTCATTTTAGTGATAAAATAACATTTTACGTTTGTCGTGTTCGCGATGCTCATTTAGGCCCAAAATGCCATTTTGGCCCCCAAAATGACGATTTAGGGGCATCGCGAACGGACTTTTTGCATAATGTAAAGCTCTTCCCATCTTCATTTGCATTTGCAACTCTTTGCTGCAGAATGCGGAGTTCTCCGATCTTTTTCTGCAAGGAGCGGAGTTCCCTGCAACCACCAAGCTTGACTGTTAGAGTAAAAGTCTGCAAACTTAATACAAGTATCCGAGACGTCGTTGCTTTTAGATAGGAAACATGTATTACACTTCTGGGACCTTATCGAGAGCTCAGACTTACACACGACAATACTGCCGGGCGGACACCATAGCAGGTACCTGTTTGGCTTACTTGACAGGGCAGCCACGCTTGTTGTGGCCAATTTGGCCAGTTACGACATGTGCTACTTTCGTTGTAGTATCACCTTTGCTCGGCAAATTTGGCCGCAGTTACATATGCCAGTGCGCTTCGCCTTGTCTACTTTCGTTGTAGTATCACCTTTGCTCGGCAGTCTTCTTTCCTTTTTCTACCAGGCTGTGAGCTCAACTGAGGTGGGCGGTGCTGGAGGTTAACACTGTGTGAACTTCACAGTGAGTTCTTCGGTAAGAACCAATTGGACACCAAAGTCTGCATCAGAACCATAGAGCACTGTATACACGTCGATTTTGTAGCATTCGTCGACAACCGTGAAACGCTCTATAAACTGATTCAAAGAATCTACTAGTTGCGCCGCAATGTAGTGCTTACAGGGTATACCATGCTGATCAAATACAATACACGAGCACATCCGCGCATCCACGTCCACTGTAAACACGAGCACCATGGACGTATACGCTGCGGCAATCAGCTTCGCGCCGCCCAGCCAACTTATTAATAACAGTCATGTTTCTGGTTGCGTACTCGCGCATCGCCTTCGTGCAAGGCATCTACTACCTACTCTTGGTATTAGCGTCAGCTTCCGATGTAAGAGGCGGTGACGACGCAGACTGCGACGCCATGCCACTGGCATGACATTGGCATGATGCTTGGTGTCGGCCAGCTTGGGTACCAGGCGGATCTTTATGGGGGGAACTCCGCTCTTTGCAGAAAAAGATCGGAGAACTCCGCATTCTGCAGCAAAGAGTTGCAAATGCAAATGAAGATGGGAAGAACTCCGCATTATGCAAAAAGTCCATCGCGAACACGACCTTAGTAAGTACTCAATACTATTTAAGACGATGGTGATCTAGCGTAGATACGTTGACTATAAGCGCGCTTAAGAGTCCTGTTGGCGCCGGGGGCTCACGCTTAGTGTGCTATAGGTGACCTAGAAGCAAGGTGGAGTGATTAGCATTGCACCCCATAAAATTAGTGTTCTGCGACAATCGTTATCAACCTTCAGTTTTATCCAATAAAATTAGATTATTCATTTATGTACGATCACTGAAAAACCCCAATCGTCATTTTGAAGTGGGCCAGAGAAGTACAGTAACTGGGCGCCTTCCAAAACACACATAAAACTGGTTTTATTTCCAGGGTTAGGTGGGATCAGACGTGCGATTAAACAACCCAATTCTTTGATAGATCAAAAGTTTGATAAGACCAAACAATTCGATTTAATCGCGTTTTTCGAGATTTTGTGTAGTTTGATGACCAACCCAAACCGACAACCAGCTCTTTGGTATAGATATACTTCAACAGCCTAATCACGCAATCTATCTCCAGTTTGAATGGTATCGCCTATATCTTAAAAGGTCATTTTGCGCGCGAAGTCAGCACGCGCGTGATTTCCCCGCATTGTCGTGGTGGAGTCCATTTTTAAAGATACTGCGCAATACGAAAGTGAGGAGGCGGCACTTCGCGCGCGAGCTGCAAGTGACAGGAGGTGGGTATCTTCAGTGTTGTTGGGGCAAGTGCAATTCTAACCTGCGGTGATTTGAAAATGATATCCCTTCGTGCAGGACGAGTATGGCCCAAGGATCTGGAAAACGTAGACGATCTTCGGAGGCTGAGGCCTCGTCTGGATCACAAGAATCACGTGCTGAGAAGCCTAAGCGACTAAGAAAGGAAGGTGGAGGTGGGTTCATCTATGTTCATGAGAGCTACAAGACCGGAGCCAGATCCTTGGCTCCGTGTATTTTCTTAACCGGTACTTTGCAGACTAGTACTCGGTCGCCACGTGACGTAGCGACGGAAGTCGATCTACGCCAAGTTATCGCAGCTTCTGCTGAATCTGTTGAGCATTGCCTAGATTGCCAAGGTCGGGGCAGTCAACGGCAGACGTTTACGAGCCGGACACGACCTCCGGCTTCTCTACCGTCGGCGAATACTCGGATGAATCAAACTCGGAGGCATCTACAGTCTATTTGAGGTCCCCAGCATCGAGGCCTCGTCGAGTTCAGGCGCCGCGTGCCGTGAAGTTCACCGCCGCGCTTGATGTGAGTGTAGACTCCGACTTCACGCTCTCACAAATTTCCGTGGCGCTGTCTCCCCCAAGCCCACCTCGAGACGCCTCCGCCATCAGATCTGATACGTCCCTAAACTGTGGGTCTCCAGGCTTCGAGATCTTAGAGGACCAATCCGCAAGCGCCGTGGCTAACACCTGAGAACCCGAGGATTGGTCGAGAGGGGTGAAGCGCCTCTATACCCAGGAGACGAGCTACTGGCAGTTTCCTACCGTGTCCGTCGGCCGGAACTGCGGCTGCAAGACCAATTTCACCGCCGACGTCTGTGACAACGCCATGATCAATCGGTTCTGTTGTCGATTTTACTGCTCTTTTGCTGGTCTATGCGGGAACTCGCTTCGCGAAAGCAAACGAATTGCTATCTGCAGGAACCACCTTCAAGGCGGGTGTGGATTGGTGGCGACACGTGCGATTCCGCGAGGGCACGTAATTGGCGAGTACTTTGGTCGCTGGGAGTTGTTCGGCCCGCCGTGTTCGAACGGACCGTACAATAATGGCTACCGCTTGCACTTGAAGACCGCAACCGAGAGTGGCGCGCGCATCGGGAATGATGCAAGCGAAGCAGGTGGTCTGTTTTGCTTTGCAAATCATTCGTGCAATCCGAACGCTCGGTTTTATGAAGTCCAAACGGGACAACATCTGACTGTGGTCGTTGTTACTGAGAGAAATGTGTACCCTGGTGACGAGATCACTGTTTCCTACGGAGACGCCCTATGGTTCATTTGTCGTTGCGGGTGGGAAGGATACCAACACAGAGACATCCAACACCTTCGATACCCGTGAATGCAGTACAGGATCCGAGGGTTTTCGAAGAGTTGAAGCTGATGTAACGGCACAAATATATCTGATTCGTGATAATAAATTTAGTTTGTTCCATGAGTCTTTCCTTTCATTCATTTTGCAATCTTCTTGCACCTGCGAAGATCTCCGGAAGGTTGGTATGGAGGTAAGATCATCATTAGTTCTGATAGTGTAGTATTTGGGTATGTCTAACGTGATTGAACTTTGTATACACAGAGAGGACGCAGGGCAGGCTACAGCAACTATTCTCTCCGCGAGAATCTTCTTCTCTGTGCGATTGCTGAGCAAATCCTCCCAATAGGTCGGAACGAGTGAGAAAGCGTTACTATTACCTACAATTTTCGCCGTGGAAGGAACACTTTGGAGCGAGATTTAGGTTCTCTCCGGCGCAAATTCAAGAGCCTATACACTTAGCCGAAACCATCCGGCGTCGGCGAGGTGAAGCCCTCTCAGAAACCAATCGCGTGGGCCAAGGAAATTCAGGCCGCAATTGAGTCGAAGAGTGGCACGCATACTGTCTTCGACGGTGCTGAAAGCGACGACTCCAACTCGCCACCACACTCGGACGACGCTACTTCGCCAGGCCCAGGCGATGAGCCACCACCGCCTTCGACTGGTGGCCCCCCATTCCCGCCTTCGGACGGTGACCAGCCTCCGCCGTCGAACACTCCGTCGGTCGACCTGTCGTCGTCTGTCCCTCGGTCTGGGGCACTGCCGTTAATCCCTGCCAACCCACGCCATCAAGGCTCACACAACGCGAGACACCGTCGGCCACAGCGAGCCCGGGGCACTTGCAGCGTTACAGTTCTGATCACACCTTTCAAAGGTCGGTCTTCATGCTCGAGGGTGCTGGTGGAGACCCGCCCGAGTGCATCGTTGAGCCCGATGCTGTGAGCCAACTCGATCAAAAAACGCACACACCACCTCCTCCTGATCCAATTTCTATGGCGTTGCCATGAGAGGAACTAAGCGCAGGAGTAGCCCCAACTCCGGTGCCACCACGGCGAAAAGGACTTCTTCGCGTCGCACCGGTCTCAGAGTGCTTCTCCTGCCAGAAGTGCGCAGCCTACTGGGCACGAGGATGTTTAAATGCGATGCTCGCTGATGGAGGCTAAGGACCATGCAATAGTCAGTCGTGAAATCAACGTAATCGTGCTTGAATGACTTAAGAAGTATGACGCATGGACGCAAGCTTTGCGGCTGAGGCTGAATGAGTGGGGTCTGATGGGATTCCTCGATGGGAATGCGGTGCTAGATGAGGCCCGAGCAAGAGTTGACCTTGTGGTGTTGGAAATCCCACGTGAACTCTAGCTACTACTGTAGTTAGGAAGCTCCCACAACAATACGTCTACCAGAATGGAAAACGATCGTTTGGGCGACCTCAACACCTCAGTTCTGCCCTTGCACCGGGAAAGGCTGGACCTTGCGAACTACTTATATAGGTCAACCAGTGAAAATGAGAACACGCTACTAGCACGAGCAAAGTTAACAGGTGTTATGAAACCTCGTGGTCCCAACAGCGGAAGGGTACCATGCACGGGTAAGCCTTTTACGAGGGCACCGAGTCTTCAACACTCGGTAGGAAGAATGTATAGGACGCCATACAAGCACTCCCAACCGTGCAAATAGGCAAGATATAGCCGTCACGTAAACCTTCCGATATATAATCGGCCAATACATACACAGTCTCTTGGGCTTGCCGGAAGAACCCTCGCTAGTAAGCTTCGAGTCCACCGACAGGCATAACACACTCACGCAAGCTTGACCAGACGCTTACCTTGAAGCCGGACCTCGCTCTTTGTGCTTGAGTGGAAATTCTGTTCTGTATTTGTGTTGCCCTTTCGGGCCATGTCCTAATATGCAATCCTAATCATTTATACTAATATCAAGTGAATTACGATCCGTTATGGATCTTCATGGATACCAAGCGACGCTGACACCGTCGCATGTGCCTCTTCAACCGTCAACATCCCTTCTCAGGCCGCGACCGAGCACTCTAAAGGTCGTGGAGACTTCCACGAACTCATTCCAACCACCACCGAGTCTTCGTACCGTGGCTGTTCAGTTTTATGCCGCTGGATGCGAATCAGACCAGTCCCATTATTAATAATAGGGACAGCCTGGATTCATTGACATCTTGACCACTAACGGAGCTCAACGAAGACTCGTTGAAGACTCGGTAGTGACACGGTCGAGTCTCTTGCACTGTCAAGTCACCGTACATCAGGTGACCGAGTGTTCGTGGCTTGAACAACTTGAAGGCCCAACTTGAAGGCCGTCGGGCCTTTGTCCGATGACGATTGTTGGCACAGGCGTAGAAATCACTACACCACAACTGCCCCTGTCGCAATGGAAGCCACGTTACTGTACCCGTTGTGACACTACTTCATTCTTCATATCTCCCCACCAGTGCCGAGATGTCGAGGCGCCTGAATTGTGCTCTCTCACGTGCGTTCCAATCACGTGGACCACAGCGCCAGCGGGAACGTCAACAGCTGGAGGTATGTCTGCACATTTTGACCGCCACTCCTCAGTTCCTTGCTCATCACTTCTTATCAACTGTCGTGAATCTTCACAGGGTGACACCGAGCGTTCGAAGGACCCGCCAATGCCGACAGAAGCCCAAGCAGAACCTTCATCCGCCGCAGCGTCGGTGCTTCCTGCTCCGGCGTCTTCCGCTCCTGCCTCAAGATCCGCCGCAGCTTCCACGCCTTTTGAAGCCTCCATCGAGGTGCCTCCTGAGCCCGCTGAAGCTTCTTCACCTATCATCGAGGATTCATTGCGCGCGATACTTGCGGAAAGCATGGAAGCGTCGGTGGAACACATGATGACGTCCATCGTTCGTTATTTGACCTCCATGGCTCGCCACCAAGTCCAGCTCAGCGTGGCGCCTCCCTTACAGGGTGATATACGCACACAACGACGTCTCGAACGCGCGGTGGGCTTTGATGATGTACTGGCGGCTGTGGAGCCACTTCCTGACGCTCTAGCTGACCTTCTGTCGCAAGTCGGGAAGCTTCAGACTCAGCTCCGGTTCACCCAGACAGAAGCCAACGCTGTACGTCGCTCGCTTGCTCCTGAGATCATGGCGTGTGAGAACGCTGAGCAATTCCTGAAGATTGCTAATGCTCAAGTTGAGCTACTCCATGCTGAGGTCAAGACGCTACGAGAGACGAACGCCAAGAACAGCGTTGTCCTGGAGAAAACCTAGGCTTCCACAGACATGCACACCGAAGAATTGCAGCTTCTGCAGTGCCAAATTGACGCTCGCGACAAGTTTGTCGGGCAGCTCTGTAAACAGCTGGAGAAGGAGCGCGAAGTGCTCAAGGCTAGTATTGGTTCGGACACTGAACAGACCCGCCAACCCCACTCTCTCTTGGCCAAGTTGGCCAAAGGCAAGTACATCGATGGCGATACGCTCACTGTCCTCGAGAACCAACACGCTCGCAACACTCATCTCCTCCATGTCAACTGGGCGCTTCGATCTCACGTGGGTCTGGCCGGTATGGACCCGGACGTCTTGTCTATAGCCGTACAAGGTGTGTCTCCTTCCACCGGGATGGTACTAACTCTCGTTTGCTGCTGCTCATGATAGGTCCCACTTCGGGTGAGCTGGATCACACTAGTTTGGACCTTGACCAGGAGACGTTTCTGGCTCTACAGCGCATTCAAGCAGCTGCCGCTGATTCATCGAACGAACAGGCTCTTCCTGCTGCCCTGGCCAAGGCAGCACGCCGGGTAGCGCATGGTAAGCCGCACAAACGCTTTCGTCCAGGTGGCAAAGGGTCAGACGACGACGCGGACTCGTCGCTTGAAGACGAGGCTTCCATCCCCACTGACAAGGCCAGTCGTGCCATGACGTCAGCTGGTCTTGGAGATGATGCCCCTGTCGAGTCTTCAAGTTCCACATCTGGTCGTCGATCACTGTCCAAGCCGAAGGCCTGGAAGCAAGCTCAAAACAAGAAACACCAGAAGCCTCGTTTTGGATCTCAGTCGCCTGCTCGGTCTCGCGCCAGTCGAAGCTTGAGCACACCGAGATCTCGTTCGCTTCCTCTCTCACCTTCATCGAGGATGTCGATGTCTCCTAAGCGTCGGCCGAGCAGTCCTTCGAAGTCTGCACCGTCTTCTCCACGCTCCTCGTCGAGATCACGCACTCCTGCTCCAAAGTCACCGGTAAAGCCGTCAGGTTCGTCGGTTGACCGTCTGCCGTGCATTCGCGACCTCAGTGGTGACCCAAGCGGTGTGGAGATGGCCGAGAGTTCGCCTGGTGGTGCTGAGAGCCCTCCCGAGGCTGGTACCGATACTTCTGCACCCCACAAGGGTGATTCTGGACCTGTTCCGACGTCTGACGAGCCTTCGCGGCCTGACAAGGAGCCCCATCAGCCTGCCGAGCCGTATGGTCCGGCTGTCCCTCAGCCTCCTTCGTCACCGAGTGCCGTCGCGAAAGCTGCACGAGAATCTGAAGAAGGTTCCCTTATGTTCGGCATGGATGACGAGGATGATAAACGCAGCCATGCTGCTCCAACTGGCCCGCCTTCTACGACGTCTGCTACGACCCCAACACAAAATGAAGACTTGGAACCAGTGTTCTCTGCACGCTCTCCGTCTGGTGAAGCTATTCCACCAGCCCCCGAGTCTTCAAGTGCCTCCCTGTCGGTTCTACGTCCTGACGCATCGGCAACAGGCTCCGATGATGACGCTATGGATATCAATGATAATGGAGGTTCGCGTATGGACACTGGAAACACTGGTGATTGCAACGAACTCCACATTAGGCTTCCCAGCAGGTGAGACTGCCGAAGACGAAGGTGTTCCACCACCCACCGAAGATTCAGGCTCTCCGGATGGCGGTAACTCTAGTGATTCGAGCGACAACTTGGTGGCTTGGGTCCTCCAAGGCCTCCGACTCACCCTCGGCGTCGTTCTCCCTCAGCTTCGCCACAGCCTCATACATCGCTGCCACCTCAGGCATCTCGGTCGTCGATGATGATGCCCTAAGATGCAGGCCCTGGCCGTCAGATCGTAGCAACGTACACGTCGATTGCTCGTCGTGGTGATTCGGACACTTCTCATCCCTTACCAATGCCTCACCACGCATCTGAGGGTAGCCACCCAGCTGTCCCGGCTTCGACCAGCTTACCAACGTGGGTTCTCCCGTTCTTGGACATGGCTTTCACTGATACAGGAGCTTAAACGTGCTGGGAGCGTATCCTCAGTACTGTGCTACCTAAGCCGACATCAAGCGTAGTGGTGATCCACATCACACATGAAGAGTTACAGGCTTTCATGGACTACGAGGAACCAAATCATCCGTACCAGGTCCTCCGCCGACTCTGACCTCTCCAGCCGTGCTTCTTTGAAATGGAAGGATTCGCTCCGCATGCATAGGTGTCCAAGCGTGCTCCCATTGAAGTTCGATTCAAGACCCTGTGGGCGAATCCTAATGGTGATGGTTCGGCCAAAGACCTCGGCTATGCAGCGTGGGAACGTCTGCACTGGATACTCGTTTCGGCTGTTGAGAAGGGTTTCGAGGAAGAGCCAAAGTTCCTGGTCATTACAAGGGACTTCTGAAGGCCAAACGAGCATTGTGGAAAACTCACGTGAAGGACCGTAACAAGCGTGCTGATCGACTCCGTAACGTGTACCGCGAGCAGTACATGAAGTGGTGCCTGGAAGTTGGCATCAACCCAGGGCAAACGTTCATCAGTCCCGAGATGATCTTCGAGCCGACGATCTCGCCCTATCCGATCTAGAACCTGCCGTTCGTACCTCGGACGACTGACTGGATATCAGAGGTGGCCGATCTGGATGCCCGTCATCCATGGCGCACCGGATGGATGCACGCTGCTCACCAGCACCCGTGCAGCAGCACGCACTTCCCGTGTCAGCCCAACGCTGAGTTCTTCAATCCCCGGGGTACACGGTTCGTGGATGTGTACCGTAGTGTCATAGTTGACCCAGCACTGTCTTCGACCGAGCTTTTTCCTCACTGGCGCAGCATTTTTGACTCGCCACCTGGTATTCCTCGTTCTACAGCTGCCGCTGCATCGGCCGGCACTGGTACCGACCGTTCGCATGCTCAGGGTAACCCGTCTCCATCTCAAGCTCTGCCTCCAGACGAAGAGGAAAAAGAGGCTGGAAGTTCTTCTTCTCTGTCTGTGTTGGCTGATGCCGCCCGGCAACTGGAGACTTCTTGAAGCCTCGGTACCGGTCTCTACACGTTCTTTGACGTCCCAGCAAACCGTTGCAAGCATCACCGAAAGTTCATTTTCAATAGTCGCAGCTTGGCTGGCATTCATGTCTTCATTCTTAATTCCATTTCCAAAACGTAATCTTGTTTACGTAGTTCGTCAAATGCATTTACAAATTTTGGTACAGCAGCTTGTTTTGTCTGTTACCACAGGCTGTACCGCCCTGTGGACAGGTCACACGTGATCCACCCACGCTAGTCTTCGACCGCGACTTGAACCATCTGCAGCCGTCTCTCGCACTTCTTGGCACGCAGATAATCGTACAGCAGACCTCCCACATGACAAGTTGGACGCTGGCCCCCAAGTTGGCTCGTCGTAGCCTACCCACTTTACTGTGAACTCTTGTACAGCCCGCTCAGTGCTTGTCGACAGTGGTGTTCGATCGTCGAGAATGGCTTCGGCTTCATATTCACCGGCTACGTGGTATGGTTCCCTGCTGTCTTCGGGCAGCGACTCCTCGTCAAAGTCGAATCTTAACTCATCTGTTACTTTCGGCACCAAACGAACCTTCGGTCGACTAGGGAAATCGTTCACGGCCTTGAGTCTTGGCACATGCACCACCGAATAGAATCGATATCCACTCCGATCAGGCAACTCCAGCTCATACGCGAACTCTTCCACCTTGCGTTTGATCCGATAAGGTCCATGCACCCGATGAGCCAGTTTCTTCGTTAGGCCAGGTTTGACGCGTTTCATGTAAAGCCACACCCTGCTCCCAATCTCAATAAGAGACCTCGGTGACTCTTCTACAGCATTTTGCACACCCGTCGAAGCTTCTGGTGGGTCTACCGAGCGTTCATTTTCACTTGGCTGAGGTACATCGGCTTTCTCCAGTCGTCTCAACGCGTTATTGTGTTCCTTGGCTCGTCGCTCCTTCTCAGCCGCCTGGTAATCCTTGACCAAGGTCAGGGTGATCTCGTGTTCTCGATTGACTTCATGACGTCGTACCAACGCGTCAGACTTTCTGCCGAGTCCTCGTTTGAGCGATGAGGGCACCGCCCGCAGTGTCGACTGCGCGTCCCAGCCATGAACAAGGTAAAACGGCGTCTCCTTCCTTGTAGTGTCTTGAGAGGTATTAGTAGCGAATACCAACCTCTCAGCAATCTCATCCAAATCTTGCTGCAGAGGGCCCTCCGCGTACACTCGTACGGAAGTCATCACCGACTTCACCGAGCGTTCCTGTTGTCCATTGGCTTGAGACAGATAACTCAAAGTCGCTCACGATCTTGACTGCATAATCTCTCATGAAGCGTGAGTCACGGTCATGTCTGATTAGCGACGGTGCTCCGAACCTTCGGTGCACATATTCTTCGAACACTTGAGCTACACTCAGCGCAGATGTGTCCGACATATCCTCGGCAATGACAAATCCCGTAAACGAGCACTGAAATAGCAGTGGCGCTGTGTTGCCTCTGCAAGTCTTCGGTAGCGGTATGACGAAGTCCGTTGAGACGATCTGGAACGGTCGTTCGGCCAGCACATTGCTTGGTGAGTAGCCTCGAAGCTGTGGACGACTTTGCTTGAGCTACAGTCCACGCACGACTTCACGTGCTTCTCCACATCGGCGTATAAGCCAATCCAATAATAATCGTCCTTAACACGTTGGAACGTTCTGAGCACACCTTGGTGCCCACCTTCTAGCGAGTCATGACAGCTCTGCAAGCCCTCTTAAATCATTGTTGTCGGTACCACTAGACGCTGCATGGTCTCCTCTTGCCAACCATTGTTGTACCGACGATTCAAATCCAAGTAGTGAAGTACACCGTCCTCAGGCATCCCGAGCTTCCTTATAATTCAGCTCTGCCGCTTGACCTTGCAGCAGCTTCTTGATGTTTGACCACATCTGCTTCTCGTCCGGCGCCACGGCTATCCGCCTGCGTCGTTCGCGTTGTATTGCCACAGGGTCGATATCATCAGCATTGGGAACTGCTCCTGGCGTAGCCTTGGAAGCATCGTTTGTCGAATCTTCACCTATTGAATCCATGTTGGGTGTATCTCGTCGTTATCCATGCTGTCCTTGAGCTGTTGCGACCCTCCCCCCCTCCGAGTGTTCATCGGCAAACCTGACGCGCTTCCTGGCTTTCGTCTGCCGTCTGGTCATCACTGCTATATTACCGTAATCGCCTTTTGGTGGATTGTCATCAAGCACAAAATTTTCAAACGTTTTTCGCTTTAAAAACTCGGTACCAGTCAGTACATGTACCTGACGCTCCGCTTCACGTGATGGGATGTCTGCCGAGTCTTCGTTCGCCTCGAAGATCACTTCTTGGATGCGGTTCAGTGACACCAACTCCGACTTGCGATTTTCGGCCAAAACCATACGACTGACATTCGATTCCAGTGCTTCTGTGGCCAACGAATCCGCGGACGCGTTGTATTCACGTACTACATGGAGATATTTCACTGATCGAAGCGTGGCCGTGAGCTCCTTGTGAATATTCAGTAACGCCTGCAATGATTCCTTCCGACATGCGATCACCCCTAGTGATTGCTGTATCGCGAGCCTTGAGTCACCCACAATTACCAAATCCTCGGCACTGTGAGAAATTGCTGCTTTGACTTCGTTTATCATCCCAGTGTACTCAGCAACATTGACAGTGGTGGACAGGAGGTAAGCGTTAGCAGCGATCACTATTTTCCTTTCCGGATGGCTCCAAAGTACCACTACCATATCCACCATATTCTCGGTCTTAGCTGATCCATCAAATGACATAAAAAAAACCATCGGTAATCGCATGGAAGCTTCGCATACAGCATAAAAGGGTCCATGCGAACCGTCGGTGAGCCTTGCTCGGTGGGGCTACCAGCGCCAGCGAGTCTTCCAAGTCGACAAAGATCGTAATACCGGACTGGAGGAGCTGCGCGATGGTGACATCCTTTTCCTTGACTCATTTTACCTTCTAATGCGACGGCGAAAGCAGCACTCCGAACTGGACTGCACGTCCGAAGAGTGTCTTGGATTTGTGGACCCACACTAACGTCGAAAGTCTCGTATAGACATGTAACGTCTTCCCGACCAGCTGCGTGTAACACACCTTCAACAGCAGAAGTAACGCTAGGACCTCCTTCTCAGCTGGGTGGTAGTTCATCTCGGACTCCTTGAGCACCCGACCGAGGGATCGTACGGAGTGTAATTTGCCTTCATGCTCCTGCATAAGCGTCGTACTTAACGCCCATTCATTCGCAAACAGCATTACACGAACCGCCTTCGACTGATTGAAGTGTTTGCGGATGGGCGCCTGTGCAACTCTTGCTTGCAGTGCCTCGAAGGCGCGATGTGAGAAAGGTCGCCACCGACTCCAAAGTTTTCTTCCTTCAGCTGATACAGTGCTCCACCATAGACGGCAAAGTCTTGGATAAATCGGCTGTAGTAATTAAGTGCCCCAAGAATGACTGCATCCCGGGTTTACTCGCTGGAAACGAAAGCTCGGTGATAGCTGCAAGCTTCTTTGGGTCATCTTTAATACCGTCTGGCGATATCTTATGGGACCAAAAGTCCACCTTGGGCTGACAGAAGATGCTCTTGGTGAAGCTGATACTGATTCGGCACTGTGCAAATTTCCTCAACAGTCAGTCCAGCGTCACCAGACAACTGTCGAATCCTCGCCACCGAAGCAAATGTCGTCTACGAACGACCGCCGACCAAATACAGGCACCAACGATGATTCGTCTGGCTCCCCGGTCAGAAACATGTCAGCGACGGGGCTGTTGACCAGTTATAGGACAGGGTCATCTTCCGCCATTGCACCGCGGTCGGCCTTGAACTTGTTTTGATTTAAACGCTCGGTGCAGGTCGCACGACGTTCCTTGGCCTGTTCTTCAACTAAACACATAGCCTCCGAGTATTCAAACCACCCACCATTAGGTTGAACGAACCCCCAAAGTGCGTTGTCGATCATACGCTGGTATATCATAGGCGCATTCGATTCACCCGAAAGTCATACGCAACCACTCGAAATGGCACAGCGCGCACACAAATGCTGACATTTTACTTGCTCGTCAGATCAGTTTGATGGCCCAGAAGCCACTCGCAGCGTCCAGCGAGCAAAACCACAGGTAACATTCGAGATCATTCAACAAATCGTCGACCAGCGGCATCACATATTCTATGATTGCGGTGATAGCATTCGCCATCTTGTAATCTATGCAGAGCCGGATGTTTTGATCGTTCTTTTTCATAACAATCACGATGGGCGATGCCCATGGACTGTCTGAGAATACGATGAGTCCTGCTCTTAGCAAAGCCCGCAGCAATTCATACAGTTTGCCGAGGTATCTTAGAGGCACGCGTCTGGCACGCTGTTTGATGGGTGCGTGTCCTTGCGTGTCGATGTCGCACACAACGCCGTACGCTGATTGTGGTAACGCGTTACCGCTTGCAGTCATGATCTGTTCGTTGATCTTGAGCGTAGCGATCAGGCGTTCTTGCTGATCCGACGATAGTCGCGGGTCTTTCACATTGGCGAATCGTAGTCGACTGTCGTATTAGCTTCCTCAGCAAAGCTGGGAAGGAGCGCCAACTCCTTCGCATAACCCTCCAAACCAAATTTATTAGCTGGATGCTCGTAGGAGTCCGACCTAGCATTGTCTGGAGCTCTTTCCCCTCAGTCGTCAGATCGCGTGCCACAGAAACATATGAAGCATCCAATGTGGCGACTGTTGTCTCTTCTGTCTTCGCATCTTCGCTAGGCTTGAATTGAACACTCGGTGCATGGTCCATCACCTTTTTCACAACGACTGCGTCCTTGGGACCAGCCACCGATGATATGTTCGCAGATTTAGCTGTACCCAGGGCCGGTCCAACGTCACCTTGGCCGAAGTAGCAATCTGAACTAGTATCGTCATTCGCCGTCAAGCTAGACTCGAAACAAACTCTCGGTAGGGTATGCATCACGTTCGACACACTCTGTAGATCGTGTAGACGCGCGGCCGAGGCTTCGTTTACAATAGCGACCCTGTTACAAGCTGTTGTACAGGTATCCGAGGGACTTTCGGAAAGTTGGACCTCAACTATGTCCCCGGCTGTCACACCAGACACCAGACAGGCTTCTGAACGCCCCCGCTCTTCAAAGTTCTTCTCCCAATGCTCTGCACGCGTCAGCCGATCGCTTGAATCATTAAACGAGCATTCAAATGGTCGTGCCATCACCCCTTGGGTCTTTGAATACTCCGGTCCACCGACGGCGGTTGAGCTACTAGCCATTGTTCGTAGAGCTCACACTCACATTTGAACAGCTTGCAGTCTCTACAACCCTCGTAGGCGAGCACTTGCCCATCTTGATACTTCTTGGAGTCCACACGCACGTAGACGTCGCCTCGCGGTAAATCCCCGGCTTGCACCAGCATTGCGATGGGCTGAAAAGCCGGATGTGATGTAGCGTTTGGCGTTTAAGCTGACACGCAAAACACTGAGTGCCAACTAGCGTATCCGGGTCGGCCCCTTCAAAAATGATGACATCGTTGGTACGAGATTCGACGGACATCATTGGGTCAAGTTACGGTAGTGCCGACAACTCGCGACGATTGGTCGAAACTCGGCCCGGTGACTAATCGATGTGTCTTTTCAGCCGGGAGCCACGAGACAGGAGCTGAGACGCGATAGGCCACATGACGCCAGGGATAAAGCTGCGGGGTCGGATATCCGCGGAATTCTCTCGTGTTCGAAAGAGCTTCAAGTCGCTGACGAGTCGTCGATAACGGCATTTCCGGCAAGCTGAGTGACCAATCAGTGTATGCGAGCGACTGTGCAGCCTGGATAGGGCGCAATGAGCTTTAGCTGGCCAAGATCCAACGACCTTTCGGCGACAAGTTGCGATAGTTCAAGCTCCGACGACCTCTCTAGTCGTCGGTAAGAGTTCAAGATCCATAACGGACGTGTTTTGATTAGATATTTGTAAAAGGAGATAGTAGGATTAGATATTACATTAAGAGCCTGTGTGCTCAACAAACAGATTAGCATTTACTCGCAACCACACAAGGGCACGTCCGACTATCGGTGAGTACGCGGTAGTGGCGGGATAGTTCCGGTAGCCTGGATATGACTGTCGGTGAACACTTCTACTGGTGGTAGCTTAGTGTTCATCCCGGCAGGGCCAAGAGACAGAGGGTAGATTTGGCCGTGTATTTGATAGCGAGTCATCGCTGTGTGTTGGATAAGCTCGTACGATATCCATATATTAATTACCGATCGGAGTATAGCTCCGACGCCCCCGTGTCAGGTCTGAAACATGTCCGGTGCCCTATCTTTACAGGGACCGCGGGGTGTATTTGAGAGAGAGAGAACACTCTAGCCTTTGCTCGTGGCTAGTAGTGTTGAGTCATCGGTGGCTTGCTTTGCAGGACACACGGTACACAGAGGAAACCCCAACCTAGTAGGGTACTTCCTGAGCCTTCAGGTTCGATACCCACATTAAAGACTGACTGAGTTATCGGAACTCAGTAGGTGTTGTTGGTGTGGAAGCGTGCTATTACATTTCGGGCGTGTTCCTACACGACAGGAAAGTGCACCATCTTGTCTGAAATATTCGTCAGTTTGAGTCGCGCCGGACGTCCACGACGAAAACTCGTTACCGACGGGATAAATTGCTCCGTCCGTTGGAGCCACAGTACGTGTTTTTCCAGTGCTGTCTGTCGTTTCGGCAGTCGATACTCTCGCCACTCATGCTTAGGTATCGTCAAAGGCTCTGTAGGCCCTGCTGTAACTTGCCTGCTATAATCCTCGCTGTCAATCATGTTCATCGTCTTGACGAGCCGTATCTGGATCTCGTTCGGTAGCTGTGCAGCGCCGTGTAACAAGTCTAGACGGACCCCAGATGGGATCATAAAGTCGGTCCCGAGTACCACGTCGACGGCGGCGCTATGCGCCATGACCCACATCTCGAATTCGTACACCATTTCCCAACCGAGCGTAATCTTGACACGCGCTCGTCTTGTCGTCGACACCTTGCCTTCACTGATGCCTATGTCAATGCGGCATCCGTGATCAGGTACAGCACGGAGTCGCAACTTTTTCGCAAAGGGGTGTCGGTGAACACACTAACGTTCGCTCCCGTGTCGAGTAGGATCCTCGTTCGCTTGTCGTTCACAGCACCCTGCACCAGAGCTCTCATTTGAATTCGTTGGTCGAATTACTTTGCCAACCACCACCCCTGTCTCTAGCCAGGGTTCAACTTCATCATCTTGGAATGACCCTTGGGCTCTTCTCGTACTGCACTTGCAATCACTTCGAACGAACCCTCGCCGGCGCCTCCATCAGCATCAGCACGCTCCCCTCTCTCTCCAACACCTCCACCGACGATTCTACTCCTCTCCTTTTCATTTTCCGTCGCGTTCACAATTGTTATATAATCTTCAGACCATTTGCTTACCCCCGTGTACGCGAAGATACACTCCGCGCCCAACGAAGGCACGGCTAACTGTGGCAGCCCGATAGAGACCAACCCAGATGTTGTTGGTGGGCTGCCGAGTTTAAATGGCGTTCTTGGACAACGGCCTTGAGCTCCATTGAAAGTTCCTCCTTCGTGCCTTTAGTTCGCACGAATTTGGCACGTTCTTGGAAGTTGCGGTAGAGCTCGCACTGTCCAGCGTCATGAAGCTGCTTTCAATTCTTGCACCGCTTGTTGCAGTAGTGAGCTGAGTAACTCATGCCACCGCACACGGCGCATGATATACTGTGGACGTCGGTTGTCGCGGGTGAAGTCACGGCGACCGCGAAAGTCTTCATTGAACCCTCGGTCACCACCTCTGCGATCTTGATTGAAGCCTTGGTCGCGATCAGAGAAGTTCCCACGCGCTTGGTGATTGTCTGAACGGGAGTGAGTGCCTTCAGCTGCTGCTCGTCGCTCATCTTCGCTAGCCGCAGCGAGGTGTCGATCTTCATCAGCTGGTGAGCCATCGTTATCACCATGGTCGTGGAACTAATCGTGGTACTCGTCCTGGGCATCGTCGTACGTGTCCCATTCTCCTTCCGAACGCTCGGTACCACCTTGAACAGCATCGCGACCCTTCAAATCAGCTAGTAGGTCGTCCACCGAGGCTTCAGTGAGTGTCACCCGTGGTGTACTGCGATAGTCGTCGCGGCGACGGTCAGGCTAGCGTCTGTCGCGTCGTCCGTGTCGATCTTGGGACTCATCAGGACGTGCATCACGGTTCCTGGTGGGGCGGGATTCCCCGTCACGCTTCGCCATAAGCTCTTTACCCTTGAGAACGTCTTCGGTGATCTCTTCGAACTCGTGAATTGCATTCACATGGGTACGATAGAGACTTTCCGCCATATGATCATCACCACACGTCACCAAGAACTGCTGAACGTGCTCCTTCGCATGGCGCCGACCCTTCTCGAACTGTAGACGAGCGTTTCGAGCGTAGCCATTCCGTCGATTTAGGTAGACGCAAAAGTGCTCATTACGTTCGCGCTACGCTGAGTAGTATCGGGACAGAGCAGTCTGAGTAAAAGCACGCAGTAATAGTGAATGAACGCATTGCTCAGCAGCTTCCACTTGCGCTTCGTCTTCTTCGGTAGTTGACGGAACCAATGGAAGGCTTCGTCCCGAAGGCTCAACTCGAACGGGACGCGCCACTTGTCAGCCTCTGTATGCGTACCCGCCATCTTGTAGACGAACGTACGGAGCCACTGCATAGAGTTTTCGCTCTTGTTGCGTGACCCCGAGAACGGCTTGATACGTTCCAATGGTCGGTGCGAGGCCATTTCAATCCTCGGTGTAGGGCCAGAGCCGGTCAGCGCAGCAATCTCTCGCATCTGACGAGTCAACTCACCCTGAGGGTCTTCGCTTTCATACGCGAAAGCCAATAAATCGTCGGTATCACTTGATGAAGCGTCGGAACTAGTCCGACGTCGTCCCGAACCACTTCCTGAAGCTCGTGCGCCGCCACGGCGACCACGCGAAGCCTCGTTATCGGTGTTTACACGTCGAGTACGGCTCTCCGATCGTGGTGTCACCATGTGCGAGTCTTGAAAGTACGGTGAAGCCTCGGCAGAGTGGTTAGCTCCACGCATAGTCGGTGGGGTCCGTTCGAGCATTTTCGGTGTTGGCAAAAGCGGAATCTTGGACGGATCTTCATCTTGAACGGTTGGTCGACTTACTGGCTGCTTCCCCGAGTTGATTCCCATCGCCCCAAAGGCCTTCCGAAGCTTCTTCTTCCACTTCTGGAGAGCAGCGCCAGCCTCATGCGGGCTCCAGTCTCGGAGCGACATCGTTGCCGGGTACGTCTCATTCTCATACCGCACCGCAAGTAGTAGCGAGACCGAGTCCTCCGCGACTTGGCTTGTCGATACTGAGTTCATAGGGTACTGTACCTCATTAACGAGAGCCGGCTAGTCGGCCTGTTGCTTGGATGGACTTGAATAGGTCTCACGGTTTATCGCAAGAGAGCTTTTGATGTCTGCAGCTCGGTGAAGCTCGGAGCCCATAGCCTGACTGCAATTCTTACAGAGAGTCGATGTCTCCATCGTTGAAGTTACCACTGAGACGTCCTTCGTGAAGTACCGACTATTCAAGTCGATATCGCGTTGTCCATACACGACGAACGCCATATCGAGAATGCAATTAAACTACTCTTAAAACACAGGAGCATGAGAGCAACGCACTTATTGTTCGGGGGGGGGGCTTTCATCGTCACCAGTTTCCCAGTTGGCTCGCCCATCTTGTTGTCACCGCGATCCATCTTGATTGATTGGCTGGTGCCTGCGTGAGGCTTCAGTTCTCGCTTCTTAGTGATAGCTTAAGTCACGCCGTCACTGCTCAGCTGTAACCACACACTGGGTTTGTGCTCGAGTTGTACCAGTTCCCCTTCGACCAAAACCAGCGGTAGATTGGTATAGGTGAGAGGGTCCCCAACAGGTAGATGCAACGTATCCTTGTTTACGGTTACACCTTCTTCACTAGCCATCACCATATCCGTCCCCCGTTTTACTGGCGTGGCTTATCCTTTTCCTTATGGCTTTTAAGCTCCCCGCAGTCGCGCTGACCGGGCTTGTTGCAGTGATAGTACTCCGGTCCCTCCTTTGTCGGCTCCACAGGCGCATAGTGGTCAGACTTGTATGGATGTTTCCTGAACAGCTTCTTATAGTTTGACACATCCGATCTAAGTGGACCACGGAATCGGTTCTCTCTGTGGGACATGCCGGTGGCTGACTTGCGTTCCCTGCAAAATTGAGGCACCTCATGCTTGATAGCTTGACCCATCGCTTCGCTTAGCGTCGTGGGGTTGGGAAGCTTGACGTAAGATTGGGTAACGCGCTTCAGACTGTCACAGTAGTAGCTGACGTGGTCAACTTCGCACATACCCTCAACACGGACGATTAGAGACAAGAACTTGCCATTGTCCCCCCCAATGCCACCTACTGGGCGAAGCTTGTGGCGTAACACGGCTTGGTTATCGGAGACTTCAAAGCTTGCAAGGGCGTCGTCGGTGAACCGACCTCACGTCTGCACCTCCGAAGGCGTTCTTGAGGTCCAGAACAGAAACCAACCCATAGCAGGTTCTTCCATCGCACTGGCGGCGATTGACGGCATAATCAAGTTGTTGTCCGCGGCACCGTGACCGTTGCCGTGGCGCAGTGTCTTCACTGCGAAGAGTCGCTATCGCACGTCTCAGTCGCGCTTGCCCTTGAGCTTAGGCAGCTCGCTCTGAACTTGGGGCTTGGATTCCGTCGAAGATGAGCCCTGCGCTTGGTTGTAGGAACGGAGTAGTTTAAACTCAGCGCGTAGTTGTGCAATTTGCGCCTCCAGGTTGGGTCAAATTCCCCCCTTATCGATCGTCATGTCTTGGGTGGCGTTGCGTGTCATCGGTGCCATGGTCATCGAGTCAGACCAATAGTGCTACCAGTATAACAAAATGTAGGTATAGGAGGAGGAGAAAGCCCTGCGAGGGTATTGGTGGATGTTAAATCACGAAGTGATTGTTCCCACCAGCACAGTTTGCGTCCGCCACCAAACGGGCTGCTAGCCCCGATTATATATTACCTGTAAAAACGAATACTCTATATATACAGATAAACCTCCCAAAGCTAATAATTTCCGTAGAATAACTTTTGATTAAGTATAGCAAGTTGATCGTGTTAAGGCGGTTGATACGGTGCACATTCATGAAATTTAGAGGAATTCGAGCAAAATACTCAAATATGGAAATTTATAGAAATATCTGACGGTACGCCTGACTTGTCCTAGGCCCCTACTGTGACACTTCTAAAGGCATTCATTGGACCAAATTTAATCGGTTCATGTAGCTTTGAGCACTGAAATACAGTAAACACAATCTAGATGCAGAATTAAAAATGCACGGCCAGTTTACATTTCTTCTCAAATTAATAAAATTTACCCGTTGTAAGTTACAACTTGTAGCAATTTAACAATTTCGTCGTTTAAAAACACAGTTAAAAACTTCAAAAAGTACTCGCTCCTGGGCGCACTGATCAGTTGACAACTAATCAAAGATAAGTTGGTAGAGCCAACGTGCTCGTCAGTGGAACTCAACAGGTTGGATGGTCGGTTTTACGCTTTTTACCATACTTATAAACTCCTTCGAGATTTTATCCTGGTAGTGCTACGAGTAGTAGTACGTCCAGCCAGCCCAATAGGGATTAATTCGAGATTATGTGCCCACACCAATAGTAGGTATCGATGCAATACAAATTTCAATTGAACAGGTCTTGTTTTTCCTCCATTTTGTATAAATTCACAGGTTTCACTCTATGGACAAGGTTTCGCGTGGATATAAACTGATAGAATCTTGGTGCACGAAACAAGAATGAGTTCATTTTTTCTTCTAAAGCGATCCGGATAAGTTCAATGCGTGATGTCGCTCGCTTTCGTCGGTGTTGGATTAACTATGTGCGCAAAAAAATCAAATCTGCCATAATAGCGCAAAAATTAAGTGTAGTTGCGCACGAATCTGTATTACGCGTTAATTTAGCAAAGTAAACGTATTTGAGCTTGCTGGGTCGATGTCGGCAATACCAGCCCAGCTCCTCTTGTAAACCCAATGCCTAGAATTTCAAGGTCTATCCGCTCTGCCACATACAATTTCGGGACAGCCATTCATATAGGATTTTGTATTGGGAACACGAAAATTACAAGCCTGTATCTTTGCGAATGTCGCACGAATAGAGCATAGCAAACAGAGCGACACTCTAATGGTGAAGGGTTTTCTTGTGTTTGCACGTAGTACGCGAAACGCCTTTTTTGGTTGCTATATTATCTGATTGGATTTGTATGAAGAATCACCACACAAAATCAACAATTTTTGTCTTAGCAATAGGAAAAAAATCGTAAATATGACTGCTATTGCGTCCTCGTGGACCGATGAGGACACCCGATCGACTACATCTCAGATAGGAGGAGGACGAATGTTTATACTCATGACGATCTAAGCTCTGTTTTCGGAACAGTATTGCCAAGAGGGGCGCAGCAAGAATTTGTCCTTTATTGTCCTACGGGCTGATTGTGGTTAGGTGGTACCAATTGTCAAATTGATTTAGGTATGCTCGGGACCGACGAAGGACGTCACGGATACCGTATACATATATATGTATTGCACGCGGACCCATAAAATAGTGAAATGCGTGTTGTTCGATTGTTTCTTTAATTCTGGGATAGGAAGTGACGATGTGCTGATATCACAGCCCAACCAGGATTAATTCGAGAGCGCTGTCTGTCGTGCACGAACCGATAATGCCAGGTAACAATAACCGGAAATGACAAAAAAGAAAGTGATAATTGATTGAATGAACCCAAGAAAAAGCAGAAAACGAATGAGGGTTAACAAGAAAACTTAATGATTGATTCAGTACATCCAACAACCTTTTCAATATCTAGAGCCATTTCCGAATTTACAACGTTTGCTCTCGCCCCTGCCTGCCCGAAACCCTAGCTGTAATGGTCAACACGATTGAATCTCTATTGTTCAGCAACGGCGCCAGAATGATACGATCAGTGTTTTCGGTGCTGCGGATATGTAATTACATCTGAGATGGTCAAGAATTTTTCATACGATTTGGGTTGAATACAGAAATTCTACACTCGCTGATGCTACGGCTGCGAAGCAGGCGCAGGAAATGCGCCAAGTGGCGTTGGCTTAAGACCAAGGAAATTCGCATCCAACAATAGCGGCAATTGTCCGGATTCCATAGCGTAACAAATATTTATAACAACAAATTGCTTTAAAAACGTTATGCTATTTTTCTTTTACGACATTCGAAACCACCTATCCCAGCCTCACGAAACCCTAGTTAACAGTATTAATACAGTGGTTACAGTAATTACCGGTATTGAATCCCTGCTCTGGGGAGAACGGACCTGGAATGGTGTAGTCTGGGCCAGACTAATTTATGTAAGCAGATTCGCAGCGCATTTACGTTCTGTCATCAAGCAGCACAAACCAATTGTGAACACAGACTCACAGAATCAAATGTCGTTAGCCGAGCTAAATCAATGAGTGTGTCTCGTCCAAAAGGAAACCAACGGAGGTAATGCAGGAAAACCTAAGGCGCTCTGCGGCTTGCTGGATCGACAATTCGTTCCTATTAATCGACGTCTAGTCTAGTTCTCTGAAATTTATTTCAGAATCTACCAGGGATCCGACTTTTCTCGCATACTTTATTTATTACACTATATGTGTACCCCCTTTTCATCAATAGCTCTGCTACTCTACTGTAAGCGCGTTCGTAAAATTATCACCCTTATAATCATTTGAAAACACACCTTCCGCAAATTAAATGGTCAGATTGTCCGATAATCTAATATATTACTCTACAAGATCTGAGAGCCCATGATAGCACACCAATACCTCTAATCATTTATACCTGCATTGCTTTTGAATCGCCCACGTGAATGTTGACCCTGTCGGCGACGGTCCCATCTTCGCGCAACACGCAGCTGCAAGTAATTTAGGTGTTATTTATTTTGCGTGTTTTTCATGGGTGAAAAACAAAATTTCGCTTAACCCATAGGATTAATCATGCCGTCACTATGATGACCCAGGATCGAAGATACACTCGTGAGTATGATAGATAATGACTGCAATGTACCTTTACTTTAGCCCTAAAGCCATGCGCTAGAGCCCTAAGCGTGGCGATTCTCAGCCAGGACTGTTCATAGCGTTTACTTCCGTTTTTGCTTTATTAAAAGCACTTAAAAGTGCTAAATCTATATTTATGTATACCAATTAAACCCGAGACCAAAGCTGACGTCTCCACGAAAAGAAATAAACAAATCGAAGCTACAAGGAGACAGGGTAAGCAGACTTCTTGTCCATTCTAGACCCGTGTGGTCCCATGAGTAAGAGCTGCCGGGGTTAGATTCGTGGAAGCAACATGAGCAAGTATAGCGTTTAACAATGAATAACACCTTGCCAGTCCACACCCAGGTGTTCTACGAACCTGGAGATGACAGCTTTGTATCTTGCTCCTCCATTCCACTTTGTGATATGCCCCCAGGTTGTCCATGCCGTTGAGTATTATTGTTGACCATACTTACTTGAAGTGCAGTGGCACCAGCAGTGAGTAAAAAAATATAAATTGGGAGCGATTTTTTCTGCAATCGTTACAAAATATGATTTATTGAAATATTGGTTGAGTCGCAGTTATTCCGCTGCCGCTTTTTTCATGAATATGCGATGTCCACGATGATATTGTTTGGACCAGCTGTAAGACAACTCTAACGAAAGCAGGAGGATATTTACGAAGCGTGCCATACCCTTCTGAGCCCTAATTTGCAATAATACTCTGCAAAAAGTAAAGCGACGCTGTCCGTATATCAAGCCAGCACATCGCTGTAAATGTTCGTACTGTATTCAGCTCATCAGCAATTCATACTACATGTACATGAGCGCAAACTACATTTTACATGTCATGCTCGAAATTTTAGAGCTTCATCGTGCGTAGCACGACTTTGTTGATATTACAGCATATTCAAAGCTTCAAGTAAATTACATAGATGCACTGCTACATGTACTACACTGGTTCCAGTATCAGTCTGTCGTCAAAATTAGCCTGACTTCACGGTCAGACTAATTTTTGTTTATGGAAAATCACTCGATTCACATCAAATTAGTTCTCTGAAATTTATTTCAGAGCTAAGGGATCCGGTTGGTGTTTCAATTTCCGTTAAATAATAACCCGAGTACATATATGTATCCTAAAAATGCCATAAATTCATGAAAAATAAAACACAAATATAGCGAGACAGTACCATGATGGCCATGGACATCTATACCTGTGTGGGACTAATAAACTATACAAATGTTACCTGTGTCGTCACCCTTGTGCGCCTATATTTATATGGAATGTTGCACGAACTATTCGCGGAAAGTAATACCTGACTGAATGGCGGGTGAATGCGGGCGATAAGTTTTTTTAGGTATCGTTTTGTTCCTGTCGCTCACAGTGTGAGCGTACACCCTGAGTATAGGCGGGGGAAGCATTATGCCGTTGTTGCCTAGAATCTTACACGCGCTCGTGTAGGCGAGAACACTTCAGATGTACGCGCCGCTCGAGTACTCTATATTAGGGCACCCAGCACTCAGGGTTTCGGTAAAGATCTTCCTAAATATCCCAACCGGGAGATGATCTTCAACCTTTCAATTTTCGGGCCATTGCTCATCCCCGACTTGCTTTTCCCGACAAACAAAAGCCACCACGCTACAAGCCGCGTATTTTTTAATAAAAAAATACGCGGCTTTTTTTTATGTGCCGCACCCTGAACAACCCAACACGGGCGGAAGTCGTAATATATCAATAGCTCACTACTCCAGTTTCAGCGCTAAAAACTGTTTTTTAAGTAATTTGACCTGGAACTGAGGAAACACATTTATGGCACGCACTGTAGCATGTACTTGTATGCGGTTACTGTAGTAAAACGGAAGTGCTGATTCACTTGTCAGCAATGCAGATGCTGCGGCTGCGAAGTAGGCGCAGGAGATGCGTCACTACAGGAAATCCCAACTTTCACATAGTTAATAGATTTTGTCTACCTGAAGGGTAGGAAATCGTTAATATTGAAAAGGAAAAGGGCTGGTAAATTTCAGAGCTTCTTCGGGAGAAGCACGACTTGTCTGGCATAGTAAAACCTTAATCGGATCATGAATTGGATGTTTTTAAGGAAACTCACCGCTGGTTCTTGCCAAACACTAGGACGTTGGATAGATGTAACACAGCATTGAAGCGGCAAAAGCAAAAAGTTTTTGTTCTTACGTATTGTGAATTCCGACCAAATTTGCCAATTTCGTCCTATTTAGTGAGTCACTCGCATACACAATCCCAGATACTTTGAAGCGGCCCATGCTGCACCGACTACGAGACTGATCGTACATAAGTGGATTCTTACTCAACTATAACAGGTTTTGCGCGGTTGTGTGCGCGTTCAATCAAAGAACCGCGCATGGAAATTTGGAGTAGAACGCACAATAATTCCAACTTAGAACAGTAGATACTCCTCAATAGCTGGAACTTGGGTAGACCTTTGTATTACACCACTTTGCCGAAAGCATGAAGCGAAACTGAGTAAGGAATAAAAAAAATGCGGCGCATTGCAACTTATATATATATTAGTTGAGACCACGTATACAAGCATCATTATCCGCATTGATCAAGGACCATCTATTTGAGCAGAGTGCAAACTAAAGAGAACTTGTTCATGTTCATATTGTACCAGGGTCCTGGTGCAAGGCAAATAATCTTAATGACAACGCTAAAAAATGTGGTACATTGAATAAGAATGAGATGGATACGAGAGCAGAGCCAATGATTATCATGTTCGTGAACAAAACAAAGTTCTGGATAAATTGCAGATATTTGAATATGAATGCCTTTTTTGGACTAATTATGAAGTGGCTTCTAAGAGGCCTTGGAGTACTATTATTTTTTGGTGCACCATATCATCCTATATCAAAATTATGGTACCTCGATGCCATAGTGTTGTTACCAAAAGAGTTGCCGGGTCAGTGACAGTGCCCAACTAGCCGTGGGTGGCTACAAGGGATCGGACAATACAGTATAACATTGTACTTGTCTTGCCGTAATTTTTCCTTACAATATGTCGAGCTTCAATAATATACTTCCTCCGTCCGGAAATATAAGCGGGGCATCTGTATAAACCGTGTCCGAAAATATAAACGGTAGGTTTACAAATTCAAGTCATTTGGTAGTACCGTCACATTTCGACTAAGTACGCCCATACAATAGCTGTCGTTGTTGTCGGCCGCTGCAGACCAGACCCTAGGGGATTCACGCGTTCTACGTGGCACCGTTCAAGAGACAATCACAAACGCTACATTTCTACAGGTTCCTATAGCATTTCGTGTAAATTTAAACTTTTGATCGAAGTTTGAAGCAAAACGGCCACCTGGTCGCGAAGATATCGTAATGCAAAGTTCGTGGTGAAGATGTAAAATTTGAACATCTTTCCTACATCTCTACAGGTATAGCATTTCGTTTGAACATCTTTCCTACACCTCTACAGGTATAGCATTTCGTGTAAATGTTCAAATTTTACATCTTCACCACGAACTTTGCATTACGATATCTTCGCGACCAGGTGGCCGTTTTGCTTCAGTCTTCGATAAAAAAAATTCACCGTAATCTAAACGGTAATTTCGACCAATCAGTTCTTCGCTTAAAGGTTGTCTGTTGTTAAAACTAATTTTGCCCGCCTATCCCGCTTATATTTTCGGACGGAGGATTATTTTATTTTAGTGGTTCGATATCGCAATAAAACAATTCTGATTATATTGACCTTGATCTTGTAAGCTACCAGAATCGGACCTTCAAATAATCATTGCAATACGATCGAGTCCAATAATAATTTATTTAAGTGGGACAATATCATAATAATTGATTTCATATTGTTTTTCCCGATCCCCCCCCCCCCTTTCAACTTCGAATTAGCAAATTTCAAATTCAATGTGTCAAACGTAGATTGTAATCTCACCAGCCATAGAAAATGATCACACCCGTCGTGGTGGTGGGGCGTGGTCAAAAGAGGAGTGAATAGCGCGAAGAACTACGAACGGGGTCCGGATACCAAGCTGCCCAACTGTAAAACAGTACACCGCCAAAATACGTTCCATAGTTGTTCCACAATTATAACCAATTTTTTGGCTGGCGATATTTTAAAAGCTACTTTTTGACAAATTGACTTTGCAATTTTCCGTTGTAAATTGAAATACTTCGACGAGATCCTTTTTTAAGGGGGACAAACATCGTCGCTTTCGCTATCCATAGGCGGCACAATATGTGTCATACACATAAACTGTGTCAACCGTACCATACAAATATGAACATATAGCTGAATCAGATGGGGTTTTCACCCTCTTTTGCTGGTCCAGTTTTAAGCGTGTGACTCTGCCAACTTCAACCGAGGATCACCAGGTTTCCAGCGCAGTTTTCAGATCTCATTTTGCCCTTGAGCTGGCAAAGCAATGGGAACTTTCGACGAATGCTAACGCGTCTCCATGGGAAGAAGCCCTTGACTCGGTTCGAAAAAAAAAAAAAAAAGAAAAAAAAAAAAAGGAAAATCAATTCGCGGGGCTGCTAGACTGTTTCGTGTGGATCGAGAAGGACTGCGTGGTCGACTTCATGGCGCCGTCGCCGTCCACGGCAAAAGAAGCAGAAGACTTATGTATCTTTCGGCAGGACACAAGTAAGGAGTGCTGGAGGTGGTAACTGCGCGCTCACGCATGGGCTTCTGTGTAGAGGATCCAGTGCTGGCTTATACCCTTCGTCAATGCGCTTTGGCGCACAATCCGGAACGTGATCCTGCTGATTTCCCGAAAAAAAAGTGTTTTATCTAGCGCTTTATTAAGCGGCACAAGTCTGAATTTACAATTCGAAAGCCGGAGATAATTTATAGAAAGCAAGCTAATCGCTTAAACCAGGAGACAGCTCGTGGATACGTATCTCGGCTGGAGCCTGTTCTTCAGGATGTGGCACCCGAATGCAAGTGGAACTGTGCCTAAAGTGGTGTATGCGCTCAGGGAGCACCAAAGACCAGAGTGCTATGTTTACGCGGACTAGCCGCCAACACTCGCCGCTCTGATAGAGAAAATGTATCGATGATGGGTGTATAAATGCTGGTGGTGATCCCACCGATGTTCATGTTTTTCGGTGAGAAATGGATGGAGGAATGGCTGGATATCGCTCCAGACTGAGCTGCATGTGTTATGACGGGAAGCAGTAACGTGGACGGCAACGTGTTTTTCTACTGGTTAAAGTTTATCGTCCGTCACCCACAAGTTTTGATGATGGATGGTCACATCTTCCATCTTACTCAGCGCAGTGTTGAGTACGCTATTGCCAACGATATTATGCTCTTTTATCGCCCTCTCACACGTCACATTTTCTCCGGCCGCTTAACGTCGGTGTATTTGGCGACTTCAAGTCTTACTAAAACACCGCCGTCACCAATTTTTCTGTGCTAAAACGCTTAGGAAAAAGTGTTTTGCCTACGCGAGATGATGTACCCGAGAGCCTTTCGACAAGACTTTTGCAAAGACGTAAGATTTGCGATGCGTTTTTCAAGACCGGCGTCTATCCTTTCGGCTTCGGTGTCATGCTAGAAAAAATGACCGGGTCGCTGTCATCCAAGCACAAACAGACTCGGCCCAATCATGCAGCGCTGGAGACCACCGCGTTAGATTGGGCTCTTTACTGATTGAAAACGTAACAGCTGCAACGTCAAGGATAACAATTGGATGCGATGAGCGTAGTTGCTTTTCACGCAAAGATGCTAACGATGCCGCAAGAAAAACCACGTCTGCGAAAAACTTTTATCAACCCAAGCCTGGCCAGTGGTGTCCTTCTAACAAACACGGAAGTGGTGGAAGTACTACGCGCACGGATAAGCTGCAAGCGATGCGTCTGAAAAACATCAATACTCAAGCTAGTCTAGTGAAACCCCATAATGTGATAGAGATATAAGATCTTTATGTTCTGTTGGGGAAAGTCTCCTGAAAACAGTGGTACCTCTTTTTATTTAAAACGATAAAAATTGAAGATACTGTGATTGTCGCAGGTCATATTCAGTTGTTTTCGACAGCCAATAATACCACGCGGTAGAGCAAAATCTAAGGTTGATCTTTGAGATATGTCACTCCCCTAGCAAAACAATTCTGAAATATTGAGGACCATAGTGGTATTTGAGCGAAGGTTTTGCCGTCGGATGAGTGTCTTACGCGTTCATTTCCTTTACGATTTATACCTCTTACCGTAATCTACGAAATATGGCTGAGGCAAAATAATCGCAGAGAAGAGGCGTGCCCCGTACCAGCGCGAGGCAACCATAGTATCATAGTTCTTCTAAAAATGCTTGTGGGGGCGCAGCAGTCACTGGAAGTATCTGGAATAATGAAATGAAGCAGAGTCCTTCTGTCTATTGAACCTCAGTTTAAATGCTAGTTATTGGAGGTTACCTACGATGACGTCAACTTTTTATGCTGATCTTCACATGGTGGAACATACGGGGACAGGTTTGTTGCCGGCTACGACGGTCAGGCTGGCGACACCAGCTTGATCTGTCTGGTGTAGACGTGCACTATTCCATACCCGGATGTGCAGCCTGCGCTCCCGTATACGCTGCTTCTGGCCGACCGGGCCGAATAATGCTAGCACCCATGCCTGCGCACATGCACCCATAATTCCTACAGTACACCCGAAGGAAAACAACGGCATTTCCACCACCAGAGCTTCAGCGAATGATTTGGACTCGTGGACATGGTGACGAATGGAAGTTCTCATATACTTCTATCTGAGCTGCTTCTGCGCTCCGCGACCTGTAAAAGCGCTCGAGCGCCGTCGTCCATCCTTTGATGGAGGGCACAGGGTTGTGTAAACAAGGTTAGCCGCGCCCAATTTGGCAGGTCTCGGAGAAGTCTGACTTGGTTAGTCGGAACTCAGCGGAAGCGAGCCGCACGTCTGTCCCGACTGGGACAAACCGCGATCAGACCACCCTCTGCGCAGGCCATAAAAACGCCGACCTAACTCAGCGATTTGCTATGGTTTATGTAGGGAATCCACATCTGACAGTATTTGTCTGTTTTACTACACCACACTATACATAAAGCTAAAAATAGCATACGTCGCTCAATTCAGTGCAGCACGACGACACTGTCACTCTAGACCAGAAATCGTAGGTCTCATAGTGAACTCAGGATATCGGTACGTGTCCGCACACCACGTTACGCCGCAACACATGATACTTGCTGTCATTTTGTGATTGGACCTGAAGTGAATGTATGGCTTGTTCGACAACGAGATCGCGCCCTCATTGTCGTTCAGTAGCAATGGTACTGGCTGCTTCCATGCCGGCACCTCACTGCGTCTACCCAACCACAGCACGTCCTTGGTAGCTTCATGCATTGCAATACACTCCGCCTCACATGTGCACAACACGTTGGTCTCTTGCTTTCTCAACGCATAAGCGACCACGTTGCCGCCAAACGTGTTCACATTGCCACTGCTGCTCCATCTGTCCACCGGGCCATTCGCATAATCGGCGTCCGAGTAGCAGCGCACGTTGGTATTAGGTCCTTCTGGTACGTCCATCACCGGACCGAAATAACACATAGCCTTCAGAGATCGTAGTTCGCGTGACTTGTCCGTGGTGTGTCTGATCGTAGTTAGCCAGGAAGTTGCCAAGATATCTGATGGCATGTGCAATGGCAGATCTAGAAGCGCTCACGAGATATTGCAGTGCACCAACCGGCTCACGGAACTGCAAGTAGGCCAGCGTCACAGGTATCGTAGCTGGATAAACTCTTTAGAATTTATCTTTATAACTTGGATTTGATCCTTTGATTTTCCGTAGCGAAAACGGAGTGGTTCAAGATCGTCTCGTCATCCACGGAGTCAAACAACAATTTGGCATCAACTATTGCAAAACCTATGCACCTGTAATACGCTTTGAGACTATTCGTGCGGTCATCTTCTTCGCTTTGCAGCAAGGATGGGAGATTCTACAGCACCATGTTAAGACGGCATTCCTGTATGAAGATCGCGACGCGCTGATTTACAAGGAACAACCACCTGGTTTTTAAATTGATGGCCTGAGTGCAGTGTGTGAGATCTTGAAGAGCCTCAATGGATTGAAGCGGGCACCCAACGTTTGGGACTGAAATTTACATACTAAGTTGGTTACGCTGGACTTCGAATGTACGGACTCAGACTATGGGTTGTATGCGCTAAAGGAGGATGGTGAAGACAAACTCCTGTTGACTGTCTACGTGGATGACCTACTGCTATTGGGACCCTGAGACCTGTGCGCCTAGATTGCAGCTGCGCTGCAAGCGACCTTCGAGTCAACAACTGTGGGTACTGTGAATTATCTACGAAGCCAGCTGCAGATGACCAAAGCGCTGGTGCATCAGCTCCATAGTGTTCTTGTTCCCCATAGCCGTCTTAGCCATAGCCGCGACCATCCCACCGGTTACCTTCTCACTTCGGAGCTGGTAGATGTTGTCACGCATCTCAAACTTCAGAGTAGTGCCAGGCTTCGACATCCAAGCCGCCTTCTTATTGCCCTTGCGTTGTCTTTGGCGCTTGCAACCATGTCCTTGTCCTAGGCTTGCATGTTGATTAACCTTGTTCACTTGGTTCACACTGGGCTGCGTCGTTCTTGGTGCAAGCAAATACGTCTGCTGCTGCAACTGGTGGCTCGGCAGTTCAGCGGAGCGCAGGCGCTGCAACGCCTCGGCAAGTGGCGTGGTCCGATCCTTGCCGATCCAGAGTGAGTGATCACTCACCAGATCTGGGAACACGTGCGGGGTGTTCGAGAGTAGGTTTGTATGTTCACACTCCTCCAACGCGCCCTTCGCTAATAATAGTCGACGCACCATAGAATCAATCACTTGTATATACTTAGTCACCGTTTCCTTGGACTGCAGCTGACGGGCCATTCGCTCACGACGTAAGGAGTCTGGATTCACACCGTCGCCCATTTCGAAATACTTCGTGATACGCTGTCAAAGCAGTGACGGTGGCTCTGTCTGGCCTCAGAGGGTGCTCCACCACCACAGGGGCTGGTGCCACACACGCATAACATGCCGGCAAGGCAACGGATTGCACCGGGATAGCAACCCGTTGCAC
Source organism: Phytophthora tentaculata (assembly GCA_033557915.1). NCBI lineage: Eukaryota > Oomycota > Peronosporomycetes > Peronosporales > Peronosporaceae > Phytophthora > Phytophthora tentaculata. Next base: position 6,430,218 of record JAUCEA010000009.1, read on the forward strand.
TTGCAAACAATCCACATGCCAGCAGGGATTGCTGGCACCAATACGTAGAATAATTGCGCTGGATCAGCAGGAAATTTTGTGGCTGGATCCCCTACAGTTCCTCCTCCAGTCCCAATACGACCGTCTCCATTCTCTGGTGTGGGTGCGTGACGGCTTGTTGGGCTGGGGCCCCAGCAGCATATCCTCCAGTCGTTCTGCGGTCGTCTTTATCTCTCTGGTGTCGACGCACGACATCCCTCGCCTGCTTCACCACTTCTCGTCGAGCACCAGCACGGTCGTCGTGTTGGCGTGGCTTTCCACGCAGAATGGCTACCTTTGTGGAATCGATCTTGAACGTCGTAGGCAGATCCACGGACAACGACAGTGCCATGACCGAGAAAGTATTCACCTCGCCCTCTATCACATAGCATACTTGGTCTCTTGTTTTTTGTCCACACCAAAAATTCGAATCTGTCCGTACCATACGTAATATTGCCCAGCAGGCAGCGAGCGCTCCCGCTGGGGAAACGACTGCGGGAGCTACGAAAGGAGAGGGTTGATGTAGGTGGAGCGGTTGTTGGGGGTGAATCAGCTCGCATTGCGCGTCCTAAATGCGAGTAGCTGTATCGGATATGTCAAAGAGTTGTAGCTACGCCCTGCAACTCATGGTGGAAGCTGAATGCAGCGACGGAGAAAGATGCTCCGAGCGGTGTTCAGCAATTTAGCATTTATTTATGTCTAGCTGACGTGTTAACGTGAATGTACTTTAACGTTTCTCTGCGTCTAGTAGTACTTTAATGTGAATGTATTAGCTGACTTTGGTTACATTATGAAGCAAACATGGTAACAACAAAGAGTTGTGCCATTTAGAATTCTTAGGAACGTGAATATCTGGAAGGACAGCTTGAAAGACTGCGTCAAAATGAATCTGTCTTTGCGACAAAACCAACATCATGACGCACTACATCAGTGTTTAGCAATGATTCTAATGTGAATGTCTAGAAGCGGACTGTGAGCTACTTCCTCCTGCCGGAATTAAATGCAAAATGCTTTATGACAAACGATAGGTTCTTCAAACATATGGGATTTAGTATGGGACTTCAACTTGATTACCGCTGGCAAATGTGTAGGATTGTACCAGGAAGAAGAAATTTCAGATTTTCAACATCGCCTCGCGCAAAACCATTGGCAGAGGAACAGCAAAGTGTTCTCCAACACATCCTGCGTCGCATTTAGGGTCTTAGAAGTTAGCATATCCACCGGGAGGATAAAAAAAATATCACCGACACTCCACTGCCCGATGAGACCGAGGCCCGGCTTACGCTTCTAAGAATACAAGTAACAACAAACAGTATTTGTTTACAGCTAGCATCGCCGATGAACGTCGTGAAGTCGAGCGTCTCGCGCTGCTCGGTATGGTTCAGCGGTTTCTAAAGGCTGTTGACAGTCTTTTTGTGGTGGTCAGATAGCGCTACAATACTCGTCCTGGTAGTGTTACGGTCACGTAGTACGGACGGCCCAACAGGGATTAATTCGACGGCATCGTGGTGTGGTGCACGCTGGTCGCAGGTATCGAAATCCTACAATTTTCAAATGTATATCGCTGTAAAAAAATTGTTTCGCAACAAATAGCGAATTTCACAAACTTTAACAGTATATTTTATAAGATTTAGGAGGATATATTGAATGGAGCATGTAGACAGAAAAAAGGCTTAAAATGACAACTAACAGCTATCTCATGTTAAGAATAAACGAAAGAACTTCTAGCACGCCATCACTGTCTCCTTGATCATCTGCATTTTTCATGGGACATTAACAGGCGCTCGTGCTTCAAAAGCACATGACGCTGAATTAAGAGCTTTCTCTATTATAGCATATCGTTCTCCGAGCTGCTGCGAGTCACCCGCGTTCGTAGGACTTGCAAACACATCTATCCTGGCTGCGGTGGCTGGATCGCTCTTAATGCATCAGCTCGATACCGTCGAGCATACGACCAAGATGTGCGCACCAACGGAGCTATCATATCCGTGGCCTTCGAGTTGACCGCAGAATGATAATCGAATAAAGAAACCGCTGCTGTGCATGTAGTGTACAGTCTTTGTACTAGTATATCTTGAGTGAGCAAAAAATGATCACGATCTCAACGTCGCTACCGCCTCATGAAAATGAGCGCTGATATCAACCAGCACGCACCACACAGCTGGTGGGTGGGAAGATCTGGCCCAAACCACGGTGAATACGATCGGGGTGAACTATCACATCCAGCACGTTGACACGCATCGCGCATGACCTTTTGCAAAGCAAACCGTCCAGAACCATCAAGAACTCTGCACACAAGACAGCCGTGGGCCTTCTGCAGTATTGTAAGAGTCTGGATTGGCCCGCAATACTACAACAACGAAAGGGTCGTTGCTTAAATTAATAGATTCGCAGATGAGAAGATGCGTAGAAACATAGGCGCGTGGTAACAAACAACCGCAACAGCTCACTCGCCGCCACGGCAACGAGTATGACCCAAAATTGGGCGGGGACCGCCGCAGCAGGTGAGCTCACTACAAATGTGCGGGTGTGAGTGAATGCTTCTGAAAGATCTTTGTGCTGGATTGAATATGACAACCCCTCGCAATATTAATACCTGGGAAACAAATGCTTTAATAGAAAAAATGCCTCGACGTAAACCACTACCGGTAAAGATAAAAACAAATGCGCTACCGGCCCAACTCTCTATTATTATAGCCAGCCTAGTGCGTATCAACCTTTGATGGCATGTTCGTCAATACGAACAAATGTTGAGTACATACTTTCGTGGTCTTGGTGGGTTGCAACAATCTAGCTGGAATACTTGTTGCGTGAAGGGGATTACCCACCCAATTGATTATTACCGTAGCTTACGAAGACACTATTTTAAAGATTTTATCGTGTATCACGCATTATTACGTCGTTTAAGCATCGAATCTAAACAATTTACATCGGAGGGCAAAGTAAGCGTGTTGGCAAGATCACTACCAGTCAGTTATGAGTCGACGAATAAATAGAGATAACGAAAATGCTCGAGCTTGTGAAACTTCCTGATGTACCCATAAAAAAGAGACGTATGCTAATGGCCGGTCTGGTGAAGCCACTCGTGTCTGTTTTTATTTTATTTTATTACTACGTTGAGGCGGCTTCTGCTGACATAAGCATAGTAAATTTGAACAAGGTGTTACTACCAACTCAAGCCATGCGGTCAGACCCAGAAATACCTGCATCATTGAATAGAGGAAAAGCGCGTGCCGGTGTAAAAATTGCAATAAACTGTGCAGTTTTACTTGCTGCTAATCCACGGATCCGCTTCAAACCGTGAAAATGACAGATCGAGCGCAGAACCGGACCTAATTTGTATGTAAATTCTACGCTATGCCACGTAGAAAGAGCAAAGAAACCCTTTGATGCCAACCGTTTTTGGTTTCGTCGATATGTACAAACAAATCGGAGATTTCAGCGCTTTCTCGGGACGGATGCATGATTTGTTCTCTCTTATATCTACCTGTATAACATCCAAGAGCGTCTTAGTCCGTGTCATGATGGCCCTTCGGCATATTAAAGAATTTCCCGGCGAGTTTACAGGGGCATTACTCAGTGTTTTATCCTATTGTTGCACTCACATACAACTTTTAGGCATATATGTTGACTGTGGCATATACCTTCATTCGCCATCTAGCAATTCTGGTCCCATGGAAGCTACGGAAGCAGACGGAAATGATGCTATCGACAGCGAAATTAACGCTTATAGTGCGGTGGTTGGTGCCGAGCGCCTGGTTCAGATGCTGTGGCGCACGCACCGTCCTGGAAGCCACGTCATAAACGACGCAGTGACGCAATTGGGTGAGCGCACCAACGAATACGACGAAGCTTGTCCCTGTTGCGTCTTATGAGGAGGAGAAAGACCCTGCAGTTATCATAGCAACATACTCGAGCACCCCTTCCGATCCAGTTGTGATGAAAATCTTGAGGCCCCATGAAATATTGACCGGAGCATGCACGAGGACGATTTCCATATCCTCTTAATCGAGTCCGAATGGAATTTCGATGAAGTGTCACCTCATCTGGAGCTATCTCATACTACCAACGGTCGGGAGGAGTGGGAGTAAGGGCTGTCCATAGGATTTCGAGGGACTCGTTTGTTATCGAATACGGTGGTTGACGCCCAGTCGAATAAGATATGTTGACAGGGGGTCTCCTTCAACCATGAAACGCTCCACATTAACCTCAATAACCACGAGAATATCGCCAAATTTATCAACCATAGTTGCAGTCCAAATATCATAGCCCTACCGGGACCCGATGGTGCTAAAAGCCGTATTGCAATAATTACGTTGAAGGAGATACAAGCTGACCAGGAGCTGACGTTCAAGTATTCCAGCGACCCGGCTTACTTAATCGAAAACTTCGAGTGCAAGTGGGACGAGCTAACTGCATTTCGAACTGTTTGCCCTAACGAGCTATAAGCCTTAAGCGTTTTACTACATACATAAACTTTTTTACTAGCTTACCAAACGTAAGCCTTGTGCTAACCCGTAGCGGTATAATTCATCAAATCACCAGACAATCGTTCACTACCCTGCCTAGCTTTTGAGAATTTGAAGGCTTCAGGCATCCCCGTGTAATTGGATGTCAGATGGCCTACGGACAAACGCGGTAATCACGAAGGGCAGGCCAGACAGGATACTATTGGGATGGTTTGATTACTTTAACTGAGTAAAGTTTGTTTAAAACACAGCGAGTTATGTAGCGCTTCTTGGGCATTGCTAATTGTGACAGATTTACGGAGCTGGTTGAAGCTTAACTAAACCTACACCGCGCTTCGCCTTGAACTTCACACCAACGAAACCAGTACGGCTCTAATAACAACAGCATCAGCCTCTTCTTCTTCTCCAAACCTCGTTCCATCTCTTCCGCTAGCTCCATCGCTGTAAGCTATTATCTTGAAAAGTCAAATATTGGAGTGAAAACATCCCAAACGAGTACGGTACTAGCCACATCAATACTTAAAGCAACAACCTTATTGTTTTTACTCTCGAAACCTCTTCCTATCATTGCTTGTAATACCGCTAGCATATTTTCGCGTGGGACCGGCTACTTGAGGCTCAAGCTGCGCTACTGTCAGATTTGTAATTAAACTTGAACCAATTAGTATTTTTTTTTGGGGGGGGGGGGGCTTGCAAAAGTTGTTTTTAGCGTTGCCCCCTTAGGCGAGCCAATCGCAATGAGGATCGTTCCGACTCGCTAGACTCAACATTGAATAGTTGGCAACTAATCAAAGATTAGTCGGTAAAACATCACTGTGTTGTAGGGTAATGTCTTACACTCATTGTCGGTTGACCAAGAGCCGTACAGCGGTCATATCACAATTCACCACCAGAAACTCATCTCGATCAGCCATGCGATCACTCCACGTTCTAATCGTCATGGTGGCTGCTCTCCTCGTCAGCATTTCGGCAGCCGAACCTCTTAAGATGTCAAAAGTCATCGCGGACCAGAGGCGTTCTTTGCGGGGTAATAGCACAGTTAAAGTGGGAAACGATGACTCTGAAGAGAGGGGCTTCGTCAACACACTGACGAAGAAATTTAAAGTGCTTTGGTGGCTGGAGACCAGGCAGTCCGACGACTTTGTCAGGAAGAAGCTGAAGCTGAACGGACTAAAGGGTACAGCTCTTAAGACTCACGAGAACTACAAGTATTATGACACTTTCGCCAAAATGGCTTTGGAGATTAATGAACAGGTGGTTTCGGAGGAAGCTCTCCACTTATGACGTCTGGAAGGAGTTGGGCTTCGGTCGCATTACCAAAGCGTATGACCTTGGGGAGATCCTGGACAGCAAGAATTTCAAAATCTACGAGCGTTTTGTGAACGCTTTCGACAAACAAATTGTTAAGGACTTAAAATCCGTCTTTCCACATTATTCTCGGCAGGGTGTGATGATCTCTAGAGAGACCACCAAAGCGGAGATGGCAGCGAGAACGCTTCTTTTGACCAAAGCAGGAGTAACGGAGGCGTCCGCAAAAGCGTTGCTGGGTCTGACTGTGCCCGGGAAGTCGTGGGTGACTTTGGAAGGCGACGCTCTGACGAAGCACGTGGACTACAAATACTTTAACGAGATCTTTTTGAAGGAGGGACAGACATTGCATAAAAAACCACTGACCGGTACATCGGGAAGAGCTGCAAACCATCTCGAACGCTGTCTCCGCCATCAAAAACAAGTGAACACGTGCAAGAATAACATACAAACAATTGCGTCAAGAGAAAGTTACCTGGCTCGCTCGTTCGTTTTTGTTTTTTTGTACTGCTGTACCGGTACATTTGTAATTTTCAATACCGTCGGATCATGTCGCCAAATTACAAATATTGGATATGCATCGCGGACGAAAGTGTATTGACAAACTAAAGCAGCTTGTTTCGTCATAATCATGCGATTCCCCATCAGCATCGGATGTTGCGCCTTTTGTAAGTAAAGCCTGTTAATGCACTGCAAAACATCTACAGTGGTCGCCTCTAGTCCGCCACCTTGAGCACTTTGAAGAGTGTTATTAAAGCAACCTGCACCAGAGCACTCGTCGCTAGGTTCACGGGTCCAGAGCATTCGATGAAGCTCGGGTACATATTTTGTATGGTCTGCAGTGGAGAAGGCGATGAAAATCGTACTGTTATAACGTTAGGATTCCGCCAGATCGGCCAAAATCGCACCACGCTGCCGGTGAAAATGCACGACTTTTCTGTCCCCAGAATTGGTTGCCTTCGAAGATCAACTTCTATGGAAAACGCCGTGCAAATCAGGTGTTTTGAATGAAATTCTTCAGAATGAACGAAGAATTCCCTAAATGCAAACATATCAGGCATACAAAGCGTAACATAAAACTAATCATTTTAGTGAATTCTTCGTAATTTGCACGAAGCGTTTCAAGCTTTTAGAAACGACCATGGATGTTTCCAGCTGTTTACATGGCCTTCCGTTAGCAGAAGAGGTTTAACATAAGAGGTTGAGTAAGGATGTTGAAGTTTATCTGCGCAGCGGCGTCATTCTGTGCGCTCGCTCGGCATTATCAATTGCGATAATAGGGCTTCTAGCTGAATCAGGCGTTGTTTTGAACAACGATGAAGTGGTTTAAGCATTCTATAGGCTGGTAGGCACTAAAGCAGCTTATTGAGCCATGCTTCATGGACATCGTACCGCTCATCAAGCCAGAACACTACACGGTGGACTACCTTGGTACCGATACGCGATTACTCGCCCACGCATCTGCCCAACCTAAACGTCGGACACAAGTACATGCTCTTATGACTGACTTTCAGGTGTAGCAATGTGTCTGCCTAGTTGGTTTCCTTAGAAAAGCGCAAGAATGAACTCAAGAGCCATACAGTAGGCATAGGGGGCTTAGGGACGAAACGTGTTAATAACGCTGCAAGGCACCAGTCTAAGCCAATCTCAAGCTATAGCTGTCACTCATCTTGAGCACCAAAAAGCTGCTGAGCGGTAGTATTTCTCACAACTTCCGCGAAGTGGGCATCCTGTGCTTTTCATCGCAATAGACAGTCGTTTCTAACATTATAGAAATCATTCTAAATTAGTCATATATCGATTCATTCCACAAAACGTCGACGTCATCGTTACCCACAAACCTTCAATAATTGTTATTCGAGGCTTTTTCGAATTACTCGTAGCCACGCTCGCGCTCTAAAATCACAAAAATCGGCTTTGAAAAGACATAACAACTAAATTGCCTGTTTAACTTGAAGTCTAAAGTGTTGATGCAGCATTTCCAACACTACCGGTAACGTGAAGCGGCATTTCAAATAGCCATTTCGGATCTGACCGCCTACCTCGCTCGCTCTCCTCCACCTTCTCCAGTTATGGACCGCATCAACCGCATCCGCTCGCACGTGGCCAATGGCTCGCCCGCCCCGGTGATGCCCGAGGAAGACGTGGTCATCGTGTCGGCGCTGCGCACGCCCATCACCAAGGCTCGTCGTGGCGGTTTTAAGGACACCACGCCCGACGTATTGCTGGGCCACGTGCTTCAGGCGGTTCTTAAGCAGGCCAAGGTGGACCCCAAGCTCGTGGGCGACGTCGTGGTGGGCAACGTGTTGCAGCCTGGTGCGGGCGCCGGCATGGCCCGCATGGCCCAGCTCGCCGCGGGTATCCCGCACACTGTGCCGCTCCACGTGCTCAACCGCCAGTGCAGCTCCGGCCTGCAGGCCGTGGCCAATGTCACGGCGGCCATTAAGGCCGGTTACTATGACATTGGCATTGCGGCCGGCGTCGAGTGTATGTCATTGGCCGGGATTGGTAAGGACACGCCGACCGTCAACTGGGAACGTGTCGGTGCAGTGCAGGACGCGATGGACTGCACTGTACCCATGGGCATTACGAGCGAGAACGTGGCCGAGAAGTACGGCATCTCGCGCACCAAGCAGGACGAGCTGGCGGCTCTTTCGCACGCCAAGGCGGCCGCGGCCCAAGCCAACGGCTGGTTCAAGGAGGAGATCACGCCCGTGTCCACGATCGTTAAGGACAAGGACGGCAACGAGAAATCGGTTATCATATCGCAGGACGACGGCGTGCGTGCCGGTACGACAGTGGAGAAGCTGGCCAAGCTGCGGCCGGCCTTCAAGGAGGGCGGCTCCACCACGGCCGGCAACTCGAGCCAGGTCAGTGACGGTGCCGCCGCCGTGCTGCTGATGCGCCGCTCGGTGGCCAAGAGGATGGGGCTGCCGATCCTCGGCCGGTTCGTGTCGTTCGCTGTGGCCGGTGTGCCTCCCGCTCTGATGGGCATTGGCCCGGCCTACGCCATCCCTGAGGCCCTGCAGAAGGCTGGCCTGAGTCAGGACCAGATCGACGTGTTTGAGATCAACGAGGCGTTCGCCAGTCAGGCCACGTACTGCGTCGAGAAGCTCGGGATTCCTATTGAGAAGGTGAACCCCAAGGGCGGTGCTATTGCTCTTGGCCACCCTCTGGGCTGCACGGGAGCTCGCCAGGTGTCGACGCTTCTGTACCAACTCAAGCGGAAGAATCAGCGCTACGGAGTCATCTCCATGTGCATTGGCACCGGTATGGGCGCTGCTGCCGTCTTCGAGCGCGAGCCATAGGCTACTAAAGGAGTGTCCTGGAGGTGAGAAATGTAGTAGTTTTCTGTGCCTGTTAAAAATATGATTTCTAAATCCCTGGAATACTACTGCTTAGGTGCGTCTCTTTTGCCTATATATTTAACGCGTTGAAGGTTTGCTTTTCGTCCTGTGGTACTTGGCTTTGTTGTCCCATTTGTTGCTTTCGTTTCGAGTCTTGGGATAATTGGTAGATGGGTTCGATCATTTGAACTCGCGTTGTCTTTCTGGTTTTTATTCTGGCGAGTCGGAGAAGGTGGTGGAGGTCGAGCGATCTTCTTGACCCACGAGATATCGCACAGCTTGTCGTTGGTCAAGGCTCCACCAGTTACCCACTCTGGCTGAGGCTTCTGCAAAGTACAGCGTGGCTTCTTGAGGACATTCGATTGTCTCGTACGTCGACGTTCTGTAGTTGGTGGGTAGCGCTCTTGGGTGTCCGGTATTAAAACCTCTTTAGACTCCTAGTTGATTCAAATGAAGTCACGGTGAGTTAGAAGTCAAGCGTGATCATTTATTTCATACCTTTGCCTGAAGAACGGGCTTGAGATACGTTCTGCATAATGTGATCAGCGCATAGAATAAAAGAAAGTAATGAAACAAAATCGACTCACAATTGGCGTCCGCGATGTGAGAAGCATGTCTTGTTGGGTTGGAACCATTCTCGAGTGTGTGAATACGCCAGCGTCTTGATCTTCACCTCTTCTTCGTCATTTTCTTCCAGTTGCTGCTTCAGAAGCAGTTCACGTCTCTCAGCCTCTATACGCTCCTCCTCTTGTCGTCGCATCTCCATTTCCTCAATACGAGCAGCTTCTTCTAACGCTTCCTGTTCTAGTCGCTGTTGTTGAGCCTTTTCAAACGCTATTTGGTCTTCGATTGTTCGATTTGCAGCAGCTTCTCTCTCTTCTCGAGCGGTTCGAACAATGTGCTGCTGCTTCTCCAGTATAACCTTATAAAGTGAGGTTAACTAGCAACGACACACAAAGTTAAAGTTACAACTCGAGAACACCTTAACTAAGCATGCAAATTCCCCCTACCATCGGAACTACCGTCGACGTATAGCACTTCACCGTCAGCAAGTCCAGCACTTCCTCCACATGAGAATAATGTGGAGAAAATCTCCCATTTGCAGCCTCCTCATCGTCCGCATTCTCGTCATGTTCTAACATTTCTTCCATCACACCGTCACTAACCAACCAGAGCTTCAGCAACTTCGAGATAGAAACGTCTTGAACAGTGTTCAGTACTCACCACAGAATTATCTCCTCATAAACTTCTCGAGACGCAGCTGTCGAATCCTCTAAGCAAGCACGGCCCTCCACTTGCAGCTTTATCTCATTCTCGTCTCCTATTATACTTTTGGATCCCTTTGTTCCCATTAATATCGACTGAATATGCTCCATCGACTCTCCTTCCAATATCCGCAACCCCGTGACCTGCAAATACTGGAAATTCTGTTGCCAGTGATGGAATTGCGGAGGTTTCTTGAGTCTAAACTGGTCGCTCATGTACACATACGCAGGGAAACTTTCTTCTTCTGATTTCATTCCTTCTTCATCTTCTCGGGCAGGTGTCGAATCGTGTTGTGGTACACGAAAAAGCTGTAAACCAAAACATTCATTATCACGGGTTACTCTTTAGAGACACCTACAGTCTCCACATAGTGATTACATGTTCATCTGTAGCCTTTAACAACTCGTGCGTGCGCTTTTCCGCCTGGAATCATGAAGTCGTTAGAAAACAAGGTTCAACAGGCCTAACTTGAAAGAACGAGCGCCACCTGCGCCTCAAACTGCTTGAACGCGTCGGCCAATCCACACTCTTCGTCATCCGAGTCGTCGATATAGCCGACAGCTTCTGTGTCGTCGTGTTCGGAGCCTGCATCGAAGCTGCCGGCCTCAACTTCCATGAGTCTTTTCAAAATTCTCAAAACGCCAAATTCATTTAAAAATTCATTTTTTTAATTCAGTTAAAAATGTGTCGACCACCGAAAAGCAACTTACAAGTTGAAGCTATCTTGAGCCCATGCGAAGAAGCACAAGCAAAAGTAGCCTCAACAATAAACGAGAACGTGCTCGAATATCTGAATGAATTGCATGTCCAGCTCTTGATTTGGCGCCTGGGATAATGGCTGCGAGTTGTCTAAATGAAGAGAGTGCGTCTTTGACAACCTCGCTTCACCCCACATTTGGTTCTCTCTCACTTGTGTCAAGATGGATGGGTCATTGCCCTCCTACGAGGCAGCGATGCGAGAAGCAAGAGCTTATCTGCGTCGACGAGATCTGTCATCCCAAGAAGAAATCCCGCTGTACTTTGCGTGGCAGCGTTTGTATGCCGCAGCCAACGCCAATCTCAGCACCGACTTCTTGCAAGAAACGCGTGCAGAACTTCGAGCTCGTCAAGAAGCGCGACTGGCGCCACGCCGCGGTATCCCGCCGCCTCTGTTCACTTCATTTGACAAGGCTCGTCGCACTTCCGCCCAAGCTTCTGCTTTCCTGCGAGCCGGAACCTCGTCAGATGCTGCGATTGAGATGATGGCGCGTCGATACCGACGTGAAGCTGAAAAACTGCGTTCGTCTAGAGCGAAATTGCTGAGCTCATTAGATGATGCAGAGAAACTCATGAAGAAAGCCAAACGACACAAATCACCACTGCAAGAAGTGGAAGAGCTGCTGGGGAGTATTGAGAGTGGTGAAGGAGGTCTCTCCGATACCGATGATCCGCTATTGGCAAAGACTTTAAAGGGCAAGTCGGCGAGATCGATGGCTGCCAAGCGAATGAAGAAAACCATGCGCCAACAAAATGCTGCAGAACTGGACTCGGACGATCAGTTTGATATCTCGAAAGTCTTACCGAAGTCCAAGGCTCGCGTGTCTACCGTTGGTAAACTTGGTAGCAGCGGAGATGAAAGTGAAGATGAGATTGGCGTCGGTATCAATCCAGCCAAAGCAGCGGCGTTGCGAAGGCCAGGCTTGTCTAAGTCAAACCTAGCAGCCACCCCCTCTTTCCCAACTGACGCGAATGTGGCGGCATTCTCTGCGCGTGTTGCAGATTGGAGAATGCCTCCGGACATTGATCGAGCGTCGTCAGCTCCTGAACTTTCTCAAAAGAAAACTGCGCTAAAATCCACAACGAGTGGGAAACATTTAAGTGGAGCAAACGAGTTACGCGAGTCTGTACCCGTTGAGAGCGAAGGGGCCAACAGGACACTTGAAACGAGTTCAGGAACTTCTGGATTAGGAGTGGACGACGTTGATCCAGATGCCTCTTTCAACGTGCGTGATGCTCACGTATCGCCAATGGCCAACCGCAGTATGATGCGTGAAGGGGTTGAGAAGGATACCGAGGCTAAGATGCAAGCAAAAGGAGAGCAACTGATCGTCAGCAAAGACCGTGGGGCTAAAGAGGGTGACGATCTACCTCGTGGTTTATCTACCACCGATCCAAGTTCAATTGATGCCCAAGGATCACTATCGGACATCAATGGCAATGCTACTCAAAGCTCGCAATTCCACCAAAAGCTTCTCCAATTATCACATGCAGTAGGAGACATGCAGGTGAAAATCCAGGGTAAGCAAATCGAATTTACGTTCACAGGCGCGCTTGACGATGGTAGTGGTGGCGCAGAGAGTACTAAGATGAGTGACCGTGCTGAGATTCGTGACTCACCGAGCAACGATGAAAATGAGGACTCAAAGCGCGAGCTTCCAGATAAGCGTCGATCTCCCTCTAAAGGATCTCGCAAGCAATTTAGTAAGCGAAACGGCGAATTTCAAGAGGTTAGTGACGGTCGAAACAGTGAAGCACATCGAGATAACGCTATCAATGGACAAGATGTGGCTGCAGTTAATGAGAGTAGCAACCGTGACATTGAGGGACCCAACAAATCGAAGTGCAGCACTGTCGAAGAGACCTCAAAAACGGAGCACAGCCAGGAAACCTCGCAGCGGTTATCTCGTAAAAGTTCTGACTCTAGCGGCGCATCTCGAGAGATGAAGTCGCAATCTACAGGACGGACAGTGAGTACTTTATCTTCTCAAAAGAATGTCGAATACGACGCCCAGTCTTTTAGTGATACCAGCGAAGATACGGGCGATGACAAAAGGGACGACCATGGTCCTCTCAGTAACGATGAGTCCTTTGCTGTAGAGCGAAAGAACGAGCGCTCCGACATCAAACACACGGAACGGGATCATTCAGGACGGCGCCAGCCTTCAACTCAGAACATCCAACGCACGTTAGCACCAAAGACTGACAGGCTTCATACGTCCCGTTTAAGTCACAACGAACACGAAGAAGTTCCTGAAAGTCAATTGGCCAGAGACAAAGAGGTCTCGGATGGCGGTCCAGGCACGCAAGAAACTCGTTCGAGAAACGATGGTAGTGGTGGCGCAGAGAGTACTAAGATGAGTGACCGTGCTGAGATTCGTGACTCACCGAGCAACGATGAGGATGAGGACTCAAAGCGCGAGCTTCCAGATAAGCGTCGATCTCCCTCTAAAGGATCTCGCAAGCAATTTAGTAAGCGAAACGGCGAATTTCAAGAGGTTAGTGAAGGTCGAAACAGTGAAGCACATCGAGATAACGCTATCAATGGACAAGATGTGGCTGCAGTTAATGAGAGTAGCAACCGTGACATTGAGGGACCCAACAAATCGAAGTGCAGCACTGTCGAAGAGACCTCAAAAACGGAGCACAGCCAGGAAACCTCGCAGCGATTATCTCGTAAAAGTACTGACTCTAGCGGCGCATCTCGAGAGATGAAGTCGCAATCTACAGGACGGACAGTGAGTACTTTATCTTCTCAAAAGAATGTCGAATACGACGCCCAGTCTTTTAGTGATACCAGCGAAGATACGGGCGATGACAAAAGGGACGACCATGGTCCTCTCAGTAACGATGAGTCCTTTGCTGTAGAGCGGAAGAACGAGCGCTCCGACATCAAACACACGGAACGGGATCATTCAGGACGGCGCCAGCCTTCAACTCAGAACATCCAACGCACGTTAGCACCAAAGACTGACAGGCATCGCACATCCCGTCCAAATCACATCGAACACGAAGAAGCTCCTGAGAGTCAATTGTCCAGTGACGAAGAGCTCTCGGACGGTCCAGACACGCCACATGAACGATATCACGATCCACAACGTCGTCCCTCTAAGCGAAAAGAGGCAAGGGTTCTGAATGACTGGCAAGAAACTCGTTCGGATAACGACGGTAAACTGGTTTCGTCTCGATCCAAGACTTCTCGACATGATAAACGACGATACTACCTACCCGACTCCAGTAATAATAGTGGCGTCACCGACCAAAGTGATTCCGACGACCAAGACGAACTGAGCTCCGATGAAACGCATCGTCCTTCCTCAAGTCATCGTTCTCGTTCCCGCCATTCAAATAAAACTCACCGTCAGCCAACTCGATCACCAAGATATTCAACTCGAGAAACAAGTCGTCGTAGAGTTCACCTCACACCAGACATAGACTCCCTTCCAAAGCGGAGCAAGCGAAACGTCGGAAGCAAGAGAGAAAGCAAGTCGAAAAGCCAAACCAGATCAAGCAAGGCAGCTTACAAGCTGCCAGCGGGGATCGTGTGGCCTCCTGGAATGGAAAAGGAGTGCATCGCTAGACTCGGTCTTGATGGTCATCATCCAATCGCACCTCCGGGACTAGAGCACCTGGTAACAAAGGAGCAATGGGGGGATTACTGGACATGGCTTCACTGGTACTCGTCTTGGCAGATGTGGTATATGAAGAATGGCAAGAAGCCAAAACGTAAAACGGACAGGGAGAAGCGACGTCACCGACATGAAGATGAAAACGACTCTCAGGACGTCGAAGCCAACTATCACAAGCACGATCCCCACAACGCTAATTGGTGGGTCGATGTCGGAACCAGCAAGCACAGACACCGACAAGATCGATACCACTGATTAGATTAGGTTGGACATGTTGCTCTCAGAAATTCTGAGAATACCTAAGTTTTTACTCAGAAGAAATGATAATGGTGCATGCGAGATCACCACTATCAGTTGACTGAAGATACTGTATACATTCTTTGAGCCGGGTAGTTCTGCTAATTTTGCTCTACAAATACTATTCTTACGGCCAAATATGGGGAACGCTGGTGGTCGTTTCGTGATGCCTCTATCACTGCAATAGGAGACGAAAACGCAGGACGACGTGGTCTGGGGGTGCTGGCTTTGCCAACTCGAGATCGGTAAACAGTCCAGTCCCACCTCGTATGTATAATGATGCAGCTTAGTGACGTGACTGATGAACGGACAAACGGCCGAAGTCGCGAGAACGAAGTGGAGAAAGACAATAACCAGCATACCAATGAGTCTTCATCGCAGGTAGCAAAGCATACTCAAGTGGATACGGTTCCTGTATTGCCACCGACACTATCCGACATTGATTCCACACCCCTGCCTACAGAAAATCTCGTCACAAAGTCCTACCTCGTGGATAAATCCCAGAAGAGATCTCAAAGGAGGAAAATCTCCGTCTTCTCCGGGTTAATGGCCCAACTGCTCATCCGCGACCTCCCGTTACTGCGTTCTCCCAGGTCGATCCAGGCGATGGAGTGGAGAGCACGTATCAATTTCTATCTCACGAATCCTGAGGAATCTCGTATCGGTTGGCGACTGCATCAGATCTTGATGCTGGTGCTTTTTTTTAATGTTGGAGTCATGGCAAGTGAAACTCTAGACGGACCGCGATACGGCAGCTCCGATCCCGATTTCTCTTACATGCTTAGCGAGACTTCTTACAATGCTATAGAAACCTTGTTCACCTTGCTGTATGTCGTCGAGTTTCTCGTACGCTGGTCCACTGCGCCAAAGCAAGAACAGTTCTGGAAATCAGTATCCACGTGGATACGTCTCCTGGCTGCCGTAGCAGCCCTTCCAAAGCTGGCTGCACTTGTTATGGGGGCAGATACTCGACAAGCAGAAGTAATCATTTATAACTTACGTATCCTCCGCGCAGTTCGATTAATCATCGCAGCTTACGCTTTCGTTGGAACCAAAGTGCTTTTCCGTGCAGTAGCAGACGCCATCCCACCGCTGACAATCACGGTAAATATTTTGCATACATGACGGACTGGATCAAGTTTCAAGCTAACCATATTGACTTCGTTTTACTTGTTATTATCAGCTTTTCTTCTTAATCACGGTTGTGATGGTGTTTGCGACTGCCATTTTCTACGCTGAACCATGCTATGATCTACAAACCTGCACATTCACGGATATCTTCAATACTGGATACTTCGTCATGCTAACGTACGTTGACTAACCAAGTGCTTTTTTTACTGATATTTAGTACTGATAATATTTCTCATTGTGTTTTTATTTCTTTTTAGTGTTGCCACCGTGGGCTATGGAAGTCAAGTGCCTTCGATGCACAACGCCGGATCTCTTTTACTTGTGTGTATGGTGATGATTTTTGGCACGATATACTTCTCCATGCCTTTAGCGATTGTGGGCATTAAGTATGAGCTGGCGTGGAAAGATTACGACGAGTATGTGAAGACTTTAAAGCAGGACCAGAGCGTGCCGATTAGCCCTTCACGCAGGAAATCTTCTTCAAAGCTGTCAACTCAAATCTCTCGACGAGATATTCTCAACTCGATCACCGGAGCAAACAACGAACCGGACGATACACTGCAAAAGATTGACGCACACATCATCAAATACGCGAGTTCTATTACATGTGATCGGTTCTACAAGTTATCACAAGGGATACTAGATGCCAATTTTGCGCTACAGTGCATTATCAGCCCTCCAGAGAACGGGTTCAACCCTCCGATGACTCTTGAAGCTGTGACTCAGACCACAAAACGACGCAGCGATGAAGCCTCGCATGCCCTAGATGGCGTCATGTCAATAATCAAACTGCACTCACGAGTTTGTGCTGAAGCTCATGAACTGGTGCAAGCGACTCTCGCGTTTAAAAACCAAGAAAACGATTTGGATCGCTTCATGTCGAGCGGTAAATTCATTCGTAAGGACGCGCACGGCACGCGCAGCACCACAAGGATGAGTCGTGCTAAAGGGAAAATTGCGGCAATAGGCTCCAAGGCGATGAAGGCGATTTCGCATCACGATCGCCATACAGATATGAACAACTTACGAGCTCAGATTTGGAACATATTCGAGTATCATCAAGATATCTGGCAGGCGCGGATGGTCAACAAAGTGCGAATGATATCCGTCCTGCTCAGTATTGTGATGTTTTACTTACAAACAACACCAGAGCTGCAGAAAACGGGGCTGCAGACGTTTCTGTGCCTTCGAAATGTTCATGACTACTGCGCGAGATACCATGACCCAGGATGCTATGTGTTTAAAGAGGTTCCTTCGTCAGGATCCAGGATTTCAGTCGAAGTAACAAGCCAGCATTTAGATCTCCACTGCTCCATCGGTGACCCCGACGAGACGTGTTATGGATCGGGTGTAAACTTCGCGTCGGATAAATTCCCCCTTTCGTGCAGTGACGTGTTTCCGTCGAAACCTGGTGTCGAACATGTATGCAAGAATCGGCTGTGTAACCCTCCGGTACAGTTTCTATTCGACATGGAGCCGTACTGGATCTACCTCGAGTTCCTGTTCGGATTGTTATTTACTCTGGAAATTGCGTTACATGTGTACTCTCACCCGGTACGACGCCATCTTTGGGGGGACATCCGATTCATCGCGAATATTCTCGTTCTACTTCCGTTTTACGTTGAAATTGTGGAGATATTAATCGGAGAGTGGCCAACGTACTCGGTTGTCCCAGCCATGCCGTCGTTCTTCACAGCCATTCGATTTCTAAAAAGTCTACGCATTCTCAAGCTGGGAACTCATATTCCTGGTGCTCGCGTATTGATCAGGACGGCTCAGCGAGTCACAGAAAGGCTTGCAATCCCGGTAAGAATTGGTGTTTGTCTACACTACAATCCCCGTCTTTACTTTCCCTATATTTATTTATTTTTATTGTAGCTTTTCTTCTTGTTCTTAGGTTGTGTAGTCTCAGCGGCCGTATTTTTCGAGATGGAACGGGGCACTGAGTGCTTCGTTGGAACTCCGTGTATGTGGTGGCATAAAAACGTTTTAACACCCGAGATGGCAGAAGGTTTGCCGACTGGCAAGCGTGTACTAGTCCAGAATACTTTAATGTCCACTATCACGGATATGCTGCGATCAACTTGGTTCTCGCTTGTAAGTTTTACGACCGTCGGCTACGGAGATTTGCATCCCAGAACATCTCTTGGAAAATTGATAGACGTCGTTGGGATGATCTTCAGCTCGTGTTACACTGCTATGCCGCTTACTCTGGTTGGCGGTCAGTTCTACATCTGCTATGAGCTTCATGCCCAAGAAGAGAGGATGAAGAAGGTAGCATTTCATCTCGAAATCGATATGTTCGTTATAGCTACTAACCCTGTCATAATTTTGATATTTTACCTAGGAAAGAACACAAGCACGAATCAACCCTGGAAATCCGGGTACACGGCCAATACTTCAGATGCGGTCGGGGATTGATGAGTCAATAATTAGTCGAGATAACTCACCCGAACGTCAACAAGTGGATTCCAGTGGGACCCCAGCAATCGAAGAACCCAACGCACTACGTTTAATGTCGACTCTCGCCTTGTCACCCCCCACTAGCGCTCGAGACGAAGAGCTGACCACAACGCAACCGTACACGCGTTTAACCGAAGCGGAGATCATCAACCATTTCTTCCTTATGCAGAAAGTATTTCACGAAACGATTAAGGATATTAGTCTCCTCAATCAACTGGGAATGGAGCGAGTGAACACAATGAGGAAAAAACTAAGTGAAGCGTCGACTCTGCTTGCAGACGTGAGACGACGCGAAGAAGTGATCGAGACCAAGATCGCGGAGAATATGAACTTTTGTGTGGTAAGTTACTACTTTTTTAATAGTAATATTCGCTAACCTTGTGCTTGATTAACTTATTCAGACAGCATGTTTAAGCTTTGCCGGGATGGTTGAGCGCATTATCGGGACAAAACGAGCTCAGAAGCCGCTGCCGTCTTCCGGTCACACAAACGCTTTACTGGCCGCTGCAGACGTGACGAATGAGTTGCTGCAGTCGGTTAAGTCGACTAACAGCAGGAGGAGTATCAGTGGCAAGTTTCCGGATGGGATGCCCAGACTCCAGGCGAAGCATACGTTCAAAAGGATGGCCACGGTATCGAAAGTGTTGGCTGGTCCGCAAAATCGATCAGGAAGAGCTAACGCAAAATGGGCCGAGTATACTAACAACCAAAACCAGCCCCAGCCCGAATAGAAAAATACAAAACTAGCAGCTTTTTGTTGCTGCGTTTTGAATTGAATCACGTGAAGTTACGACGTTCAAAAATTTGCTGTTCAATCCTCAAAAATTCTCCGTTCGATTCCGTTGCGTGTGATCGTTCGCTTCAACTTGTGTATGTGGCCACGTGATGGCTAGCAGTAAAGGAGTGTCTTCGCAACGTCACAGCTCTACAAATTGGCAGCTAGAGCCGATGAAAATCATGCTGTGAGCTTAGTACTCTTCGTACTTCCCATCGTACTCCTCATCGTCACCCTCAGCTGTCTCGGCCGATACCTCCTCGTAGTCCTTTTCCAGAGCAGCAAGATCCTCACGAGCCTCCGAGAACTCACCTTCCTCCATACCCTCGCCCACGAACCAGTGCACGAACGCACGCTTGGCGTACATCAGGTCGAACTTGTGGTCGATGCGAGAGAATACCTCAGCAATGGCGCTCGTGTTCGAGATCATGGCCACAGCACGCTGCACACGGGCCAGGTCGCCACCAGGCACAACAGCCGGAGGCTGGTAGTTGATACCGCACTTGAAACCCGTAGGGCACCAGTCCACGAACTGAATGGTGCGCTTGGTCTTGATGGTGGCCACAGCAGCGTTCACGTCCTTGGGGACGACGTCACCACGGTACATGAGGCACGTGGCCATGTACTTGCCGTGACGAGGGTCACACTTGGCCATCATGGAGGTGGGCTCGAAGGCGCTGTTGGTGATCTCAGCCACCGACAGCTGCTCGTGGTAGGCCTTCTCGGCCGAGATAACCGGAGCGTACGAGCTCAGCATGAAGTGGATACGCGGGTACGGCACCAGGTTCGTCTGGAATTCATTGATATCGACGTTCAAGGAGCCGTCGAAACGGAGCGACGTGGTGAGCGACGAGATCACTTGAGCAATGAGACGATTCAGGTTCGTGTAGGACGGGCGCTCAATGTCAAGCGAGCGACGGCAAATATCGTAGATAGCCTCGTTGTCCAGCATCACGGCCACATCCGTGTGCTCCAGAAGCGCATGTGTGGAAAGCACCGAGTTATAGGGCTCCACGACAGCCGACGACACGAGGGGCGACGGGTAGATAGTGAAGCCTAGTTTGCTCTTACGACCGTAGTCGACCGAAAGGCGCTCGAGCAGGAGCGAACCAAGACCGGAGCCGGTACCGCCACCCACGGCGTTGAAGACCATGAAGCCTTGCAGACCTGTACAGGCGTCGGCCAGCTTACGGACGCGGTCCAGCACCACGTCGACGTACTCCTTGCCGATCGTGTAGTGGCCACGAGCGTAATTGTTGGCGGCGTCCTCCTTGCCTGAGATGATCTGCTCCGGGTGATACAGCTGGCGGTACGTACCAGTGCGCACTTCGTCGCAGACGCTGGGCTCCAGGTCCACGAACACAGCGCGCGGCACGTGCTTGCCGGAGCCTGTCTCGGAGAAGAAGGTGGAGAACGAGTCGTCCCCGCCGCCGATGGTCTTGTCGCTGGGCATGGTGCCATCCGGCTGGATGCCGTGCTCGAGGCAGTAGAGCTCCCAGCAGGCGTTACCAGTCTGAATGCCGCCCTGGCCCAAGTGGATGGATAGGATCTCGCGCATTGTGGGAGGATGAGGAGTGTTGGTCTTGACGTCGAGAGGGGCAACTTGGACAATGAACCTTATGAATTGATTGACGACGCCTTTTTGGCTGCTGTCACAAAATGAGGAGATGATGAACGACTTTTTTTCGCGTCTGTCGGAGAGGTGCTTTTCTAGCAGCGTAGGGCCACCACCGGCTCATGCTGGCGTTTAAGCCTGACACTGTGGAATAGATGCGAGGAGTGTTGAACAGGAGTGAAATTGAACTACCGACGGGGTAAGTTGGCTTCACAGACTTCATGTAGATGCTTTTAAGTTCATAGCAACAGTAATGCGATCTAGCTTTGATGTCGTGATTCATGCTATTGTGTGTGGAGCTACTGTAGCCATGTGGTGGCAACGTCTTTTTTATCGCTGCTTGTGCCCATACACAGTGCATGCTGGAATGCCAGTCAGGGAACTCAGTTTGGTGGCGCATTTTGTGCACGTACAGTACTGTAACTTATTGCTGTACCACGGAAACCGGTCGGGCTGTATGGTATACCGGTTGGTGCGGTACAATCAGAACGTTTGTGTTTGCCACACACTTTAGTTTTAATCCACACAAGATTCGTGCCTCTGCGACGTGTGAAAGGATCGCAGTGAACAATTGAAGATGGACCTCGCACGCCACTAACCCTGCGTTGCATTTCTAAATCCGACCACGCTCGCTACAATGGCTGCCAGCTTCAGCGACGAGCGCTCGCCATTGCTGCGCCCAGGCGTACAACGCATTGGCCGTCGCACGCGCCTCCTCGTGAGCGGTTTAGCACTGTTGCTGCTGTTTGCTGGGGGCGCGGCGTGCGTCGCCATTGTCCTGCGACTGCTACGACCTGAAGTTGGATCGACTATCACTCCGCTGGTTCTGGCTGAAGAGGTAAATCAGTGTGACTACCGTCTATTAATAGCTCAGAGTTTGATCAAGTTGTTGTTGTAGTACGACGCCATCATCATTGGAGGCGGCCCGGCGGGCTCTGTAGTGGCCAAACTGCTGAGTGATGATCCATGGAGACGCGTGCTGCTTATCGAGGCTGGCAACGCGTCACAGACTCAACTGGGTGGCAAGGTGGGGCGACTAGAGACTGGGCAACAGATGGAGGGAGACAATTAACGGTAATTTATGCTGCAGGACGCGATTCCGTCGCCACTCAACACGAAAGAATTGACTCCGTTCGACGTCCCGTTCTACTGGACCAACGTGGCTAACACTCCATCACTGCATTGGGCGTATCCAGATGTGAACGTGGCTAAGGCACTGGGCGGATGTGGCATCCACAACGCCATGCTCTACGGTACGTATTCTAACATGCATTCTTTCAAGTCTAGTACTTATTCTTTTTGTATCGGTTAGTGCGAGCATTACCGTCGGATCTGGAGCGATGGAAGATGGAAAACTGGACGTGGGATCAGGCACTGGACATTTACATGTCAATCGAGGACTTTGACGGGCCCAACTCGAGCTATCACAGCACCCAGGGGTTTATTTGGACCAGTCCACCTTCATTAGAGCTGGACATGTCCAAGGAGTTCATTGAGGCTTGCCAGGACTTGGGAATCCCTCGTACTACGGACTTTAACGCACCCGACGGACGATACGGCGCTGGGTACTACCACTTTAACACGCGTGATGGTGTGCGTGAAAGCGCGGCCAAGGCGTTTCTTGGACCAATTTTGGACAGCAAGACGGCGGAATCTACGCGGGAAAACTTCCGCTTGATGCTGGACACGACAGTCACGGTGTGTGGGTTGCTGCCACGTATTGCGAGGTACATTGTGACGTCTAATGCTTTGCCTGACTTATAGAGAATCGGCATAAATGAAGACAACGTGACTGAAGGGGTGGAATTACGCTTCGGGAACGGCACAGGACAGTTGATTCGCCTTGCTGATCACGGAGAAGTCATCGTCACGGCCGGTGCGATTAATACGCCAAAGATTTTGATGCTGTCCGGACTCGGCCATCAAGATACACTTAAGAAGGCTGGCCTACCGTTGAAGAAACACTTGCCTCGCGTTGGAATGAACCTGCAGGACCATCCCGTGATTGGGATGGTATTCGAATACAAATCTCCACGAGTCGTCGACCTCAAGTAAGTGCCCTATTTGCCATCGCTTAGATGTGGTTTCCTCCTCGTCTGACAGTCTTGTGATACTCGTGTAGAGCGGATCTGGACTCATACTTCAAAGCCACGAACGCCAAGCACAGCAACGCATCCAGTTTCGGTTTATTCGGCTCTGCTGGCCTCAGTGCTGGAGCGTTCCTGATCCCTCCAGGAGCGACACTACCTGAAATCCAGCTTACTCTGTTCCCTCGAAAGTCGGAGCCGCACATGTCGAACAGCGCGGGCCTTGACCACAGGACTGAAGTAGTCGTAACCATCGCACTACTGCATCCTCTGGCACGCAGCCGCGTGGTGCTGATTCACGACGGGGATGATGCTGTTGACGACAACGACATCGATGACCACTTAATCCCACGCATCGTGTCCGAAGTTCCAGAGTCCAAACCAGAACATCTTCGACACGGTGACGTCTGGAAAATCTCATGGGCGGTTGGAGTGGTGCGAGAAATTGCAGCAAAGCTCGGTAAGTTTGTCGCGGCGTTGAACCAAAGATACACGACCAACTTATTGTATCTTTGAACAGGTGAAAGGAATTTAATTGGACACGAGATCTCCCCCGGTGCTGACATCACGTCTTCGAAAGGTATGTTAAATGTGACTCGACTCGATGGTAGCATATAGATGACGTGCGTGCTTGTGTTTACAGACTTGAACGACTGGGTGTTCAACAATGTATTCCGCAATTCGCATTGGGTTGGAAGTGCCTCCATGGCAGCTTCAGAGGAAGAAGGTGTCGTTGATAACCACCTGCGCGTGTTTGGCGTCCAAAACCTTCGCGTAGCTGACGCATCCGTAATCCCGCTTATTCCAAATGGCAACGTGCACTCGACTGTAGTGATGGTAGCAAACCGGGCCGCACAAATTTTGCGTGAAGATGAAGCAGAATATCGACGCCATCAAGCCGCACCTTAATGGCAAACACTTACTTAGGTATGAACAAGCTCAACATCCCTGGGAATTTCCTCGTCACTTTCTAACTTTGCTTCTCACGACAAAAAACAATGTACTCGGTCTGATCGTATGCGCCACGTATGTTGCCGTGGCGGAGGCTTCTTCCGGCACTCAACGATCTCATCGCTAAAATCCATTGGCTAGCTGACGGGGATGAAGGTGCCAGCCATCGAGGCTCTTAATTAACGCCACCGCGGACGCAAAGCCGAAGCTTTCACGCTCGCACGTTGATGAGGCGTAATATACAGCTATGAGCTTTATCGCTTGCAGTACTGGGAAGTGTACACAACCAATTCAACCAGCTATCTCCTTGCAGATCGCAAGTGTACAGAGCTCGGAAAAGAGCTACAAGACAACAAAGGACGAAGTTATGCTGATAATGGATCGGAAAGCTAAGTAGATCAGCACTTTTGCTTTTTTTATCGTTGCTAGGGCGATAGATGCCGGCAGTGAAAGAACGACTTTGAACTCATTGCTACTATTTGGTTCTGTAAGTGGCGACTCATGCTGCTGTAGTAGTATTCGTAGTGCTCAAGACACGTGAACCAACGTACGCCTTAAGATGAACCTTAATACTGAGCACTGCTCAAGACGCGTGGACCGACGTACGTCTTAAGATGAACCTTCACAAACCAACCCTTGCTATAAGACTAAGCCGCTGAGCACGCCCGGACACCAACTACTTGACTGACTCACATATTCAGCCCACTTTTCGGCCTGAACTCCTTGTACACGTCAGGGTACTTGTTAATCCAGCGGGGGTTCTTGACCTGATAGGCTGTGACAAGCTTATACCATAGTGTGAACTCGCCGGACTTATACTCATTAATATAACGGTTACTGTCCTTCTCGAGTTTCAACACTTTGTATGCCCGGTTAGGATCGACACCTTGCTTCACAAGCTTCTCCACGGCATTATCCAGCTCCACCAGCATCGCTTTCAAATGCAGCTTTGTCGCGAGAGACTTGTCACCAAACCACTTCGACGTGGCTGTACCAAGCCTCTTAATGGATAATGGGATTGCTGCCCTCTCTTCGTCGACAGCGTCGGTGGCCTGGTTGTTCGTTGCAATTGTTCTCAGCGACCGTCCGCCTCTCAGTTCCGTATCGGCAGCATCCGTCGATTGGATGAACTGGGGTGTACTGGCTGAGGTAGAACTGCTACTGGCGAGCAGGGTGGCCACAACCAGGAAAAATAATAGTGTGAAGTAGACACGCATGGACGATGGTGGTGGTGCGGCTGCCGAGGAGAAGTGCGTGTGTTGTTTGCAGCTCTGATTGTGTTGTGAAGAAGGCACATCAACGACGCAAATATCCGGCACCACTGAATGCCACCCTCCATAGTAATTCCCCGTCCATTTCACAAGACGCCGTGTCATAAAACACACGAAACGACAAAAAATACCAAAAGGCATTTGGAATACAAAGACCAAGTGTGACAACTGAATTTGATTGGCTGCACAGTTGTGAATATAAATTGCACGACTTTGTCTGCCGGACTTTTGTGTCTGCCGGATATTTGCGTCGTTATCTGTAACGCTGAGTATATCGTTTCAAATAAAATACTGTACGGTGTCTCTACACCCTGACGTATCGTGATTACTGCCAACGGGCAGGCCATGACAATGTCATTATGACATTGTCAGTGACATCCGTGGGAGAATCCTATCACCAAACCAAACGCAGACCTTCCTGCGCATTTACGTTAAGGGTTATGGATAGCAGGAGTTATGGGTCCTCAAATTGTTTCGAGCGAGTCGGCCATCACCGGCGTTATCCGTAGAAAGAGAAAAAAAGTCAAACAGGTCTGGTACAGTAAACAAATACCAAGTATTATTACATGTAAAATACCTGAAGTTCTCGGATGCCAGCTGTACGGTGGACACGCCTCTTTCCAGGAAAGTTTGCTGGGTAAAGCTGGATGGACAGCCGCACCATTTCAGGAGAAATTAAATTATATAAGTAGATTGCGGGCACTTTTGCAAACCTAAGTAATCGTTTGCATCTACTTAAAGTAGATCATAGGTTCTAACGAAAAGCACATCCATGCCAACAGGCGTCACTACAAGCGACACCTGAAATGATTTAAGAATGATTCGGGCTTGGTGCACAGGGTGGTTGTTATTGAGGCTTCTCTGACTGCAATGGCCACATTTCTTTGAAGTGGCGATGCCGAAGTCCACACTTCGGAGGCACTTGCATTTCGGCAGTCTGCGTGAATAGTAAAATGTTTGTGGTACTCTCGACTCTTGGTTGTTACCGTTGAATTTTATTGCATGGAGGTGTGTACTTGTTTCAAGAATATATTTACTATACACTCGGGCGACGTGGATGAGTCGCTAGAGAATGGTTATTAGAGTTCATGCAGCTAGCACGTAACACAATGTACCCCACCCTTAAATTAAAAGAATACATTGACTACAAGAACTTTCGCCGTCATGAAGCCATGCACCTCACCCCCAGACGGAGTTTAAAGGCATTGTTTTGTTTCCTAAAGTAGAGCCTAAAGAGATGGATGATGGTATACCAAATAGAAAGCCGTGTGCTCAACCCTTAAGCCCGGCTCACATGACGCGAACATGTCTAGTTTTTATATATTTAAAAAGTAAATGTGTTGACGAGATGCGGGTCGGTCGTTGCAAACATGCCTACGCTGCGAAATTCAAGTACGGTATACTGAATAATGTCGAATTCCTATTCCTAGCTAAAGAACAAGCAACACACCCAGTCCGTGCTCTTTTTCTTTTGGTCATAAGCTCAGTGCAAATTTAGCTGAATCTACTTATTAATATATGTAGATGCAGACGACTACTTACGTTTTGCGAAATTACCCTGAATCTACTTATATAATTTAATTTCTCCCATTTCAGGCATCCTCCGCTTTTTACTGACAGTCATGTTTGGCTGTATTTTATCATAAAACAGCAGCTGAGATAAAAAAAAATGGGGATGTCTGCCGCGCATCGTAAATCACGAAAAAGTGCATACATTACCCGAGCAGCTCGTCGCAGACAGCTCCACTTCTGTTAATACTATCTACCAGACTTTGGCTAGTTAATTCAGCGATCATCTAACTTGGTATTCCCAGGCATCGAGCACTGCGAGCTCCATGATGCGGTGTGTGACACACCGCATCATTTCCCGATCATCGAGATTCATACCATGCGCAGAGTCTGCTGTCTGCGGCAGGGACGTTGCTTCTGCCACAGGTTATTTTTGTACTCCACACTATAGCAGTTGTAAAATAGGACAAATCCTTGGCTCCTAGTTTAATAATCTTTTGTGTGAAGAATTTATCGGGAAGTAAAAATGGATGGTATGTTATCAATAGAGGTTTCGAGTGCATCAAGGGTGAAGACACGGTGTGAGTTGACCTCCAACACCAGCCTATGACTGGATAGGATATATATAGCGCAACGGACCTGTCTGCAAACATGTACAGACAAACCCTTCCGTAGTCATAGCTCCGGGAACCAGCATTTTATTCCTAGTTAAGGGTATTCCTGTCGTGGGGTGGCTTAGCCAGGTGTACCTTCAAAATGGTACATTTTCAAAAGCCAACTGAGCACGCGCACGCTACCATTCATTTCATTTCTTGCGTTTGCGGTCCTCCCGGAATCTCCCTCATTCTTCAATTGAGCTAGTGCCACCAAGATGCCAGTCGAACCAAATTAACCCGCATCACACTCACCAACGCCAAGCGTTTGCAAATTTGCCAGCATCATGCCGCCCACCTCAACCTGTCAAAACAACAGCTAGCCGAGTGGGCTCACTCAACCTTGTCGCTGCCGCAGCGGCCATCTCAAGGGATAATCTCTAAGCTACTGAAACGTGATGGAGGGTATGGATCTTGACACCGTAAGCTTGACGGAGCGGAGGGAGGGCAGCACTCTGGGCGAGACCGGAGCAGAGACTGGAAACCACTTGAGGGGTAGAACGAAGATTCGAAAGTGATTGATTGAGGTCTTTAGCTCGCTAGCCTTATCGCTACTCTAGACCTACTGGATACACACTACTTGATTCTTTACTGGATACCGACTTACCTCAGCCAATCAGAGAGCGCCACGTCGAAGCCCATCTTGTACCTACAATCTTGTACCCACAGGTGGCGTAATCGGCGGTGGCGTAATCGGCGTGGGTTCGGATTGGACTGGTTCGGGCTAACCGGTTTACGGTCAATAACCGATACCAAACCGGTAACCTCAATACCCTCAATAAAACGTAAGAAGGCTCTGGCAAGTCAAGGTTTTTAAAAGGGATACTGCGGAGCTGCTGAACTACACGAACAGCGCCAAGGCATGGATGTCACGGGCGATTTTTGCCAAGTGGCTCAGAGATATCGACACAAAGTCCAGAACACAGCACCGCAAGTGCTTGCTGATCATCGACAATGCTACTGTTTATGGAGGCTACGACGCTGATACACTTATAATCGTCGAAGTGGCGTCCCTACCGCCAAATACTACCAGTAAACGACAGCCTCTTGACGCTGGAATAATTGTTGCATTCAAGCAGGGCTACCAGCGCCGTCAGGTTCAGCACGCTCTTGATCAGCTTGAAGCCGACCCAGTGATGGACATGTCGAAAGCGACCAAGGTATACAAGATTGATGTTCGCCAAGCGGTGTTATGGAGCATCGACTGCTGGAACTCCATGCCTCCCTCGATATTTGTTAAGTGCTGGAGACACACTGGTCTACTAGATTGTTATGCGTGTGAATACAGTGAGTCAGAGGAGGAATACCCCGTAACCGACGAGCTAGCTGCAATGCTGTCGCGCTTACATGCGTCCGATCCGATGTCGGTGGCGGACTGCTGAATCCTCCAATGAGAAAGTGTACGACGACCCCACCGATGAAGAGTTCTGCGGGGTCGAAGTGAAGGACGTTCCCGTGAGTGATAACTCGATGGGTACATCCGAGGATACTGGAGGCGAAGCAGAGGATGATGGTGTAGAGCTTGATGCTGCGGATATTAAGGAACACCTCAAGTGGATTGCAAAGCTGCTTATTCGAGCAGATTCAACGGGCGTGTCGGATAGAAATGTACAGGGGCTTAGAGTGATGCAGAGAGAGCTACGAGACGAGCTAAGCAAGGAGGAAGGGTGCAAGTAGCAAATATCCTTGCTTGTCTACTTTGGGCGTGCTTCACAAAAGTGACTTTACCATAGTTAAGCGCCTCATAATAGTCATTTTGGGTGATTTTGTACTCCATATTACAAGGGAGAGGTGAGAGGTAATTTTATCTTAGGCTTGTATACTACTAGACTTCGGGAACCGATAATTTATTCCTGTCGGCGGGTATTCCAAGAGTAGGGATTCATACGGAAGGGTTTGTCTGTAGACAAGTTCGCTGGTACACATACGTATTATCACGTGTCGTGAAATGTAGCGTCGTGCCAGCCACATGAGTAGGAAATAAATGAGCTGTCGCGTTTAGTGCAGCTACACAGGAGCCAAACGTTTTCCATCCTCAAACGTAGCTAATACTTAAAACATGAAGTAGTACAGAGTCGTATGAAAGAGTTGGTGGAAGTGTTAATGATGACTAAGTATAATAATCGGACGAGCCTTGCTAGTGCGGCATGGGCATAACCAGACAAGGCATCGATTATTTATACTAACAGTAGTAAAAAAAAAGTCATGCATACATATTATCCAATGCAACTTGTCGCTCCTGTAGGCCGCTGTTCGGTGTAAGATGCCGTGTAAGTCTCACCTCAGAGAGGCGTCCGACAGCTCCTTGCGTGAGCTTAGCCCCTCCCCCCGAAACGCACACACACAGGCCGCATTTTTATAGCCATAACCTGGAGTCAACTCTTCTTGGGTTGCACAACTAGTAGTTCTCTTTGTTCGACTTGTACCTGTACGTAAGAGCAATGTACGCATCAGCATTTAGGATAGCATACGCACAACACACACACTGCAGTCAGCGGATTCTCGACCGGAGCTGGACAGACCGCAGCTAGACACCTCGCTACTCGTCCGCGCGCTCTTCAGTGTCTTCACCACGTCTGCAACTACCCCCCCTGCGTCCGCCCGACACCAAGTTCATTGCGCGGACGTGTCGGGCTGGTGCCCTCCTCTTCGCAAATGTTCTACTGATTGTTTTAATAGGCTCTTCCCAGCCACAGATAATAAAATTTGAGAAGGTTCCGTATTTTACCCCGCCGAAAATAACTTCTCCCACAAACTAAATGACGTGCGACACAATCTGATTGGTTGAAAAGCGAAATGGCCCAAACAAGTATTGGCACAAGGTTACAGTACTGTATTGCCAAATTATATTCATCGTGCTTGCACGGACGAAGCAAAAGTGTTGGCACAAACAAGCGTACAAGTGTCCCAAAATTTGATACACCCTACCAGTACAAGCGAGGACGACAGCTCTATCATTGTGGAGATAACCGCAACAAGCTGGGCTTCACTTCAGCTTTCTCTCTCAAAAATCTCTCAGGTGATATAGGAGAACCCATGGACCTACCTACAACAAGTAGGCTTTACAGCGCAGCCATCGCCGCAGTCAGGTTTGCGGACCAGCGACTAGAGAGCCGGACGCGGACAGACTATAACGGCAGTCTTAAGCGTTTCAAAGCATTTTGCGAAAAGGAAAGCTACCCCGACCCGCTCAAGAATCACTTTGTTGAGCTTCCAGGTGTTGTTGCGGCGTACATCAGCCAGCTTGCAACTTCCAACTCTAGTCAATGGCCTGCCGAGAAGCTGCGCGCCGCGCTAAGCTGGCACTACGCGAAGCCGGAGATGCTTGCAAGAGGTCACCCTCACGACCGATGGATCGTAGAGAAGGCTTCCGACGGAACCCTTGTACCGAGAGGAAATCCAGCCCGTTCGGCCACCATCACTCAGATCCTTGCTGGCCTCAGCAAAGCAAAGAAACGTGAAAGGACCCCCAAGCGTGCGTCGCCAATGTCCCTAGTAATGTTGACGAAGATGGTTGCCTTCTTAGACGCTGACGCGATGTTCAACGAGACCATGCGGGTATGGTTTTCAGCCGTCTGTTCGCTCTGTTTTTACGGCATGTGTCGTATCAATGAAGTTCTCCTCATGAAGAAAGGCGATATCCAGCTCGGACTTAAGCGTAAGTCGCGCATAAACGACAAAGAGATCCAATTCGGATGTTTTACCATCCGCGACCGAAAAACGGACCATGACCCACTTGCAAGTCAGGCCTATTCTCTTCACCATCTTCCAAAAGAAGCAGGCAGCTGAGGCATTGATACATATCGAAAGGAGATTCACGTTGGCGCGTACAAAACTATAACACAAGTGGAATGACAGTGACTACGTCTTCCCATCGCTGGCGAAAATTCCGCGCGGTACCTCAAAAAGACGACGGTGTGGAACTAGCATCGAGGTAGGGGGTATTTCCTTCGCAAACATTGCCGTGAAATGGGGAACAGCAATGTCGGACCGCAACTTTACGCAGGTATTGAACAT
This sequence comes from Phytophthora tentaculata, assembly GCA_033557915.1. Taxonomy (NCBI): domain Eukaryota; phylum Oomycota; class Peronosporomycetes; order Peronosporales; family Peronosporaceae; genus Phytophthora; species Phytophthora tentaculata. Next base: position 6,461,780 of record JAUCEA010000009.1, read on the forward strand.
TGTCGCTGAGGCTGCTGGGATCAGTCGAAATCTACTCGGCGATGAGATTTGGTTTACTTCGCATTGCATTGCTTTCGTCGGGGCGGAGCTCAGTATAGATTTATGTTTGCCCCCGAGAAGCGTAGGTCGCTAAAGCTTGTGAAGTGGTGGGCAGGTTGGGCTCCGAGTGAAAAAGCGGAAACCGTAACGAGATATCTCCTGGACGACGTGCTTGATCAGGAAGAAAACCAATTAGGAGACTCGTTGGCGCCCGATGCTATATCCTGCGCAAGTGCGTCGCTAGAGAGCATCAGAGACATCGATTACGGTTGCTCTCAAGCTGAGATTGAAGATTTCGATCAAGTTCAGCAACTTCCAACGAGCCCAAGTGGTGAGTACAGTACGTCAGAGGTATCGTCAGGTGCTGTCGATGAGCTAAAGGTCATGCTAGAAGGACTGCGCGATATGGTGAAAAGCATTTCTGACATTCAAGTATCAATAAATCAAGGAACGTGTGGCGATCGGACTGCTGTGGCGTCAGTAGCGGCATCCAACGACATGGGCGACAAGACGAGTCTGACATCCGAGCTTCCTGATGCTAAATCGTGGCGAGACTATGTTAGCCAGTATTGGAAAGGCAACCCATCATGTCACCAGTATCGCGCTGGTATTGATATGCTTCGTCACGAGCGAAAACGGCACCGATCACGACTATCGCGGATGAAGATAATCGCAGAATTTATTCGCGACAAATACAACAACGACCTGGACATGTTCGAGAAGGAGTTTACGGAGCTTGTCACGGGGGAGCTGACTGTAAACAAGATACTAACAGCTATTCGACGGCAACGGCGACAGTAGATTTTGTCCCCTGTTGTACTTGTCGTCTTCTATTATACTTGTCGTACTCTATTGTACATGTTATCCACTGTTGTACTTTTCGTCCTCTATTGTATCGTCCCTTCTCTGGATGCATGTCGTCCTCTAATGTACAGCCCTCTGTTGGATTTTCAACCCATCAACCGGAAGGTCACACAGTGCAATGGGTATAGAGGGTATTGTCGTCCACAATTGTACTGTCGTCTTCAACTGTAGTGTCGTCCTCAATTGTACTTACATTATTACTAAGTATAAAACGATTTGAATAAACATGTTTTTTTGCAAATGTATTGTTTACGAAGTTATGCACATCATGCAATCGTTGTATGTAAACACTTTAATCATCACCTGGGTGGTAATCCTCGTCCGAATCGCTTGACTCGCTGCTGAAGTCGCTTGGATGGTAATCGTCAACACTGTTGGAGTCGCTTCCCGCGGCGTCTCGTCCCTCCTCTTGCTCATCTTCATTTCCTTCATACTCGAATGCATAGTCGTCGCCATCGTAGACTTGGCGGGCTTCTTCTTCGTCCTCATCGCTGTCAACAAGGAGGGCCACGGGGAACGGAAATTTGCAGGCCGGACAGACTAGATCAGCGTTTCTGGTCCGGCCTAGGTACTGTCTGTTGTGCGCGACTAGACAATCGTAGTCCAACTTGTGGTCACACCGCGACCCTTCAAGCACTATCCTTTGGATTGTCTCTTTACACACGAGACACGTCGCTAGTGCAGGAACGTGCCTGACGACCACTGCTTCGTCGTCTTCCACCTCAACCTCGACTGGCGTACGACAATTACCACATCTAGGGTCATGTTGAAGGCTGTCCAGGATGCAGCGACGGTGGTACGGCTGTCGGCAGCTGTTTATACCACACACCCACACGGCACCACTAGTGTCGTCATCCCCATCGAGACGGTATAAACATATGGGACAATCTGTCACGCCGTCTCGAGGACGATTAGCGTTCGCTACGCGGTCTTCTGAAGGCGTTCCTTGAGCGATTTCTACAGGAGGTGTTTCCTCTTCGGCTTCAAGGACAGGTGTGGCGTCGATGTCGATTTCGTTCCAACCGAAATCAGCTAAGGCTAAAAGGTTTTCACCAGTCGCGTCATCGTCACTGACGGCTGCCTCCGTGATTTCGATCTTATCCACACTTATATCCCTGTTTACGGTTCCTTCGACACCTGTATCTGTGTTTACGCTCTCACCCTCGTCAGCCTCCATGATTATGTGGCCCAGTGGTATTGCGTTATCTAGGCCGTCATCGTCACCATCACTCTCTTGGAGTAGCTGCTCGATGCAGCTTGCCGCCGAGCCGTCTTGAACGCTGCCATCTCCGTGATTACGCCTACTGCGGTGCCATGCGGCGTCCCTCTCCCTTCTCGGGCTTGTGACACGCGGACGAGATGCTCAGCACGGTCCACAGGTGAATGGCACCGTGATGACCTCTGGTGACGCGCGAAATGATGTCGGTTGCCTCGAATCCACTGGCAGCAGTTCTCGCAGAGCTCGCAGGGTTGGTCCGGGAGACCCTGGCAAGGCCGTCACAGGTGTCGACGCAGGTTGTCGGGGCGCCCAAAGTCGTGAAGGCAGGTTTCACAGGTATACTCTCTAGAAGCATCCATTCTAAATAATAAAATAAAAATAATAAATTACGTCACACCAAATCTGACTCAATAAATTACACAGATTAACTGGTATTGTGTCGCACGTGCGCTTTCAGGTCGTCGCACCAGTAGAGCAGAGCACTTCGCGGTCGTTTGGATAATGAAGGTCATATTTTTCTGCTTGTGCGCAAGTAGCGATGCGGCTGGTGCGAAATGTATCCATCCACTCGTGGTCTGGGTCGGCCATAAAAAGACTAAAACCTTACCCTAAATATGATTCTTCTTTACATAGCTCCATACAAAAATATCTGATCTCATTGTATCTAATTAGCCTAACCCTTCATATATTCGCACACGCACTACGAAGTCCTGCTTCTCCGCCTGTGGCGTGAAGTGGCATAAATCTGACAGGTCGTGCCACAGGTAGAGAAAATCATATGTTTTCCACCTGTGGCAGCAGACAGTGTCTGCGCATGGTACGAATCTCGAGGATCGGGAAATGCCTGGTTTTTGTGTTGTCAGAGTATCACGATAATACTTCGTGATTGGCTATAATGCACTCGGTAACATGTATAGATGCCTCTTCATAAAATGATACAAAAAGCAGAAATATCGCTATTTAGAGTTTGTTAACTATGGACATTAGCCGTTTGGTCAGGTCTACTAAGTACGCCAGCTATAACATTTTCTCTCTGTGTCGTCGCTTCTTACCAAGCTTGTACCTGACAACACTTTTTCATCGGACGGAACCACGCACGGCACTTGACGGAAGGGAGAAACTAGGGAGCGTCGGTTGGGGGGGCGCCGGTGCAGAAAAATGACAATTACAATTCAAAATGAGCCTAGAGGCTGCTAAGGACCGACTTACATCATCCCATTTTCGAAAGGGACTATACAATGTCCGAGATTGCGGGATGACACCGACTCTATTTCACGTGACAACCCCCCCCCTCGTCCCGCTGAAGAGTTGTGTGGCGCGGGATGGGATACACAAATGGGATACAAATTAGTGGAGGGGTGACCTGGACGAAAGTACAACTTCCACGGGGGCGATAGAGTCACTATGATAAGCACTGTGTACTGAGAACACATGTCCTCCTACAGATGAACCTGTCTAAGATGAGCTCGTATATCGTGATATCCTGTAGTACTTGATAGGTTTTGATTCCACCGGACTGGTAGTCTTGCTTTTTGTATACTGCCTTGATAATACTGTTTAACTTGAAACTCGATACAATCTGATGGTAGGAAAAAAAACGGTCAAATGAGGTCAAAATCATAAGTTTTGGTTAGAATAAGGCCCGTTATTAGCCAAATTATGGCAAGTGGCCGGAGGCTTTGGCGGACGGCACCTTTTTTGTTAGATACCATTGTAAAATTGGCGGGCGGTGTTAGCGGATGACAGCCAAGGAAGGCAGGTTGACATCTAGTGCATTATGCAGACAGCCCTTTGATATATTAAATAAGCGAGTACGACAACAACTGTAATTGGTACCTTACTTCGTTATTTAATTTTCTTGCTCCATCTCCGACAGTTTTCACTCTGCCTCAGTAGTATTAGTAGAAGTTTTTCCGCCAGGCAAAGTAGATAAGGTAACCCGGGAAATCCCTCCTATTTATATAGGATACAAATCGACATGAAACCACTTGCCCGCCCATTCAAAGTGGGTTTCGTCGAAAAATAGCCTCTAAAAAGTCACAGTACAATGTAGAGACCTTGGGCATGTCTGACGTATCCTCAAATATTTCTATAAATTTCCATGTTTGAAGTATTTTGCTCGAATTCGGATAATGGGACATGTGTCCTAGAAGGACACGAGCTTCATCCCGCTGAGGCGGGATGATATAGTAAAGATATTCTGGGGGTTGCATCCCCAGGCCCCCGCATTAGAAAAAACATGTACCGCAAATGACATAAAACACACACAGAATCCACCTCCAAAAATGTTATCTTTACCCAATCAGATGTTGTCAAAATATGTGTTTTTGTCATGTGCTTACAAGCGAGCTCGCTGCACCGCAAAGCGGCGCAGTCAACTTGCACTCTCGCACTCCACCTTTTCATGTGAACTTCCCCACGAAAAAATATAATATTATCAACCCTGTCACTTTTTCTGAAGATCTTGCTTGTCGCCCGAAGAAGCTCGAAATCTAACCTGACGTTAATTTACTCTATCCGTCCTATTCGTTCTCTACCCCCACGCCCTTAAGACATTACGCCTCAGCAATAGTTAGGGAGGTCAGCTTCGCAGCCGTAGCACTTGCTGTGCTAAATGATGCTAGTGCAGTTCCTACATCGTGTTTTTTAAAGTAATAAAGAGTGCCGGTATATAATAAGCAGTTCTTTATTTAATAGTGGTTTAGTAGCGCCTAGAAGCACGCGACTTTTTAGAGAGAGGTTGACGACAACAGTGCCCTAAAATGTTGGTAATAACATCTGAGAACTGGTTTAGCCACAGTTTTAGTTTTGGAGTATGCTAGCTACCTAGCTCTCGTTCAGCCAAATGAAGGCTTTTTAAAATAAATAAAAATATAATTTCTTTTATATCAGATATTATCTCATGTCACACACTGGTCTTTACTGAATTAAGCTAGACTTGCCAGCCAAACATAATCCCGGATTTGCGTAACGTGACGGACAGACAGACAGACAGACGGACATTCATTTTATATTAGGATTTGGAGGGGAAAATCCATATTTTGTCATTTTCAAAAACTGAACGAAAAATGTGAAAAATATTTCCGAAATCTTAAGATTTTTCAAAAAGAAAATGCAATTTATTGTCATTTTCAATAAAATGAACAAAATATTTGCAAAAAAGTACCGACATCATGGGATTTGAAAAAACAATGTATTTAAAAATGTCCCGTAAAATGCCACAATTAGTCATTGAATGTGCACACAAGGTGGCATTTTCTCGAAAAAAAGATCGAAAATGCCGACTTTTGTCGTGTGTGCTGTTCTGGCATCTACGGTACTGGAGAGCGCACGGGTCTGTTCGACGAGGAGCTCACTACAGTCTACTAATAAGGAAAGGTTCACGCCCAATGAATCAAATGAGTTGTATTAGAAATTGAGTTTCTTTTCTGCACCGGCGCTCCCTAGTGTCACCCTTGACGGAATTCTAGCCGCATCCGCGTGAATGGAAAACTTTGCCATCCACTGAAGTCGCTCCTGAGCTGAAGCTCATCAGGACTCACATCTTCGGGTGTTTACCCAACATCCCACAAAAGGGGTTTCAAATCAACGGATTTTAAAACGTTTGTTCACGCGGTCGACATTTAAAACGTTTAGCACATTAAACATTCACTTCGATCATTAGCACTGCTAAAACAATATGTAATATTCATACGTCTTTGGCCACCAAGCGACAGTGTATCAGTGACCATACGAGCCAATCCTGAAGTAGTCATCGCCGCTCCAGCTTTAGATCTCTGTCTAGTTGATGACTTGATGTCTCGGTCAAAGAGCATCTCCACCGGTTGGAAAAACTTTCGGCAAATCTGGTGTTTGCCAAACATTTTCTACTAGCCTAGTTTTTAAGGTTACAACTATCCAAGTCTAGTTGCCTCGTACCTTCTAGTGTGTCGTCATGACACATCGTTCGCTTATCAAATTCTTGCTGTCTAAAAACCTCGATATCCATTCTGGATATCTTGCGGATGTTGGGCAAACAGCCGAAAGATGTGAGTCCTGATGAGCTTCAGTTCAGGAGCGACTTCAGTGGATGGCAAAGTTTTTCATTCACGCGGATGTTTCTCACCTAGACGAGCACACGTTCGCCCAAAGAAGCTGCCCAGCAACGTGAAAGACTACATCGACAAGTCATTCGGGGGCCTGGCCCCAGAATTTGCCGATCACTGACAATTAAGGGTCTCAGCCTCGCATGCACGACAACGGTCTCCACCCCAGCATCGAATACAAAGGAGTGATCATATAACAGCTAGTTTGGCCTCGGATAGTGCTGCATTCCAGCAATTGTCTGCTGATCACACAAAATACATGCAAACTTTGGAGACGCTACGTGCTCATTGCTTGGCCGAGATCGCGACCAATCTTTCCAATGCTGCGACAGCGGTAAACGTGCCAATTCCTTCCTCTACGACTCCGGTTAGTGACGACGTTGTTGACATCGAAATGGCCATCTATCTCTCTAATCTTGCCGAAGCGTCTGATTTACGGCTACCCGATTTCATCCGGCTAATACGGGGTCAGACTGCGGACGACTCGCGTCCTCACAAGGACCTAAAATCACCACCAACTTCGGAGCTTCGCGAGATTTGCTAGCGTTGGAACGATGTAGTTCGTCACGGTGTGGTTCCAGAGTGGCTGCTGTACCGACCAAGACGCCAACGCGATCGTCCTCAAAATCACGGCTCGATAAAAGATCACCTTCCACAAGTATGGCGTCATATCCAAGAGGGCCAGCGAGATGGACCTCCGTTCCATATTTTTACGGAGTACAATTTCTACATGCAATATCTTAGGCACGCAAGGTCAGACTCCGGAGCTAAAGACAGCATGAGAAAGCTCCTGAGGCGCGTTTCTTGCTCAATTTTTTATAGGACATCAGCGTTTGTTTTGAGGAAGATACGTGGGCGTTTGTATGGTCACTTCCGTAATTCATGTCCTAGTTGTCGCTGTGAGTAAAAAAATATTCGAGCGTGTTCACAGAGATCTGCTGCTTTCAGGAAAATTGTGCTCTGAATGTTTTCCTTAACGCGTTTGTGATTGGCACGGCTGAGCACAATATGCCAACTAACACAAGATATCATTGGTTGAAATTTCACATCCTGTAAAGCTGACCAATGAAACACCTGGGTGTGGTCCACATCAAGTAAATTTTGAACATCTACTCCGTAAAAATGTGGAACAGACAAGTATCTGGTTGTGAAGGCGTCGATCGCAGATCGGTGGGTCGAAGTGCTCATTTCTCGTATCGGTGTTGTGGCCAAGGCCGGGGCAGACACAAGTGACATCCGCCTCATCAACGACTATTCCTTCCCAGAAGGAAGGCCGGTAAACGACTACACTGACCGATCGCACCTGCCGGAGATCGCCTACAACCCTCCCGGGGACATTGCCCGGAGGATTTTGGCTCTACGGCGTGATAATCCGTACGATCGGATACTCTTAATGCTCGGCGGCGTCGCCGGGGCATTTCGTCACTTGTCCATGCACGCTGATCATGCGCACATGTTCGCGTTTATCATCGGAGAGTCTAGTTGTCGACTTGACCTGCGGTTTCGGGTGGTGCGGCTCTCCAGCATGGTATTACCTTCCTGGTGCACTAATTAACGGACTGTATGAGAGATTCCACGATGTGCAGTCACTCCGCCGAGGTCTATTCTGGTGTGACGACCACACCTGCGTCGAACCTGACATAGATCGTCGATGCTTCCTCGCAAATTTGGCTCTACGTAGAGCAATGGCAACAGTTCTCGGACCAACGGCAATTAATAAGCAAAAGCTCACAGGATGGAGTGAAAGAGGTCGAGTGCTGGGTCTCGACTGGGATACTCGTAAGGGTACCGTGTCTATTCCATTCGACAAGATTAAAAAGGCACGACTACGCGTTGCCGAAGTTATCGCTTCCGGTACTGTGACCAAATCTTCTGTGCTTAGCCTTATGATAAGCTTGCGTCACATTGCAACATGTTGCCCACCTTCTCGGCCTTTTTCCACCGCTTACAGGATATGGCAACAGCTATGGTTCGGGTTGGTCGTCGTCGGGTTTCATCTCCCGCACTTGACGACCTGAAATGGTTTCAACTTATTCTACACGAGAGCACTCGATTCAACAGTTGCCCGTCCAACGGTGCATGTATACATGGACGCTTCCAATGAAGGTCTTTGTGTGTTAGAGCCAGCCCTCCGACAGTTCATTCGGATACGAGTTTGCAGATGACGTGCGCGAGGAGTTTACTAAGGACGCTTCTGCAAACTCTATCAACGTCCGCGAGCTACTACTAGCGGTTCTGCATTAGGGTCCTGTATGGGGTGCTCCTGCATCCTGTCATCCAGTTCACGTTTGCTGTTGGGTTGACAACACTAGTGCGGTGTCCTGGGCCAAACGCCGTGCGCCGCCAGCCACTTGCGCAGCTCTACAATAGACTATTGTCCCTGGTTGAATTCAGCTATTTTCTGGAGTGCACCGCTGAACACATTCCAGGAGTCGACAACGTCATGGCCGACGCTGGATCACGAGCCTGGTATCAATATGATAACTGTTCTCCACGTGGACTAATCTATCGTTTGGATGGACACAGGTACCCAACAACGATCTCTCGCAACTCTGGAGCTGGTGTTGCGACAACATGCCCTCGCTAACACTACCCCCTCCAAATACCACGCTTATTGGCTCCAGTGGGTACAGTTTTCTCGCAACATGAATTGGTCGCCATGGCTGCAATATGACACGAGAGATTCCAACGACAAGCTTGCTATGTTCGTCGTCTATTGTTGGCGTTACGTCTGGAATGGTACGGGTAATCTGTACGACACCATACGTCTTAAACTTTACGGGATTCGGTGGTTCCACAGAATGTACATGGGCATTCACTTGCACAGCTCACCTAGTTTCGATATTTTGATGCAAGGAGTTAGACGCGTATCGGATCCTGTGAAGAAGAAGCACCCTCTTACACCGGCTTTCCTCCGACATCTTTATCAACGGCTTCACCTTTCTCAACCTCGTAGCCGGCTTCTATGGGGCTCCGTCTTACTAGCCTTCTTCGACGGTCCGAATACCTGCGGGGCGGTGGCCTACGGTACTCTTACTGTTTAAAGTTGAAAATGCTTACTTTCGGACGCGAGTGGAAGTTCCCTACCGTATCAGACAGCATCGTCGGAAACAATTGGATTGTCTGGGTCGAAGAACGGCCAGTATGGAAGAGGAGCCTGGCGAACAATGTATATTACGGGGGATCCAATTCTGTGCCCGAAATTAGCGCTACATCACATTTTAAGTGCGAGGAGAGACCTACCTCCACTACCAGCACCATTTGCAGCTGTGCGCCGACCTTACATTTTTCCCGCTAAAGTGAAACACGCTTTAAAGAAACTAGCTACTAGTATTAGAATAGCGCCGGGGAATTATTCAAGTCACTCGATTCGCGCTGGAGGAGCCACCACGCTACTTAATAGCAAATGCGATAGTCCCTCGATCAAAGACCTTGGAAGGTGGATGAGCAACTGTTTCGAAGGCTACCCAGTCTTAGCTGCATAGGCCGCCATCGGACTGTCACGTCATATGATATGAGGGCATCTGTCAAGCTTGTGACCGCGGCAAGTATTTCCGTTTCCTGGGGGCACTCACCACGCACACCAGCATTGTTGGCGACGTCAAAAACAAGTTTTTCCCATAAATATGTCTTGAGTAGTGGAAACCACACAAGGGGTTTCAAATCAACGGATTTTAAAACGTTTGTTCACGCGGTCGACATTTAAAAACGTTTAGCACGTTAAACATTCACTCCGATCATTAGCACTGCTAAGACAATATGTAGTATTCATACGTCTTTGGCCTCCAAGCGACAGTGTATCAGTGACCATACGAGCCAATCCTGAAGTAGTCATCGCCGCTCCAGCTTTAGATCTCTAGTTGATGACTTGATGTCTCGGTCTAAGAGCATCTCCACCGGTTGGAAAAACTTTTGGCAAATCTGGTGTTTGCCAAACATTTTCCAATAGCCTTTTTTTTGTTTTCCACCGGTTGAAAAAAAGTCGACAACTTTTATCGAAGTGGCGATTTTGACAAAAAAAAATTAAATTTGCTGGGATTTGTGCTGAAGTCGGCAAATTGCTTCAACCGGTACAGGTACCAGATGGGCGTGGGAAAACGTTCAGCAAATTTCCGACAAATCGCCGACAAACGTAATGTTTTTTTTTAACCGGTGGAGATGTTCTAAAACCAAAACAGTCGGAAAACAACGGAAAATAATAATAAAAATATTTTATTCCTTTAATTGCGGTCATTTTCATAAAAAAAGTGTAACTTACACTATCATTAATCCCGTGTCTTTGTTTGCGTAATTGCTCCGGTTCTCCATCATCTACCGATACTGACTCAACGCCGCAAAACTTCTCGCCAGTAGGTTCCTCACCCTCAGCGTTTTCGTCAGGAGGGCATACGAGCTCCTCGACCGGCATTGGATTCTTTACGTGGAGCGAGCCATCATGGTGGCCAGTTCGTTTCTGATTGTGTCTTCTTTTTCCGGTAGCTCGTGTCGCACGTGTATTCGAGAAGCACGATACGCTTCCAACAATTTACAAAGATTGATGGTTCCAACACTCCAAAAGTAAATAAAGCCTGCTGACCGCCTACGTTGTACACCTTTGTCGCTGTACCGAAATCTATAGCAAAGTTAGTGTATAGCACGAAAAGTCCTCTCTGGACAACTCCCAAAAAATAATGAAACTCAGCCTTCAATTTATTAACGGAAAATATATCGCCCATGTTTTTAATAGAGAGGGGTGAAACAGCTCTTAAATCTCACAAGAGCGTTCGCTACTTGCAGCATTTGAAAGTATTGGACTGCTCGCACACTTCACCCCAGGACCTTGTTTGGACCTATCCTTCCCATTATGGCGCTGAGTCGGTGTTCTGAGGGTGTTACGTGTCTATAAATCTACATTTTGCTAGCTGTGACGTACCTTAGCCCAATGGATTTATATCGAATTTGCAAGCGGTGACACCCGCCCCAAAAATCAAAACATGATTTTTTCACGTTTTTACATGTTTTAAAAGATTTACTTATTTTCAGTATTTCCTTTAACCTAACCGTTAAAAAACATGGGCTATATCGCTCGCCTTTATCCACTCGCGGCGAGTACCATCGAGCGACCAAGTTACAATGACAAGTGCACGACAAAAGAACCATTTGAACCAGTAAAAAACTTAAGAAAACATTTGGTTTGGTTTAATTGCCGAAATTTTGAAAATACCAATGTGTATAGTTGTGATGATCTCAATGTTCCGACTGTGGACCATACATCTTTCTACAAAATGAAAATCCCCATTGTTGATAATTGATCGTCTAAACTGCGTCGCCTGCGATAATCCATTCCTGGGAGTTGCGCCTGTACAGTTTTCTAAAAGGCGAGTCAGTCAAATCACATGAGATTCATGAATATTTCAAGTACGAGACTTGATTTTAGAGAAAGAGCTGCTTCACCTCCAAATCGCTGAATCTGAACAAAAGGGTGAGGGCAAATTTCAAAGCAATAGTGACCATTTCAAGCCGCCACGCGATGAAAGCAAAATGTGGAAGCAGCTGCAGAAAATAAGGGCCCTCATTGACGAAAGGATTGGAGAATTGTTACACCGCCTAGGCTAACAAGCAGTCTTGTCATTAAAGTTCCTGTTGAAAGTCTTTTGCGCGGGTGTGGAGGCGATGTGAGTAATTGAGTGCAGAATGCAAAGTGAATTGAGAAACAGACCGAACTAGTTAGGACCTACGCCAGCTACTACCGTGTGACCTACTGATTCAAGCTGTCGCTTGAATCCATGAGGCATACCGTGTCCACAAACACGAATCCTCGCGCCATCATTCGCGAGATGAGTACCACAACCGACCTGGCGCACTACCGTGCATGTAACTGTCTTCCGTGATGACCCGAGCCACAATCATGTGCAGCTTGTCGTCAGATTCCGCTGGATCCAACAACTCCCCCACAAGCAACACATGAGTACAAGTTACTCCGTGCTTACGCGGCCACAAAGGTCAAACTTGCGTGGTGTTGGGTTTGCGCGAGACTTTTTCATGAGGTCTGCAGGCATGTCACCGGTCGGGACGTACTGGACATCAATCCCACCAGCCTGAAGCAAGCTTTTGAAGCTTGAACTTGGTGTTAAATGTTTTCTGGGTCTCAGCGTGTCCGGGCCGCTTGAGCCTGCGAATTGCCGAAATATTGTCCATGGCCGGGCGTCAGTGTGATCAGTCGACGAGTACTTCGGCCACGATAGTTTGCATCATTTGCGCGTCTTCCATGGCATGATCGACAGAAATATACTCCAGTAGTGCTTGATTTTGCCACGATAGTCTGATTTTTGCTACGATAGTCTGATTTTTGCTTTTCCACGTCACGGGACACCCGAATAGGAACACAATGTGGCCGGACACCGATGCGGACCAGCCAGTGTCTGAAGCCACAGTGATACCCTCGTGCGTTGGTTCCAGGCGAAGTCTGTCGCTTTTCGTGACGCAGCGATAGCGCAGCAGATACTTCGCTGCATCCCATGTCACTTTGCGAGGCCTTCCACAGTTGTCCGACTACAAATGCAATGCCTGGGCGAGTTACACGTGCAATATAAAGCTAGCGAGGTCACGGGACATTGATTTACGGTTGATGTGGTGGTCGGTTCCCGGACGCAAGTTTAGAGGGTAAGGCGCGGTCGTCTTCGCGTCAATGCGTGGGGTTGATGTGGTTGGGCACTTCAGTGCCAGTCGAAGAGGTGATAAAGTAAGCTGACGTGGCCAGGTTGATACAAGTGTATGTACGAGCTAATTGGCTTGTAGAATATGGCTGTCGCTGGGAGCTTAAGGTTGGATAACTTCGATGGTAATTAAAAAAACGCTTACCAAAAGGAAGATATCATTCACACGGCAAAGATCTTTACAGTCTGCGAGCCGCTGCTGGAGCGGTTGAGAATCAGGAGTCATGTATTTTTAATCAATGGGAGAGGTTTCAGAATCCGTATAGAGTATCCGATTTGACGTGTATATATGATCGTACGTACACCTTACAGCTCGGTATTTTGGCCAACTGTCAATTGCAAATTGGGCAAGAGAAAACTTCGGCGAAATCCAACACTGCACCAGCAACCTTCCTCACAGCCGGTTGACGACCTCATCACGCGGGTGACGTCCCGGGTTTTCTCCGCGATCTTGGTGTGCACCAAATTGCATTCTTCACTTTGTTTACAGCTTGGTCCACAGTGAAAAACCCCTGGGCTCATAACCATATCGCTTTTTAGTCTTGTATGCATGCACGCAGTACTTGTGAGCTTCCACGAAGGGCACCAAGCCAGCGTAGAATCATTTTCAAGAGAAAATCAAGAACTTATGTGCTCATCGAGTTTGCTGTGTAGGGGAACGCTTCTCATGCAGTACCCCCCCCCCCCCCAGTTGACCTAGTTTTAGTATATCGGTCTTCCCGCTAGAGAAGAGTGCACACATGCGCGAGATATTCAGGAAAGTCCTCAGACTTTCTTTAGGAATTTCCCTTGAAGTATCGTGGCTTACAACCACCACTCTAATGTGCCCCTTGCGGGCGACTTCGACCTCACTCAATGTCTCGAACCTATTTAATCCAGTAAATAACACGCAGAGCACAGACTTTGTCATTGTCAGAATGTTGGTCACTATAGGATCTCGGCAGCTAAAATCGTCCACAAAAAATATACTGAGATAGGAAGCACTTTAGTTCTGGCTAGCCATCCCAACAAAGAGTATTGTGGACGGGCCGGTATCAACCGTTTATCGGCCTCATATCGGTGCAAATACGCCACCCAGAAGGGTATGGGCCGGCATCAACGGTATGCATCCGTACCATGCCAATGCATATTTGCCACGGCCGTTTCAGCAGTATCAACGGTATGTATCGGTTTCATATCGGTGCAAGCGTAACGGCTTTCGTGTCAAGTAATTTCTCGATGGAAAAGGGTGTGTAAAAAACGCGTTTTGGAAAAATCTGAGTGGCATCTAAGTACTTCTATATTTACGAAGGAAATGCAAGAAGGTTTGACTACGAAACGCTCCGTGACCACAGTGGACTAGGATATACGAGCAGACCACTTCAAAAGTGGGATTTTTTTCAAATTTCCAGCTTTTCCCACATACTGGCGACGAGGAGAAATATGTAAAGTGGGAATATTATACTTACCTCGGGGTACAGTTGTACCGTATTCTCAGCAGATTATCAATGCTGAGACCCATGATCATGCGCTAATGCTATAACAATCGTAAAGTTGGGTGCTCTCTGCGCGATCGCACCTCACTTGAATTGGAATAGTATATATGATGGCAAGCTGTAATACTTCGGCACACAGTACTTTTGTAAGCCATAAGCAATGTACAGTATATGTGTAATCGCAAGGCTTCGGTAAGCTATAGTAATAGTACTCACTAGCTACGGTAAAGCCTGTGCAGCATACATCCCTTTTTATCATTCATACAGTACAAGTTTAAGGCGGCTTTAAATCTACTAGACTCAGCTCGAACTTATTTTGTGAGCTTCTATCAAAGGGCTGGTGCCCAAGACACATTTTTTTTTTGCTTACGCTTATTTATTATTAATAGGACTCTTTAAGTAGCTGGACGCATTAATAGTGCTACTAACTAAAACCAAATTCAGTTACTAAGGATGCATAGTAGACACTAATAATAGTGTCTACTATAGCTCTATCTACAGTGTGAACCGAACTGAAAACCTTACTCCCTCACAGAGTTAAAATCTCCGCGACGAAGATTCATGTGGGCCATTCATAAACGATAATCGTGGACGCTTTGTTTATAATTTGCCAGAAGACAGCATATGGCATTGCCTTACAAGCCACATAGGCGCCTGGTATATACGATTATTGCAGTTATTGCAGTAACAATGTCCTCCAGACCGAATGGGCGAACAGTGCGACGAGCGTCGATATCTGAAACTGGATCATGTAAGACACAACAGCATACGATCTGGAGACTTTTCCGGCGCCGAGGAAACTTCAACAGCTGCAATCCATTAAGCGGCCAGCGTCATGGCAGATTTCTCAATAATCGCATAAAAATAAAATGAAAATATGTGCACAAGCAACATGGTGAACAAGCAAAGCTTACTTAATAAGCAGTACCGGCACAAGTATCTATCATTTTAACTTGGAAAGACCCCTTCACCAGTGCGATTATTAATGAATTCCAACTTTTCCCACATCCTATTTCCCGACGGTCACTTTCTACCAGAAAGTGGGAAAATTGACTTTTTCCATTTTTTAAGTGGTCTGTATCATATAATATGAGTATTGTAGTGTAAGCTTTCACATCGCGCGTACATGTAGTGCAATGAGGACTACGTGGATAAATGGTTGCTGTACTACCAAAACGCTAAATAGTAAATTGTGAGTGCGACTGTGAGCATGCATGTACGTACGGAATATGTGAGCCCGGTATACCGATTTTAGCAGCTCGCTCGGACGTATTTATCGGTTTGTGAGTCTGATATACCGATACATTAGCCTACTAGCGGATCGAGACATACGTGGGGATCTTCGAGCGAATGATAGCGAGTGCCTCCCTTCCACCGTTACTTTCCAGAACAGCAAGCGTGTCCTCAACTTCAGCCCGTAATTGCTTGGTCAGGAGCTTACGATGGATCTGCTGAGTGAGCTTCGAGAGGTAAATGTTCATCTCACCCTCCATAAGATCCGACAGCAGACGTGTCGCCTCCAACCCCATGAGGAACGTGTCGTCATTCTTGGCCATTAGCGCTCCCCGCAGCGGCACAATTACTTGAGCAAGGATCGGTAGCATCTTCTCTCGAGCATCTTCGAGCTTCAGAAGCTCGCGGAATGTGGCGCGCGAGAGGAACACAAATGGGTGCTCCGTTTCCAAAAAGCCTTCAACACAAGTGATGAGCAGCGAATCGTACGATAAGGCTGGGAAGTTCGTAAAAAAAAAGGAATCTGTAAAAAAAGTTGTAAGAAAAATTGTAGGATGACAGTCATCGTACTATTGGGATCTTTCGTCCATTGAAGCGAGTTGCGGATACTGCCGTGGTTGATTCGGCATGGAATCAACCCAGAGTCGTACGCGCTGGAAAAATTACTGCCATACCAAATGTTCCTTAGTTGTTGCCAACAAATAAAAATATACAAGAATACTAACGTTTTGTGCTTTTTCTTTCCAGAGGTGAAAACGGAGGCTTGTTTATGCTTATGCAACGTCGAAGATGGCAACGGGTGCGCGCTCGTAGGTTTCTTCTTCTCTTCCGATGTTAGGGATACAGATGCACGCGTTGACGACTTGGCGGAGGACGGAGTTGACGTGCGTTTGGGTGGTTCCGTTTTCCTCTGGCTGGAAGCGCTCGAGGCTGTTGATGACCGCGATCTCGAGCGACTGCCACTTCTGCTGCTGCTGCGACTACTTGAGTTGTTGTTACTGCTGCTAACCTCAGCCTTATCGATGTTGGCGTTGTTACCACGATCAGTGGCTGCCTTGGTCCCCACGATTGGTGCCATCGCTCCGCTGTGTCGGTGGTTGTCCGATGAAAATATGGTCGATTCTTGCAAGAACTCTTGCTCGTTTTAAAAACACCAAAATAACGCCAAGTTCGACAACGGTAACAGGCTATTTTTCACCAATATTCACACATGTATGCAAAGTCTAATAAAAACATAGCGGGTATCAAAGGTTCCATGATCGGTAGTAGTAGAATTCCTCGCCCGCCGTGTCGTAGTAGTTGACCCACCCACTACCGTCCGGCTCCGAGTTGGCAGAGTGTTCCTTCAGCACCAACTTGACGTTCTTGCCGCGCTCACGCTGCGTGATCTTGAGGCGGAAGTTGACTTCGTTGCAGTTGGTGGGGACCGTGACGATCAGCTCGTCCTTATCGACGTAGAATCGGCCGCTGTACACGCCCTTACGTTGGTTGCGGATGTGGGGCTCTACTTCATGAGGAGCCTTAAACAACATGCCGTACAGCACAGTCCCGTCCCTCTGGAACGAGAAGTAGCGGTAGTAAATGCACTTCAGGATCGTACCAGGAACGATGTCCGTCCACATACTCAACTCCGGTTTCTTGTAGTACGACACCTTGAGCCAATAGAAACCGTTGTAGCGCACACGTGGCCGCTCATGGAACATGTCGAACCACGTCGGGAAGCGACGCAGCCCGAATTTGTTGCGCGCAGCGGCGGCTGCTGCTCTCGGGTTCTGTACAGGGAAGATGCGTCGACACAGCGCCTCAAACAGTACTTCGGATCGAGCTATTTGCAGCAACCTCTTGCATGTGCACGTGCAGGCCCCGATAGTATCTTCGTCGAGCCATTTGAGGATGTCGATGAGCAGGATGTCGGCAAAGCTCAAGAGGATGTGGTCCTCATTAGGGTTTTCTTCTTCTTCGTCGTCTTCTTCTTCGGATTCCTGGAGCTTCTCGGCTGCTTTAGCATTGGGAACTCGGGTGTATGGGGCAGTAACGATGTCATCGTCTTCGTCGTCGTCTCCGCTGCCTTCTTCTTGCTGTTTCTCCTCCGGTTTTTGGTCGTTTGAGCTTATTCCAAGTTGCAATTGAGCTATTTGAGCTCGTGTTTCTACCTGTCGGCGCTGCTGGCCTTCTGACTGTACGATTTCAGCCATAAAATCTGGTCTGCAGGACATTCAAACGACCGTTTAGACACGTTTTGAACGCCCTCATGTGGTTTTAATGCATCATATACTCGAGAGACTGCAGGAGTGCGGCCTGCAGCGCTTCCTCGTCGGCATCGCGGTGGGCTGAGCCCTTGACGGCGGCGACGTCTTCGCGGTGTGGAGCCATGGGCGATGGTGGAATTCCAATTGTGAATCAGACAGTCGGCAGCTCCAATCCTGTGGAATACAATATCAGATATCGTGGGCTTATGCCAAAGCGGCATGAACATTCCGAGACGGTTCTCAATGGCACAAAGGCTGGAGAAGTAAGAAACGCTTTTTTGAACAGCTTTTTTTAAAGAAACATTATAGTAAAAATTTCAGGCCGTATCCCAAATAGCTATTTCAGCGAGGTTTTATTCTGATTCTTGAAGCGTTGAGGTTTTATCCTAAGTTTTAGAAAAACCTCGAATGCCTCGAAATACGGCAAAATGTAGACCACGAAGCTGCTAAAATTAGGCTGATTTATTGAAATAGCACATTTTAGCGTCGAACACGGCCTTATTTTTTTCTGTAAAATTGCTTTTTAAGAAATCATTTCAAAACAAGTAAAAGCTTTCTCTGGTAACATTAGGTGACTACCGTATCTTACGATGCTTTTCAAAAGGGATGCTCGGAAATTCTTACATGGGACAACGCAAAATGTAAGCACATCAATTGTCATATTTTTCATTCTTTTCAACTAGTGTAGACAGAACTCACCGGTGTCCATTACTGATCGCCACCTGAAGTAGCTTGGCCATCCACAACACCAAACTGGCCAGCCGAACCGAATCTACCTTGGCCACCAAAACCTCCGGCACCTCCAGTTCCAAAAGCACCGCCGTTCATTCCTCCGAAGCCACCGAGAGCACCCGGACCACCGTTGCCACCCATGCCTCCGCCAATTTGGCCACCGAGTCCTCCAACTTGACCACCGTTGCCACCCATGCCTCCGCCAATTTGGCCACCGAGTCCTCCAGGTTGACCACCGGCACCGAAGCCTCCGAATTGGCTACGTCCGAGACCACCAGCTCCAGCGAACCCTCCCGCGCCAGCGGCACCGGGACCAAAGCCGCCTGCACCAGCACCCATAGGACCAGCACCAGCGCCCAGAGGACCAGCACCGGCACCAGTGTCGCCACCAGGTCCTCCTCCGTTGCCAGAAACAGGTCCACCGTTCGGTGTCGTCGGAGCAGGCGTAACAGGGCCACCGTTGCCAGGTCTGCCGTTGCTAGTTCCGCCGTTGCCTGGACCTGCTCCCATCGCACCCCCCATGCCGGCACCTGGAGCACCGCCGCCGCCTGCGCCAGTCATGAACCCGTTGGTAGTAGTGTCAGCCCGACCGATTGCAGCACCGCTGTCTCCTGCTCCAAAGCCGAGTTGATTGCCAGCTCCGATTCCGCCACCGAGTTGACCAAAGCCACCTCCAGCACTGTTGCCGAAGCCTCCGGCACCTCCGCCGAACTGACCAAGACCAGCCGCGCCTGCAGCACCGCCGAAGCCGCCCATTCCGCCGGGAGCTCCCATTCCACCTCCGAAACCATTGCCGGCACCTCCGCCCATTCCACCCATTCCACCTCCGAAGCCGTTTCCGTTGCCAGCGCCAAATTGCTCACGACCACGCGCCAAGGGGCCCATAATTACGGGTCCACGAGGCCCTTGAGCGAGAGCGTAGCCGTTGACGAAGGCAAGTGCCGTAATTGCGAGTGCGAGTCGAGTCGTCATGATGAGGATTGTTGTTAGTTGTTGTTATTAAGAGTTGTTGCAGTTAAAGACTGAAAAGACTTGAGCTCAAGATAGGAAATCCGAAAGTGAAAGTCCCGAAGATCCGCGTACAGGAAGGTCAAGTATCATTCTGTGGTCAAGAGAATTGACCCCATCGGTCAATCCTCGCTCGAGTCTCTTCATCAAAGTGACGGACCAGCTTTCAATCTCCAGTATTACTGAACACATGGTCCAAGAATGAGACTTCATCTCTCTATTGCCACTGCTGTCTTACAAAAGGAACTGCACTTGGCTAGCATCTTCTCGTGTGAGTCGCAAAATGTGCTTGGGTTGGTCCGAAGTGCCGGTACTATTGCCGTCAGGGTTGTCTTTGCGCGTGAGGAAGTTGAATCGGCACGTCTGGATGATCTGTTTGAGACCGGCACTCGCTCCACCGGTCGAAGATGGTGCTCCTCCATTCGCACTTTCCTTCAGAGCTGCCAATTTGTGTTCCTTTAGACAGGACTGATGCATCTTGAGCATGCCGCCGAACAGGCCAGCGTTGCCGCTGTTCCACCACCGAACGCTACCATCGCGAGCAGCGTACGACACCAAAACTTGTCCGTCAGTACGGAAGCGAACAGCCGAGACAGCCGAAGCGTGGCCGTCCAAGACACGCCACTTTGTGGCCGTACGTAGGTCGTAGATGACGATCACCGCTTCCATTGTACCTAGTGCCAAGCGCTGTGTCTCCTTGTGGAAGTCCACCATGGGGAACCTCCGAACCAGACCGTGCAGACACCGAGTACTCAGTGGTAGACACCGGCGTCGTCGCTCGGGTTTCGTTGGATCCAGACAGGCCATGATGGTGTCTACGAATGCCGGAAGGTGCCGGCACATGAGTAGATAGTGTGTATTAATCAGCTCCATCATGTAGAGCAAGATACTCTCGTGGAAACCTGGTGGTCGGTCGTGGTTGTGCATCTCTTGCTGTAGTAGTCCAAGAACGAACGCTGACTCATAGGCCCCGACCTCCACTAGCAGACTCATCGCCGCATTACTCCCACCAGTGCCACCTTCATTGAAATCGGAGAGAGAACCTCCCGGACCGGGCGGAACACCTTCAGAGTCCTCGCTCTGGCTGCGCTGCTTCTCACGCATGTCAATCAATAGTAACTGGACTATAAGTGACGATAAGTCCACAAGATGTGGTCGGAATAACATCAGACCTTTCGTCAGCAGCTCAGCCGATACGGAAGCCACGAACCGTTCCGGGGCTTTCAGAAGGAACACCAATACGTCGCACACTTCACGTGCACTAGCCGGTGAGATCTCGCCAGGGAAATACGTGCCTATCATACTCATCAGAAGCACGAGCGAGCCCAGCCTTTCAACCACCAAAGAGAAAGACATCGTGGCTGAGTCATTGGCTGCTCCAGCACTGCTGCTATTCCCGCTGGTACTATTGCAGCTCGGTTGGGCACTCGAACTTGCACCGACACACGTTCCGACACTGCCAACAGTTCCTAGGAAAGAGCTCCCGGTCTCGGTCTCCAAACGCACCATTTCCCAATGAAGCTTGGCTGAATACTCGGCTGAGAGAATACTTTTCTCAGCTGGAGGGAGACGCTTGATCACGCCACTCAATAGAGTACGGGCCGCTAGCTGCGTGTACTCGCACGAGTCGAATCCAAAGGCTGCAAGCTCCTCGAGAGCAGGCTCTCGGAAGTGAGCTACACTCTCAGGGAGGACAACCGAGTGCTGTGTGATGAGCTGACTCCACAATATTTGGAACTCTTCCTTGTTGGCAGGCGACGTGCTGCCGTTGCCAGATCTGGAATGTTTGTACTCCATGCAGCTCATACAAAGCGACACGACTCCAAGCGCTATGCCGGCAGACAACGCTGACGAGTGCTGCCAGTTCCGAGCGAACGCCGGCACCGCCTCGGTCTCATTAACGGCAGGTGACGACCGTGTGGTCCATGGGATTGGAATGGTCAGCGCGCCCGAAACGAAGTCTTGGAGAGCGCACGAGTAGAGCGCGTGTGCTGGTTCGATGCCTAAGATTGATCGGCACGATTGATCAATAGCAGGAGTGACACCCCACGACAGCAGCAACGACAACATGAAGAGCTCCATCGAGCCCGTCGCATACAGCGAAGGCAGGTCATTCTCAACTGAGGTGGCAGCAGTGCCGTTGCTTTGCAAGAGTGAGGAATAGTAACTTGTCCAGTTCTTCTTGAGCTGCTCGGCACTTCGCAGAACGGCGAACTCGATAAGTTGTACGGCTGCGTTACCGATAAACAACGTCGAGTTTTCAACGAGAGAGCAACCGACAGTGCTCGATCCGTCCGCAGTCTTTTCAACTGACGCATTGCCGCCCCCGTAAAGTAGCGCACACGGGACTGTACGCTCAAGAATGCCAGTGTCGATGCTCCACACGTACACCATCCGATCCTCGCACTCGACGTTCAGCAGTCCACGTTCCAGATGCCACTCAACGTTGCAGACTCTGTCTCCATGCTCCGCCAACTCGAGCACGCACTCCCACTCGACACTGCAGCAATCCGTCGAGTACTGAGGCGCGTAGATTACGATTTTGTGGTCTGTCCCCACGGTAGCAACCAATCTGTCAGGATATTTAGTATCCCAGTTGTCGCCGTCATTATCCACAACACCGTTTTTAAGCGGGGACACGCTGATCTGCTGGATGGCGCCGCGATGATTGCGAAACCTTTGCAAGATCTTCTCTTCATGCTGAACCAAGCCGTTTGAACGGTAAAGATTCAGCTCGATTACTCGGAAGACGCCGTCCGTGCCACCGGTAAACACAAAGAACTTGATCGAAGGATGGGGGGCTTCTTGATTTACCCCATTGCTCGATGCAGATCCGTCCGATACGTCAATCGTTAGAGAACTCCGAGGAGTGCGCTCTCCACTCCGATTTCCGGTATTTTGTCCTAAAAAGAAGTCAGGAAAGCGCGACTTGTAGAAAAGGTTTTTCTCTGATGCCAAGTACGTCTCGTCCATGGATGATTGGCTTGCGTTGCTGACTAAAGAGGCTGCAGAGGGAGATATCGACGTAGCTCCAGGTCCCCAAAAGCAGTGCGCAATCGCCGTTATGCGTCCCGAGTGACATGTCAGTTGAGTCACCGAGTTCTCCCTTGCATCTCCAGATTTATTCGGCAAATGCTCTTGGCTCAGTAATCCAATGTGTAGCATTCCATCCGAGAATCCCTTGGCGATAATAGGAACGTCTAGTAAGTACCGATACGATAAAACTTCTGCTTTTCGTTGTTCGCTTTCATCAGCTTCGAGTTCGAGTTGTCTGGACTCGCCCCCAACGCCTTGAACTCCACGTACGGTAACAGGCGCCAATGCAGTGGCCAAAACACTGACGTTGCTTGCCATAACTGCTGCCGCAGTGCTGGTAATTGAACCTCCGCTTCCTGTCGAGCTTATCAATCCATCGTTGAGCTGTTGCTGACGCTTCCGACGCCTTCCAGCTCGTCTATCCACTTCATACGTCGATGATGTTTGCGTGTCATCGCGTCCGAGTATAAAGTGAGTAAGACAACCACGAGGTTGACACGCTTCATCTCCCTGAACAGCAATGGCAGCGGCCTCAAATCCGTCCGCAAGAGCGTGGAAGCGCACTCGTTCTGCCAGAGGAACTCCAGGGACAACAATATTACACTGGCTCAGTACCCTACGCACTGATGAGTGCACTCGCCCTGCTGACATGGTCCAGAGTCCAAGCGTTCCACGGTGACACATGTGCACAATCTCCATTACGGAACCTGAGATCGAAGGACCAGGCTTCATACACGCTGTGTACCCTGTATGCTGTCGACGATTGGACCTTGTGGGCCTCGTCTGCTGGTACTTATCCTCGCAGCACTTGCATCGATCCATGGAGGTGACATACGCAGCCTTGTCAATTACACGCAGCAGCTTCGAGTCCGATCGAGGCACCAGTTGATCTTGATCTTTTGTGAAGATGAAAAAGTTGCCACCAGTTTTTGACGCCTCAGCTGTCGAGAACTGGAACACGTGCCCCGTATTGGTCCACAGCGTGACATTCCCGTCGTCCAAGAACTCGCCGTTTTCCCAGTACACAGACCCACTACTGCTCGACGAAAACCACTTGCTACCATACGTTGCAGCAGCCTGCTGTACAAACTCCGATGGGGTAACACGACAGCTACCCACTACAGTATTTGGTCGTGGCTTTCCGAACGGTTTCGTGCTTGATTGGCTGTCGCTGCGTGTGTCTAATGCGCACAGCCACTTCCGCTTGAGAACTGCAAACTTGGTCTTCCAGATGAGAAGCACGCACGAGGAGTCGGGAGACACGTGCACAGAGAGCGGGAAGTAGCTGTTCTTGATCGAGCCCATGAGCGCAGTCTGCGGGTTCATGTTGTCTCCGTCTTTGAGCGACGTGCTCTGCGAACACGTGATATCCTCCGCCTCGTCCGCCCACGAGATGACCCAACTGCAGCGTTGAATCCAGCGAAAACCCCACGCTACACTCGCTGAGCCGCCACCTTCACTGACACCAAACGGAGTCCCAGTTGTAGCACCGCGAGGCTGAGTCCACAGAAAGCACTTGACCAATCCCTCAGCTCCAAGCGAAAGCACCACCGCATCCCATCGCAGTTCTGCTGCTCCGTTGGACGATAGAAAAGTAGCGATTCGTCTCGTATCTGGTGATCCGGCAATTGACTGTCGAGAAGGAGACGCTCTCCCAATCCCTAACACACTATCAGTCAACATCTGATCAATTGGCGGCCCGTAGCCTGTTTCAATGCCTGATCCGCTACTTGATCGAAGCAATCTCGGCTTCGGTGAATTCGGTTGTGGCATCCGTAGCTCTCCAACTGCGATACTGCGCCGAATCTGCTCCTGTGCCGTGTCCATACAGTACAAGAGCTGCATCCTCCACGTATCTAGCACCATGAGTCTGGATTCCTCGCTCACTACTACTGCAAACCTCCTGTTACCCAACATCTCGAGCCCCAAGAGCGGCGCCAACTCTTTGGCCAGCGACGCGTTGGCTTCAGCACAGGCTCCATTGGGGAGCTGCCATCTGGCTACAGCTCCGTCCTTCGTGGCTGAGATCAACGTGCTCTGTCCCCACTCATCTGTCCCACTGACGAGGCCCACAACGGGGTGTCCACCACCGTCGCTGCCCGGGAATACGAGCAGGTTGACTTGAGCTACAGTGTCCACTTCGAATCTCCAGTACAGGACAAGCCCGTCCACTGTCCCTGCAAAGACACATAATTGGGTGCGCGTGTCTTCGTCGGTGGTCGTTTCTCCGTCCTCCTCGGTGGCGAATGTGGACGAGTTTTGGCTTGGCTGCGAGATTGGCAGCTGGAGGACGTGTAAGGAGGACACTTCCATCTTGGGAGGCTCGTTCCAGAGCACAATGGGGACAACTACGTCCTTTCCTGTAGCGCGATGTTGCTGACGGACATCTCGAGTGTCCACTTGTGTCCTCCAAGACGTAGTCTTCCGCACCATGCGGACGTTTGAAGATAGTTAACTAAAAACGCAGATTGTAGCGCTTACAGAGCGATTTAGAGACCCAAGAGCGGTGCGCTGATTACAGCCGACGTGAGATGCTCAGATGCTGGGAATTAAATGCACCGAGAGAGAGCAGGGATGGCGCTGGGAAGGACACGGATCTGCCTCTTAGCTGCTTGAAGCGACGCTGGACAGCTCACGTTTGTTAGGATGAAGGTGGTAGCGTGATAACCCGGGTAAGTACGAAACGCTTATTTTTGTTTGAGCACTAATTTGCATCAAGTCTCCGACCCGGATTGAAAGCATCTTGGTCGTCGTCACTTCGATGAAGAGAATCGAGTTTAGGATTGACCTCAAAATCTCTTGACCAAAAGAAGATGATACTTGACCTTCCTGTACGCGGATCTTCGGGACTTTCACTTTCGGATTTCCTATCTTGAGCTCAAGTCTTTTCAGTCTTTAACTGCAACAACTCTTAATAACTACAACTACCAACAATCCTCATCATGACGACTCGACTCGCACTCGCAATTACGGCACTCGCCTTCTTCAACGGCTACGCTCTCGCTCAAGGGCCTCGTGGACCTGTACGTATGAGCCCCTTGGCGCGTGGTCGTGAGCAATTCGGCGCTGGCAACGGAAACGGCTTCGGAGGTGGAATGGGTGGAGGTGCCGGAAATGGTTTCGGAGGTGGAATGGGAGCTCCCGGCGGAATGGGCGGCTTCGGCGGTGCTGCAGGCGCGGCTGGTCTTGGTCAGTTCGGCGGAGGTGCCGGAGGCTTCGGCAACAGTGCTGGAGGTGGCTTTGGTCAACTCGGTGGCGGAATCGGAGCTGGCAATCAACTCGGCTTTGGAGCAGGAGACAGCGGTGCTGCAATCGGTCGGGCTGACACTACTACCAACGGGTTCATGGCTGGCGCAGGCGGCGGCGGTGCTCCAGGTGCCGGCATGGGGGGTGCGATGGGAGCAGGTCCAGGCAACGGCGGAACTAGCAACGGCAGACCTGGCAACGGTGGCCCTGTTACGCCTGCTCCGACGACACCGAACGGTGGACCTGTTTCTGGCAACGGAGGAGGACCTGGTGGCGACACTGGTGCCGGTGCTGGTCCTCTGGGCGCTGGTGCTGGTCCTATGGGTGCTGGTGCAGGCGGCTTTGGTGGTCCCGGTGCCGCTGGCGCGGGAGGGTTCGCTGGAGCTGGTGGTCTCGGACGTAGCCAATTCGGAGGCTTCGGTGCCGGTGGTCAACCTGGAGGACTCGGTGGCCAAATTGGCGGAGGCATGGGTGGCAACGGTGGTCAAGTTGGAGGACTCGGTGGCCAAATTGGCGGAGGCATGGGTGGCAACGGTGGTCCGGGTGCTCTCGGTGGCTTCGGAGGAATGAACGGCGGTGCTTTTGGAACTGGAGGTGCCGGAGGTTTTGGTGGCCAAGGTAGATTCGGTTCGGCTGGTCAGTTTGGTGTTGTGGATGGCCAAGCTACTTCAGGTGGCGATCAGTAGTGGACACCGGTGAGTTCTGTCTACACTAGTTGAAAAGTATGCGAAAGTACTCTCCGCAAAATTCATTTTTGTAATCGCTTACACTTAGGGGCACCATTTAACTGTATTTGGACAAGCTTACTTTTTTACACAACTTGTGGTAGATCTCCGCAGAACTAGATCGTCTTCGACTTAGCTGGAAATACATGTACCAGTTTTTTTTCTTCATGTAGCATTTTCCCATTGTTTATATGTGATCCCAGCCTGCGGCGCGTATTATTTTAAAAATACTTTGCTATTAAAATAACAAGTCGTGCCCTAAAAAAACATGTTTATTTAATATTTTATTCACATTGGTTTTAAGCCTGCTTTTTCTCAAGCAAGATCGCCCCAAGTGTTACATTTTCACTTCAACACTAGACGAAGGAATTTGAACGTTACGCCTGAACGATTACTTTTCAATCTAAAAATCCAAAAACGGGACTGTCGAAGCCGTATAACTAAGTGGCAGTACCTGGTATTTTTATTAAAACGCTACTGCAGCGCGGATATAGTTTGTAGTGCCGTGTTTGAGCTGGCACATATTAATAGCACAATATATACGCCGTCCTGTATGCACTTAGGGCTTTAATGCATCTCCAACGCCTGCTTTGCAGGCGCAGCATGCCCGCTGTTTACAAAACAACCATGTGAAACTGCCAACTTACTAATGGGTTGCGGAATAAAACCAGGTAAAAATCGGATTAACCCGGATTAACATTGAGTTTTGCCAGATACGGAAGGCATAAAGAATGCCTCGAAAATCCTCGTAGTGTATTGTTCTTGATTGCGGCTGTTTCCTCGGGTAATTCATGTGCCTACTGAATACAAATACAGAATACGGCACTTTCATTTTTTATTATAATAGCGGATGTACATGACTTCACCATTGAATTTTTTTTTATTTTTAAAAAAATATTATGTTGGTGCCCCACTACGAAGAACAGATCACACAACCATGACCTTCTCACCAATTGCTAGTTCGTAATTCTCGTTGAAAGCTTCGATATCATCGTGATCAGTTCGACAGAGATACAAACTGCGTTCGAGGTGATACATCAGCGGTGGCTTCACATAGTGGAAAGCCACGCTGTCTGGTGCAGCGCTATCGAACTGCGAACGCACGCCTCCGATGTTTTGGTGGTACTTCAAGTACCAACTATCCGGGTCATTCCAAATGGGGAATAAATGCTGAGGACTAAACGCGTGCCAGCGCTCACGACCGCGATGGTCTCGCGTATCCCAAGGGTACACATCGTTCCACATCATACAGAACGCCACGCCGGCGTCCTCCGGCATCGTGCCGCTCGCTTCGTCTGGCAGACACGTCCACTCCGGTAGTGACTCGACAATTTTGTCCAAGTACAGTCGATTCATAATGTACCCGGCTCCTCCCGAGTTGTAGACCATGCGATCAAACCGTGAATGCCATTGGGCCCGTAAAGTATCGTTTTTGATGTAGTGATTAAGTGTACCCATGGGCATACTGAAGCGGTGTCCCATGTGCATTGGCTCTCGATTAAACCGCTGTAGAATCTCCGGCCTCTTCAGATAAGCTCGCATGTTCTCCACAACCACGTAGGTATCGTCGTCACATTTGTAGAACCAATCGTAGTCGTGACGGAAGTTATCGTACAAATACTGTAGAGCAGCTCTTGTCCGTAGCCACAGATGGGCGTGGTCAGCGATGATATCGAGCTGCACAACGTCGAATCGGCGCTCTATTTGAGTATCTGGGGCTATAATGATCGTATCGCTCATGTTGCTGAAGAAGAGGAGCTTGTCACAACGTTGGCCCCACGTCTCCGCCACGGCTCGGACTCTTGTCTGATGTTGAGCCGAGTAGCTGACGGCGAAGCAGAGGATGCGAGGATACACAGCCTCGTGGTGGAACAGCGCCGGCTTCGGCGTTACTTCTAGCAGCTCGATCACTTGTCGACTGTTCTCACGGTCGAAGGCACAGAGTTTCTCTTTCGACTGCAGTGGATCTGGCGAGCCTGCGACGAGCGAGGTAAACACGACGACTACGAGAAAGAGAAACATCCCGAGCGCCATGGGGATGTCCGTGTCGGCCACCTATCGCGAACTGGGAACTAATAAGGCGACAGAGAGTCGTGCTCCGACAGGCCGCACGATCCAGCGATTCCATAGAGATGAGTCCGGAAAACTTTTTTCTGGGCTTTTATTAGACTATTTTTTAAAATACAACATGGCCGCCGATCCAAACAATAATAATGGAGAAATGACTTCGCCAAACGAAATATAGGAGAGCTCAACTATTGTAGTGGCCATAAAAGTTCGGACCAAGATTTGTAACCCATGTATTTAGCGAACCATTTCTTCACCAATTTTAGTTGTACAGAACTGCGGGTACCCGCAAAATGTTCCTCTTTGAACTCTCTTTCAGATCAGCCGAGTACATATCAATCAACGCTGTTTTAGAGCGTCAAGGACACCGCGTTTGCATGCATCCCATTACCCGCCGATTTCGACCGGTTTGTGCGACTACCAAAAATTTACCCTAAATGCCATATGTTTTTGCATATGGTATTGGTGCTCGGCCAATCGTGTGGCTCAATTTTAATGAGTCACAAGGTAACCCTAAATTAGCCCTTTCCTCAAACTTTTGAGGCTCTGAGACAACTTTTTCAGAGAGGAATATCGATGTCAAGGAGTCGGAATTAGGCAAATCTGACCTCAAAATCGGAATCTACGGTCGAAACTACCCCTTATATCTAACTATCGCATATGGAAAGTTATCATCTTCTGGAGGAAAAGAGAGATCAAATCTTGGTCCGAACTATTTTGGCCACTACAATATTCGGCTACGGATTCTTTGTTTGGGCGCGTATAGCGATCTACAGTAGTTTCTACTACAATCCAGTGCGCACGTGTGTTAGAATGAGTTTTATGGTAATAGGGGGTTTCAAAGTTGCAATGGACATAAAAACGTAATGGCAAGAAACGATTATTAGCCAATCAGAGCAACTTGGCTTTATGTCATTATGTTAGGATTTCATGACAGACAAATCGAGTCAAAACGACCTAATGCCCTAAATACCTAACAAATTTGCCAGGTTTCTGCCCATGGTGTCTTGTCTTTTGATGAACTGAGCGCTTAGTGTCGCTCACCGACGCCATCTCAACCGCAACGTAGTCGTAGTTGTCAGCGGCGCTACGCGCTAGCCCACTCCCTCGTGCTTGCGGGGGACATAGTCGTCTGCATCATCGTTGCGCCCCTATATGCATTTTCTGTAGTATCAAACAGAGAAATAACAGAAAAAAAGCACGCCACAGAGGTACGTTGTTTGGGGTCATATTCGTGGATCAGCGCTGCCACTGCCGATGGACACGGGCGTGCACGGGCGTACGTAGGCGAACGAGAGCGTGGACTTGGTGGTGGCGGCTCACGTGGAGGTGACCTTGGCGCCGCCTCGCAGACTATAGCAACTGGCTACTAGCCAGGGAGCAGTGAGTCCTTGTGCTGCTGTAATCTAGTAGGGAAAAGCGGGGGCTCAAAGTAACAAACAAAACCAGCCAATCAGAGAAGCAGAATATTTTCATGTCGTTTTGCCATTATTCCTTGACTTTCTTACTCTGAAACCCCCTTATGGCTGTAAAGCTTGTAAACCTAACGGCTAGTGGGAAGTGTCCACCGGTAGGATAGGCGGCTCCACCGATGAGCAAGGGTGAAGCCACTTTGAGACAAAAAGTTAATCTATTCAGGTAAATTCACCCCTATTAGTCGCAACGTAAGTAGATATTTGTTACTACTTATAAGTAGATCGGAACCAAAACCTACTTATACCTTCACTAGCCGAGCGCCGCCGCTTTACGGCGGCAGCGCATGCACGTTACTTACCGTGTTGCTCCTCCGTTTCCGCTCGCCACGGCTCGCTGCACTACTCGCATGTTAGGTTGTTAAGTTGTGGCTGGCGGGGGCCCTTCGGCCCCGCAAGATCGCACCAGGTGCCGGCTTGGGCCGCCTCGCGGCGGAGGTGGCAGGTGTTAGTCGCAATGGAATTAGGCACCCGCGTTCGCTTCGGGGATATGTCTTTCTTAAACATGAATTAAATGTATTTTAACCCTTTTGCGGTACGGGGGGGTGTTTTTCGCCCTTTTAGTTCATTCTCAAAACAAGGTAAGAAAAATACAGCTAAAAGGGCGATTTTTTGGCCCTTTTAGCTTTCCCATGGATTAGCTTTACCTTGATTTATAACTACCAATCAGAAACGATTTATGAAAAAAGGGTTGTGTGAAATATTGAAGAAGGAGTGATTTTAAATTCCGACCGGTGTATTCACTAGCAAAGACACGTCGCTGTCGTCACCATTTTTGTGCAGCTCAACGTTGCATCCACTCATTTTCATATACAAAGTTAAAGACATATCCTTTCCACAATCTGTATACATATATTAAGCGTAATGCGTACATGGTTTCTGGACTCCGAGGACAAGGCGCTAGTTCAGTTTGCTCTTTT
Source organism: Phytophthora tentaculata (assembly GCA_033557915.1). Lineage (NCBI taxonomy): Eukaryota > Oomycota > Peronosporomycetes > Peronosporales > Peronosporaceae > Phytophthora > Phytophthora tentaculata. Next base: position 6,492,845 of record JAUCEA010000009.1, read on the forward strand.
ATTTTGAGCGCGATGGACTACGCATTACGTGGGCGTATGTGGTGCGTCGGGTGAAGACCAAGCACACCCCTACCGAGCTTCGCCTGCGCTTGGCCAGTCTCAAGCGAACATACGGGAAGAGAGTGCGCGATTTTCCTCGCTGCTTTTTTTGGCAGTAGCTCTCGCGAGCCACTGTTCGGCGATCGAGTTCACGAAGCTCAGGGAGGGAGAATAGCACGTGGAGGCGGAGGTCGCGACGTACAAGGCCATCATGGAGATGCTGCAGCTCGTGCCGGTGCCACTGGCGCTGCTGTAGCGGCTGCCACCGCTCCAGTCGCCGAAGGTACGAGTATGCAGCCCGTGCAGCGCATAGTTTGAGGCTGACGTGTGTTTAATGTTGATATTTGCTGTGATTGTGGTGGTTGTGATGCAGGAGCGCACGCTGTTCGCGAAGGAGCCGGTGGAATCGACGGAATAGTTGGTGAGCGAGTTTGCATAACGGGTACGTGTTGTATTGTATGTATATTATTGAGCTTAACTATAGTCAACTGGTTTGCAGCATGTGATCGTTTGTTTTCTCAGCAGGAAGCGGCGCAAGCGGTTGTTAGCATCTTTGGTGATATTAGGGCCAGAGATGTTCGACAAACCGCTGGGCGTACCCAAGGCAATGCCGGAGAGATACTTCCTGCTGGAGTAACCGCGCTTGTTGAGGAGTTCGGCGGTGTAGATAGCCACGACGTCTTTCTAGACATCGGAGCTGGCGTTGGCAACGTTATTGCTCAGGTTGCCCTCACCACACCTGTTCGTGCATGCGTCGGCATCAAGCTTCGCGCTGAGCTCTGTGCACTGGGACAAGCCTGCATTCGGCGGCACGCTGAGCACCTGCCGCGCCTCAACAACGTGTTGCTGAAGGCGTCAGACGTTCGGGATGCTGCGATTTCATATCGGGCACCGATGGGCGATGCTACTATCGTGTTTACCAATAGCTTCCTTTTCGAAGAAGATGCGAAGTTGGTGGTTACCCGTGAGCTGAGCGCAATTCCGAGAGCACGCATTCGTGCGTCTACTTCGAAGTTCTGTCCAAGGCATTGCTCGTCGTGCGTCGAACCGTTCTGTACCCGCTGGGAGTTAGTAAATGAGTTCAAGGTGTCATGTAGCTGGAAAGCAGCCCTTCACCGATCTATGTCTACCATAAGCAAGTGCAATTTTAATCACGTCTGGTACTGAGCTGTTACTTGTATTCGCTAAGCATCGTTTATCTACTTGATACCAGATAACTGCATCGGGGTTTTCGGGGTACTAGGCGCTTGTAGAATATCAGAGCCGCCCAAATGAGATATAGCAGGTGGGCTGGCGGCATGGCGAATTTTAGCCAGTGTCGAATTGCGACGCACGTTGCCTTTGTCCGTGAAGAGTTGATTGAGTTGATAAAACTGGTGATATTTATCCCAGCACGTCCAAGTAGTTGACGGGCACATTCAAGGTTTCGCATCTTGCGTGTGTACTACGCTGCAATAGCACACTCCATGTTTCACGCAGTAGTTCGTCACCTCCCTAAGAATCTCTGGTCTCACCGACAAACAATACATCGACGACGTTTTGTATTTTGCTTTGCATGAACTTGTTTAGAGACAACCGGATGACAGGTGATCGCCGGACCTCCACTTTTAGCGTCGCTTTGCACGGGCGAAAATATACGGGGTTCCTTCGCATCCTCCTCGACCAAATTCTTGCATGTAAAGCATCCTTCCTTCACTAGGTGCTTCAATCCATTGTCCATTGATGAGCTCGCCTACGAGCTCTATAATGAACGTTCTGTGTGGATCTCGTACTGTGTCGTAGACTCTCACTAGGCGGCGGGTTAGATATGCGTTGGAACGTGCAATGTCAATGCGGGCCAAGGCAAGCTTCTTATGCCACCGCTTATAAGAGTGTCCATCAGCGATCGAAAAACGGCCGCGGATTTGATCAAGGCGATCCACACCCTGTATATTGGAGTTGTAGCGGGAAACGCATGTTGGTGCTGAAAATGTCTGGTTCTTTCTCCCAATCATTCGCGTGACAGTCGTAATATCTGTGGAATCTGCATTCGTCACCATATTCACCACACTTCCATCTCACCACGATGCAGCAATCATGCTATGGTCGTGGGAGACTGCTTGTCGGGAGTCTCCTCGTATTCATCCTTGTGTAAGACTGTGTGCGCTGGAAAATGCTTACTATTGGTCCGAATAGTTCCCCGTGCATATAGTCCCTTTAGTCTGAGCTCTTGCAGCTGCTGCACCGAAGTATAATACTTGTCCATTTTTAGTACTTGGTTTGTACCAAATAAAGGTTTCGACACCTCCAGGACATGTTGGCGATTTTTTAAGCTTGATCAAATTCTTCACGAAGTTGTTGAGCTTCCTCCTGCCCAACGACACCACTCAGTCTATCCATAATGTCACTCTTGTTGCAGTGTAGCTTGTAGTTCAGGGCAATCCAAGTGCTAGAGCAGCATACCATATAAAGCCGAAATGGTATTTACCAGTTGGCTTCATCGGGTTGTAAGCGATCATGTGGCGACCTTGCCGCGGCCGACAGGCGACACTAGCCTCGCCAATAGCGACGTCTCTGCCAACACGAACATACTGTCCTCCAGTTATCATCAACAAGTTCAGTAACGGTCGTGTACGAGCTGCTGGATCTCGCCCTAGCGTTGCAGGCTCAGCGTTGAAGCTTAGACACCTTCGCAATAGCTTGAACCGGTTCAAGCTCATGACACTGTCTAAAGACGACGTGCCCCCCCCCCCCCCCCCCCCCCCCCCCGAAGATAAGACCCTCTGGTTGGGCACCCCAATAATTTGCGTATTCTCCCATGTCGGTCATAGCCATAAAGAAAAGAATGACAATAAATGCCATCAGCTCGTTCAGAGAAAATGGATTTATTATCCGTACATCCTTGATCACTGCGTATTTGTTCGTTTCACGATGGACTTGTCTCCAGAAATACAGCGGAAGATAAGCAAGGAAGCTCGAACTCGCCGAATGCTGGAACAAATGCTTGTACTCGGACCGCAGATACATGCTGGTAGAGCCGTCCGAATGTTCGTACAGGTACGAAGGTGCTCTCATCTGGGTTGATGGAAGAAAGCGCATGTTCTTGATGGCCTCTATCTCGGCGAGACTGGTTGGAAGCAGCTCCCCCGGATCGAACATATCCACCGACTCTGCTTCTTCAAGCTCAATTTCACTATCCACGTTGATCTCATCAGAAGAGTCCGGCTCCACTAATTCACTCCAGTCGGGGTTCTTCGACCGCGTGAGAGAGACGTAAGTATTCATACCGCGCTGCACGACACCAACGCCAAGGTGCTCAACAGCACTTTGGAATTGGCTGTCAATCCACTTCACCTCGAAAAGCGACGCATTCTTGTCCTTTTTCACTTGTCGCCAGACCCGTCCAATAATATAAGCCGTACCATCCGAGCTGTAGACTTTAGCTTTCATCCACGCTTCCTTGTCGGGTGAAAACGCCACTAGTTTGTCGGCGTAGACTTGCTGAAGCAACATGGCCGGTGCGCGAACCACAGCTGTGGGTCCAGTAGAGACCGGTGCTCTCGAAGATGAACCATCTGCGGCCCTTCCAACTTGATGTCACAAGCAACCCAATGATAACCGTAGTGATCAGACAATGAACGTGAGCCATAGGATAGCCATTTGTAATTACCTGCTTCGTGTGCGGCACTGGCATCACCGTCTGGAGCGTCAGGCACGTCTTGAGCGTCGAGCTGCTCGATGAGGCGCACGCCTTGCCTTCCGCGTCCTCGACCACGCCCTTCACGACCGCGTCCACGTCCTTGCCCTCCACGACCACGTCCAGCAGTAAGCTCAGCCACTCCGTTGGCTTGGGAGCTGGCGTAGACCGCACCAGTGGTTTGCTCTCGTGCTTCAACGCATACACAAAGTTGAACAACTACTAGAACGCGAACCCCGACGCCTTACACATACCACGTTGCCGTACCGGCTTCGTGTGTGGCGCTGGCATCACCGCCTGGAGCGGCAGGCACGCCTTGAGCGTCGGGCTGCTCGATGAGGCGCACGCCTTGCCTTCCGCGTCCTCGAACGTAGATGTACCGGGGGTCGAGGCTCCGAACGGATGGGCGCTTGAAGGTCCAGCCCGCTTTCCGCAGACTTGGCCACGCTTTCTTGAGCATCACAGCCCCTCCGAGGCAGCTAGCAGCGGTTACCGCCCCATCATTACCCCCGGCCGATCTGGTGATGCGTCGGCGCTTCTCTGTACTCGTCAGGGCGTCCTGGAATCTCCGCTTGCCGCCGCTGTTCTCTTCGGCCATCCCTTCGCTTCTTTGATTGTGTCGACGGGCTGACACGCGCCTGACACTGACTATATTTAGAAGGTTGATCTGTAATAAATTAACGTCATTTTATAAAATATAATAGTATTCACAAATAGAGGGTATCCTATCTGTAAGGCTTTGATGGAGAAGTGGGCGCGAATCTGTTTTGGCGGCAAAGTGGGCTGGCTAAATTGGCGGCCAAAGTCACATACAAATCCCGATATAGATGCAACCTTTCTGTGCAATATTACAAAGCTTATTATACAAGCACACTGAATATTAATGCTATGCACACATCAGAAGATTGTCCCAGGAGCCTGTCGCGTTTTCGAGACGACTACCATGCTCTACTACAGTACATTTCAGCATGGTAAGTGGATGCTAATGATATGGTGCGATAGAAATAGCAACATCAGTGGCTGTAACTATGCATCTATCTATACCCTGCGAATCTTACAGACGTTCGCACCATGGTACTTCAGACGCAGTAACTCGAGGCAACCTCTCAAGCGATGTCCAAAATCCATCGCGGCGAGAATCTGGAGATGCTGATTGGATGCAGAAAAGACATGTACGTGTACATTTTTTTTTACTTCGTTATTTATCTCTATGGTACATTGTACCGATTCTTTTTAGTCTTTTGTCCAATTACCGGTGCGCACATCACAGACAAAAGATCGATCATCAATATTAGCCAATAAAAATGCAAGACAAAAGGGCGCTTTTTTCGCCCTTTTGCGGGGTTGATGGTCACAACAAAATGCATCATGTGTGATTTGACACCATGCCCAGTCTTTTTCTCCTATCAAAAGGGCGAGAAATTTGCCCTTTTAGTTTTGTTTGACTGAACTATGTATACTATATAATATCTCTGCGGCTCGCGAAAGGGTTCATGCAGTTGGAACTGTTGATTCCTACTCCGAATCGAATATCTGCCTGTAGACAATGTTCTGTGTGTAAACTCCGTCTTTATCCTCCATCCTTGGGTACTCGATCAGCACCCTGAATCTTGATCTCGAAGTCACTCGCGACATGGCAACGTACAGCTGCCCGTGTGAGAAGCAAGGCGTTGAAAGATACAGCCTCAAGTACTGTACCGCCTTGTTAATGGTCATGACAATGGCCGGCTGGATAGGAAACTGCTTGCGTCTCAATTGAAACGGAAAACTTCGAATGTCTCCGTCGCTGATAAATACAATCCGGGGAATGAAGACATGTTGCCCTTGTCGCGCACCATGCATGATATTGGCTTGAATCACATGTGGTTTGAGAGCAACGATTCCAAGGCGTGCTCCGTTGCACAACACCAGGTCAGGATTCAGGTTCCGCATCATCATGATAGGCATTACCTACCTGGAGTTTCAACTTGTGGGGCGGAATTCCGCTGATATTCATCGAGTGAAGTACCTCTTGCTCGATGAAATTGCCGTCAGTGTCGTCGTGTACAGAATCAGAAGACTTGTACTCCCGGGCCTGCCCTGATAAACGGTCAGTCACCGCTTCATTGATGCGGTGCACGATAGCGTTCGTGGTCGTGAGAATCGTACGGTTAGCGAAGTACACGTCGGTTGCAACTTCGGGGTAGTTTATCTCGCCATACATCTCGTCGATGATCCGATCCATGCCTCTAGGAATAACGCCAGGGCGAATCTCCTCTTCGTACTCGGGCGCAGGTGGATTTTCGATCAACATATCGCGCGGAATCTTAATGTAATCCCCACCTAGGGAAGGGTTCACCTCATGTCCCCCTCCCCAATCTGCAGCAGGAACTCGGAAATCGCAGCCATTTTATCAGCAGTGTCCGCAGTTTCAGCCGATCGCACTCGCATGTTTTCCGTGAGACTGAAAGTCTGGGAAATGGACCACAACCTTGACGACTTAAGGCAAGCGTCGATTGTTCCGACAGGTGTTCCGTTCTTCACGATAGGGAGAATCTGGCGGAAATCCCCCGACAGCGCAAACACTTTCACTCCGAAAGGCTCGGTTCATTGTCAAGTATGTCCCGCAGTTCGGTCAACTGCCTTGATCGCGTGTCGATGAGCCATGGGTGCTTCGTCCCAAATAATCAAACTTGCTTGCTTGATCAAGTCCTGTGATTTCCAGGTACCTGCTGGTCCATTGACGAAAACGAACTTCTTGCCCTCCTCGGGATTTTCGACCGCTTGAATAATCTCGTTGTAGGCAACCCGCTGATCTTCGTTCAGCTGGTCTTCTGTGCTTACAATCGCCTCCAAAGCTGACTCGTCGTATCCGGTGACTTCACGTTGAAGTAAGCTGTTTTGCTGAAGCGACTGTAGAACCAATCTTGGAAACGCTGCCAGTTGGGGTAGCTCCTCAAAGTCAGTAACTGAATGCCCGTTCGCTTAAAGAAGATCTTGTATACTTAACAGCATTTCAATTCCACAACCGCTGACCTGAAAGGGTCCATCATAGCCCGATGTTTGCGTGTATAGTCGTCGGAAAGATCAGCGAAGAACCGATCCCAAAGACCATGAACGTCCGCTGGGACCGAATAAACCAGAATGGTGACGAATAGCTGTCGCAGTTGATACGTCATTTTGAATTCAGCGGCCACTTGCAAACAGGAAATCCATTCGTTGTAGTTCTCAGAGTAGCCAGCTTCCCGCGCGGCAATGTGGAAAGTAGTGCAGACGACCCAGTTAACCGTCCTCAAGTCTTCAAAGGATGTTGGCCCTCTACGATGGCAGAGCAAAAGCCGAAGATAGAACCGCTCTATATCTCTAGGAGACATGTGAATCATGTACCCAATTGCCGCTTGGAACCTTTTCTGGCGAACCCACCTTCTAGGCTGTCCTTTCTCCGGTTCTGTCCAACAGAACTTTTTCGGTATGTCCTGATATAACATCGTTTTGGCAATCTGGTTCTCAGGTGTTTCACTCGCACACAATTCAAAAACCCTGGTCAGCATCGTGTGGCTACCTCGATCCAACACCGCCTCGGGATTTTCTGTCTCTTTGAAGAAAACAGTCTGACCTAACCCGAGGTGAACTGTTAGCTGTGTCACTGCATTGGTATTTCCCTGAATCATGAAATCGAGTAGCCTCATGCACGCTTCCACCGGAGAAATGTACCGGGCACTCAAGAATCGCAGAATCTCGTTCAGTTCCCGACGCGTACTCGGCTGGTCTTCTCGAACTTCTTCCACCGTGAAGCCATGTCAGACCCTTTATACACGTACTTGTAGAGGTATTTAAATGCGGAGATATCCGTACACACTTCCACATTGATGTGGCAGTTGTACTTTTGGGATAGGTACGGGTTGTACGGTACATTCCACTGGTTAATCGTGGCGTTGTCGTATTCTCTGCACTTGAATATAAACAAACCTTCCGATCGGCGACGTTGTCTGTACACTGGATAACCATTAGCATTAGTTCGTGTAGCCTCTGCTAATTATTTCGAAAACCCTTTGAGCTTTTTGCCGTCCTTCATACAGGCAAACGAAGGATTTGCAGGTCCACAGGGCCCATGCAGCATGCACGACATGACAGTTTCATACAGCTGAGGGTTCTTCTCCTTATCTGGGATCCCTACAAACACCATCTTGTTGATGATTTCGCGCGTCCGAGGGTTGTCTTTGTCGGCCAAAATAGTCAGCACATGCGCGTGGGGAAGTCCTCATTTTTGAAACTCAACCACGTAAATTCGCGCTCGCGCTCGTCCCAGAACGCCATCGTATAAATCAGCTAGCGCCGCTTGTAATTTCTGCTGCCACACATGCACCACGATATCCGGGCAATCTTGGGCCGTCTGTATCCCGGAAGGGATTGCTTCAAGAATCTCACTGCACTTGGGGTTACACGTTTCGGTAAGGAAGACGTCAGGTCGCCCATGTTCACGAACGATAGCCATGGAATCTTGTTAAGATTTGTGCATCGAACGCGGGCTACCCATGTGCGTTGCTGGTAGAATAATCCGCTTCCCAACCTGATTGAGAAATCGGGTATACCCTCCTCTGCCTTCTTCATTCCTATTGGGGCGCACCAATCTGCTCACATCCCGGTCGCATTCCAACAGTAGCACTTCTCCTTCCTCCAGAGCTAAAGTGTCTTCGTTGAGCAAAGCATCCTAAACACCCCTATATTGTTCAGCACGAAGTGTTTTCTGGTTCTTGGCCACCCATCGGAGCTGTTCTTGCTCGTATTTCGCGCGCTGATCTACACACCACTGTTGAAAAAGTCGCCCACCTTGGTGGAGAGCGGTGCTATTCTCCACTTTTTGGTGTAGGCGGTAAGCAACGTGTTCACGAAGCGACATCTTGGTTTTTTACGGTACTGAGCGCCATTCGCAAATTGGTCTGTGTAGGTCCAGCCGTTCTCTCCGCACGGATGTAGAAGTGGATATTGAAGTGGATTCAGTCTCGAATAAATGTAGTAGGCTGTGGTCGCGTGAGTAGAGGAGCCGATCCCGAGGTGGTTCGTCTTCACCCATACTGTGCGCAACAAAAGCCGATGTGCAATCCGCACACATCGCGTGTCTGCAGGACCGAGGCATCACAGGATTTTTGGGAATACACTGACAAAAAGCACACGTGCTATCTACTGTGATGGGCGCCCTATCAAGAAACAAAAGACGGAAACCACAAAAGGTGCAGCCTGTCAAGAATGAGACTCGCAAGAAGATTTCTGTGGCTGCTGCTATGTTAGAGCGCATCAGAGCACAGAAGTGGCGGTCTGGTAGGTCAACGGTCCACAAGACAGTTCCGGTGGATGCTGCTGCATTGCAACGGCTCAACATATCGGATGGAGCACCGGCCACCCAGGGTAAAGATGAGCCAAAGGGGACCAAGTCAAAGCGATATACCGATGACGCCAACAGGCACGTCGCCTGCGTCACCAGTGGTATCAAGCGACCCACCAAGCGAGTAACGATGACATGAATGAGGTTGTCGGCGCGAAAGTCACGCCCATCAACAGTGCATCGGTCACGTCTGCAGCTGTGGAGTTGGAGAAAAGGGTCGAGCTTCGAAGAAAAGGTGAGCCTACTGTATCCCTTTCTGTTAAACCAATTCAATGAGCTAAAAGACATCTGTTGGGTTTTGGATACAGGATGCGGGTACGGCTCAAGTGGACACTCGTCAGTCTTCGTGGCCAAGCAGCCCAACTTAGACTACATATTTACATTCGGCCAGGGTTCTAAACTGAGAAATACATTTATTGGTACTATTAAACTGCCCATAATAAGTCCAACCGGGGTGAAATCAATACAGTTTGGGAATATTGCATTAGTACCTCACGCGAAGTCAATTTTTTTAGTGAATATTGTATTAAGCAGGCGGGCTATCAAATTATAGCCAGTAATAGTGGTTTGTACAAATTTAATTTGTGGAACACAAACTAATGTTTGTAGCAAAGGCATACAATGGAGCATACTATGTGCAAGACTGCACAATAAGAGAAAGGCAAAGAATTTGCAATGCTATTAAGGTGATGCCATGTAAACCACTGGTTATACCAAACCTTAGTAAAATTGAGAGCCTAATGAAAGAATGGCATGTGCGCCTTGGGCACATTAACAAAGAAAAACTCATTGAAATGATGATCAACCCGTAAAATGCATACCATACACAAAGAGTTCGAAATTAGAAATATAAACTTTTTCTGCTCAACATGTGCAGCAATGAAAATGAAAAGGATGTGTTATAGAAACCTTCAGGGGTCTTGAGACAGACATCCTATAAATACAATCCACATGGATACAAACGGACCTATGAAAACCATGGGTGTGTATGGGACTGTGGGAACCAAACGATACTTTCTGAGTATTATTGACGATCAATCTTCGTGGCGTTGGACATACGTGTTACGAAATAAAAGGGAGGTCAATGACAAAGATAAAACACTACTCCTTTAGTTAGAAACGCGAAGGAAAGTTTACAATTCGGCGCATAAAATTGGATGGAGGTACAGAGTTTGTAAACTATGTATATATAGTCTACTGTTGTTTGGGGATACTACCCAAACAACAGTAGCATCCAAAAGAAGGGGTGGGTTGTTAGAAGCAGTGGGTGTAACCGCTAAGAAACCTAAGCGACCCCGGCTTGAGAAGAAACGGCCAGCACGCTTCGGGGATTACGTCTGCTTTCAATCACAACTGGATAAAGTCATTGTGGAAGTTATGGTCCAGAATAAGATTCCAATTCCAGGGGATGTGAAAGAAGTGTTGAGAGGTCCGTATGGCAAGCAATGGCGATAAGCGATAGACCTTGAGTACGGGTACGTGGAATCTCATACAACTACCACCTGACAAAAAGGCACTACCGTGTCACTGGGTACTAGCGGTAAAATATCATGCAAATGGGGTTGTGGAGCGATTAAGGCTAGATTAGTGGCACAAGGCGACCGCCAAGAATTTGGTGTTAATTGCGACGAGGTATACGCGCGAGTAGCTCGATTTGAATAACTTAGACTCGTATTAGCCATTGGCACTATATTGGACTGTCACATTCATCATATGGACGTCCACACAGCATTTCTAAATGGAGCAATGGAAGAGAATACGAAACTCTATATGAGACAACCTCCTGGGTATCATACCCCTGGCAAATAGGGATTGGTATGCGAGCTTCAGAAGAGCATAGATGGATAGAAGCAAGCACTCCGTATTTGGTACCAGGTCGTCCATAAGTTCCTCACAAAGTTAGGTTTTGTCCGGTGCAACAACGAGTTTGAATCTACGTAAAACGTGGGAGATGAATGGGTTATCATTGTAGTATATGTTGGTGGTTTAACGATTATGTCGAAAAGTATGCGACAGATCAACAAAGTTTAAGCAGAACTATCCATGAAATTTATGATGAAGGACTTAGGCGACATCCACTACATTTTTAAAGTTGGAAGTCAAACGGAAATAGAGCAGAGAAGACAATGTCAATCTCGCAACATCAGTACATACTAGAGTTACTGAAGAAGTATAACACTGAGAACCGCTCAGTAGTAGCGACACCTCAAGTCACAGGCCTTGAGCTCGAGCCTGAAACTGAGTTGACGGCTGAACAAATCGCCGCCCAAAACTTTGACTACAGAGGATTAGTAGGGTCGCTTCAATATCTAGGGAGAGGAACACGACCAGATATTTCAAATGCAGTAAGGGAATTGAGTAAGTACTTGTCATGTTACAACAACAAAAAAACACTGGGAAGCAGCTAGGAGAGTACTGAAATACTTGAAAGGGATGTCAACGTATGGTCTGTTTCTTGATGGAAAAGCGAGAGACGTGACTTATAAAGTGTACACTGACGCGAGCTTCGCGTGCCAACCAAAAGAACGTAAATCAATCACACGATATGTGATTAAAATGGCTCGCTGCAGTATTTCATGGTGTAGTAGCAATCAGGGATGTGTTTCCCTTTCCACTGCGGAAGCAGAACTTATCGCGCTGATTGAAGGTGCAAATGAAAGCGAATGGTTATGGTACTTGCTATCGGAAATGGGTTTTCCTCAAACGAAGCCTGTGCAGATTTGGTGTGATAGCTGGTCAGCTATCAGCATTACTAAGAACCCAGGCAACCATAGAGCTAGCAAGCACATTCAAATTAAGTTCTTGTATACAAGAGATTTAGTAGATGAAGGGCGTTTGGTTGTTGAGTACTGCCCAACCACAAGTATGGCAGCAGGCATCCCTACAAAAGCTCTTCCTACAAAGCAGTTTACAATACTGAGAGGTAAAATTGGAGTGAAAAAAAACTACTGACATCGATAAACACTTAGTGGGAGTGCTAGTATGAGTTTTATAATAATGGCTGTAAGGCCAGTAAACCTAGCGGCTAGTGGGAAGTGTTTAACGGTCAGATAGGCGGCTCCACCAATGAGGAAGGGTGAAGCCACTTTGAGACACAAATAAATAGCCAACCAGTTAGGATTAAACAGCCTGCACAGGGGAAGCCCTCTGCGGCACCACTCGCGCGATGATGGTCTAGCTGGCAAAGGAAGCTCACTTCACCGTTTGCGAACGACTGAGCGCATCAGTCCATTGGAGGGCAATAAGAATAAACAAAGTATATTGAGTCTGGGTAAACTTGGTTAAACTAGCCGCTCAACAACGGGTAATTTGCTTACCCATGAAGGGTTTACCTTCTTGTACACCTCTTCGTAATATTCCCACTTCTTATATTGGTTTGTGTAGCCTTCTCTTGATTTCGATTGGACATTCAACTTGTTTAGCTTCAGCCCGTACCAGAAGTCATCAGGATTAATCTTCTTCTTCATCAACTGGCCTGCAGTTTGCTTGGACATCGCGAATGCTGTTTAATACGTCAGGTACCACTCAAGCTTCTGCTTACCGGCCTAGTTTCTTGGCAACATTCAAGGCCCCTCTCTCTTTGTCCTTAGGGTCGGTGGGTTTCACATGTTTGCATCTACAAGAAGAAGTCGTTCACTGTCGATTTCCGCTTGGTCGCGGGCAGCTCGCAGCTTAATGGCAGCGCCCGAGGCTGTGCTGGTGCAAACGAGCAGTGTGATCACTGCCAGAAACAGGATGAACAGGTTCGCATGACTGATTGGGTTCGGCTTCAATGGTGTGCTATGGTGTGCAAATTGAAAAGCGTGAAGGCTGGTACTGGTGGTCAGATGACCAGCCCTTATAAGGGGGGCCGTTATCCCAATTCTAAACGATCCTGATCCAAATCCACGAAAGTCATATGCGGACGATGCACGGCGCAATCCGTGCATGACATCACGCCTGTGAAGCTTGTGAAGCATGATGTTATGCGCGCATCGCACCGTTGCATTTTTTTTACCTACTATTGGTGTAGATATGTACATGATGACGCACTAATCTGTGTATTAGTTTAAAACGCTATACAGATTCGTGCGTTAGTTCTATAACTGCACTTACAGTAATATATGCGCTTTAATGGCGGATTGATATTTGTGTGGTAATCGCGTCGCTGGAGACCCATACCGCGACATAGTCCCTAAAAGTATGGTGGATGCCTTATTTCACCTATAGTTGAACAAACAAAATGAGACGTGCAAACGCAGCATAAATCAAACTAGCTTAGGAAATCGGTGAGTGCCGGCACTGCGGGGTATACATATCTAACGTTAGTAAAGAACACTGGTAACGAACCTGCACAGATCCACGTTCGATTGATACTGTTTGCCGCCACAGTGTCTGATTCACATTCTAGATGATAAGATCACAGGACCCTAGCATTTACAGATGAATGCTTACTTTCCGTTGACGCTCTCCTTCAAGATTGCAGTGAAATCAGTATGTATCGTTTTGAATTGTTTACTACAAACATAAACTTTTGTCTACAAAACCTATTCAACATATTTCCTTTCGCGAGTTCGAGCCACTGCGCATCGCTTGCTGTTATTTCAAGATAGGCTATCTTAGATAGGAGACCTCAGCAATATACATGTATTCGGAGTGTATATTACAGATGAACCTGTCTAAGATGAGCTCGTATATCGTGATATCCTGTAGTACTTGATAATGTTTGATTCCACCGGACTGGTAGACTTGTTTTTTGTAAACTGCCTTGATAATACTGTCTTACTTGAAACTCGATACAATGTGATGATTAAAAAAATAGTCAAACTAGGTCAAAATCGAGGGTTTTGGTGAGAATAAGGGTACAAATCGACTTGAAATCACTTGTCCGCCCATTCTAAGCCGTTTTCATCGGAGTTTAGCCTCTGAAAAGGTCACAGAAGACAAGTCTGGCGTATCGTCAGATATTTTCATGGAATCCATTATTTCAAGTATTTAGTTCAAATTCTTCTAAATAGAGAGATTTCGGGGAGTCTTCGCCCTTACCTTACCATCACATGACTTTGTTGTCTTGAAAGTTCGCCCTCACATGTGGTGGACTATCTAATCAGGATATAATATTTTGAAGTGAGTGTATTAAACAAATGTATTGATCCTCTCCTGCTTTCCGCCGAACTTAATTTATTAGAAGAGGTATTGTACTTTTCAATGCTTTTGTCGTTTTCACTTAGTCGATTTATAATTAAATGTGGTCGTTTAATAAATCGAGGACCATGAAAAGGGACAAATTGATCCAGGTAGAGTGGCTAATAAATCGAGCTGCGACGAGCTAAATCAACTGCTCAGATCTATTTTCCGACAAATCATCATCGATATCCTTGAAATCGACCCCTTTTGCGTGTTTGAAAACGCAATTCGATGACACATAAATTAATTCCATGTCGGCTCAGTTTTAAGTCTGGTGTTATCTGTCGATCATACTCGATTCAAGCCAAAAAATGGAACGACATTTCATTTGCAAAGCACAATAAGGGTAGGGACAGAAATCACTGGACTTGATGAATTTTGGGGATTGTTATCTTGAATCCGAGAAAAAAAGGACAGGTTGGTTCGAACTTAACGTAATGCACGAAATATCTCTAATTTCATGAATGTGAACCACACCAACCGCCTTAACATGATCAACTTGTGTGATAAAAAAATAACCTACGGGCTGCTAAGAGAGGTTAATCTGTAGATGAAAAAAAGCGCAAATTCAACGTTTTGCGGTGATATGTTTCGTTCCATTGTCCAAGATTTCTGTGCCACCATTGCAATGCGTGTATTCGATTAGGGCCGGTAGATAAACGTTTACGGGTTGCCGATAATCCCTATCATGGGCACGTGGCAGCGTTTGAAATGCTATGTTAATTCCCGAACTGAATCCCTAAACAATTTTTGATAGAGTTGAATTTGTACCGTTCGTACCATCGGTAAGTTTTAGGGCAGTTTGAGGATGAAAAGCCAACACTCTGATGTAATCAGAAGTTCTGACGATGAGAGGCTCGCAACCTCTGTCACGAGGGAGTTTTATTAGCGATAGCCTCATTGTTTCGCCCTGAGGACTATATAACGGCTTTCAAGTGGATAGCTTTCCATGACCGGGGTACGGTGGTCTTCCTGTGTTGTACGTCCAAACTTTCAACTTGTAAGAGCACTGCTGGGCAATGGTTTCCTTTACTAAAAATTCCCCACCTCCATACATGCACAGCGAGCGCTCTGCTTAAGTACGATACCAACTTGTCATATACAACATGCACCATTTGTAGTGCTTTTCTATAAAAAAACACTTTCTGCTGCGTTCAGTATTTACTCACTCTTCACGCTCAGTAGCTTAAAAGCAGGACATTGACAATTTCGATTGTTTATTTATAGTGGGAGGACAGCTAAAGCTGGCTGAACAGCCTAACCAATCTTATTTTGTTGCTTGAAATTTGGAACAATCAATTATTGCAATCTTAACAATCAATAAGTATGATATTGCAATCTATTGTACAACCTACTTGTAAGCTATGATACTGCAGGATCGTAAATTTTAAATCGGTCCGAGCAGGACAAATCCAATCAGGCATTAATGGATAGGGTGTGCACTCTCGAGAAAAGTTTTATTAGCAGTCGCTGGCGGATTGAAGTGATGGCGGCACACCACAAGGGCACATATTGGTCTCCAAATTCAGCATGATAATGACCGCCCTGATATATTAATCTAAAACGTCAATAAATGTTAGTGCAGTCATCGCGACAAAAAAAAATCACAAAATAGCATCTTGATACGGTACGAGGAATGAACAAGAAATGCAGGCTGTGACGCAGCAAAATTTGTGATAGCAGGCCTTACTAGACGAAACTATAATAAATGACAGCAAACGTTTAGTGGCCATGTTATTATGGTCGTGTCTGTGCCAAATTGGATAACGCCAATAGCAATGTCATTATGCCACGGCTAATATTCCTCACGGGAAAGGGTCTGACCGACTTGTAATTCTACTGTGTGCTCCACAACATAAGTGCCTTCTTTCTTGCTTTGTTGAAGGCATCCTATGGTATTACTAAAAGTATGATACTAATAGTACCTGCCAGGTTGCAGAGATTGGTTATATTGGCTCTGACAATAAAAAAAAAATAGTGTGGTGCGATCTCAAAACAAAAAAATATTGTGATTGACATTCTTGGCAATCTCACAATGACAAGGCTTAAAAGTGATGATAATGGAGCAGAATTTAATGGACCGAAACAGCAGCGACGCATTTACCGCAAGACAAACAAGATGTTCTTGACAGGTCGCGGTGCTTGCGAAACTAACAGCTTGGAGGATTATATTCTGACCCACAACTTTCCTTAAAAGCAGGTCACGAGAGGGACGTGATTGTATTAAACCGCTTAGCCCGCAAATATATTCACCCAAGAGGGATTGTTGTTCTTATAGGCTGCGGCATGCTTAAACCATAGATCGAACTCGGGGGCATCAAACAAAGGTGCCGCTGCCGTCCTGATGGTGGTCGATGCCTGCAGGCTCCACCCGGTCACCATAGTAGGGGGGATCTACGGTAGATAGCAAGAAGTAGCGAGGAAAATACCTTTTTAGGTGATTTATTATGCGTGGCATGCTCAAGATGCAGCGTACGTGCTACGTGAACACGCAATATTATTGTTTTAGTGATTGCCACTTACTTAGCTGAGGTGGACGGTTCGAACGACACGCATGAAAATTATAAGTTTATCAGGTTTTTTATCTATTTTTTTAGACACCTAAGTTTATATTGAGCCCTTTAGTTTTAAAATTTTTCTGAATTATTAAATTATCAGGTTTTTCTTCATGGAAAACCATTCCCCTTGTCAGATCTTTCCTTAGCTCCTAATTTTTTTCCAGAGAATATAAAAACCAGAGAGCAGACAAATGGATTGAATAAATAATGCCCAGCAAATTCTGAATTTCCTCAAATCTCATGCAAATCATATGGTTTAATTTACGACGTATTACAGTACAGCCTACGTAGCACAAGTAGGTTAGACTCATACCACGAGGCGTACATGTATGTTTCTACCGTACGATATTTAAAAAAAAGAAAGACCACTTTTAGAAGAGACTCGGTCACGTTGTTAAGCTCTAGCACAGTACTGGTATCTCCCTGTACTGTACTTCGAAGTACCTGCGCTTAGAAGATCAATTCACGTACCAGTCGTATTAATAATTAGATATAGCATTGGCATATCGTGTTCTTCTATTAAATATACTTATGAGAAGCCAACTTTCCGCCGTAACATCTGTACACTTTGCAAGACGCCATCCTTGTGTCAGTCTTGCGTTGAATCCAGTTGAGATACATGTACGGACGTCCGTATCTGTGGTAGGTGCAGTAGGATGGAACTGACGAGTGGGTGGCAGGTGATATGATGTAGTTTGGGATTATGTCTAAAAATACACTCGCCTAAGCTGGATTCTTCCAGCTCGACACATCGACCTACTTCGAAGTCCTGGTTACAGCATCGGTCTGCCGTAAAATTGCATTGTCTTTTTCGCTTTGATATCATCCTGGATCGAATCATGCATTTATCCGTGCCTTTACCTTCGGTACTGTACGGAGTGTTGGCTTTCCATGTTCCCTGAGAAATGTATACAAATTGTGCAACATATTCTGCGCGATATTACGTACGCATGCACGTGTACATTACAGTATTCGGCACTAATGTGCAACACTAAGGCCTCAAAACCTGTTTTACTTGATCACCCGTAAAGACTGAAACAATTTCTGAGAAAATCTGAATCAAGTACGTATTCTCACAGAGGATGTAGGACTATTGTCATAGCGTTGCAAATCTCCGAAATCAGGCGGTTGATGAGCTATGTTATAGACTAGTGGTGACGTAGGTTCGTCACTGGAAGATTGCTCTCCCCTTGTCTGTCGCTTCTAAGAGTAGGCGCTATTTAGGTGTTGTTATACTTAGGAAGCAACTTAGCAGAAAGTATTCAAGGAAGGTCGTAAACACGTAAGTGCCGGGCAAAAGGCCACGACAGGACCGCGGTGTCTGGTGGGGCTGCTCTTGCTGCTGCTCGCTTGTGAGATGCAGGCGTCAAAACGCAAAGTGAGGGAGCAGCACCCGCCAGAACACCGCTGTGCCGCAAAGATAGATTAGCATACTAATAACAAATAAAGCAATACTAAACCTAGAGAAAAAAGCACTCTCGTTGAGCACACAATCTTGGCAGCGCACAGCCAACACTGTCCTTGCGCATACAGTCTTTGGTATCGTCCTTCGCCATTGCACGCACGCGCACACAGTAGCCGGTTGTAGTGCAGCCGCAAGCTGCACTGCCAGGCGCATGAGTGTCCTTGGGATGTGTCTCGTAGACACTGTCAGTGGACGGTGGTTCGTAGACGGGGGCACTGGACACTGGCAGACCGCATCACCTTGGCACTCGACACACACGTAAGGCACACTTGCTCACACTCCCACTTGATCTCGACGACGCACGATAAGTCGACGCGATCACACACGCGCAAACCAGTTGTCACCAAGCTCCAGTAGCTGCATAGGCCAAAGTACGTAGGTAATAGCAGTTCACACAGTAACAGTACTCCCACTCGATCGCCATCGTCGTTATCGATGTTGTTGTAGTACAGCCTTAGCATCAACAGCAGTAGTCAACGCAGTAGCCGTAGTCGTAGTAGTAGCCGCCACATCGGGTACATCGCCATCAGTAGACACAATAGGCAACACCTTCATGGCTTTGTGAAAGTGTGTGAACTTACCACCGCAAGTGCCTTCGTCATGATATCGGCCACCATCTCCTCGGTGCCAATGTGTTGCGTTGTAAGACGCTTCAACTCCACGTTGCGTCTCACCATGTGATCCTTGTTGTCAATGTGCTTCGACTTCGAATGCTTTCCAGGCTTCACAGTCAAGGCAATAGCTCCTTGGTTGTCTCCAAGCAGTAGCGGTACTGGATGCTACCAGCTCAACTCCTTGCATTGGCCAGCAAGCCACAGCAAGTACTTGGTCGCCTCTGCCATCGCAACGTACTCGGCTTCGCAAGTGCTGAGCGCGTTGATCTCCTGCTTGCGAGATGTGTAGGAGATGACATTGCCATCCAACATAGTGATGTAACCACTGATGCTCCGTCAATCCACGGGGTCATTCGCATAGTCAGCATCTGAGTAGCCACTAACTTGCACGTCAGTCTGTAGCTCCACATTCATCACTAGTCCAAATTCGCACGTAGCCTTCAGGTAGCGCAGCACCTTCTTTGATTGTGAATAATGCGTATGATCGTAGCTCGCAAGATACTTGCCCAGGTGTGGGGTAGCATGAGCTATATCAGGTCTCGACGCACGAACGAGGTACTGGAGAGCACCCACCAACTCTCTGTAGGGAAGATACTCCTTCGAAGCAGGCACGTCTGCCTTCAAGGGCGTTGTAGCTTCTGGTGTAGCGCAGCCATTACAGTTCTCCATGTGAAAACGCTTCAAAACCTTCAGTACGTACTGCTTCTGGCAGTACACAATCTGCCGGCGCGGCCGGTCAATCAGGATCTCGACACCCAAAAGGTACTTGACTGTGCCCATCGTCGTAAGCTCGAATGTCTCTTGCCAACGAAGCAGCGATTGTGGCGCACAAGTCACGTGGTCCCATCAGCAGTACATCGTCCACGTAGACAGTCAAGAGCAGCTTGACTTCACCATCCTTATTCAGTATATATAGGCCATAGTCAGAGCCCGTTCTTGTAAAGCCCATCGCAACAAGCTTCGCATGAAGCGTGCGATTCCAAACATTCGGTGCTTGTTTCAGTCCATACCAGCTCTTCAACAATCTGAAAATGAATCCAGGCCCGTCCACCTGGAAGCCAGGAGGCTGCTCCATGAAGATGATCTCATCCAAGTCTCTATACAGAAAAGCCGTTTTCACGTCGAATTGCAACACCTCCCAACCTCTTTGTACAGCGTAGTAGATAGCCGCACGTATGGTTTCAACCCGGATCACAGGTGCATAAGTCTCAGAGTAGTTGATTCCAAGTTGCTGCTTGAATCCATGGATCACTAGTCGCGCTTTGAACCGTTTGATTCGTCCATGCTCGTCTCGCTTCACAGCGAAGACCCACATACACGTAATCACCTTCGCTTTCTTGGCATCTTTGCGGGGTACAAGTTTCCAGGTCTTGTGACCCTTTAACGATTGAAGCTCCACCAGCATTGCAGCTCTCCAGTGCTGCCAGTATTTGCTCGCACGTGCTTGCTTATACGCAGTCGGAATCTGCACATCCGTAGTAATAGCCTGCACTAGGCCCACCACGTAATCCGACCACCAAACGTTCGCCTTCTGCTTCCTTCTTGGCCGCTTTAGGCAGGGCTCTGTTGGTGGAGGTTGAATCTTGAAGCCACTTGTCTCCTTCTCCACCGTTGCATGCTTCTTCTTTGCTCTGCGTCTCTTGCGCTTCCTTGCTTTGGAATCTTCACTTGGTTCCTCAACCGGATTCTGCAACACAGCTGGTGCTGCAACACCAGCAGTCTCCGCACTGTCTTTGCTTACAGGTGAGTCAGCAATTGACGAACTCCCACTCGAACTTGACACAGTTTCTGCAGGTCTGTCAGCAAGTGGTACCACCTCAAGTGGCTTCTCCACAATGGAAATGCCGTCACTCCAGCCTGGAAGGTACATCTCCATGCTGGTCTTGATGCGCGCCACAGGCACATCTCGGTTAGTGCATGATCGCCATCGAAGAACGCGTTCTCTAAAAGGTGCTTCATGTAGGTGCCATCAGTCGTGAACTCCTCATGAAACCTCACGTTACCACCACGAGCTGTAACCACTTCAGACGTCAAAAGGTCAATGAACTTTTAGCCTAGGGTAGACTCACTGTAAACCAGTAATAGACACAATCTTGCTCTTGCTTCCAGCTTTTCTTTCGTCTGTCTTGACTCTGGGGGAACACGCACGTGTGCCAGAGAGCCCCAGGACCGCAAGTCATCCAGCATGGGCTCCGACTGGTATAGCTTCTGGTGCGGCGACAATAAACCCAGAGGCTTAGTGGGCAACCAGTTCAACGTCGTCACCACATGCAGAAATGCTTCTCCCCACAAGGAGTTGGACATGTGAGTGGCCTTCAGCATCGTCCTGGTCCTTGGGTAGAACCACGCCGTTAGCACGCTCCACAATGCCGTTCTCTTGTGGCGAGTAGGCGTTCGTAAACTGCTGCTCAATCCCTTGGTCGTCACAGTAGTTACTCAGCACCTTGATTGCAAATTCTCCTCCTTGGTCAGATCGTAGGTGACATACTTTCTTTTCAGGAAAACGAGTTCGCAGCCTGTTCAACAGGACTTTGATGTGGAACGTTGCCTCACTCTTCTTCTTGAGTAAGAACGACCATTTGTACCTTGTAGACTCATCAATGGCGAAGAGAAACATAGTAGCTCCATCCACAGTCTGCTTGTTCAAAGTGCAGATATCAATCATGAGAGTTTCCAAAGGCTCGGACTTCCGAGATGGAATCCTTGAGTAAGACATTCTTTTCGCCTTACTAGCAGCACAAGCAACGCACTCGTAGGAAGTCAGACCTTTTGCTTTCATCTTAACTCCAACATCGAGTTTGTTGGCCAGAACCTTCACCGTCTCCATGCTCATGTGGCCAAAGCGCTGGTGGAGCAGCTCCATTGCATTCTTGCTGTCCATGCCTTCTTTCAGCGCTGCCATCATCATCACTCCAGTTACTCGCTCTACAAGTAGGCGGTAGATACTGTCACGCATCATGAACTTGAGTGTAGTACTCGGCTTTGAGAGTCACGCAGTTTGTTGGTCATCCGAGTATGCCAGCTTGAAGTTGCCCTTCGTCTGCAGGTACCCCAGACTAATGAAGTTCACCTTCGAGTTCGGCGTGTACACCACGTCGTCCAGGAGACGGTCCTCGAGCTCCCCAGTCACCTGGTTAACAACACGTAATAACACAGACCCATAAGCAGAAGTGTGTTCAGTTGTGCCATTCGCAAAGTCGAGCCGACTGGCTTGATCTTCTTTAATGGTAGGGAACAATGACAGGTCACCGCAGACATTAGCCTGGGATCCCGAGTCAAGGATCCACTCCGCAAATTCAGATTGTGTAGGTTGCATACCTTGATTCTGGCTCACCGCATTCACTTGGCGAGAATCAGGATCTCCGTTGTCACGTCGATCGGCAAATCGGCGTGGCGAGTCGTCTCTGCGTCGTGGAGACTCATTCCACCCTTGGAAGTTGTCACGACGAGGTGATGGTCCACGCCCACGTGGTGGATTATCACGCCACTGCTGCTGCAGAGGTTCATAGCGACTCAATCGCTCATCCGGCTGAGGTTGTGGTTCGTAACGACTCGGTCTCTCGTTGAGCCACTGCTGCAAGCGTGGTGGCGATCGGTAGCGCCCTGGAGATCCACGTGCACGTGGACTACCAGGTCCTCTTGGTCCACGTCCTCGTGGTGATGGAGAACGGCCTCTTCCTCGCGGTGGGGATCGTTCTCGATTGAAGTAGCGTAGCGGTGAACGGCTCCGTCCTTGTTCACGAGCAGGAGTCTCAAAGTGTCCGAATCCTTGGCTCCGAAGTCCTCTCTCGTACGCACTATCCAAGTTAGGTCCGTAGTCATTGTGCATCCTTGGTTCTTGACGTCTGCTTAACCCAGCGTCAGGACCCCGGTAATCATCCCCCGGCATAGCCGAACCCACTCGTGGTTCAGCTTGATTGCGCCATGGCTCAGATGTAGGTCCTTGTGAGTTCCGCATTAGTCCTTGACCCAAGTAGTAGGTCACAGATTCCCAAGAAGGTGCTGGCCCTGTGGAAGACCAGCCGCCCTCCCACTGGCTCTGCACAGCACTCGGTACAGCAGGTTGCACACGGGGTTGTGCAGAAGCTTGAATTGCATATTGAACACCAGCTTGCACAGCACGTTGTACAGCAGGTTGTCCAGCATGTTGTACAGCAGGCTGTCCAGTAGGTTGAACTGCATGTTGAACGGCAAGTTGTCCATCGAACTAAACTACAGGTTGTCCAGTAGGTTGAACTTCAGGTTGACCCGATACTGGTGCTTGCACTGTAGGTAGTGGAGCTTGTCGTTGTTGTTGTAGTCCTTGTCCTCCAACTTGTACATGTCCAAAAGGAACGTCAAGTTGCAGCTGCATTCGCTGCGGTGTCTGCGGCACAGTAGGATGAGTACGTTGTGTACTCGCACGAACACCTCCAACAACACGATCCTCTTCTGTTTCGTCATTTTTCGCGGGAGACGTTAGAGGCCACACAGGTGATTGCGTCGACGCAGGCGACAGATTACCTCCACCCGTAAGGTCAACCGCATTCGCATCGCACAGTGAAAGTCCAGTAAACAGTCCTTGTCCTTCTGCGTCGGTAGACACCATATCCACACGTCGCACAGCGTTCACCAACGACACAGGAGCCCTGGGCTGTCTGTCTTTCAACTTCCTTGCAAATTCAGGCTTCAGTGGCATGCCAGTGTGCGCAGTGCACTCACGCATACCAGTGTCCCTCGCCTTGGCAGTTCGCACAGTTCGTACGCTGCTTCTTGTCAGCAAAGCCCTTGGAACGCTTGCGCTGCTACTTATTGCGTTTGCGTCCTTGGGCCTGACCTTGTCCTTGACCTTGGCCTTGGCCTTAAACATGGTCGGCTCCGACTTGAGCTACTTGCATGGGCTGCACGACCGGTTGTCTGGTCTGCGCGCGCAGTTGACCACGCTGGTGTTCAGCAGCTCGTAGTCGTTGTTGAGCTTCAGCAAGTGTCAAAGTCTTGCGGTTATGGTTATTGATCCAATCACCATGTTCGAGAGCAAGATCCTTAAAGGATTCCACGCTGTTCGAAAGAAGCAGGCTTGCATGTTGCCACTCAGCGAACTCACCATTCGCTTGGTGTAAGAGCGTCACCTTCTTCGCCATGTCATCCACATACGACGCCACAGACTCGTTGTGCTTTTGAGCCTGCGCGTCACCAACTCTTGCAGTAGGTAGTCGGGATGTATGCCATCACCAGCCTCAAAGTGCTGCGTGACATCAGCGTACAGCATTGCGGCGGCGTCCATGTTGTCCTGGATGTCGTCGATCTTGAACGTTGTGCGTAGGTCCACAGATAGCGACAATTCAAGCGCTGAGAACGCCTTGTTCTTGCGCGTCTTGTACCACCCGTGATACTTCGGTCGGCGCATGCCTTCCACAGCATCGTAGCGCTCCAGACTGTAGATGATGTCTCCCAACGTCTTCGGCTCGAAGTGCAGTGGCACCTCGCTCTTCCAGGCCTTGTAGGCAGCCTTCGCATGGAGCTTGGGCAGCTTGATGGCCGGTGAGTGGATGAGCACCTTCGTGTACTCCGCCAGCTCAGCGTCGTTGTAGCGGCCCCCTTGGTTCATTTTTTCCAGTGGTGGCTGCTGGTTGTCTGGGTCTCGGCCGCCGCTTTGTTGTCTTGGCGGTGGCTGAGAGGAATTTCCAATTGGCACGGATTCTTCCGTGTTCGTTGAGGAAAGTTCTAGCATACTTTCAAGTAACATTCTGAATAACGGGCGCCACCCGGAATTCCAGCCAATGAGCGAATCAGATGCTCGGCATCACTGCGTGACAGTGTCGCGTCACCAGTAGAGCTCGGACTTCCTGCCAATGGGGTCGAAGCTTGATCTTGATTCGCCAAAAGTCCGAAACTTATGTCCGGAACACCAGTTGCCACGTCGGTCGCGGGCTCAAACCCAGTGGTGACGTAGGTTCGTCACTGGAAGATTGCTCTCCACTTGTCTGTCGCTGCTAAGAGTAGGTGCCATTTAGGTGTTGTTATACTTAGGGAGCAACTTAGCAGAAAGTATTCAAGGAAGGTCGTAAACACGTAAGTGCCGGGCAAAAGGCCACGACAGGACCGCGGTGTCTGGTGGGGCTGCTCTTGCTGCTGCTCGCTTGTGAGATGCAGGCGTCAAAACGCAAAGTGAGGGAGCAGCACCCGCCAGAACACCGCTGTGCCGCAAAGATAGATTAGCATACTAATAACAAATAAAGCAATACTAAACCTAGAGAAAAAAGCACTCTCGTTGAGCACACAATCTTGGCAGCGCACAGCCAACACTGTCCTTGCGCATACAGTCTTTGGTATCGTCCTTCGCCATTGCACGCACGCGCACACAGTAGCCGGTTGTAGTGCAGCCGCAAGCTGCACTGCCAGGCGCATGAGTGTCCTTGGGATGTGTCTCGTAGACACTGTCAGTGGACGGTGGTTCGTAGACGGGGGCACTGGACACTGGCAGACCGCATCACCTTGGCACTCGGCACACACGTAAGTCACACTTGCTCACAAGACTAGATAGAAGGCGGCATTAAATACTGAATTGCAGCATCAAAAATTACAAAAGATTGAATCGGTACTTACTCACCAATCGTATCTTAGAAACACAGGTACCGATTTAGCACTGTTTTTTAATTGGTTTTCACCCCCACCACTAGACTTTCGCCTTACAAATTTCAAGTAAAATAGTATTGCTTATCCGAGTAACGTAAAACGACTTCCACAGTACATTGTACCTGAACAAAGGGGAAGAGCAAGTTGTGATCATGCATCATACAGTAGTCGCGAGGTAGGTTGGAAACGGACACCGATGGTGGTCTAAAAAGAATCGTACGTGCCTATGTTAAGCATCCATCGGTCCCACTCCAGAACTATTAATAAGCTTCGGGTGGGGGCGAATTCTCAACGATGTGGCGCTGTATGGTTGCCTATCGACTCGAGTAGAAACACTCAGATTGCTTAATAGTCTTGATATCCTGTGTGCATGTATTCCAAAACTTTTTAGTTACTTCGAAGTAGTGTTTTTAATAATGAAACGGAAGACCTACAATCAGCACAACAAACAAGACGCAGTACTTCTCTTCTTCAGCCCCCATCGTCAGCATTGTACATATCATGCGTGCATACTTCCTTTTACTCCTCGCTGTCGCGATCCGGATCCCCAGCACCGCTACCACAGTCAGTTCCCAGCCCCTCATCCAATCGATCGACAGCGGGCGATTGCTGCGAACAGAAGCGACGAACAGTCAAGCCAATGACCCCGTCAACGAAGAGAGGGCCGCGATTCCGGAAATGTTTAAGAAGTTTGGTACAGGCGTGTTGACGTGGATTAGCGATAAGTTTCTCGGGGCAAAGCTGAAGTATTATGCGGCACAGATGGATTTGAACAAGGGAGTGCAGAAACTCCTTAAACATGGAGTCGATCCTAACCGAGTATATAAAAAGTTGAAACTCACGCGCATTAGTAACCAAAATGTTGGCACGAACACCTCTCAGGCCATAAATTTAAAAACCAGGTGGTTGTTCCATGTAAATCAGCGCGTCGCGATCTTCATACAGGAATGCCGTCTTAACATGGTGCTGTAGAATCTCCCATCCTTGCTGCAAAGCGAAGTAGATGACCGCACGAATAGTCTCAAAGCGTATCACAGGTGCCTAGATAAACGAGTATATTGCAAATTGAAAAGTGAAATGGCGATTGAGACTAAGTTTGCGGTGTCATGGGATGCCTGGTGCGTCCGGTTGCGAATGGGCCTGGTATAAGTGGGCAGTTCTATATGATACTGGTACTTTGTAAACAGCGGGCAAATGCTGCGGCTGCGAAGCAGGCGCAGGACATGCATTAAATAACCAAGGGCTTCCAAAACGGAGTATTTATTGTGCTACCATTAATATGTGTCACGGCACTACAAACCATGTCCGCGTTGCAATGTTAATAGTGGATTAATCCTGGTATCTATAGTGGACATATTTCGGGATATCCAATAACCCAGGGGGTCGTTCACTGCATTAACAGGTATGTTCTTACACACAAAATGTTGCATGCCTTAGATTACACAGGAGAATCTGTAGATAAACCATATGGTGTAGATATGCTCACAGCACCGGTGTGCTGTAAAACAGCATGATCTAAGGTAAGTAGAACGACCACTAAGCATTGCTGGCAACGAATATTTTTTTTTGAGTTAAACCTTTGTTGCTGATGCTCTTACTTTTAAGTTTTTATGCTGCCAACGTCACATTCGAACAGACGCAGTCAAGATGGCAAAAAGACTGACATCTCTCATCGCTCATCAGCTGCAGCTTCTTTAGGGGAAAGCCAACGGTCTCCCGTGGATGACACCGCAATTCAAGTGCAAATTGAAGAAAGTGAACGCGCAACACTCCAGGCCACGTTGGAGTCCCGCCCTACTATTGTACCTTTCCATTGTTTTGACCAATCTGACCTTTAAAGGCTGGTCCTCAGCAAGGGTGGGTAGGGTTAAAGGTGGGATTTGAGGATCACCTGGAGTTGAATTGCTGGTCCAGGCCACTAAATAAATTGAGATTCGACCAATAACAACGTTTGATTTTGTCGACTTTAATCTAATTTATTGTGGAGATCCTACGTAAGGGCTTCGATTTGGTCTGAAGGGTACTTTTTAAGAAATTAACCCATTAATTCCCGGCCTTAACTATGAGGGTAGTTTTTTCTTGTCCCATATTGATGTATTTAAATTTTGTATGGCCAGTCTTCTGGGTACAGATTTTTTGGTTGGGGGAGGGTAGAAGAATGGAAACTAGGGTGCATAGTGATGCCATCTCCAACATAAAGCCATGTTATGTTGGCGATTTGTAGTCGCCATATTTCTTATGTTGATAAAATCAACTTAAGAAATGTCCCGGCTAAAAGTCGGCCCATTTTTGAATCGTTGCACACTTCCAACATCACGACGAAGTTGGATTTTTACCAATGATTATAAACTAAAAAAATGTTTCCCTTAATTGCGTGTCCGTAACTATTAGCCTGTCTACGAAGACAGAAAGGCATCTGCTGTGTCTGCCATTAACCATTGTCGTTTGCATTCGGCTCACTTTGGCACTACTCTTGCTGCCTCCGTGATGAAGGATCTATCTTGCTAACATCCTGACATGTAGGGAGTTTTTCGAAATGGGTGCCCACACTAGATTGCAGTTCGATTCAATGTGCGTGATCTAAATCACAATCTCATTCATTTATTGCACGAATTATAATACACATACTGCCATGTTAGCTGAAATACCGTCAATTCATCATGCATCCGTTATAATTGGAACAAGTTTGAGAGTCTTTGCGATTGCTAGGTCTTTGCTGGAATTGATGTACGCCACCATTCGTCAAGTGCAGAACTACATCCTTCGGCTTACTCACAAATCGCAACACCGTGTCCGATATTTTCATGGGAGGTGTTAGCACATTTACCTTACAATACCGTTATGCTATACCTTATGTTGACATCAAAGCTTGACAACCACCGCTATGCTAAACAGGGTCAACATAACATACCTCGCATACCACATTACCGATGTTATGTAGAGCTCCGTGGTATCGCCATCTTCACCGGCTTGGGGTGGTATTGCTGACGAATGTGTAGTACTGGTCAGGAACTGTCGATACGGTTTTGGTCAGGGCCGCTTTCACATCAGGAATGACGCCAGCGCCAGTCGCCGCGTTTTCCGAAACCTATGTCACCCGCTTCACCTCTCAGCTGTGTAACTAAGCCCTCTGCCACTCCCTTCACCACGGCGCCTTCGCCCTGCCACACCCTCCGCCACGGCGCCTTCGCTTCGCCACCCATCGCCTACCGCTGCCCTGCTCTTTGGCTCCTCTGTGACGCCGAATTCTATGGTCCTACAACAAAATTAGCACCATTCTTCTGTACCATGCATAAAAAGCGATAATTGTCTTACTGAGTAGCTCACGGAGAATGGGCTGCTGCATCGATTCTTGAGCTGATGCATCTGTGCCTCGCTGCCAATTTAAACTCCCTTGTCTTGTTGCTGTCGTTTTGAAGAATGAGGGGCTGGTGGCTGGGAGCAAAGGTCTGAGGTGGGTAGTGGTGTCGACGTTACGTGTTATCTCTGTAACTCGCAAATAGCGTTAAATGAGTTAAGATAGTTGGGTTAACGCGGGATAACGTGGTGCTAGATTTGCGGTTTTGACAAGTAGATTCTGGTACGGCTGGTAGAATTTGTGGACTTACTTTTGGCAAGTACAAAATTGCCAGGAAGGCGTAGAACCTGAGCGCCGAGGGTGACGTACGCGCTGCCACAGATCATAGCGTACAAGATACAGGGGGACAAGCCCTTCCCGACGCGCACTCCTTCCGCGGCAGCGAGATGACGAAGCGCGTCAAGGGGACGCGGGTGATACGAAACAGGCTCTGCACGGGAACAAGTGAGTGCTGAAGACCACCCGCGCTACTCGCGAATTATTCAGGCGGTGTTGCTCAACAGCTCAGCCTAGAAAACCGCTTGGTCACCATCGTGATAGTGGTATGATGGACGAAATCAGCACGGGCCTGGAAAATGCCGCCCAGTAATACCCAGCAGCTGCAAAATACGAGGGCCATCGCGCTGCTGCAGCTGGCGCACGAGATGTTTGAACTCTTCGACGCCGTGATCATCCTCGAGGAAGGCGAGGAGATGTTCAACGGTTCGAAGGAGTAGGTCTTGAGCCTACTCCGAAAGTCTGGCGACGTTGCCGGGTACCTACCTGCTCGACCTGAGCCGAAATATCTGTACAAGTGCGAGGTTGGGCTGTTGTCGGGGTTCGCGCAGCACTACCCGCGCTCGACGATCCACCTCAATTGCCCGAACTGAGCTTCTGGTGGAGAACGTAAACAACACTGAGTTGCTTGTCAATAATCGTTAACTTTATGGACGTGGAATCGGTGAAGTATAGGTGCAGTTCGGCGTGTTTTTCAATGGAGAGTTGTTCTTGCTTTCGACCAAGCGGAACTTGCTCATTCCGACGTACTTTGCGCTCGCCGCTGCATCTAGTCGATCTCGCTGGACCAGCGTCATCGTGATGTACGTCGCGTTCATGTTCTCGGCCGTCCGAAGCGCATAATTTTGCGAATAATACGTGACTCATGCATAGGATAAGACTGACAGCTACGCACTCGTGGCAATGCCCAAGATGATCTAGCTGCATAACGAAAGTGAAACGTTTGCCGTCGAAGCGAAGGTGCGTGAGAAAGTGTCCAGCCAGCGATGGTGGTGTTTCTGATCTGTTGTACTCTTCGGGCCCGAAGAACATGATTGGGACGCTGGACCCACAAGCGGCATGGTGATGCCGCTTCGATGGCGACAGTGAGATGACACAATCGATTAGTAGCAGCTCGGGTGAATGCGGAACCGTACGTACTGTAAGGAGATAGTAGTAATAGTACGTGGGAAGCATGAAGTCGATGATTGATAAAACAGTTAAGCAAATTTACACTGCAAGGAGACTAAATGTAAGAGCTCCATATCGCACATTGAAAAGAAAAAAAAGAACATAGAGCCGCTTGCAAGCACCATCAGAATAATGACCAATCTTCGAGCCGGAGCCTCCGACCAGCAAGAAGTTCTTAGGGCTGCTTACCAATACCTACCATGCTTGCCGCCACCTGCCTATTTGTGTACAATGAAACTGGCTTATTTCTGGAGCTCTCCTTTTACAAGACAACGTCGTCGACGATTGGCTGAGGCCTGGGCCAATAGGCGAGCTATTCGGTGCGTGTTACGAGCGCGTTATTAACTTAACTCAGACTCGACTAGGTGTTAAAAGCTGCGCGATGCATTAAAAGACAAGTTTTCGACCCAATATTGCTGTTCCGACTCGACAATTTGCCGCGCGTTACGGTTCTGTTAGCGCGAAAAATGCTCGAGAGAGTATTCCGAAAGTGCGCCAAGAGTATGTGAATAGGCTATTGGCGTTTTTACAGCGGGCCAGATCAACTCGTGCTCGTCGACGAAACTTTAAAGGATGGAAGGTATAGAACAATTTTGCGACTGCTACATTTTATGCTTTGTTAATTTGTCTTTTCGCTTTGCCATTGTTTAGGTCTTCACTGAGAAAACACGCGTGGTCCGCACGCGGAGCCCCTGCAGTCGTGTCCATTCCATTTCCCGTGGAAAGTGAATCTCAGTTCTTGCTTCGTTTGATGTTGAAGTTTTGTTTGCATGGGGTACAACCGAGGACACTTTCACCAGGCAGACGGTCCACGAGACCTTCAAATTGAAACTTCTACCATTTCTCAACCCGTGGCCTTTACCAAGGTCAATTTTCATTTGAACAACGCCAAAATTCACATGTATCAAGAATTTCAAGAACTTATTCACGGCACTGGAGCACTCTTATTTTTCCTACCGCGGTATTCACCGACTTGAATCCGATTGATGTCGGATTTTCTCTGCTGAAGCGATGGATCCAACGCCACGCCAATATGGCGTTTCGTGAAAATCCTCTTGCGGTCCTCAATGTTGCGATGTACTTTTGTACTAGACAGCCTGAGGAAGTTGAGAGAAATTTGTACAGCCACTGTGGCTACGAAGGAGTATAAAAATTAGTGAGTTTTAATGAAATTCATGTATTTGCACCGAAAACATCGAACTCTACTCTTACAACACTCTTTAGAGCTGTTCATCAAGATGATCGACGTCCTCCATATCTTCTGCAGGAGAAGGAGTCTCGAAATCGACCGGGTCACGGAACGGAGGGAGTAGACTGTAGGCCGGTAAACCGAGAATTTCCTGGGGATCTCCAACATGAAATTACACTTCGATCACTGCACCTTGAGTTTGGATGCTGAGGAATCTGAAATTCATGTCAGTGGTTGCTTGAGCTGGCTCTTGGCTCGTCTCCATTTCCTGCGAAAGCTGATCAGTGTTCCGAAGCTGTCGGAATGTTGTGTTATTAGGCACTTGTATTGGAGCGTCAGCAGGTGGTCGCGCTTGCATTGTTGCCATGTACAACTGTGAGGCTGGCACACTCGAAATATCGCGCTCGGCTAGCAGAGCTGCTACACGAGGAACTTGTTCTTGTATTCGATTCACGGTAGCCCTTCGAATAGTGTTGGCTCTAGGATATGGTGCTCTTGGAACATATACAAAAATCATTAAAACAAAATCAGACTGAGCGTGTAGGCGAAGGCGAGCTAATCCCCGAGATCTGGAGATGCGGCTAGAGTCATTTTTTTCTCGTCAAACTCGAGAAATTCACGTTGTAGAGCGTGCTTGGTGGGCTTGAGATAGACGCTAAAATCATCCTGCCAATCGTTGAGCAGACGATGAATGAATTCGGTGCTACTTGAGCCTTGAAAGCCTAAAGTCGCGGTCACTCTGAAAAGAGAAGTCGATGGGCTCGGTTTTGTTGCGGCACGAAATGAGAGGATCGCCGTTCTTGATGGTAAGGCGACAGGTAAGAATTGTTGGTAGTGGCAGTGACATTGCAAAACTAAAAATGATCCTTAGCCAAAAGATGCTAGGACATGGGAGGATACTCACGGTAGAGTTTGACAAAATTTAGGAGATCATATGGAAACGGGGTGGAATTTTGCCAAATGCCATAAGATGTCGACACAATGTGTTTCGGTTTTGTTAATCTGATCTTAACATTTGTATTAAAACCATTGTCTGTATATTTTCAATAAACAGAGGCTTTAGCTAATCGAGCACGTTTGTGCCCAGGGAATAATCCCATCTGTCGTTCGCCGAACGCCGATTGGACAGAACCTCCAGGTGGTGCAATTAATCCCGGAAATCCTATCCATATGAGACTCATCCCCGAAGGGATGTGGCGTGCCGCCCCAAACACTCGGTTATGTCTCGGATCCGACGAAGGACTTGCACATGACATTTGCGACAACCATCGAGCTCTGTACAGACATGGGAATTGAACCCACGTCACCTGTTAGCTGACGGGCTAATCAGGCGCACACAAACCAGTTGCCCAGAATGCATACTAATATTTTAATGAAATTTTGTCAGACCTGATCAAATTCGTCTTTAAATGGCATCGTCTTTTTTCGACAAAGGGTTAGGCTAATTTTTAGTCGGAAGCACCTGATCAGATAGGAGGGCTTCCGCAAAGGTCACCCTCCTACGTAGGACCATAAAACTGAGGGCGTTTTGGCACCATGCAGTGATTTTTTTTCTGGTAGGTATCGTACTTCCTCTTGGTATTATTGACAATAACACCAAGAGGAAGTATGGTACCTTTCAGAGCAAATATTGATAATAACACCAAGAGGAAGTACGGTACCTACCAGAACAAATATTAACAATAACACCAAGAGGAAGTACGGTACCTACTAGAAAAAATTCACTGCATGGTGGACTGTCAAGCTTATTTGCGATGGTGGCACCGTCACAAAGGGCAAAGTGCACCTCTTCCTGGCTGAGCAAGTTGTAGGGAGAGAATCTAAGAAGAAGAAAGGCAGCACTGTTGGAGGATCGACTATATGGGTAGGTACACAAATGCTGTTGTAGACTTGTACAAGCAACAAGTGGCGCTGCGTATCAACTCAAACGAGCACCCGCGGTCTGCCCAAGTGAAACAGTTGATTAGAAATGTGCGAGTTCAGACCACTCATACGAAGAAGAATTATCAAAATCGGGGTGTTGCTTCACTTCTAGACGGCTACCATTCTGAATTGCTGTTCCAACAAATTTGCGATGCTTTTTCTAGCTTGATGATCTTCATGGGCGTTATCTCACTACGGATTACTTCGGGGGCGAAAATGTACGCGACTTGGAATTGGCTGACATATTGTCGCAGCCTCTTGGAAATAAAGGTTCCAGCGCTGCATAGCTCTTGTTTTGTTGGTAAAACGAACACGTACGGGAACCTTCAACACATCAACTTCATGCGGAACTCGTTTTATTTTTGCGAGCGCTATCACGTTCTCTTAGAACCACTTCCTTCGTTCGAGAATTCTAAAGACTGGAACGACATTAAAGCTTTGTGTAGCAAGAATCGAGTCAAGTCAATCTCGTACAAAACGCATAAGAAAAGTACGAAGCTGTTTTCAAACTTCTGGGGATGATATTCAACAAGAAAACACACATCAACAGACAGCAGGGCGTAAGGCAACTAGAAAGTGCTGGCGTCGACGTCTCACAAACACGAATACATTGATGGTGGGGGATGGACACGGTAGAGGCCGTTTATTTAGCTCCTTTGGACCGTGAAGCTATCCGTGCTCTATCTGGTCATCCTGCAAAAGCTCGTCTTTACTATTTGTCACGCGCCCCAGTCGATCCTCCGGAAGTGCTGCTGCTGGATAGTTTTCCTGGTCTACACACATTCAAAGTGTCTGTAGAATGGAAGAAGAACTTGGCTGCTCGAGGATTCATTGAATCACTGGAGTACTAACGTGTTGTAGTGATTCAAGACGTAGCCGTAATGTTTCAGCACATTCCTACCAGAATACAGCCATATCAATTATTCGGTGAACGTTTTTAGCAATACCAAACGCGAATTTTGGCTGCCATCCAGTCCGCTCAGAACCCCGTCGAATCGCAATTGCAAGTAGCCATGTCTCTCTTATCTGAACAAATTAAAACCCAACACGCAGCAGTCATGGATAAAGTAGAGTCAAGGTATCTGGATATGATAAAGCAAGTACAGTAGATACAAGGACAGCTTACCTCATTTCTTCACTGCGACGGAGCCATCCGATCAATGCCGCTTCTTAATAGCAGTGCAGCACCGGCCAGTCAGATCTTGGTACATGAGAATACAGTCAGCATCAATCCAGAACTTACTCAGCCGCAAGCATCACCGCCAAGCTGTAACCCTGCTCAGTATTCCGTGAGTCATGGTGTATCAACGGTGCGCGAGTTATGGACTGAATGGCACGAAGGGTTGGTAAACCAGCCTTCAATTGAAACTCTAGAGTGCACACACGGAACAAAGTGGCGGTCTTCTGCAAAAGAGTCAAAGTCCTTTTCGAGACGCTTATTGATCATCAAGTACATACAACGTCTTGTGCAAGGCGGGCTGTCTGTCAAATCCGCCATCGAAAAGGCTTATGGTGAACTTGGCAGGAAAATTATAGACGCATTGGCGAAATGACTACACATTATGATCGCGATAGTAACAAAAATTAGTTTCCTTCTTGTTTTGAACAAAGTACTATGCTTACCTTGACATGGACCATAGTGCTCTTGAGTTTAGATCAGCAATTTGTTTCGGAAACTTTAAATCGTAGTACAACCATGATAGAAGCTGGCGCATTGGATTTAACAGAACTCATGTGGGCTTGCTCTAAAAGCGTAATCACTCGTCTGGGCTGGGGTACAAGTGCATGATGGCTCTACAGCAGCAGTGCTCCCAGCGCGATCTAGTACCACAGCAGTGATCGAAGCCAATTAGCGCTCGAAGTCGTCTAGACGTCCGTGTCGGGGGTATCCTTAACACTGGTGGTGACACTGGTGTTGCTGTCGTACCAGTACTCACAGTGCTCGACGGTGCCTTAGTCGTGGATGTGGGCGTCTCAGACGTGGCGTCGGTATTCTTACCGATGCTACTTGGGGTTGGGTCTGCAGTGGTCAGAACTTGCATCGAAGTCGTGGAACCAGGCGTGGTGGCGATCGAGGAGGAACTTCCGTCGTGGTGTTGGAGATGGACGCTGCCGCACCGTTGCATGTCGCCACCATGACCTGTACGATTTGTTTGTAGTTCTGGCAGGCTCCTGGAGTCACGCTCGAGCTCGTATTCCGCGCCGCTTCCACACAGCAGCTCGTCATGCCGTGTGTGCTGCTTCTTGATCTTTCGGCAAATGGGGAAGCCCAGCCACAAATTTTATGATGAATGCTCCAATAAACGAGTAGTATTGAGGTCATTACCTAAGTACTGGTATCTGCATATATTACGTCAAAACCCACCTGTAACTCCAGATACCAGGTCCTGAGGTCCGGACCTGCTTGTGACTTTGCGTTTTACTTAAAAGTACATGTACATAAGAGAGAGCCGAGGTAGACAAGAGATAAAATTAAAGCGATAAACTGGATGATAATTGGGCAGATTGGGCATCAATTATCTCTTCAACAAAGTCGCACTGAAATTCGATGTTATTTAGAAAAAACTCTGACTCAAAATGATAAAAACCTTTAATTTATTGGTTAAAGGAAATGATATAGGGTAAATGTTACTATAGGCTACTAACCCAGTTTTCGGATTTTGTGTTTTTACATAAATCCGCTTTTTTAAAAAGCAACTGCAAAATAAAAGAGCTAGATTTTTTTCAAGCAGCGTAATAGTATGACCAAAGAGCGTATTAACTTGGATTTCCAAGCACAACAATCGCGGAACAGCTCCTTGTTCGTGGTGCACGTCCACGATTTTTTTGCTACTCAGTGCATCTCACGTCACTCGTGCAGCTCCAAGTAGTAGGTTTAGGTCCTGCACGACCTAGCCCTTGGATTCTCACATGTCAACATCCTTGAGCTCGTGGAATTACGAGCCTCTTCAATTTAAAACTCTTACTGTCGCCTGCTGTAAGCTTCGGTGGGTTATCAGTGTTGGAACTGTCCTATGTATAAGCGGGAGTTAGAATCAGTTGAGGACAATATTCCATAAAGATATTAATGAAGTTTGTCGAAGAATAAATAATGCAATTATTTTGCATAATGCGTGTGCATATGGAGGGGCCTATCAAAGCTTTGGTTGGTCAAATTTAGGAAGAGTTTAGTCATGTAAATGGTCGAAAAGCTTAATGGCGTAACTTTGAATGGTACGAGTCAGGTCTGGAGACTGCTGACACCTGTATTGGTCAAATTCACGAATAGGTAGGCAAATAATTGGTAAAAAAAAAAGCTAAACCCCAATCAGACTCTTTGCTTGGGCAAACAGAAGGACAAAATGTCATTCACCTTGATTTCACTACTAGCCGAGCGCCGCCGCTTCGCGGCGATGGCACGCATGTTACTTACCGTGTTGCGCCTCCGTTCCGCTCGCCACGGGCTCGCTGCGCTACCCCCATGTTAGGATGGTAAGTTGTGGCTGGGGCGGGCCCTTCGGTCCGCAAGATCGCACCAGGTGCCGGCTTGGGCCGCCTCGCTGCGCTCAGCAGCAAAATATATTTTTAGCAAATCGGAGCCGCCTTCTCTCCGCTCGGCAGCCAATGAGAATGCTCCAAAATCGTATCGCTTCGCGTGACGGATAGACAGGAACTAACTACCGTTGATGTTTAGGATTGTGTATCGAATTTTCTAGGATTTCGTCAGAACATCGCATTTACTAGGGGGGTTCTATTACTGCAGTGTAATGTATTATTAATACTTTTACAACGACATTTATGGTACCCTAAAGTGAGATCAAAGAAATGGCTTTTCGTCCTTTAATAGGGGAGGCTGGGGATAATGACATATGTTTGAACGCGTACGAGTCAAGTGGAAAGTGAGACCAGCTCCAGCAGTGTTAGAATTTATTGTTACTGGGATACATCGACAGAAGACTGCCATTTTATATACCATATAAATTATGGTGAAAAAACGCTAGCACAATTTGTTGACGACAAAAAAATAATTGGATTTTTTATATAAAATATGCAATTATATATATTGTCACAAAATCAAAAAGGCGTAAAAATTATTGTATTTTATGCAATATATTTTCATTTCTTAGGGATATAAGCTAAAACACAGCACATTTTGAAGGTTAAGCTAGACCTTCCAAGCATTTCCTGCACAATCTGGATGATCGTTTTCATTTTCCTGTGACCGTATTCTATAGTGAGTGATAGTAAAGTAGTCGACAAACAGAGGCAGAATTAATTTTGTGAGCATTTTAACGTGCGAGTGCAGCGGAATGAAGCAAAGCACGACTCACCGATGCGGTGAGCTGACGAGCCCGGAATACTGTAGTTAGCTTTAGCGAGCAAACTTCCTCGTGACGTTTTTTTTTTCCAGCGCTTATTCGAACAGCATCCGATATTCATGCAGGTCCACAAACATTGTATCTCATGACAAGTTTAAAAGTGGCCCAGTATATCCTTGAAGCGGTACCAGTCAACTTCTGTCTTCCTCCCACTTTATCATCAATTTAAAACCAATACATCGCCAAGCTCCCTTCGCGCAACATTCACGCTTATCATTGGCCAATATATTATCGTACTTAGCTGAGGTGGACGGTTCGAACGACACCCATGAAATTATAAACTTCTCGGGGGTTATTAACCCTTTCGCTATCAAATGGTGCATGCTGTCCCACCCCCCCTTCATGCCTTTTCCAAAACCTGAGAGAAGAACCGCCATCAAGGGGATCATTTTGCCCCCCTTGACAGAACTTCAACTTAGACTTCACCGAGTTTTAGAACATCCATTAACGACCAATCAAAAAAATGATGATAGCCCAAACCCTCGGGTAGATTGCAGTTTGTGTCAAACATAAATGCAAATTATGCGTATAAGTACGAAATTTACGGGGACTGCATCAACAAAACCCAGTGCAAGTACGATTTTTTGGTGACAACGCATACGTGGCAAAGGCTCCGTGCTGTTCCCCCGTCTCTTCAACACCACTGCACTGACTACCCACCATTAGTTACCTGTCAGTTCCAATAATCAGATCAAGACAATTACTCAGCTTTCTGCACAGTGTAGTTTGACCTGTCATGCGAACTGCGTTCAGTTTCGAAGACGACAAGCAGCTCGTCCAAATAGCACGCCCTTACCGCGACGGAGGGCGCCGGATCTCATGGGGCGCTGTGGTCCATCGCATGAGACGTACAGGGCACACCGGCACCGCGCTGCAGAGACGTCTCCGAGCGCTGATGCGCACGTGGGGTAATGACATCTCGCGTTTTTCGATCAACTTCTTCACACCACTGCGTAGGTCACTAGAACTTGTTGCCAAAACGGTATAGGGATGTAGGCACAAATGCGAGCAGAAGCTGGATGTTGGAAAATATGCTTGAACTTAGGTTGTAGTCTTGTCTTAGATGTCCTATCAACATGCGTGAGCAGGTCCCTAGGTGCTTGACAGTGTTTGGCCGGCTCAAAGTGCATGCTGTTACATCTGCTGATAGTGACGCCTCAACAGGTGAAGCAGCAATTGCTACGTCGGCTACAACCGACGAAGACAAAGCACTGGTGGTAGCGGCCACTGATCCCGTAACAGGAGGGCGACTGGTACCGATGCCGGTAGTACCAGGTAGATCGCCAACACAGTGCCGTAGCAAGGCGCCTGGGATTGCTCCGCTCGGTGGAGGTAGCACGTTGATGATTCCGCTTGGTTTGAGGCGATGCTATCTCGCCAGTAAGCGTGGGTTTGTTCTTGGAGCCCCGTGGTCAACCTCGTTTACACTTGCCAGGGCCCGCCACCTGGCCGGTTACCTCCACACGACACGCGTCAGCTTCATGGCTACCTGGTGCGGCAGCGACCATGCCAGCAGCACTCCCAGAAAGCGGAGAGACGTCAGCCATTCGTCCACCTGTCTGAGTCGGCGTACTCGCAGCCTCGATGCCGAGCCACCGATCGCTGCGCCGGTTTCCTCGGTCCGGTTGCAGCTCGGTCGAAGTCTGGTCAGCCGCTCTTGCTCGCTGAAGGTAAGGCATGTGTTGGTGGCCTCTGCTGTTGGAATGATAGTGCGGCTATCGTGAGGAAATTTGACAAAGGTTTTTAGCCTGGAGACTTGGAGACTGCGCGACTTCCCTGACGAATTCGCGCCATTATCTACTATCATTCCATTAGATAAGGGCGCGAAATCGTCAGGACATTGCGTGTCGTGATTGAACCTGGGGAAAAGTGGGACTAGTAATTTACAGGATATCTTTCATGGATCTGCCGACATTACGTGAACATGCTGGTCTAGCCTCAGCCAATACCTGACTTTGCCTCTCTTCCGCCACGATTATTGGCTTGTGGTGGAAGGGAGCATGCGGATGCTTGAGTTGTAACGCCCGCCAATTAGGTAGCAAAATATAAGGGATAGAATACGACTGTTTGTAGTAGCAGGTATCAAAACGATATTATCATTAATAACAGGTATTCGATTTCACGAACAATATTTTCATACGGAAACAAAGATACATGCATAGGCTATTTATAATACTTAGATTCAGACAAATACTCACTTGGCTGCCAGGTGCTGTTTCAGATGCCTGCAACCGTCAACCACGCTGCTTCCAGCATTAGTAGACCTACTCGGCGATGTCGAATTTCCGCGCGGCTATCAGAATAACAGCCAACCAGAATATTGCAAAAAAATATTCAGGCAAGTACTGTGAGCTATGAACGGGGGCAGAATGACCCCTTTCACCATCCCCGTACCACTATGTGGAAGAGACACCCTCGCTGGCGAGTACAGTGGTTTATGAAGGGGGACATTTTGCCCCCCTTCATGACGAAGTGTCTTGGCTTGTATAGTATGCTTTAGTCAAATGATAACACCGTGTTCGCGGAAGGGTTCAGATGAAAATGATTCATTTTTGAGTAACTTAACATTTGTAAAAACCTTTCTGTTTTGATCATTGTCACAACTAATAAATTACCAGGTTTTATTTCATGGGAAATCATACATCCTTCCTT
Organism: Phytophthora tentaculata; assembly: GCA_033557915.1. Classification (NCBI taxonomy): domain Eukaryota; phylum Oomycota; class Peronosporomycetes; order Peronosporales; family Peronosporaceae; genus Phytophthora; species Phytophthora tentaculata. The sequence continues at coordinate 6,533,266 of JAUCEA010000009.1, forward strand.
GGATCTGAAATTTATTTTAAGAGTTTTACCAGGCATCTTAATCACTGGTCTGATTTATCGAATAGATTAATCCTGTCAACTACAGTATGTCGTAGCTGGTTGATATTTACGGGTCTCTTTAGAAATTACAAGTAAGGCGATTAAACAGTCCGCGCCTAATAAATCTTATTTTCCTTGACAAAGCGATTTTCTTTGTGAATGTTGCCTGTGTCGATCAGGGGCAACATGCGTGCAACCTTGACCTGAACGCGATATTCTAGTGTGAATATTGCGTTAGGCCTCCTGGTTCAGTCGCGATTCGCGATTGACAGACTTAACCTTCACAGAAAGAGCGTCGAGATTTCTCTACAGTACCGCTTTGCCGATGATTGATATAGTGATTCTCCATTCTCTCTCTCAGTTTGCATCTCCCCTCCTGCGCAGCACTATACGTCGTACTAACTTTTACCTGAAGATGCACTCCAAGTAGCCTCATCTCACAGACAGATGAGAGTGCTCTAGCCCAGCATCGCCAATTTGGCTTCTACAAGGATTTTAGGCACTTTTTACAGTTGTAAACTCCTACAGACACACACGCAGAGTAGGAAGAACAACACACACGCTGGGCGGGAAAGCCACCTTTAGGCACTGGGTGTATTAGCAACTCTCTGTCAAATTCTCATCTTAGCCTTCTCGCTCCAGTCCTTCTCTCTGTATCCATTTAGTCTCACACTTAAAACTTCAAGTGCCACACTGTGGATCAGTACAATCCACAACATTGCTATAACGATCACTCTAATTGTCATGTTCCCTAGACGGCTAGAACAGCAAGGCCACTGGGCCACCCTATGTGATGCCTACCACATCGTGCATGGTAGCCGCAGTCTCTCCTTCCTTCGTTGCCGAATGGGAGTTGGCGTGGCAATGCATTTGAGTAGCGACACAAGCAGGTGCTGCGGCTGCGAAGCAGGCGCAGGAGATGCATTGATGCAATATATATAATTTGGCATCCGGTTCCTACGTTTACTTTTCCTTGGGCCACTACTGTTTTCTTTAAATAAGCCCTCATTTACTATACATATTGTATTGTGATAAGGGGAAGTGTCAATTCGGGGCCGGAATGCCAGTTAGGGGACGGTTCATTTGGCCAATGAAAGACTCGAATTTTGCATTTATCAATTGTGATTGGTCACTTATAGGGTACCATATAAGAGACGGGCAAGATCAATAGTGAAATCAAGTCACTGAAACCGGCCCCAAATTGACACGACCATCACTCTTAATTTTATTGTTTTAATGGATCTATTGTGATTTGTCCATTGGCTAAAAGTTTCAGAAATAGCCAGCAAAATCTACAAAAACGACAGCTTTCGATAGGTACCCTTGGTGCCGCTTTGCTTGTATTAGATCGAAAGATATAAGTAAAGTTAGAAATGTGTGTTTGAACCGGCCTCGAATTGACACTTCCCCTTATGTTATTATGAGCTGCTACCAGTCTGTTATACAGTAAGAGGCCCCACACATACGATTTTTGTTATAAACTTAGTTTTTTATTTAAAAAAAAGAGGCGCAAAGTCCAGAGCTGAGGCGAAAGCACGGATTTTTTTGTACAGCATGCTTGTTGATTTGATTTCCTTAGTTCATATTCTTCTCTGCCTTGTAAATCTTTCTTTAAGGTCTTACCTTAAACAAATCTAAGAAATTCAGAGCGAAGGCGCGACTTTGTAAGAGGAAAGAAAAAGAGGTGATTTGCGGGTTCTGATTGGTTCCATTTGGATGGTGTGCAAAATCGATCCTCTCGGGTGCAACACGATAGTATAGATAAATATTATCCTGGGAGGACAGCCTCACGGAGATTAATTCGTTCCCGAAAAAGTTGCCTGTAACACAGTGAACATTCAAGTAACCTGACGTAATGATGTACAAATACACGAAGCAAGCTTCCAACCTATATTTTAACCCCTTTATCGCCGCGTCCTGTATTCTACAGAAAAAGTATTTTAATATCCTGTAGAATACAGGGTACAGGACCCGACTCCCACTGCCCTATACAAAAATGTAGTAGCCGTATACAATGCCCAAGTAATGCCACCAAATACGTGTTTTCACAACGATGTTGCTAACCTCGGGGTAATTATTCGTGGCTAGAAATCTTGAGATTTAATAACGCGCGTGGGTGCGCTTTCGCGCCCATTTGAGAACCCTTCGGGTCGGAACGCAATGACCAAGCGGAAGCATGTGAAAAGCCAGATCTGGTCGCAACTGTGGTCGAGGCTGAAAAAACGCGGGTGGCAATTTACGATGCCTAAGGGATTGTCAGATACAAATCGCTACTTTACACCATCAGGTTCGGAGAAATGGCCTGACGTCGTCCATCTCGTGGACTACTATGAAGGAGCGGACAAAGTGTGGAGGCATTTACCGGTCGAAGGTACGCAGCTCGCACGACTTGGTGATCGAATTGCTTTTTCTAGTTGTATGATATAGTGCTATATGACGAGGATCCACCTGCAAAGCGGTCAACTCTAGATGCGTTGACGTCTACACCGCCAGCTACATGTCCAGCCACAACGTCACCGGATGAATCGCCACCAATAGGAACTGCTCGACCCCCCCCCCTCCCACCGTCGGCCGAATTGGACGCACAGCCTTCCCTCGTTTTGCCAGCGAAGCCACTCATACCACTTCCCGCGAAAGCGCCGGCCAAGTTCATCGCACGAGTCTCCTGCCGAGGCACAGGGCAAACATGCTATCTACTCCTTGCACAAGTCTCCATCGAAGCAGCCACACATGGCATTGTCCAAGCGGCCAGCGAAGGCAAAGGTGTCTGCGCAGTCCCCGCACAAGTCGCCGTCCAGGACAACTCGAAAGTCTGTGGGTACAGCCCAAGCTAAAGGCACCCTGACTTCTTCAAAGAAGCCTGCGCGAAAGCCACGGGGAATTCGCCTGGGAGCTCCAACACCACCTCAGCTGCCACGTCCAGCTCCATCAGCCCGACAGGTAACCATGGCCGCCGAGGCTGTAGACCTTTCAACTGGGAATGATCGGGTGTCGTCGGGGATGAAGAAGAGTTTTACATTGATGATGAGTATGACGATAGTGATGTTGAGGCATCCAGTGAAAGTTCGGACAGCGACAACGAGAATACCAGTGACGAAGAAGACGCAATTGATCTGTCCGCTGGGACACCGTTTGATCTCATGAGCAAGGAGCAGCTGAGCGCGCACGCGAAAACTGGATGGACCACGTACTTTGAAGCCTTAAGTAAGTCTCATTCGGGATTATACAGGATAAATTATGGATTCACTCTACTACTATCCTGTATTCGACACTAGCAGTATTTTATTTATTTTGTATTGACTAGGTGCATCTCTTCGTCTCTCTGCTGCAGAGCTCACGAATTGCACTACGGCACCAACAAACTTGGCACGTGCACTTGGGGGCAATTTGGAGAGACTATTCTTTTTATTTCTACCAAAGGATTTGTGGGTGTCTATCGCGGAAGAGACCAACCGATAACAGCGTCAATATAGATCCCAGGCTACAGAAGAGATTATGGCTCGCCAGCGCCGCCTCAAAGAAAGACATCCAGCGTATAAGATGAAGACGCAGCAGCAGGTGCAGGATAAACTCAATGCATTCAAGCCCATCACGCCGTACGAGATTGTCAATTTTATCGGTCTGCTTTGCGCGAGGACATTGTGTCCACACAGAGAGTTGGCCAAACATTGGGCAGTAGATGTTCAAGGCGCTGTACCAAAAGGTACTTTCGGTAGATATATGTCACGAAAACGATTTGAAGAGATCGTGCGGTTTCTCCATTTCAGCCATAACACCGCAGCCGATGCAACGAAATTCAAGACCTGGAAAATCAAGCCCGTAGCAGACACCATCAACGTCTAAGCTGGGGATTACCGTCGGCCAACGGATCGTATTCGATGAAGGGATGATCCCTATGAGAAGCAAGTACAATCCAATGCGCCAGTATTTGCGAGGCAAGCCACATCCCTGGGGGACAAAGTGCTTCCTCACATGTGATGCGGACACAGGCTACTGCTACAGGTACGAGTACAACGTATTGTATTATAGGGGATAATACCTGACCTTTATGTATGCTATCCTGTATAGGGCTAAAATATACCAAGACCGACATACCAGCGACAATGCCGATCTAAACCAGGGCCCCAATGCTGTGCTTCGAAATGTCGAGGCGGTCCTTGAAGGTTTGCCGAAGAAACGTCTCATTATCACGGACCGCTTCTACTCGAGCGTCCTCCTGTCATCTATCCTACTACAGCGAGGTCTTTATCATGTCGGTACAATTCAAACAAATAGGCGTGGATACTAATACGCCGAAGCAAGTGGATGTATTCCGCATAACGAAGGGCAAGAACGGATTGGAGTCCCAAAGCGTCGCCAATACGGCTGCAAAGTGTGCTCACTACTTCGCCCTGGCAAAATCCGTGGGAAACGACTTACTTCTGCGTGGAGTGCACTGAAGTGAGAACACGGGGCGTACAAGACGACAGCACAAGCGAGAAAGGCACGGTGTATACCAGAAGGTGCGACAGCATGACACCAACGGGCCAACTAATTCGGCCACCTGCAGCCAAATTTGGCACGACCTGTGGCGCTCTGGTACTTGCATTCCACCGGGTTTGAAGACAATCCGGCTGCGCGCCCCCGCCAGCAGACGCACGCTTTGAGAACACGACGCTATTGATAGCGCAGAAGAGTCTGATGGGCGTGAAGCGAGTGCAGTAGCGGAGTCGACTAATGTAAGCGATGGCACAGCGTTTTCACAGTCATTCTGCGCTAGCCGAGCGCCGCCGCTTCGCGGCGGAGGCGCATACCTTGTACTTACCGTGTTGCGCTTCCGTTCCTCTCGCCACGGGCTCGCTGCACTACTCGCATGTTAGGTTGGTAAGTTGTAGCTGGGGCGGGCCCTTCGGACCCGCAAGATCGTATCAGGTGCCGTCTTGGGCCGCCTTCGCTCCGCTCGGCAGCCAATGAGAATGCTCAAAAATCTAAGCGTTAAGTGTGACGGACGGACACCATACTACAGTTGATGTACTGTATTTAGCGATGCAGCATAATGAATACACGTATCATTTTCGGTTAGCTGAAGCATGACGCATGATACTAATTTTAGAAAGAAATCTCTACAAGTTCATCATACCACACTTACCAATACATGGTATCCTGAACTCAACGTTTTTGCTTACTCTGTACTGCACAGGGTAGATAGTCGTAAACGATCGTGAGCTGAAGAAAACTCCGCAATAATAAATGGAAGATAAAACCAATATCCTGTATAATACAGGGTAATTATTGCTCTAATTTGCGGGGCTAGAGGGGTTAAATAGGTTTTTTAAAATAGGTTATTCGAAAACTCATTTTCTACCTAATTGACGCCTGCCTCTCATATAATATGCATGACGAAGATATTCACCCCTATCCGTTTGGTTATTTCGTGCAGGTGCTCCTGCTCAAGTATTGGATGACAGTGCGGGCAATGTCAGTTGGGGGATAGCACTGTGCTATATGCATTCGCTTGGATGGGATTCTCTCAAAAATGCCAAGGAAGCTCGAACGGCAATCAACTTGCGCTTCAAACCATAATGAATTTACCAAAACCTCCAGATTTATTAATGTCGTACTAGTTGGTGCTAATGGATCTCAAATAAATGACGACTCGTGGCCACCAGAAGCAAACCTGGAAAGGGAAACGAACATGAATTCTCATGGAGTGACTGTCCCAAATGGGCTCTTACCATCAAAAGGCGGATCGTGCTACGTGAAATTTTCTCATTTGGGATCCAGTTGGCACCAGTATGTCATGCATGCCGTCGATTTAGCCTTTGTTCAGCTGTGTGGAAAGCCCAAGGAGCAACTTTCTAAAGCGAGCTGAATGACTACTCGACGGCTTACAGTCTAAACCGGTTTGAGCATTTGAGCACTTACTTATATGTCGGAACTACTCGTGTTCAAACGATGTTTGCACCTTCTATCACCGCGAAATGCTGATGAAATTACAACCCAATACCTTTTCTTTTCTAAGTGAGGTACATTAGTGTCAATTACCTAGCCTAGTGGCTACACACGAAAAGCAATATCTACACCATCAAATGGTTGATGAGTATCGATGACAACGGATTCTGGAAGAGTAGAGAATAGTTTCAATCTATAACATACTAATCAACAGTCCTCCCAGCCTAATGCGAAGCACCCTTGTTATAATAGGGCTCTCACTGCTCTTGATTATCTTAATGTGGTACCGCTTTTATGAGTAACGCGAAATAGGAGCTAGCAATCCTTGTAAGCAAGTTTTTAAAGTTTTAAAAAAGTAAGCTTGTCTTGGCATATCTGCCACACTAGCTAAACATGATATTTTTCTGGATGCCAATAAATAATCATGATACAGGTACGTTGACTGTGACACAAAGTGTCGATCATGCCGAAGAAGGTAGAGCCTCGTTATCGACGAAGGCCTAAATGGGCACGCAGTCGTCTATGACCATTTGCTCTCATTATTTTCGTTCTCTTCCACACTCACTTCTTCTGCCGTCATCTTCTAGGGCAATCACTGCTGCCTAAGCTGTCAACGTGGCAAAATGTCCTTCGCATCTCGTTTGCTCCATCTTCGCGTTAAGAAATAACAAATTATCAGATGAGCTGTGCTAAGGCATCCTTTGTGACGGTCCGCAAGTTTCAGCTTCGCTCGACTGAATTGTCGCTCGACGGATTGTATATCGGGATGAACTCAAAATATTTGACCGATGGCAGCAACGAGATAATCGTGATATTTGGTGGTGCTGCGATATTGTATCTCGATAAATATCGCTTGATAAATATCGAGCAGTATTTACATGTATCGTTTCCGATCTCTGTTGGGAATACCAAGTATTCAACAAATCTTCCACGAGAAGGAATATGAAGAGATACGACTGAAGTCCAACGACGTGCTGCCTATCTCGGAAGTCATAACCAAAGCCCCTCCAGGATCATCTACAATCCTCAACGTCCCTTTGGTTTCCTTTGACATCGCCGTGGTCCAGCTCGCGAGTGCCGATGCAGTCTGCACGCCCATACATTAGGTGCAATTTGGGTGCGCAAAAAAGCAGCAACCTCCTGAAAACCAAGCGATTCTGCTCGTCTCCGAGCCTCGACGAGACATCCTTCATTCGAGTATCTACACAACTCTTTCAACACTTGTAGCTCGCCCGTCGCTACCACATCCAGCAGTGTACTATTCAGCGGCGTACACTGTCGTCGTCCAAATAGCCCCACAACCTCAGCATGTCCACTCAACGCCGCTTTGGTCATAGCCAATGACGCCCTCGCAATGACTCGATGCCGCTCTGCATCGCTTCGTCCATGAATGAACGAAAACAAATACCTCACAACCTCGATATGACCATGAGCTGCAGCTTGATCCAAAGCCCGTGAACTGCATCCCTCTCTCCTATGCTCGAGTAGAAAACTCAATACATTTGTATGTCCCGCACACGCAGCATCATCCGCTGTAGTGCACGAAAATCCGCGAAATCTGTGATCATGCAGCCACTTTATCTTCTCCAGCTCCCCATTATACGCTGCGAGTCGTAGAGCCCACGCAGATACTTGCGGCTTCATGGCCGAGTCGTGTAATAGTAACCAATCCATTATCTTCACTCCTTTCGTGTGCCCCACTGCAATGTCCATCAAGTCCACTTCGAATTCGTAAGAGCTCATATCTAAATTTTGTTCGAGCCATTGCAACATGTTCAATTTGTCGAATCTCACGGCACAGCGTATCACTCCGTAAAATTCCGTCTCCGGGTTGCGACAGCTCGACGAATAGCTGTTCACCAATTTCAAAAGCGCTGCCAGAACGATGAAATCGCCGCAAATGACGGCTAGTTGGGGTAACAATCCACGGGAAGAAGGATATCTCCCTTCCAGGCGGGGTTTGTATCGCTGAGCGCGTGCAAACTTAGCCACCACGAGCGGTAGTCCATCCATAAACGACACCACCTGCTCGAACAACGGCCGGCTCGTCAAAACTTGCACTAATGCGCTCACGGAGCGCCGAGAACGCGATGCATAGTTCTCCATCCTTCCACGAATTGAATACTTTGTTCTACTGAAATTATGGGCCATTTCGATTTGAAATGACTTATTTCTAAATTACAAGTATTTTTTAACCTATATTAACGATATTTTTGTGCACAATAAAAACATGGTATATTTAAAATATGGGTTCATCATAGTTTTTGTCAGCAGCATACAGTAAATGTTGACGAAGGTACAGGTATCATTGCTGTCGCTGTGGGCACTGCCGCCTTCGGACGCGGCCATGGCGCTAGGAAGTTGGCTGCTCTTCTTCCTATTCTCCCGCTTCTTCTTCACCTGGTGGCTCTTCCGTGACTACGCCGTGCGCAGTGCCGCCACTCCGCTTCTCTTCGCAGCCTCGTTGACCTTCTCACTGAGCATTTTTCAGATGGTTTTGTTTGAAGTGACGGATGTGATGAACGTGGGCAGTCGCCAGTGGGTCTGGCGTGTGGATCTTATCGCAATGACGTATCTAGTGGTGCTAGTACTGCCGCTCTCGCTGTTCTACGCGATGGCGAGGGAGTACGGCGTCGAGAGACGACAAGCAGCGATGACAGCTTGTGCACTGCTGTTATTCTACCTTTACGGCTTCTGGAGACTTGGTGGGGTGCTGGAATCGGACCTACCGCGACAGTCAGTTGAAGGTGCGTCAATGCAAGCGAAAATTGGAGCTGTTGATGACGAGATACGAGAGGTTTTGTGCTGATTAGGGTGTTGTTGTTATTTTCGCAGCACTATTTTCTATTCGCAATTTTGTGAGCCGCGTAAGTCTATTGGGGGTAGTATTTATGGCGCTGCTGTCGGGTTTCGGTGCAGTTAACTGTCCGTACGAGTACATGACGTTCTTTTGGCGACGAGTAGCCGAAGAGGACATCGAATTCTTGGAGAAAAGGCTGCGTCATAATCTGGATATTTTGATCGCCAAGAAGAAGCGACTGACGCTGGAGCTACGTGCGTCTGCAAGACGACAGGACGAGGCCTTTGGCGGCGGTGGCAAGAACGGCTCCTTCTTTTCTCGTGCGTGGAGCATCCTCTCATCGAAACAGAGCGACACGACGTACATCAAGGGTCTGGAAGCGGAGATCTTGACGCTGGAGAGTCTCGGACGCGAATTGTTCTTAGAGGTGAATGATTTGAGAGACGTGCAGGCGAGATCGCTGCGTGCTAGGACGTTACGGGGCCGCGTGTTCAACTTCTTTGGCTACGTCATGTCTGCCTTCTGTGTGTACAAAATGGTCATGAGCACAGTTAACGTGGTTTTCCGGAGGAATCGCGACAAGGATCCGATCACTGATGCTGTGGAGAAGCTGCTGTATATCTGGCCGTCACTTGCGGAACAGCTGAATATCCGCTTCGTGTCGGAGGTGGCTTCCCTAGGCTTTGTGGGGATTCTCGTGTTTACACAGACGCGAGGGTTTCTAGTGACGTTACTTAAGTTTTTCCGCACATATTCAAGCACCGTGTCTTCGAATAGTGTGGTTCTGTGGCTGGCTCACCTCATGGGGATGTACTTTGTCTCGTCTTTCGTCCTCATGCGAATGAATCTCAGCCCACTACACCGGTACGCTAACTAGTGGGATTTGATCTGTAACTGCAACCTGTACTCTAACTCTAACTCTAATCGGATGGGTCATTATAGGCAGCGAATCGACGAAGTGCTGGGTGAAATTGAGTTCAATGTGTTTCATCGGTACTTCGACATGATGTTTGTCGTGAGTGCGTCGTGTAGTATCGGCGTTCTAGCGCTAACCAAGTTCTCCAAGGCCTCGCGGACAGCCAATAACGATTACGGTGCGCACGACAAGTTCCCGTAACTGGGTTCACTTCCTTAAATTATTGGCTAGTCTTGGACGAACGGGAAGCTCAAAAAGTCGTTGTAAAGCAGCTCACCGTTAGCGTCGTAGTGAGCGGCACGGTAACAGCGGTTGCAGAAGAACATGGGGTCTACCACCGCCATTCGGTCCCCGTAACACACGTACTTGGCGCTGTAATTCTGACAAATCAGGCAGTTGCGCAGCGTGCGATTCAGCGGATTCGGTAAACGTAGAGGGAATATATCATCGCTCTTTGGAGCGTCAAGTTCGTGCGGTAGTCGAGCATCTCGAAGTCGTAGCAAGTGTTCGCACTCGCCTTGGTGGATGTACACACCCGGCACATCGACGTGGAGCTCCAGATCGGCAAAAGTTGACGAGTGGAGACTCCGATATGCTCGAGAATTCTCATCTGTGAATGCGCCAAACTTCGCCTGACGCTCCGGTTTAGCTTGGATCCAGCGTACAATCTGCTCGGAGTAGTCCAGACTCCCATGGACGCGTCGATCCACGAAGAATTTCTGACCAAAGTAGACGAGCTTTGACGCTTTTGCGTGTTCGTTTAACCTCTCGTCATTCGCACACACAATGAGATCCACCAGCTCAGAAATCCGCTGCGAGCGTCTTACAAGGAACGACTGTGTCTTCGCTGGGTCCTTGCTGGGATGCAGCACGTCGAACCACAGAATCGGGTCGTTGTCCTTTGGACCGTTGTGCTTTTCCACCGTCTCCTTCGCTTTCTGCCCTTCCTCGCTCTCTTCCTGCTCATGAACATCCGGCATTGGTCGTGCAAACTCAAAGCACATGGCCGTGTCCGTATCTGCCATCGATCTCTTCTGCGCCAGTCGCCTCTTCTTGATCTTAAACGTGTCCACGAAGCTCTGCAGCCGTTCGCTGGGCGTTCTCTGTGCTCTCAAGGCGTTTATATCGTCCAGCTCTTCAAATACGGCCTCAAATCTCGCTCTCTCCTCCCTTATATCCTTTTGCAGCTTCTTGCGTTCCTTTCTCTTCTGTCTCGCCGCTGCAGTGGCCGCTTTCTGCTTGGCCACTACCGTCGCTCGGTCCTCCTCTTGCGGCTGTTCGTCCTCCGACTCTGTCTCCTCATCATCCTCCACCTCGTCAACGCTGCTTACGCCATCACCCTGCAATGCTAGACCAGCGATGCGTTGGTATTTCTTTATTCGCTCGGTGTACGGAAGCGCCTTGTCCGTCAGTGCCGAGTCTCCTTCGTTCCAGCGCCTTAATGCGCGGTAAATGCCATCTTCTACGGCCTTCTCCAGCGGAGGCAGCAGTATATCGTCCACGCCGATGTCCACAGAGCTTAATTCTCCCTTGGTGGCCTCATCCAGAGGCACTAGCGGCGGGAAGAGCGCCTCGAAGTCCATCGCAGCTACTGGCCAATTGTGTCAATAGCTCATCAGTGAGTTTCGGTGGTCGTAGAAATGGCTTCACTTTAAATGTGTTTTTTTATTATTTACACCGAGCTTCAAAATTTTTCGATCCGCTTGAAGCTCAAAAACTCGTTAATAAGGAAGGGTTACGGCATCAATACCCAAGCCACAATAACACTACTTACCTACAAAAACCTAGACAATAATTGTCCGCAATTATTGCTCACGCCATGAGTTCGTGGGTCGAGAGTGACTCGGAGGTGCGATGTATCACGCTCACATCTCGAGAGCACAGTCGGGTGGGCTCCTTGCGTCCCGTGTCACTGCCAAAGATGCGAGAAAACAGCCCTCCTTCGACCTTGCGAGCCTTGCTGTTGCTGCGAGGCAGACGGGAAGGCTTGCGCTGCAATACCATCGCGTACTGATTTTTCTGACATCGTCTCGGGCCGTCGCCTTCATGTCGTCGCGGGTTGCAGCTCCATACGTTGTCTTCCATGATACTGGACAGATACTCAACGATCTCGTGGTGTTTCATCTTGGCAGCCCCTTTCCGAGCCTGGAACAAACACCCTCTGGTGGAATATCTGCACAGCAGAATCACACACTCCAAGTGTCCGTTCTTGGCGGCATCTTCGAGTGCACGTGGGTGGGGTCCTTCCATTCGATGCTTCCCCAGAAATTCCACTACTTTATCATGTCCGAACCCTGCAGCACACCCCATGGCCACGGTAGTACAGCCTTCAGTGCGGTGGTCATGCAGAAACTGTACGACCTCCAAATGGCCATTAGCTGCAGCCATGTCCATAGCTTCATACGTACAGCCTTCGGTCCGATGGTCGTGCAGATACTGTACGACCGCCAGATTCCCCGCAATAGCTGCTGCATCCATCACTCCAGGCGTAAACATTTCATAGTCGTGCTCATGTAGCCATCGAATAGCCCTGAGGTTTCCTCGTGACGCAGCGAAGCACAATTGCCACGGACGGATCTGCACAAACTGGCGAGGCACATTTTGATGCAGCCAGTCCATAACCGCCACGTCTTCACTATAGTGAATAGCGTAGTTGAGTAAATTACCTTCGAAGTCGTAGGTCTCGAGGTTGCAGTGCGTTCCGATCCACTGGAGAGCATTGAGTCTGTTGAACATGACGGCACAGCGTATGACCTCGTAGAACTCGAGACGGGGGTTACGTTGGTGCTCCGGTTGCCTGGAAACTCGTAGTAATAGCTCCAGCATTTTTAAATCGTCTCGGATGATTGCACATTGCGGCAAATAGCCGCGAGGTTGCGGATACAGCGCAGTGACTGGGGTCACGTGTTGTTTGCGTTCCTTGGACGCACGCTTCACCTCTTGGGCCGCGAATGCACCCACAGCGAACGGGACACCGCTCATGAAGCCGCCGATGTGGTGCAGCAGCTCGTCCTGCGTCAGGACCAGCAACGCCGGCGAATTACCGCGAGGGAAGAGCGACATGAACGGACACTGAGTCTCTCGCTCGTGTTGTAGTTTGACTTGTGTGTGACATGCGAGAAGATAATAGTTTATGGTGTGGTCAACATAGCGTACCCATCAAATTGAAGTTGGTGATCACTCCAGTGAGCATGTTTGAAGGAATTGCGTGTATTTTTATAAATTGTAGGGTACATGTATTAATACGATGTATTGTACATATTCGTGTAGAGGTAGCACGTAAACCAAAATGTCGACGTCAACATAATAATGTGAAGGTTGTAGATATTGATCGATTTTCTTGTCTTCGTACCTATATATGGTGCATGTTGCAGCGGGAAGGTTCGCTTGATTCGCTCCTCGTGGGTTGAATACGTACAACTTGGGAAACATGATGCTCATCCGCTGATCTTAATACCTACTGTGTTATTCCCTGAGGATCAATACATAGAAAAATGAGCTACTGTCGAGCTGTGGCTCCGATGTTTGATGTTTGTGAGAATGCTTATTTTTAGGGGTGAGGTCAAGCCGTGCAAGTTTGTGGTCATCGGACTTGGTTGAGCAAATTGTCAGCTGCGGCGATTTGCTTGAGGCGATACGCTTCTTGTAAGTTACAAGTTGTAACACAAGATACAAGACTAGTTCATCTTCAATTGATAGGAGGATGAAAGGTGAAAGCTTGTGTAGTAGTAAATTCCAGACATCAACGGGTTAGTTTGCGTCAAACTGCGCGACGCGATAACGACGTTTTTCAAGTTGCTGTCGTAGTTCATCGTCCGCTTTTCGGGGGGACACACTTTAGAGGGCGTTTCGGAAATGTCATCGGTGTCCGCAAAAATACTCGCCAGGCATCTTCCAAATGGAGGGGACAGTTTTGCTTTCTGGCGCGCCTCGCTGTGAATAGCTCGTCGATCTACAGAAACCACTCAAGTCATTGGTTGCATCAGAATCGACGTTGTTGTGTAGCAGCTTTCATCGCTCTGGCGTTGCTAACTTCCGAACGTTTTCGGGTTTATGCATGAGCGTGACACCCAATCTGCTCTTCCGCCCGGCCCTAGAGCAAGCAATATGGCATTGTCGCTGCCTCCGCAAGCCTTCCGGTCGGGCCTTAACAGTTTTCCGGCCACGACAAACGATGTGACCTTGGTATCCCAAAAAGCCGACGCTACTTCCTCTGCAGACGCCGCCACAGCCACTCACAGCACTAAACCAAGCAATAAGACGGGGTTGTTTGGCTGGTTATTTCGTCGGAGCCGAGTAGCTAGCTACCCGAGCGAAGCGGGTGACAACACGCAGGAACTCATCAAAAGTCGACTACTGTTCGTCAATGATGTTAAGCGAACGATGGAGTACGCAGCCTACATGCAGAAATACCATCGTGCTGACCCGTACTCGGCCAACACAGTGCGTTCGTCCAAGTATTCGGCCCTCAACTTCCTCCCAAAGTCGCTCTTTGAGCAGTTCCGTCGCGTGGCCAATTTCTACTTCCTCATCATCTCACTGCTGCAGTTGTGTACAGACCTGTCGCCTACGAACGAGTACTCGACCATTGGTCCTTTGATGCTCGTATTGACAGCTACGATGATCAAGGAAGGGCTGGAGGACCGTGCACGACATCAGCAAGATTGGGTGGTAAACCACGGGAAGGTAGAAACACTCGATGGCATGGTAGAACCAGGTAGAAGCAAGAACCTTCATCTAGGGGATTTCCAAGCGATCTTTTGGAAAAATGTGCGTGTCGGACATGTGATCAAGATCCACGACCAAGAACAGGTGCCTGCCGATATGGTACTTTTATTCTCTAGCCAAGAAACGGGTGAAGCCATGTGCGAGACGTCCAGTCTCGATGGAGAGTCCAACCTCAAAGTTCGTCACTGTATCAAGTGGAACCGGATCATCCCGCATACACCGAAAGAGTTTGGAGACTTGATACATGGAGAAATACGCTGCGAGGCGCCAAACAAAAGACTGTACAGCTTTGACGGCGTAATACGTATTTCCCACTCGAAAACACAGGCAATCGGGGAACCTCCCAGGTCGTTTTTGGAGGCTCGATCACTCGAGAATGGAGACGAAGAAAATGCCCCAGAAGCTGAAGAAATCCCCATCACGATCGAGAATGTTCTGCTACGTGGCATGAAACTCTGCAACACGAAATGGGTCGTTGGTGTCGTCGTCGGCGGTGGAAATGACACGAAACTGGTGCAGAATATGAAGTCGATTCCGTCCAAATTCAGTCGATTGGACCGGATCGCGAATCGCTGTATCTTCCTCATTTTCTCGGTACTTTTCGGCGTGTGCTGCTTCAGTTCCATCCAAGCCTCACTGTTTGTCGTAAAGGTGCACAAGAAACCAGGGTACGCCTCTGCGTACCCCTTTGTTGCGCCGTTCCACCCAGCGTACGTCTTGGAAGCGTGGGTCACGTATTTGATCCTGTACAACAACATGGTACCGATCTCACTGTACATCAGTCTGGAGGTGGTGAAGTGGTACCAAGCGCGACGTATCGAGAACGACCCCAAGATGTACTGCCCCACCTCAGGTCGTGGCGTGACGGCACGTACGTCAAATGTGAACGAAGATCTCGGCCAGATCAAGTACATTTTCAGCGATAAAACGGGGACGTTGACCAAGAACCAAATGCTCTTCAAAGTGTGCAGTATCGGCGGCATAATCTTCGACGGGTCAAACATGCAGCATCGTCGTGCAGCTCAAGCTGGCAGTGAAGATCTGTCTGTCGGTAGTGATATGATGCTCAAGTTCGGCTCCGCTTCAGCAGTTCGAGGGGGCAGTGCAGGCAGAGAGGGAGGCACTGATGGGAGACGCAAATCTAAGCACGTGTCGGTGACTGAAAAGGACGTGCGGTCGTACTCGCAGATGATGAAATTCGTGGAGAATCCCTCGCGTTTTTCCGGCAAAGAACTGCACGCTGTGGAGCTGGCACGTCCATTCTTCCGCTGTCTGTTGCTGTGTCACTCCGCGTCCGTGGCGATCGAAGACCACTCTGATCAGACCGACGCGCATAGTACAGCATCTCGAACGCCAACGGAAAGCAGTATACGCACTGAAAGCAGACGCCACAGCGCCGGATACAACTCGTTCACTAGTAATCTAGCGGCTGCAGAAGCAACCGATGCGTTCCCATCCCTTATTAAGGGTGACCGTAAGTTCTTCGGTTCGTCACCTGACGAGGTTGCGCTTTTAAATGCTGCACTGGAGTTCGACTGCGTGTACGAACGACGAGACGGTGATGTGATCCACATCCGGTTGTTCGGTATGCCCGAGTCGTATCAACTATTGGCATTGAACGAGTTCGACAGTACGCGGAAGTGCATGTCTGTGGTGGTCAAGAGGTTAAATCGAGACGATCGGCACGACTCCAAGCTGGCTCGAGTTCAAGACAACTTGGGGGATCTGGAACATACAGATCTAGACGGACTGCTTAACGACTCTGAATCTGAAGACCAAGACATTCTGGTGTTCTCAAAAGGAGCTGACACTGTGATGTTCGCGAATGCCAGTAAGGACCAAGACATCAACAAACTGGCGCTACATGTCCACTACTTCGCTGCAATGGCTCTCCGAACATTACTACTGGGTTATCGCACACTGTCGATGGATGACTATGTCGCGTGGAAATGTGAATTCGATTCTGCGAAGAAAGCTTTGTCTAACCGAGAGCAATTATGTGTGGAAGTGGCAAGGAAGATCGAGAAAAGTACCAAGTTATTGGGCGCCACTGGGGTGGAAGATCTGCTTCAGGATGGAGTGAGGGAGTGCATTTCACAGTTATCTCTCGGTGGGATCAACATCTGGATGCTTACAGGCGACAAGGATGAAACAGCCATCTCGGTTGCGCACATGTGCGGACTCATTGGTCCCAAGAGCAAAATAATTATTATCAAGGGGAAATCAAAGCAGGATTGTCTCGATGAGATCGCCAAAGCTCGACGCAAGCTCAAACGCGAAGGTGTGTGGGTCCCTGGAGTGGCATCTCAAGATATTTCGCTAGTGATCAATGGCGAGGCATTGGAACTTTTACTGGCTGATGCACTGACATCTAGTAAAATCAAAGCGCAGATATCATACGTCAACGCCAAGCAAATGGCTCCCCACACACCAGACTCACACAGCGCTACTATCGATGTGTTACGAAGCGAGCGAGATACTCGTCTTAGTGGCTCCATGTCTTCCAAATCGATGGGTAATCTGCCATTCCCAGGCACTCCAAACTCCCGCCACCGCTCCAGTTCAAGACCCGGATCGACACGTACATCAATTACGGACCCCAACGGCAACGTTCAGATGGCTCACGAATTGTTCCTGGTGCTTGCTTCTCAGTGTAGAACAGTAGTGGCGTGTAGACTGAGTCCTATGCAGAAGGCTCAAGTTGTGAGCTTGATGAAGGCAGCACCCGGTACTCCGCTGACCCTCGCTGTAGGAGACGGAGGTAACGACGTAAGTATGATTCAAGAAGCCCATGTAGGTATCGGTATCTACGGCCACGAAGGGATGCAGGCTGTGCGTGCTGCAGACTTCGCCATCGCCACCTTCCGCCACCTTTCCCGCCTGTTACTTGTGCATGGACGTTGGAATCATCGACGAGTGGCACGCGTCATTTTGTTCTCTTTCTACAAGAACATGGCTCTTATCATGACGCTGTTCTTGTACTCCTTCTACAATGGATACTCGGGCCAAACTCTGTACGAATCTTACTTAATGGTTGGCTGGAATGTGCTGTACACAGTGCTCCCCATTTTCGTGCTCGGGATCACAGATGAAGACATTCGAGACAGCGCAGTGCTCCGATTTCCGTTCGTGTATCGAAGTTCACTACGGAAAAGCGAACTGAGCATCAAAATCTTGAGTTTCTGGGTCGCGAATGCGCTCTTCCATTCTCTCTTGGTATTTTACTTCGTCATGAAAACTATGGGTGGAGTGTCGTCAAAGCACAGTCATACCAATGGTCTGTTCCCGGATGGTACTGCTGTGTATGGAGCGCTGATCATCACGGTAACAATGAAGGCTTCTCTACACATGCAGTGCCTGTACCGCTGGACTCGAGCGCATTATATCTCACTGGTAGGTGGATTTCTAGCGTACGTTTTGTTCGTGGGGGCGTATTCCCAAGCCTACCGGATGTTCCCAGCGTTCGACGTGTTTCGCGACTTCCAAGGTCTCGCTCACATTCTCTTCTCCGAGATGCTGTACTGGGCGATGCTGTTCTACACGTCGATCACTTGTCTCTGTGTTGACTTGGCAGTCCTGTACCTAAGGAAAATGTACTTACCTTCCAGCAACGATATCATCCTAGAAATCGACAGTGGACTCGGTGATCTCCCCACCTTACCAGTTCGTAACGCAGATGGCTCCATTGACACTTCTCGAGCTGCCAAGCTAATCTACAGCTCATCCGGACGTTCGGAGGAAGGAAGTTACAGTGGCGCTAGCAGCGCAATAGGTGGCAACACGAAAGGGGAGCTCACGTCTTCACTGCTTGAAGGCGAATGGAGTCAGCAATTCCGAGACTTTGACCTGCCCACAGAACACGACGAGCTCTCCAAGCAGCTCGTCTCCATCCAACGCGAACTGGCTCAGGAGATCGGACACCCTGACCCATTGATGCAAGAAGACGACGCTCATAGCTCTCGGGCGTTGAGGGTTCAGCCTCCTGTCCATCCACTCACACTCGAGTTCATGGGCGAAGAGCACCAACGTCTGGAGATGGAGTACGAGATCACGTTCGCCTTCCGGGAACGCAGTCGAGTTATGCTGTGCCTCAAGGTGATGGCGTTCATGATCCCCCTTTACGCCGCCTACGAGTTGCTATGGGAACGCGAGTCTTCGTACATTTACATTCGCGTGGGCTACTTCGTGTGCGACGTGTTATTCATGCGCTTTGCTCGTACCAAATACTTCGTCCAGCACTACCAGATCGCTATTCTCCTCCCGTACTGCATGATCGGCATGGCTCTCACGCTGACCATCTCAGATACTGGCAAGTTCGCTGCTGCGCTGTATCCCGTCGGTCTGTTCGTGGTGATCCGCGTCAAGTTCCTCTACGCTCTGATGCTCTCGATCTACAACTTCGCCTTCTACATGCTGGCGGACCGACTGAGCTCCATGAACTACAGTAACAGCGTGGATCTGACCGACCTCATGCTCTTCGCGCTGTACTTGGTGTTCGTCATCACCTTCGGAGCCTACGCGTGCTACTCGCTTCAGACCACCATGAGACGAGACTTTCTCCAGAGTCGATCGCTACTTATCGAGCAGAAGAGATCGACTCAGATCCTTAAAAATATGCTACCGGAGCACGTGGTGCAGCGTATGCAGAAGGGAGACACGCACATCAGCGAGGACGAGCAGGACGTGACGATTCTCTTCTGTGACATCGCAGACTTTGCGTCGTTCGTCAACCGCTTCACCCCCACCGAAGTTGTGTCTCTGCTTGATCGCGTGTACTCTCTGTTCGATCAAATCTGTCAGAAACACGGCGTTCGGAAGATGGAGACGGTCGGGAAGACGTACATGGCGTGTGCTGGCTTGCAAGGCAAAGATCAAGGCCGAGAGGCGGCACTTCGGGCGGTGTCGATGGCGCTGGACATGCTGTCGTGTCTTGACAAGTGTCGAGCTTCGAGTGGCAACGGGATCAAGCTGCGAATTGGCGTTCACTCCGGTCGTGTGGTGAGTGGCTTGGTGGGGATGAAGAAGCAGCAGTTCTCGCTGTTCGGCGATACAGTTAACACGTCCTCGCGTATGCAGTCCACAGGCGTGACTGGGCGCTGCCAGGTCTCCCAAGTCACGTACAAGAAGCTGGTGGGGCATTTCACCTTTGAAGAGCGACAGATCGACGTCAAAGGCAAAGGAACCATGACCACGTATCTGGTGGGCGATCCTCTAACGGAGGTGGCGCAGATGTCGTGTCTCGGCCAACTGGAGTTCAGTAGCAAGCGGGACTCGGTCATGATGTCCACGTCCGTCATCAACGTACGTCGCGCGTTTGAGCAGGATTTCCTGGCTGCAACTCGAAACAAAATACTGCACTCAGCTAGACAGAGATGGAAGAAATACGACCCCATTCGGATGCTACTGGGCACGCCTCCTGATCTTGCGTCGTGGGGAGGAACCGACACTAGCGAGAGTGTGGAGCAGCATATGCTAACGGAGATTCGACTGCTGAATATGTGCTTTAAGGACAGCGACATGGAGAACAAATACCTCGAGAGTACACTGTCCAACCGAGTGGAAGGGGCCCGCACGACGCTCCTCGCTCTGGCAGCATACGCTTCGTTCACGTGTATGCGGGATCTACTGGTCGAGGTGTTCTCGGTCATCAGCTCGTACGCGCCACAGAAGGAGATCTCGGCCACCATGTACGCGATTCTGCTGTTCATCCGAAGTCCGTTTGTCATCGTGGCGATCCTGGTAGCACGACGAGTGAGGGAGGATTTCGTCTTTTACTCAGAGACTAAGCTACGCAACGTTCTGTTCGGGTTCTACCTCGTTGGACTCTTTGTGTTTACACTGACTCAAGCTCTATTATGGGGACTCAACTACGTAGCAGATCTCGATACGTCGCCTCGATATGTCAACTTGTGTCTCGATACAGTACTAGCGATGTTTGTAGTCTCCAATGGCCGATCCATTCTGTACCGTCATGTGGTGGTGTTTAACGTCATGGCGTTGATCATGGTGTCCATGACGACTCTGGTATCACTACAGAGATACCACCAAGACGCAGCCAAGTTCAACTCCAAGTTCAAAACCAGTTACCCGATCGTGCTCACGTACTTCTCAGTGGTGGCGAATATCATCGCGTCTCAAAGTGTCGAGTTCTTTACACGTCGTCAAATCTGGCTCAAGACTCGTACTCAACTGGAGACGATGAATGCCGATCGTCTTCTGTATCAAATGCTCCCAGCTGCTGTGGTCATGCGACTGAAAGAAGGAGAAATGGTGTGTGATCAGCACCAACAGGTTGGCATCTTGTTCTCCGACATCAAAGGCTTCACGTCCATCGCCTCGCAGGCAGCCACAGCCCAAGTGGTCAACATTCTGGCTTCTCTCTTCTGCGCCTTCGACAAGTTAACCGAGAAGCACGGAGTTTTCAAGATGCAGACCATCGGAGACGCGTACGTGATCGTATCCGGTCTACCGTATGTGGACATGAGTCTTGGTCCTGGCGTGGTAACCAGCTCAGCTAGTACAGCGGACATGTCCATAGCAGACGTGGCGTCGACCAGTACTCCGAGTATCGCAGGTATCGCGTCTGGGTTCATGAGAGTATCTAGTAACCGCGTACTACCGCTGGAACGGAAGAACGAGGTCGTGGAAGGGCAGAATGGTAGTCCACGAGGCTCGGGCTCCAAGCTGCGGTCACATCTCTTACGACGTAGTACACTGAAGCACAAGCACCAAATGCATTTACGTAGCCACATTCGTGACCTGTTGGCTATGGCTCGAGATATGCACAAAGAAGTTCGAAAAGTTCAAGACCCGAATACTGGGGAACGGCTGCAGATGCGTATTGGTATCCATATTGGCAACATTATTGGTGGTGTGATTGGTACTACCACACTGCGTTACGACATGTGGGGGCCAGACGCTCTCACAGCGAACGAGCTCGAGTCGAATGGCGTCCCTGAGAAGATTCTAGTAAGTCCCGTGGTGCAGGAAGTGGTCAAGGACATGATCGACATCCGCTGTACGTTCCACCGCAAGATCAACTTCACCAATGTCCCCATGATGGATACATATCTGGTCGAGTTCATCGAACCCGACGGAACTGGTGGCAGAGCAAGTGGCTGCATTGCTGGCAGCAATGGGAGGGAAAGTAGCGGGATACCACCCGAACAACACCCTGCACCAGGCTACGTAGGCTCCGACGACGACACGGCACGGTCTCAGAGCCCACGAGAGCACACAAATCCTAGTCCTAGCTAGATAAATATTAGCAGAAAGCCATTTTGCCAAATCGATTTTTTTCAGTAAGCTGAAGTTGTACCTAACGGATACTGTTGGTGTATCAAACATCACATAGAAAGGCTCGAAATGGCTACAGCTTAAGATGGCTGCAACATTTTCAAGTGATACAGTATGACCTCCACTGCTGCACATCCAGGCGCCGCGTTGGCTGTCCTAACGGACTCTGGGTTGCTGCTACATATCACGAGCTTCCAAGGAGGTCTGCCATATCTCGTAGGTAAGATCGATGCCAGTCTCGACTGCTTTACCCAGCTCGGGGCTTTCCGTGGAAAGCTTCCTCGATTCGCCATTCGACAACGAGATCTGCGCATGCTTGAGGTGCTGCAAAGAGCTACGCAGAACCCAAGACTCCAGAAGCTACCGCAGCTTCATTTCTATGGAGTGCGTCGCTGTGCCATTCAGTACAACAGTCTTCAACTTTTGAAATGGCTACATGCCACACGGGACAAGTCTCCAACAATGACCGACGAGCCGAGATTGCTTGGAGCAGCCGTGACGTGCTACTTTGACAATGTAGAGATAATGGAGTGGCTGCATAGCGCCCCAGAAGGCCCACATGAAGCAGTTGACAAGGTCACGGAGGTCGAATTGTGTCGAGCAGCGGAATTTGGCAACGTTCGAGGCATCCGCTGGCTGCACGAACATGGGTGCGCAGCCTTCTCCCCACTCGTGATGGATACAGCTGCTACTCATGGATACTTGGAGCTGGTGACGTTTTTGCACGAGAACAGAACAGAGGGATGCACAACGCGAGCCATGCACGGCGCTGCACTAAATGGGTATCATGAAGTAGTAAAGTTTCTGGCCCAAAATCGATCTGAAGGTCCAAGCGAACGAACATTGGACATGGCTGCTAGTGCTGGTCATTTACGTTGTGTTAAGATACTCTGCGAGTTTGCACAGCCTCCTCTCGAAGTGGCTCACCAATGTGCGATTGATGCAGGCCACAAGGAGGTCGCTCGCTTTCTCGCCACCCAGAATGGCAAAGGAACCAAAGAAAAGAAACGCCGTTGCTTCGGTCTCTTTTAACCTTGCGATATGGATACATGTAATTGATGTATTGTATATTAAAAAATATCATTTCTAGTTTTACAGCCATTGGAACCACCACCACCTTCTAGAGGGCTTTTGTACACTTGACTCTTTCTCGATTTTATGCTCGTTGAAGGTCTGTTTTGGTGCCTCTATCCTGTCAGTGTGTGGCTGTCTTTGACACCATCGCGGGCCTGGACGTACGTGATAATATCTCGAAGTACATGAGCGAACATCAGGGTTCATCCAGGCTGACAAGAGAACTGCTACACGAGAATGACCAGCCTGCAGCGCGGCCCGACGTGCTTCAAAAAGACATCCATGTATCGAGCAGCGAATTAGCGCATCGACGCAATCGACGTGGCCTTGAGCTGCAGCACGTTCGAGAGCGTATCCATGTGGACCTTCATGTCTGTGCTCTCCAAGGAAGAGTACAACATTGGCGTACCCATTGATGGCTGCATTCGTCATGGCATCTTTTGTACAGCCTTCCACGCGATTTTCTTGCAGATATCGTACAATTTCTAAATACCCACCACTTGCGGCACTGTCCATCGCTCCGGTTGTGCACGTTGCATTTCCGTGCTCGTGAAGAAAGCGCACAATCTCTATGTAGCCATTTTGACAGGCTGTATCCATTGCCTTGGATGTGCACCCCTCTGAGCGATTTCTCACGAGAAACTCAACAACGTCAAGGTGGCCTCTCCACGCAGCTCCGTCGGTTGCTCTTGTGGTGCAGCCTTCCTTTCGATGTTCGTGCAAAAATCTGATAACAGATATGCGTCCCAAAAGGGCTGCACCGTCCATCGCGTCCGTCGTGCAGCCTTCACTTCGATTGCCATGTAAGAACTTGACCACCTCTAAATGTCCATTTCGAGCTGCTCCATCCATGGCTTTCGTCGTGCATCCTTCACTGCGGCATTGATGCAAAAACTGTACGATCTCTAGAAATCCGCCAGCAGCAGCGCCATCCATCGCACTAGTCGTACAGCCTTCATTCCGGTTATTATGCAGGAACTCAACTATATCGAAATGTCCATTTCGTGCAGCTCCATCAAACGCTGCAACGGTACACCCCTCGGTCCGTTGGGTATGCAAGAACTGTACGACCTCCACAAACCCGTTCGTTGCCGCGCCATCCATGGCTGCAACTGTGCATCCTTCTGTCCTTTGCTCATGCAAATACTGTACGATCTCCATATGCCCATTAGCTGCCGCTCCATCCATCGCATCGGTCGTGCATCTCTGCAGTCGCCTGCCTTCGTCCCCCCTCTCCAATAGGAACCTCAACGCCTTCATCTTGCCCATAGTGGCCACTAAATCCACAAGTCTAGAATCTTCGAACCCACTTGTGGCCAGGCTTCTCTCCTTCAGGTAATTCAATACTGGAACCCCCGCCCGACTCAAATCTTCAGCTTTAACGTCTCTCAATGCAGATCTCGAGTAATTCTCAGCCACCCACTGAACGATTTCCAGCTTCTTGTCCGACTTTAGAGCCTCCGAGTAGCGCACCGCCCACCCCATCAACGTACTACCCACTGTTCTACTAGTTAAGTGCTCTACACTACGTAGCATCCCAGTGTCTGCCAGGTACTGGAGAATCTCTGACTGGCCGAACTGAATGGCGCAGCGTGTGGCCCCGTCGAATACCAATTCGGGTCGCGACTGGAACGTTTTGGTGGTCGACAGTCTGCGTACGTGACGCAGCGTTTCGATGTCTCCACGCTGAATGGCGGCGCGTGGGAGAGCGCCAGTTGCAGACCACGGAACGCCGCGATGGCCACGCTGGAAGTCGGCGACTAGCGACATGATATGGCCCGGGACGCCGTCGACGAAGCTCATGATGAGGCGGAATAGCGACCGGTTGGTCAGCACCAGCGTTGACGCTGCGGGCGACGCGGATGCCATGGTGAAGCTGCTGGCGAATTTGAGATGGGAGCTGCTTTTTGAAACCATTTTGAAACCTTATATAGGGTTTTGGGTTCAAGCTATTTATACAAACGATTACTGAAATTGCAGGAAGGCAGTTTTACTGCACATGTAGGATAACAGTGCGCGTCGAAACTATCCAGGCCTCTTAGAGAGTAGGTAATGTTTCTTTCAAGAGGCCTGAGGATATCACATGTCGCCCTGTACACCAGGAATCCAAGCTCTTGGTTGCAAAACAAACCACTTACGGATATCGGGTCTAAAAACTACTCACCTGGACTCGCGTTAACAATAAACTTCGGTTTGACAGTTTTCTTTAAAAAAAAGGGTTTAAATTTTATTAAAGTTTCGTTTTTTATGGCAATCCACCACAAAATACGAATTCGTATATGCGCAGCTCATGTGGGCTGCGTTATCAATACTTAAGTACATGTACTGCATGCGGATATGTTACCGGTACATGTACATAACCTACAGAAAAAAGTATAGGATACTAAATGGTGACCAATCTCGCTGTCCAGAGCAAAGGTGATCATTTACTACTAAAAGAGATCGCCTCGGCTGGTTCTGTTGCTAGATGCTCTTACTGTTTGGATCGTGGTAATCAAGATTGCGAACCACTGAGATGACGCGGATAACGAATAAATGTGAATAGCTTAGACGACTGTACAAATTTCTTGCTCCTCTTCGCGCCATTTTTACCAATAAGAACAGGTCATACTCAAAAGCACAAGCAAAACAAATGCATATTTTACAGTTAGCTAAGCTTCCTCCAGCGACCCTGATAGTTGGACGCCCAATCTGCAGATCGAATGGCTCATAATCCTTCGGAACAGGTAACCTACTCTGGGACATTTTGTGGGTGACCCAAAATATCCAGATTTTGGTGTGCAGTTTGTGTAGTTGACAGGCTTTGACAAAGTAACGGGCGAATGCGGCCAGCACCGCACCATTTGCAGACCTCCGCCACCGAGCGCACGCCGCTTCGTCCCCCCGCCGCCATGGACGCCAGCCTCATGGCCAACGAGGTGGCGCTCTCCAATAGCTACCACAGCCCAGCGCAGCTCTCCACTCATGCAGAAGAACCCCCGATGCTCGCAGCTGATGCACAGGACGGACCGGAACAGTTCGATTTCCACCAGTACGTTGGTACCACTGTTGACACGGATAAAAGGGAATGAAACCCTAATGTAATAATTCTGGTAGGTCTTTTGGAGTGATGACGGGACGGCGGCTGCAGCGTCGATACCGAGGCGTGTACCAAAAGTACTCATTCATGACGCAACTCATCACATGGATCATTGTCATCTACATCATCGTGGTGTTCGCCGTGCTGTCAGCTAATGATACAGGTGAGTTGAACATTTTTACCCAAAAATTTTTTATTCTGCTAATGTGAATATTTGATGTGGTAGATACCGAACAGGCGTCCTTGTCAGATGGCGTTTTCTACTTTGCGGTGATCTTTTTAGCGCTGTACGTTCTGGTGCAGCTGGCGTTGATCGTTCGGTGGATCATTTACTGGGTCATAATCGCCGAGCTGCTAACGTACGCAATCACGGGCAATTTGTACGTTTTGTTCTGGGTCGACAACGACGAAGTGACCGATTCCGATCGACAAGTGCGTAGTGTTATGGTCGCCTTGCTCAGTTGTGTCGAGGTCATCACAGTGGCGGCGTATTGGTTCACGCATTACGCGTATCCGTGGATGGTGAGGCATCAAAAGTTCAATCTCGTCAACTGGTGGAACATCAAACCTGGTGTCGAGACCAACTCGTTAACGTACCGTTCGAAAGCGCGATTCTACACCAGGAAGCGCAGTGTGGTTAAATACTGTGGAGGATTGAACGCACAGGGCCAGCCGCATGGCTTTGGCATGTGGACAGACACAGCATATCATGGCGAGTGCCTTACAGGTCAGTGGGAAGATGGTGTGCCTATAGGCCCGTTCCGCAGCTTTGAGCATGGAAGTGGCTACTCGTTTGTGAACATCCGCATTGGATTCTGCCATAATCGAGGCGAGAAGAGCCCGACGGACATTTTTTTCTTTCCGAAACACTCGGAGAACGGGTTGAATTGGGGTGTGGCGAGCGTCGAGTGTTCGGTGTCGGGTGGGTTCTTCAAATACCTGCCTACAGTGACGCACTTGACGCCATCGTACGTGGACGAGGCTCCTCAGAGCGCAGCGGAATGTCTTCCAGCACTGCGAACCCCGACGGATGGCGTTGTTTTCACTCACAAAGATGAAGAAGCGATGCTGCGTGGACAACCACACAAAGAACGTGCTACGAGAAGGAATCTCTTCCGGGAAGAGTCTGCGCCTGTGCTGGATCTCCCGAGCAGTGACCGTGAAGAGGGAAAAGAGGCGCTGGTCCTGCTACATGGCTACAACTGCTCTCTGGACTATGGCATGAATCGTCTGGCGCAGCTTCTTGCACTTGGAGATTTTCCTTCTTACATTCACCCGTTTGTGTTCAGCTGGCCTAGTGGAGGAGTGCTAGCGTATTTCCAAGGTAAGAGAGCAGATGCTACTGGAAACGTTTGGTGTGTGTGCTATCTACTGACTTTTAACTTGTTTTTATTCCCATGCAGCTAAAGGAGTTGGGAGTGAGAGTGAACGCACAGCTGACGACTTTATTCTGTTCTTGAAGAGCCTAATTGATGCGGGGTATACAAAGCTCAACATCATCGCGCACTCTATGGGTGCTCGTGTTTACTTCAGTGCTCTTAACAAGGGGCTCTTTGAGGAAGTCTTCGTGGTACGACTACTATGTCTTCTGTGTATTGTTCTTCCACGCTGACTAACATTAATATCTGCTGCCTGAATTATCCACCTTTTAGCCTACCACTGGAAGCCACAGCAATGTACATGTAGGCCGTTCGACAAAGAAGTTGGAACTCTCGACTCTGACGTTCTGTAACCCGGATTACGACCGCAACGATTTTGTTAAATACGGTGGAGGATATGATCGCTCGCGGCACTTCTGCAGCCACATCACGCTGTACGCAGATAGTATGGATGGCGCGCTCTTTTACTTGGAGTATCTGACGGAAAAGTCCGTCACAGGACCGTTGAATTACTCGCTCGGCAGACGTGGACACATGATTCATCGCGATCCTGAAGAAAACGAAGTGGCCGGGAGGTCCGATACGCAGTTCCTCAACTGGCAAAACAAGAACTTGGCTCCACCACAAGACTTGGATCTAGCCTACGCAGCGGTGAACCAACGTGCGAACTACCCTGGTGTAGCGTCATTCGCGTACAACCGCAGTAGGACACACCCTACCAACGACGAGTCAGCGCCTTATGGTACGACTCGGGGTGAAGAAGATACCCCGCTCCAGTACCTTGATATGGATGTGATCGACACCACTTGGATGGATAATAACGTGCACGCGATCCGGCACAACTACTTCAATCTTAATCCGACCATTGTAAGTTTGTGTTTCAAAGGCATTCTCGACAGAGTAGCTAACTTAAAACGTTATGTGACTGGGTGTGCAGGTCGACGATCTCCGTCACCTAATTGTGTTGAAGAAACGAGCGAGTTCCCGCCCCGGCCTGCTGAAAACGACGTCGGCAGAGAACGTGTACATTTTCCTCGTTGCACCCTCACACGTCAAGAACAAGTGATCTTATCAAATACCACAAACTGACCAACATAAAACAACTACATAATACAGCCCGTTGATCAACTTTAGATCAAGTATAGCAAGTAAGGCGGTTGATGTGGTGAACATTCGTGAAACTTAGAGGAATTCGAGCACTATACTTCAAACTTAGAACTTTTTATAGAGATATTTGACGATACGCAGCTGTACCACAATTACGCAAAAAAGATTTCCTTACTTTTAGAAATCTATTCGGCCATTCATTTCAGAACAACTCTCGTATTGCGCGCGTCGACCTTTCAACACTCCACGGTGAAGATTGAGCGAAGCAGACAGGAAGATACGAATGCCAGGAAGAGAAGGATCTACCGAGAAGGTGGGGGCAGGCGGTAAAAGACGTATCGAAGAGTGTCGATGCGGCAAATCAGTGGCACCATCGCCGCCTCAAACGTCAGGAAGACCCGAACGCATCGGCTTCGTCGAGTGATCGAACCGATGACGTTCTTGAAGATGAAGTCAACGCCAGCCTTCTATCTACACCTCAAATTGACAGCGACGACCACGACTGGATTCCCCCCACGCAACAAGCAGTAGGAACCGAAGACAGCGATGAAGGTAGCCCCGCCGAGTTGAATTAATCAGACGCCTTTCCGGAAGGATACAAGCGTACGTATTGTTCGTGGAAAGATTTTGAGGCAACTCTGGCGGCTTTTTCAAAGGAGACGTACCAGATATTTTGTAAGAGAGCCTTTACTTTGGTTAAAAGTCACAACAAGCAACTGGAGACACGCCACAAAGCTGCTCGCACTCGCAAAAGCCACGATAAAGTTCCGCTGCTCTCTACCGAGTATGAAACGTATGCTAGGACCTTACTTTGCACGCACGGGTTCGAACGCGCCACAAACACTTCCGGCAAGTGCAAACGCAAGTTCACACGTTTCACGCAGTGATGGTAAAAATGTATTGCAAGTATTGGCATTGATCAATACTACTTGCAATGCCATACTGCTAGCGTTTACAATACTGCAATACATACTGCTGGAAGGCACGAGACTGCAATTTGTACTGATGCCCCACACACATCTATCCAGTTAGCTTTTCAAGCAATTTCTAACCGCAATCTGAATCGTTACGGAGAACGGGTGGTGTGAGGATATCTTAGACCTGCTTATCCTTACAATAATCCAGGTTTAGTTGAGATACCCTGATCTTCGGTCCATTGCTGGCACCTCTAAATCAACAGATCGGTAATTCAGCAGCACGTCCTACGCTCGACGGTCAACTTCGAGGACTACATGTTTTTTAATGCATAATAGACACCTTTGGAATGCTGACATGGTAACACAGGCTATGAAGACACGAGATACGACAGGAACTACTACGTAGTAAGATGTACCAGGTATTGCAATCAATATTGCAAGTTTGATAAGTATTGCAGTTCTTACTGCTATGTGATGACTTACTCCAATACATATTGCACCGTGCTTTCTCCTTTGCAATGCCCTCCCGTACATTTTTACCCATCACTGGTTTCACGGACTGTCGCGTGCGGATCAACGCAATTTTAAGGCAATTGGGAGATCAATATCGAGTGGTTGTATCGGGATACGGTGGTAAACATAACCACAAAATGAGCCGACACGTCAATCAGCACTATCCGAAGAATCGGAGAATTGAGGGTGAAGCGCTGCTGAGGAACGTGAAGGAGGTGAGGAAAAGCGGTGCTAAGGCTAAAGAATCTGAATCGGTACAAACGCTTCAGTTTCCTCGTTCACGATTTAAACGGGAAGGGGCAGTATGTGCAGCACTCACTTCTGGCAGCTGAGATTCGCGCGAATATGACGGATGCCTTCAAGGGCTTTAAGAAGAACAACCAAACCTGGCGTTCGATCAAAGTGATCGTAAATTTTAACGAGCGTGCAGTACTGAAAGAGGCTTTTCCACTTGCGCGGATGTTGCTATGTCAATACCACGTCGTCACTTATTTGGATAAACAGGTGTGTATGATCTAATGTGATGTTGTGCCAGCCTTACTAACGCAACTATTGTTTTTAGGTTGGTGAGCTGTATAATGGTGACAAGAAGCAAAAACTCCGCGACATTATGACCACGCTAGTGTACGCTTCTTCGGAGCAAGAATACAAGCGTTGCAAGGATCTACTATTGTCGAAGCTTGGAGGGAAAGCGTCCCACCCATTGTACGCGTGTTTGTTGCGTAATTGGGATAACATCACGGATGAATGGGTTTCCTACAACAGAAGCAATGCTGTTCATCTAGGCAATAACACCAACAACCGGTACGTGTTGGCGTGAAAGGTCGTTCGTTCAATTACTTTCATTCTTACTTTGACTCAACAGCAAAGAGTCCAAGGGGGCCAAGCTGAAACACGTTCTGAAATCGAGCCTCGATATGGAGATTGCGTCAAAAAATCGTTCATATAGAGGCTCGGTTTCCCTTCTCCTGTTACAGGACATCTGCGAAGACGACAACGAGGCTGAGCTACTGCGCGTCGGGACGCGACTTTTACCGAACGTCGTGGAGCTGGACAGGTCGGACCCGAAGCATCGCAATGAGTGAGAGAAGCTGACGAACATTATCAGCACGCCTTTGAACTCACTTTCGTACTTAAAATTGCTAACTTCTTTAGTTTACTTTGGTTCACGCTGACGTGTTTTGTTTTACCAGAGCGAATTTCAATATGCAATGGAAGAGTCCACGTAATATGAAGTCTCCGCTCATGCGGACAGCAACATCACGTTAGCAAGTAAGGCGACGGGCTCTAAGAAAAGCGTTAACTTAAAGGGCTGACTTGTTTGTATTGGTTCTGTATGTGTTCGGTATTTATTTGGTGAAAAATAATTACTGTCGGGCTGAATGGAAATAACTTTAATTGCAGCTGCATAGTTTCGATAACAAGATTACTTACGTGCCGCCACGTATATTACTACCATCGTGCGTCGGGACTGTACGACACCGTCGTGCCCTTCACACATGCCAATGGTCAGTGGAGCCGAAACGCTGAGATAAACGACCTGGATCGGGAGGATAGTGTGGATTCGTCGGATATTGTATTCAGATAGTCTTCAAAAACAAAGCAGGGAGAAGCTCTTTCGCCTCGAGCCAAGTACACCAAATCCATGGAAGTAATGAACGATCTGGTGTCAATTATGCAAGCCATGGGAACACCTAAGTATTAGAGAATGCTCGAAGCACTGAAGCAATTTCGTGATCAAGCAGCCGCTGCAATTGTCCCGCAGCTAGTGGGCCAATAGCGAGGTGGACGAGCACGAGGAGTTAATCCAGACGTGCACATTTGCTGCGAGCCTGACAATACCAGTGCGGAAACCGGTTGTGTTGATGAGGAAACCGAGATGAAAGTCAAGGAAACTATCCTAAACATTCCTGAAAGCACCTCTACACAAGATACAGCAACTCTCGGTGGCGGTGCAAAGGCTTCAGATTGTAGCCCAGAACCGGCGACATTACAGATTCCTTCTATTGCATCTACAGCCACTTCGCCTAAAAACTTTCGGCTTAAACCCACCTCAAAGCCCGATGGAAAACCCAAGAAAAAGCAAGTGCGTGGCGAATCCAAGACCAATCAAATGTCGAGGCTCAAGAAGCAGGCAGTTGAAGAGGCTTATGGAATTAGCAGTAACACACCGAAGCTCTCAGATCTCCGGCTTCTGCTGCAACACTCGGCATCCTACGCGCTTTGTGTTCCTGTGGTAAGCAATTCGTACACCTCCTGTTTGGAACTTCTCTGGTCCACTTAAGAATCGACACTTCCAAAAAAATCTATATATGATGTGGCCCACACTTCAAATCTGATTGGATAAGATCCAGATTTAAAATTTTTGATTGGTTACATGTTTTCAAGATTGGAAAAATAGCGTCAAAACGCCAAAAATGTAGCGAGCTATAAAGAGGCACCAAGAGGCGCTTTGCTGCATAAATAAAGATGTACATGAAGGAAATTGTCTCTAGATTACGTATATCCAATTTTTGTCTACTGTCGCCAAATCTTGAGGCCGTAGAGCAAAAAAAACTAATGACATCTTAAATCGGGGTAACAAAAAGACATGTAGTTTATCTTTTTTAAGGCTGGGGCAAGCAATACCATTAATAGAATAAGAACAACCTCGGCTTTGTTTAGAGGTATAGCTTGGCCTAGACAAAAAAAATCCTACGACTACTTTTGGCTAGAAAAACAAAGTATCAACTCTTATGTGGGCCAAAGAAGTAAACGTTTGGTATGGTTTGGTATTAGTTTGACTATCATATTTTGCGATGTGTTCTGAGCAGTTTGATAAAGTGGCGACCGTGAGTGCTACTGAAGAACTACCAGTGCTCCAGCTTCATCAAACACCGGCCACCACTGATGACCCCAGCACTGTTTTAGACAAGGTTTCCGTATTTTCGGTTCTAAAGAAGATACATGACCACCTAAGCAGAGCCAATCTCGCGCTAGACGAAGAGGAGATCGACCGGATCGTAATTTCAATGACTACGAGAGGGAGAGGACGTAAATCCGTACGTTTAACAGCGACTCAGTCTTGACAATGTATAGGTACTACGAGACAAAAGAAATGTTGAAGACCGTGCGGGACCTAATGGATTGGGTGCTGTAACTACCGCCCTCCGGTGACCTCGCGATACCAATAGGGTTCAACGAGTTTCAATTGGCTTCGAAGGTACGTAGGGTTGATTGTCTTTGAATTCTTATTATAGTATGGTTACTAACTTCGGTTCGATGATGTGTCGGAAGAATCCGCATTAGCCTGCCGCTACTGCAAGCTCGGATATACTACAGTCGAAAATGACCGCATGGTGAGACTCAACGTATTTGCGTTTTGTGCGTCTAATTGGCTGAACGACACGTGCGTCACGCTGGGATTGCTATTTATCAATAGCCGGTATCCCCACATCGTAGCGATTTCCCCGGATTTCACTTCCCAGCAAAATCCGCTTCAAGAGGAAACAGCGGGCTGGAGCACTTGGTGCTTTCGATGGCAACCAGCATCCCGTTGTTTGTCAGCGCAGTACATGTGACGGCTGTGCACTGGGCAGCATTTATCTACTATTCAGGTGGCTTTCGCAGCTCTAAGATTCCTAAGGTGCATCCACCGAGCTCCAAGCCTAAGCCGACGTGCGTCTTGTACGACTCCTCGAGAGAATACTAAGAAGTACTGAAAGACATGGCTATCGAGGTATTCGACGTTAAAGAGGCTGGCGACGTCCTGACGTCCATTTCGTTCTGGACAACACAGAGAGGCACGCTGACGGAGTCAGCTGTGGAGTGTTGTCATTGCTGTTCATTGAGATGTCGCTTGCCGGGGTGTCGTCGCGGGGAGAAGACGCATTCACGGCACTAAGCTACTACAGACTTCGTTACCTTCGCCTCGGGTTGGCTCTGCTGTCAAGTATAGATTGAATACAAAGTGGGACATCCTCACTGGTATATCGGTACGAATTCCGACCCATCAGTAATACTTCCAAAAGATTTACTACATGTTAATGGGGTGGGATGATCCTTACTGGTATATCGATACAAATACCGGGCCTTAACCTGACCCCCCTCGCCCCTGAAGGTTAATGATGTCCTTACTGGTATATCGCAACGAGAACCTGGTCGAAGCATGAGTGCGGCTCTCGTGTAGCTGTTCCGCGCCATTGTTTTTTTTTTCGTTTGCGTGGCCTGATAATATAGCTGACAGACTGCAATTTTGCATCGATTATCGTTTGCATCGTCAATTGTTCTATAAAAAGCGTTGGTTCGACTAGTTTTACTATTAGAAACTACAGGGTGAGGGCAGTAGAAGTAAAATATCTATGCAAAAAAGTCAAGTCAGGGTATGTCAAGCGTTACAAGCCAAGTTAATTCTGATGATGATCGGACGGTCACCAGTAGAACGACAGCAAACGGAGCATATCTATTATATAGGTCTCTGAATTTTAGCGCTGAAACTGCGTCAGTTGAGCTACTGAGACAAAACGGAACACGGTTTCGCGAAGCCCGAGATAGGAAAAGCCAAGAGTGCTGGGGCCAAAACAAAACGGAACGGCAAATGTTAACGTACAACACGGCCAAAAAGAGCCAGAAGTGAACCAGGGGCACGCCAAAAAAGGTGAGCTCCATAATAAGTGCTCGAACCGCCTGAGTGAGGGGCGTTGTTTACAGGCGCACAATCGTACAATATTGTAGAATTCTCGACTGTGTGCAAGAGACAAGGTAGTTATACGGTTCTACAGCTCTACACTACTGTTGAGAATGAAATGCACTCGATCACTTAAAATTTGGAGAATAAAAACAAGTAGAGATTACGCGCTAAGTCGATAACCATGAAGAAGGGTACCGATATCTATTCCTGCAGCACCTGGGATAAGCGCTCGTTCGTCGACCGTACTAGAGGCGCTTGGGACAAGATATCGCTCTTCGAGAGCGACAATGGGTCAGAGGACGAGCTGTTCCGTAGCTACGAGCAGGACTCGGAAGAAGAAGAGGTCGTTGACGATGGCTTTTGGGCCTGCCTCGCGGCTAGCCCTGCGGTACTAAACAAGAGAGAGAGAGTGATTTTACGCACGACAGCGGCTAGTTTGGAGTGAGCATGTTCCAAGGCTACGGAGAGAGAAAAAGTTCAATCGCCCTTACCGAATAGACGAAGACCATTTTGATCGCTAATTGGGTGCTACTCAGAGTACATCTATCCGTTGACGGCTCTGTGTCTTCCAGACCCAAACTGGTGTAGCACCTATTTCCGAAGAAGTTGTGCTGCACTGCACCTTACGCTATCTTGCCAGGGGATCGTACCTGGATGTTCGGGACGTGGCTCACATTAGTGTTCCATCTTTTAATTGGTGCTTGCACCCAAAGGGATCGCTGCTATGCTGCAGTGCTCGGAGCTCGGCATAAAGCTCTCAACCAACACTCGTGACATTTACCGAGCTGCAGCTGCATTTCAGAAAGCAAGCACTGAGGATGTGCTAGATGGCTGCGTTGGATGTGTCGATCGTATGCTACTCAAGGTTGTAACCTCGACACGCAAAAAGGGAGGTAATGCTCGACCTTATTTTTCTGGACACTACCGTCTCATGGGCTTGAACATACAAGCTGCATGAGACCACAGGGGTCGCTTCATCAATTTTGCAGTTGCTGCTCCTGGTGGATCTAGCAACTTGTGGGCGTTCAACATGACAAAACTTGCCGGTTTTGCTGAAAACGCAGGTCCAAATCGACATTTGATACTACACCCCGACGGAGCACATGCTAACGCCATTTGGAGGGGCAGGGATGATCTGTCAGGCTCATGATACTTACGACTTCTATATCAACCCAGTTGCGTATTAAGTTTGAGCAAGCACTTAAAGGCATTCCAACAAGCGGAGATATCTCAAAACACCCCTGGTGCTTAGTCTCCAGATGCAATCCTAATTATCATGGCTGCGGCTCGACTTCACAACTTTTTGCGGATTTGGGCGAAGCGTTTGTAGCTGCAGAGGCAACAAAAGGCGGAAATGATCGATAGGGTTTACTCAATCCACGAGATTGTTGAGGTAGTCACCCAGCGCTAGCGTGTTCTCGGATGTACTCCACTGCATCTAAGGAAGCAGACGTCGGATAGCAGGAGAAATGGAGTAAAGAGGATCGGAAGACTCTTCGCTGCTATGCAGGAGAAAGGTGCTGCCTGGTATAGAGGTGTTGACGTGTTACAGTGCAGGATATCCATGGATAATGACCTTCTACAGGACTCGGATATTTCCCGAGTGAGCCGTTAAAAGATGGAGCTTACAGTATCCTGGTGTTTCGGACCTGCGCGGACCGATTGTTGTTATTATTCGATGCATGCCGTTTAGTAGACCGCTTCGAAACTTAGTTCACAGATCAGCAAACAAGAAGTATTTATTTATTGCTTATAACACCTCCGCGATTTTCTGTTTCTTGACTTTCAGCAACTTGATTTCTTCACCTATCCCACTACGGATCCTTTGGTTCACCTCATGGTCTCGCTGACTGTACAGGGCTCGAAGCCGATCGCTCATTAAAGCATAATCCTGCCATGCAGCACGTCTCGTTTCAAACCGAGAGCATTGTTGGAGATATTCCATTTTATACGCCCTTTCTTCTCCAGGAAACTGAGTCTGTGTTCTCCGTATCTGCTGGCGGTTTTCTAGCGCCTTCCGCCATGAGTGATTGCCAAAGTCACGGATAGCGTCAGCGCCGTCGTTTTTCCGTTTCTTTTGCGAATCCTTCTCGTTTTGTGGTCCATCTTCACTTTCGAAGTACTCTGGTAGCTCTTGGTTGGCGGTTGCCGGCAGCTCTGACCGCATTTCAAGAATCAAGTACAAGTATAGCGCATCCAGTCTCCCACTGCATAAACCGTAGAGGACACTCGTATGTGTCCCTGAAGTTGTGAGCCGTATATAAGAATTTCGGTATGCCGCACGTGCAGAGACCCATTTTGCTCGCAACTACTACGTGCTGTGGGTAATGACAATGGACGGGTCAATTCTTCAAGAGTCCAGAGCAGGATAACTGACCACTAAGCAATCAAAATCTTTTGATGGAGGGACATCCAGAAAGGCAGCGTGAATGTCCTCCCAGAATTGAGTTTCAGGTGAAACTGGAATGTCCAGGTCAGATCGCGAGCGCTGATTACTGAGCTACACAAAGCGACCAGCGAATCCACCCGTGAAAATAGTGTTTCATAACCGGAATGGGAATTGAATTTACTTCCAAGAAGGTCTCGACGCTCTGCCATTTAGGTGTCGAAGTTGGGCTTGTAGAGCATGGCGTGCATCTTTTTCTGCGCGATCAAGTACAGTAACACGGTCTTGAAATTGTTTGTGTTGGCTCTAATAGCAAGATGTGAGCAGAAGGCGCGCAGCTCAGTGTATTTTGTCTGTTTGATATTCTTGCTTTTGATGCTTACCACAACAGGGACACTAACAGTCTTACCGATGCTCTGTGTCTACATTTCCGAGCACTCAAAATCTTTCAGTGTTCAGCAGAAAAGGATTCATCCGAGGCAAAAGCGCTGTCATAAGCTGATACAGCTCTCGCTTCCAGTTGAGTTGCATCGCGACTTGGTGGTACTAATATCGCCTGAGGTACCGGCTCGTCCTTCCCGAATATGTCTTAAAACCTATCACATGTAGAGACCGGTGCGAAGGATCGCTGTGCGAGCGTAAGCGAGCTATAGGTTGGTCCGTCGCTACGTAGCTCACTACATGCACTAAATCGAGGTGCATTAAAAACCCACCCACTTCTTGAGAAGGCTGCACGCCAAGCGGGGATGAGCATCCGCGTGATAAACACAATGATGGTGTTCCTTCGCAGCTGGAGTCAGGAGTCCGAGACAAGGTGCATGCTGAAGGCTTGCTGGAAGTCGTGTAGGGCTGTGCGTAATTCACTGTAATTGTCAGTTTGGCTTTCGTTACCGGCATTTCTCCCGTTCACCTTGCTCTCCGGCGCGGGGTGTATGATTTTACGGTAGAAATTCTTATGTACATTGTATTACGCAAGCATTCTAGAAGATGTATTGTGCTTTGTAAAGCTTTTGTCGTTTTTGTTGTCAAGAAGGCGCCTCGACCTGCCACGGTGTACCAGTAGACACTGATACGACCTTCACTCAGTGGTACTCACGCATTCACGTGATTACGAGACAGGTGATTGCGAGACATGTGATTACGGGGCGGTGTCGCATGGGTACAAGATTGTGGGTACAAGATGGGCATCGACGTGGCAGCCTCTGATTGGCTAAGGTAACTCAGTATCCAGTTAGGAATCCAGTAGTGTGTATCCAGGAGAGAATCCAGTAGGCTTAGAGGTAGCAAGTAGTTAGCGAACTAAGAACCTAAATCAATCACTTTGCATTTCGACATCTAGTGCTCAAACGACCTTGACTTTTGTTTTCACTTAGCTGGATGCTCGATTAATAATAAATCGAGGTCGTTTAATAAATCGATGTTAAAAAAGAGACAGATCGATCAAGTTAGGGTAGGTAATTAATCGAGCTACGACAAGCCAAATCGAGCGCTCGTGGTCGATTTATCTCCTGTAAAATGAGCCCTTTTGCGTTTTTGAAACGCAAATCGAGGACAGGTATAATAATTCTAGGTCTGCCTTTTCCATCCCATTTTTACGCCTGGTTTTATGTGCCGATCATGCTCTATCTAGGCCATAAAACGGAGCGACATTTCATCTGC
This sequence comes from Phytophthora tentaculata, assembly GCA_033557915.1. Classification (NCBI taxonomy): domain Eukaryota; phylum Oomycota; class Peronosporomycetes; order Peronosporales; family Peronosporaceae; genus Phytophthora; species Phytophthora tentaculata. Next base: position 6,571,759 of record JAUCEA010000009.1, read on the forward strand.
AAAGCACAATAGCACTAGGTACTACAATTCCATCCTGTACCCGTTGTTTTAAGAACACCTCTGAGCAGAGCGAATTATAGGGTTCGAATTATGAATTTGCTATTGACTCGGAGATGGTGACGAAACTGTAGCGCTAAGCACGCAGCCCTTAGAGGATGTACTGAGCAGCACGTATCCAAGGTAACTGGCAGGCTGCGTCAATGGAGGCATGGTGTATAGAGACCCGACTCACTGCCTACATTAAGTTTTTAAAAGCGCCTCCATGACGACGATGGATACATTAGCGATGCAGCTAGATTGATGATTAAGCTAGCGACCTGTTTGAAACGAGCGCGTGCAAGTGGTCAAAACGAACGTCGAGCGCATATATGGTGTCACCACATATACCAAATGCAAGAATCGATTCAGTCATTTCACCAACATCTGGCTGTTTTCGATGTTCTCGGGACGTGGAGATGCAAGTACTTCCGATCGAGGTATCAAAGAGCGTTTGCAGACTTTGTTTTTGCAAGTGCATGTTCACTCAGTACGAACGAGACTGGAACGATGGTGTTGAGCGTAGTGAAGGTCAACGCACAAAATATCTAAAATGTGTAGTTGAACGGAACCGCTTTCAGCAGCGAGGCGCCATTTCTTTGATTAAGTGTTTTGTAATGAAACACTAATTGAACAGCAACAACCGCAATTCAATGCCAAGAGAGATGGCTAAGTTCAGGGACAAGAGTTCTCGTTTCTCCTAACAGTGTATCATGCTTAAACGGCACGTGTGAAGATGCTGCCAGATTAAATATCTTTTGCAAAGAGTGCAACAGCCACCGCAGAAGGAAAACGTGGTCTGCGATATCAGTCATGTTTAGGAGCGAGCCGGAGTGAGCTTACTAAAGCGTCCGCACTGGACTAACCAGTGTTCCACCGGGAATACACCCAGGTGCAGCAAACTTCAGTGTCGCAACCGCGTGGACTGCACGCATCTGGCGCATAATATTGGTTTTTTTTCCTAAAAAGATTAATGCACGCTACCCAGTTGACATTGCAGCTCCATTGCACTGGAGCAAGATAGACCCGATTAATACTACGTAGTAGTATAACGCATGATTCCTACATGTAAGATGTTTAAAATGCCTACCTAGACTTCACAGAGGGAATGCACATACTGACGAAGCCTGATATCCAGTGATGGTATGCATACTGTCTGAGCGCGAGTGCGGCTTTGTGTGAAAGTCGCAATGGTTGGCTTCTCCAAGAAATCATAAATGCCTATACCAGGAAACGAGCCAACAACGAAACGCTTATTGGATGATTTACTAAAAGACGATTAAAATTTACAAAGGCGGTCGACCTGGGTCGTTGGAGCAGTGGAACATTTCAATGGGCTCAAACGATCCAGATCGAGCTTCTTCGTAAATTTTAATCGTTTAGCTGGCGGCACGCCTTAGTTTCAGCAGCCAAGGATTCTAAGTGCCAAGTCTGACTCACGCGATAATGGAAACTGTGGCACTCAAACTTAGTAATGCTACTTGTGGGTTCGTACTGAATTGTGATCAAACATGATGTCGATTCCAACGCGGTGATCGCAACAGTATTGTACTAGTGACCGTAAAAAAACTTCAGCATATTCACGGACAAAGGTCTATTGTACTGTATTGATATGGTCACAACACTGGCCACGCTGTACAGAAGTGGCACACTACTGGTTGTCGAACAGATCGTCGAAATGCTTGACAGCGAGATCGTGTCTAACATCGCAGTCACCCTCGTTAGAAAAAAAAAACTGCGGCGCATGAGGAAAAAACATTCCAATAAAGGATTTAGCAATTTCGTTTTTTACGAGATGAAAACAAAGACGAGGGCGATGGCGTCTATGTGTTCTCAAACTCGTAAATGGTCAATCGTCTACCTACTCCGTACGACTATTGGCTAACTTTTCCGATTTTCGCATCTTTGTACCCCGATTTCGTATTTGGTGATTTCACGAGAATGCGAAGAATTCCGTTTAGACGGAGTGCAAAGAAATGCAAGCCGTAAAAGATTTTACGAGTTTGCTAACATCTAATGAGCGCCAAGAGTTAGCGATGAAGACTTTTGTGGTTCACAGTTCTAAAACTACTTCAACATTTTCGTGTGTCCAGCGAAACAATCACTTCGCCACTTGAGTTAAGTCTTAACGTCGCTGGCCGCTTCTGGTGAGATGAGTCCCTTTACGCTTGACTGCAACGGACCTGGCGCCACTGTGGCTTCACAAGCAAACTTGCTTTGCTCTTATTCTCCTCAGTATCTTTCTTGGCATGGATCGCATCCACTTGTTCACTTTCACACATAGGCATAAGTTAGGCCTTGAGGTCTGGCTCGCTATGGGATCTACGCAGGGCCAACATGACGATTAACGCACATATCAATAGACACGCGTGGGTCGGTTGGCTCTTCATTTACCTGTCGGAGCTCATCTTCTTCTCGTCGTACCGGCTGAACAACCTTAGCGCTCTCGTCAAGATCTCGACGACTCCCGACGATACAACTCCGATACGGATATATGGAGTGCTTCTGGGTCTCGTACAGGATTTCGTGGTGATAAGTTTCTTAATTCTCGTTCTCTCCGTCTTCGACGCAGCGATCAACCACTCGTGCTGCAATGACACAGCGCCCAATGGATGCACCGATTGTTTCGCACGAGGCATCCTGTTCCGATCGCGTACGAAGCTTATGTTCAAGCGTCTTTTGCGGCTGTCACTCATCTTTGCTGTGTGTTTACTCTCTGTCTCGGTGTTTGCGATGGATGTGGTGACTGTACGAAGTTATCATCGCCGATATGAGTTCAGCTGGAACTCGGATGATAAAAATCTTGTTGTTACGAAGGAACAAGAACGCAAGACTGCCACCAACGTGCTTGTTACAGTGCTGGTTACACAGGGGATCATTGCAATGGCGACTACAGTTTGGTTTGACCTCTCAAGATGGACACCACTCAGATTTGAAAAACGATGGGAAAGCAGAGTCCAACGATATCCAACCGTGAACATCTCGAGACCACCAGTAAATTATCTCGTAATGGATTCGAACGATTTCTTCGACTCTGATGAGAACGAGGATTTAAGCTCGTTCTTCGATTCAAGCAATCGTCCGATACGGGGCACTCAGCGGCCACAGTCACCAGCAATCCTATCGGAGGATAGGCGCGATCTGCCGCCTTCAAGATTGACGTTAGTGGTGTTTGGCTTCGGACTTGCACTCGTAAGTTTCAACATCACTCCCTTGCTCGTGCTCCTAATAATGAGTTATTGCCCTCCTGCGGTAGCCAGCATAGCACTCAACTCAATCTCAACGAGCCGATTTGCGCCATCACAACGCTCTCGTTCGTGCCAAGATGATCGATTTGACTCTTCAACAAGACAATTACATGTACACTAGACTTTTATATAGGACTTCAATACGACGTTATCAACAGATAGCTCTGACCCTGTCAACTAACTTTCGATGTACTTGAATGCACTATGTTTGCGTCCCGCTTAGAGAGATGGATCACACAACCATGACCTGTTCTCCAATTGATAGTCCGTAATTCTCGTTGAAAACTTTGATATCATCGTGATCAGTTCGACAGAGATACAAACTGCGTTCGAGGTGATACATCAGCGGTGGCTTCACATAGTGGGAAGCCACGCTGTCTGGTGCAGCGCTATCGAACTGCGAACGCACGCCTCCGATGTTTTGGTGGTACTTCAAGTACCAACTATCCGGGTCATTCCAAATGGGGAATAAATGCTGAGGACTAAACGCGTGCCAGCGCTCACGACCGCGATGGTCTCGCGTATCCCAAGGGTACACATCGTTCCACATCATACAGAACGCCACGCCGGCGTCCTCCGGCATCGTGCCGCTCGCTTCGTCTGGCAGACACGTCCACTCCGGTAGTCTGACTCGACAATTTTGTCCAAGTACAGTCGATTCATAATGTACCCGGCTCCTCCCGAGTTGTAGACCATGCGATCAAACCGTGAATGCCATTGGGCCCGTAAAGTATCGTTTTTGATGTAGTGATTAAGTGTACCCATGGGCATACTGAAGCGGTGTCCCATGTGCATTGGCTCTCGATTAAACCGCTGTAGAATCTCCGGCCTCTTCAGATAAGCTCGCATGTTCTCCACAACCACGTAGGTATCGTCGTCACATTTGTAGAACCAATCGTAGTCGTGACGGAAGTTATCGTACAAATACTGTAGAGCAGCTCTTGTCCGCAGCCACAGATGGGCGTGGTCAGCGATGATATCGAGCTGCACAACGTCGAATCGGCGCTCTATTTGAGTATCTGGGGCTATAATGATCGTATCGCTCATGTTGCTGAAGAAGAGGAGCTTGTCACAACGTTGGCCCCACGTCTCCGCCACGGCTCGGACTCTTGTCTGATGTTGAGCCGAGTAGCTGACGGCGAAGCAGAGGATGCGAGGATACACAGCCTCGTGGTGGAACAGCGCCGGCTTCGGCGTTACTTCTAGCAGCTCGATCACTTGTCGACTGTTCTCACGGTCGAAGGCACAGAGTTTCTCTTTCGACTGCAATGGATCTGGCGAGCCTGCGACGAGCGAGGTAAACACGACGACTACGAGAAAGAGAAACATCCCGAGCGCCATGGGGATGTCCGTGTCGGCCACCTATCGCGAACTGGGAACTAATGAGGCGACAGAGAGTCGTGCTCCGACAGGCCGCACGATCCAGCGATTCCATAGAGATGAGTCCGGAAAACATTTTTCTGGGCTTTTATTAGACTATTTTTTAAAATACAACATGGCCGCCGATCCAAACAATAATAATGGAGAAATGACTTCGCCAAACGAAATATAGGAGAGCTCAACTATTCGGCTACGGATTCTTTGATTGGGCGTGTATAGCGATCTACAGTAGATTCTACTACAGCACTTAGTATCAAGTGTGCTCGTTCACCTTGCTTACCCATGAGGGGTAAGCCTTCTTGTACTTCGCTTCGTAATTTTTCCACTTGTTGTATAGGTTGGTGTAGCCTTCCCTATAATTCCATTGAGCATTCTTCTTGTTCAGCTTCACCCCGTAATAGAAGTCGTCAGGAGTAATCTTATTCTTCATCAACTGGCCTGCAACTGTATCGGACATCACGAATGCCGTTTGATACTTCAGATACCACTCAAGCTTCTTTTTACCATACCAGCCCTTTATCCCCTGGCCTATTTTCTTGACAGCATCCAATGCGCCTCTCTCTTCGTCCTTCGGGTCGATGGGCTTCTCGGTGTTTGCATCTACAAGAAGAAGTCGTTCCACGTCTTGGACGTGGGCAGCTCGCAGCTTGATGGCAGCGCTCGAGACAGTGCTAGTGCACACGAGCAGTGTGATCACTGCCAGACGTAGGATGAAGCAGGTTCGCATGGATGACTGGTTCGGCTTGGATGGTGCGCTCGCTAGTGCAAATTGTGAAGTGTGAAGGCTGTGCTGGTAACGTTTACCCATTAATATTTAATTTGAATAATAATGTGTGGCTTCCAGTAAATACAGTAGGTACAAGTATAATATGTACAGTCTATTTGAAGTACAGTCATACATAGTGTACTTAACACCTATATTTTACATGTTAATTCTTCTCGTATCGCTGCAAACGAGTTTAGTGAGCATATGCTGTGAATTAAGTTCAGCTTACTATTGGGGCTTGCATTTCGGCTGTCAGCCGAAATGCAAGCACTCCGAAGCATAAGCTTTGACCTCGACACATACGAAATATGCGGCTACAGTGAGGCGCCTCAACAAGAACCACCCAATCATCAAGTTCGCCGGAGTACTAAAATTTTCAGGTGTCTTGTAACAAAAAAACTAGTCATAAACCTGGATGTGCTTTCGCAACAGTGTACTTCGAAGTACTATGTAGAACAACACGACCTGTCTACGAAGTATACCAGTGACGTTTTCTTACGTTTTGCACAAATTCCCGCAATCTACTTATTTAATTTATATTTCAACGGAGCGATGGCAATGCGTACAGTTTATAGCATCATGTTTATTATCATTTTCACTAAGACATGTAACAAAGAGCGTGCCTTTGTGTCACCTCTACATTTCTTGCACATGTTTCGTGGGAGTATATTATTGCACCCACCTGGGCGCAATATCTCGTAGGCCCGGTAGTAAAAAAATCCCATATGATGCTTTCTAGACCAAAAACCTATATCGACAGATAGATATAAGGGGTAAATTCGCGTATAGATTTCATAATGGGGTCAGAATCAGCTGAATCGCAGCCGTTTATGCGCTAGAAGCCCGTTTTAGAACGCATTCCAGATGCCTCAGACTTATGGGAAACGGGTTGATCCTGAGGAGGACTTCTGATTGGAAAATGCCCAAAAGCACATGAGTTTGCACAAAAAAGTCCGCGATGCAGCCACAGCATATCACTTGAGATTGTAACGAGTGACGCGGATGATACAAGCTCAGTATGTAATCAAAAAGGTGAACTGAGTAAAAAGTGTCTATATATTTGTGCTCGACTGCAGCTTATATATTTAGTATTAAAGGTTTTCGAAATATGTCTGATAAACATTGACATCGCGAAAAATGCTTCACCCCACCACAGACTTGGTGTTCTCGTCGACGCTGTAGTCGTACATTTCTGCTGCAGCACTGCTCACAACAACCTCCAGACTCATAACTACACGGTCCCGGATTAATTGTTCACTAACGATGCTTGGCTCCAACGTAATCGCCATGAACGTGCAGCACCATGCACCGTAATCGTGCTGACATGGTGTCATTTCATGTTGAACAGCGTTTGGCCCAGGCTTTCTAGTAGCCGTGTAAAGTGTGCAATCAACGCACAAGATGCTAAGGAACGTTTCCGTGGTCCTCTTGGCATTTTTGGATAAAAAGACCTCGAAAGTTTTGCTGTCGTAAGTAGATGGTTAAATAATCTTGGTCTAACCTTCAACGACGAGTACAATAATACCCGGTATGCTGCATGATTTATGCATCCAACCTGGATTTCCAGAAATTGAATGCATTGCACATGGGTGGATGTTCCACGCCGTAAGCCGACGCTGTGATTACGGTGTTAGAGCATGTCATGCACTCAATTTGAGTAGGTATAGGTTCATTCTTATTGCTGGATGAAGGGGAATTTGACAAGAGTAGTATAGAATCAATCTTAACTTACAATTCTTAAGTGACAAGATCAGTATTAGCGGATGGTGAACAAGATTTCCGATTAGACCTCAAAACTAGATACGCATCATTTTCCACTTTACTGTTGTAATTAGTAAGGACGAGTTGAGTTTTACTATTAGTATTTGTCTTTGATGTGTTACGTATGTTATAATCAATAATTCACATCCTGACTTGAGCATCGAGCAAATATTTAAGGATTCAGTAGAAGTATTTTGCAACTCAGTCAACTAACAGTATGTAGAGCTACTAATTCGTTTCTCATTCACTAATCAATTGGATAATAGCCGTTGCTTCAGCTGTTACTAATGCTATAATATTTAAATAATTTCTTAAGAAAATAAAAGTCTCCACCGACTAACAGAGCAACCTGCTTACTAAAGCATAAACTAGGGTTTGTATTCTACCAGCCAAACAAAATTACGCCAATGCAGCGACATATCGTAGATTGAGAGATTCGAGCTTCATGGGGAGAGTAAATAATGAGGCACTTACATTCATACAACCAAAGTTTATTTTAGAAGCAGTAATAGCAGAGGCTCTTGTGAGATGAGTTTATGTTCACTCTTGTCCTATCCTCCGACTCGAGAAAGATTTGTTAAGAGACTGAATCAATTCGAATATCAGTGAAGCTATTGAACTCCGCAAAATTCATGACACCAACTTTTGTAACCGGTCACATTTAGTGACACCATTTAGCCAAAATGAGTCGTATTTGGACAAATTTACCCTTTAAAGAAAGCGGAAACCCTCCTTTATCCAATACAACCCCAATTGTTTCGTTATCTGGCGTATGGCTAATGTAAATGGAGCTCGACTACCTGTAATTACCCGGAGGAAAAGAAACAATGATGGTGAGCATCATGGGTTTCTAGAGTAGAGCAGTAGGACGAAAAGTGCACGAGCAATCTTGTTACTTAGTGTCTTGGCTATCTACCTACGGTGGCTGCACGCGCTAATGCCTTTTACAGCAAGCGGTAGATAGCCACCAGTAAGGCAAGTTTTGTCTCAATTCTAAGCTAACGGTTAATATCATTTACCTGTAATAATACAATTTCGGGATTGCGCTGAATTGAATAAGCGCTAGTGATAGGTAGTCAAGTCTCCTCTAGGAGCATATATGAGGATAGTGATATGCCAGCTGTTGGTTCAAATGTCTCGACTTGACGAATTGTGTTGGCAGTACGCCTTTCCCGCGAAAACCACATGAAACTCGATATTGTCCAATAATACCCCTCCAATTCTGCATAAAGAGGCCAGACCAGTCCACGAGCATTTTGGGGCTTCCGAATTACTTTTTTGGACAGCTTGTAGCGTTAAAACGGCTGCGAATTAGCTGATTCTGACCTCATTTTCATAATCAGAGCGCGCGAAACACCTATATATAAAAATATCGATATAGGTTTTTGTAATACAACGCCCATCTTTGACTTGCCAAACTTTGGTGTCACGACTTCTGCGGAGTACAATAATTAAATACTTGTTGTCCGACGAAATGTTTGGGGAACAAATTAAGATAGTAGGTAATAATATTTTCAGCATCTACTTCTTTATTCATTAAAAACTGATATATAACGGTGAAAACCAGTGAACAACAGTGTTTATCACAATATATACTTGTCATTTCGTGTAAGACCGGCATTTTGGGAAAATCTAAGGAGCTCGAGTTTAGGGAGCTCGAGGTACCCAAATTTAGGGGAAAATCAAAGGACCTCGAGCTTTGGGAGCTCGAGGTACCCAAATTTAGAAATAGGTCCCAAAGAGAATGTGTAAAGAATAACAACGGATGTGACACAGTAAAATGCTCTGCTGATGTAGGCAACAGGCTGGATCAAATATTCGTTCCTAATTGTCGACGTCTATTTAGCTGATATTAACAGCAGATATAAAGCTCCAGCAGGTAGCTACTTGCAGTTGTTGTTGAAGCAAATGTTGAACAGGACGCTTTTTCATGGGCCTGCGTGTAATATACTGGTCACGTCCGCGTCTGAACGATCACATCCTCAAACATCTACTTTTTCATAAGTCAAATTTGTTGTGAATTCAGAATGCTCTGCTAGTTGAAAACTAACGCAGTTTCCCACAGGAGAGACCCAGCAAGTGTCCCGTGAGTGTAGGTCGCTGGAGTGTATTTTGCGTTTGTGTCGGTCAGTGTATTTGGATGTGTGTAAGCCAGTCTCCTTTTGGCAAGCAAGATATCGCGTTAGTGACAAAAGAGCTAAAGACTACTTAAGTAAGTAGATAATTGGAAATTCGTGTTTGCATTACCTCGGATTCCTTGCCTACGTCTACGAGCAGTTCTGCGCAATCACTGAACGCGTAACAAAATTGACTGGGATGTCGGGTTGAGTTCGCTGCCTCCGCACAGCCACCATCTATATCCTTTGGCACGTCTTACCAGCATGGCTTTGATGATTTATAAAAGACTCTTCACTGACAAAGCTTACCGTTTGCATCTTTGCCACGACGGTTCCTTTAAAGACGTAATTAGCTACTGATTGATGGCCCTTATCCAAGCCAACAACTTCTACAATGCTTCATTTGCTTGCCTATTCATACAACTATGAAGGGAATCTGGGAGATCAGCAAAATTCATTTTGGTTACACCACACTGTCGTTTTTCTAAATTGGGTACCTCGAGCTCCCTAAGCTCGAGCTCCTTAGATTTTCCCGGCATTTTGGTTTCGTTACTTATTGGGAAATTAGAAGGGCAGTATGTGCCAGTATAAGTGTAGTCCACCCTACTTGTATTGGCGAGTAAATTCTGCAATGCGCTCCGCTTGTGTCAGCTGCGTAGAGCAATTTCTAAACGATATCCTAAGCATCTCTTTTACCAACTCGGCTTTACCAGTAGCGCAGTAGTAATGAGTTCAAGTAACCACAAAGCAGAGCAAGTCAAGTCGCTGATCTAGCTACTCGCCAGTAAAACAGTATTTATCACTACCAATTCACTGTCGCTAAGATTTGTTGGACTGAACTAGCTGACGGCAGTCCTCTGGCTGTCCGCGGTTCCTACTATTCTGATGGCCACAATTTCTATTTGTAGCTCGAGATTTCAGCGTCGTTTGTCTTGCAAATTCGATGAATTTCGTAGCAGAGCCGACAACATATCTTGCGATTCACAACTTGTGAATGATAGCGTGACGGAGAACTGGCCCTTGTTACGCGGTCATTGGTCTCACTCCACAACTAAGCATCGGCGTTTGTAGAATTGCGGTACGCGCGAGTTCTCAACGAGGTGGCGCTGTATGTCTGCCTACCGACTCGAGTAGAAACACTCAAATTGCTTTAATCAAGTTATACACTACTGTTTCTGTCGCGGTTCCCAATTTCAAATACTGCTCTTGGCGAGACAGATTACTGCTCGATTCCACGGAAGGTACTAGTGTTGTCAATTAAGTTTGAATCTATACTACTCTTGTCAGATTTTTCTAGGTGAAGAGAAGAGACGGAAGCTTGGAAGCGGACGGAATCTTGCAGAAACAAAAGTGATTGTCGGAGAAACGTAGGCGGTATCTAGCGTTTTGTATGAGATCGTAGGAAATGTAGCGGCCAAATATACATCAATGGCTGAATTGACACAACGATATTATACTGAGATTGGGGACCCGGGCCCAGGTGCCCGGGGGATTCGCAGTTCTCCGCTTGCGCCAAAGTGATAAGACTTTCCGTGGTCGATACTTTCTTACATGGGGAGGGGCGACACGCTCCAGTTGTAGTGAATGCTTGCATGGATTCACATATTTGCCAAAAAATCCGGGGTTATTCATAATAGCACTTTTGTGGTACCAGCAAAGCTGCACATCGGGGGCTACCAGTTTTGCGGTGCCACAAAAAACATATTCTTAACCGAATAAAATCCATCTGCTTTCTGCTTATATTAATTGGTTTAGCATTCTACGAGAAGTTCTTGTCAAGAACACGACATATATTAATAATAGGACAAGTAACACAATACTACTAACTTACCAGTCATCTTCTCGTAGAAATGCGAAATGAAATGAAAAGCATATGAAACTTATTCGCTCAAGAAAAAGCTTTTTAAAGCGTTAGCAATAGGGCCCGATGCGAAGTTTTGTTGGTGCCATATTACTATGTACCGAAGCAAATTGATTCGACGCCAACTTGGGCACTTATGGCAGGCATTAGGGCCCAACTTGACGCCGAATGCATTTGCTTCAGTACATAGAAGCTTTCGCACATGCAAGAACTCATATTTTTGAAATATCGCGGCCCACTGCGTCGATTTCGTTAATTCAGCGTGAAGGTCCTGAGTCTAGAAAGGTTTTTTTTCTGTAAAGCCTTTTTATTTGTTGATTACTCTCCGTTCCAATTATTTATGCAGTACTCACATCGATAAGCGGCAAGTACTTCTATGAATCAAGTCAAGTGAATTAAGCTGTCGGCTTCCTGATGTTGCTGTGCTATAGTGAACTACCTCTATGAATCAAATCGAGTGAATCAAGCTGCCGGCTTCCTGATGTTGCTGTGATATAGTGAGCTAGTATCTTCAATTTGATTATGATATACTTCTCCTTTTGAATACGACCACAATACTTAGGGTGCGTTCATTAAATCAGCCTTATCAATCCGTCTGAATGGAATATCATCAGAATCTAAACCGTTTAGCTGAATCATCCGCCAGTTAATTCTGCAGCTGAACACGATTTTTGCTATCAGCTACCCGCAAAAATAAACTGTCAAATTTAGTGCGATTATACTGATAAATAATTAAAGTGTTTATTTTTTGGCGGGTTTTTATGTATGACAGAGAAAAAGTAAAGCTGGCAGCACAATGACCAAAGCCCACGCTCTGGTCGACACGACGCCTCAAAGACATGGCGGCATAGTAACGCTATGCCGCATAGCCTACATATGCCCGAGCACTCGGCCGTCCGCGACGCGAGAAGGGCGAACTGGGAAAGGCATCGTCGAAACCGGCTCGGACCACCATACCAGCCGCACAAGCTGCAGTGTCCAGTGCGGAAGCCCCGGTGGGAATGATCACCCTGGCTGGGCGGCTCCACCCCCAGTGCTGCATTCCTTGACACTAGTGCTTACTACTCTCCCATGCAGGAACACAAGCCCTTGAGCGACAAGACTAGGCCAGAGAGGTGGTTGTTACACGGAGAGGTAGTGTAGCATTAATTCGTAAAAATGTACTTGTACAAGCGTTCCCCGCGAACCAGCTAGATGTTTCAGCCAAACGCCCGGATTTGGGCGTTTGGCTGATCGGAACATGAGACATCAAATCAGCAGATACTGCATGCTGAACACGATAGATTATCGAGAAATCAGCTAAAACAAAAATAATAGCTGAAATGGGCCAAATCAGTAGTAATACGTTACTACTGAAAACACCCTTAAAAACAGAGTGTGAATTGTTTTCGCGTGCACAAAGATGATTTTAGAGTGCAGGCGGTTGTTACCGGCTCCAGTGCGACACCGTTTGGCGGTAAAAATTAAGTCAATTAAAAACCTTGTGAGGTTTTTTAATTGACTTAATTTTTACCGCAACCTCACAAGGTTTTTAATTGACCCGCGCGAGCGACCTCCATCCGTCCCCAGGAGCAGTGGCGGCATTGGTAAATTCCCGCCCTCCACCACACATCACCCCAGCAAGCGATGAAGCGCCGGCCTAAGAATAAGAACAAGATTAAACTGAAGGTATTTAAATGTGCACCATACTTCTCATACTTAAATCTGAGTCGTCCTTAATTTATTATTGATTATAGGGAGTAGAGGCAACAAAAACAACCTCCGTTGGAAAGGTCGCGGTACAGATGGGCATGCATCGCTCCACCGTGTACCGGTGGAGAAGGCAAAAGGCTAAACTAGAAGCTAATAAGAAGAGTGGAAGCAAGTTCTACATAACCCCAAAGGCTCATGAAGCACAGCGAGTGCGCTATCCCGATTTAGAGAAGAGGTTTGAGTTATTCCAATTTATAGTACTAGTATGACTAATCTAAAAGTTGATGCCTAGACTTCGTGAATATGTTTCAGAAATGAGGAAAATCGGAAGCTTTGCGTAACTACAAAGTGCTTAATCTTAATGATGGCAAAGTTCGATCCAGTTTTCACTCGGTCTCGTAACTATGTCGCCCTGCGGCCATGGACTGCGCGGTTTCTTAAATGAAATCGCCTTGTCATTCGCCGCGTTACACACAAGGGCTCATAAACGCGAAACGATTGCAGGTTGGTAATTATCTTTTATTTGTACTTTTTTAATCTAATATTGCTTTCGCTTTTTAGAATGTAGCGGATTCTTTTGCAAATTCTGCTAACGTGGCAGTTGAAATGGACGGTCTCCTGTCTTTCCAACTATGAGAACAAGTACTCCGGTCTCTTCGACATGGACCAGACTGCTGTCTTCATAGTCAACCCGGGCAAGTAAACAGTGGACTATTGCGGTACACGGAATATCGATATCGTACAAGGTGCATCAGAGAATACTGGACGCTGCAGTGTGTTTTTGTGCGCTTCGGCAACGGGGGTGAAGCTGAGACCCTTCATTGTATTTGCGGGGAAGCCTAGATGCCGAGTCGCTGGCCAGGTAACTTCATATTGGCCCTAGGGATGCATCTGATGTCTTCAAGACGTATCTACATGCACCGCCTGAAGCCTCTGTTGTAGATGACAAGTCGGATATCGAAGACGAAGCTGCCAACGAATAAAATGGCACCTTCCCTTTTACAGTACATTTCTTTTTTTGTACAATATTATATTATACGTGCTAACAGTAATTCGCTATCGTATAATTTAACAAAGGATATATCTTACTATAGCGGAGGGGTTGACATCCCTATATTTGACGATGTCGCACTGTAACCGATTGTCGCTCTGGTGCCGACTTGTACGGTACAGGAATTTCTCGTGTATTATAGTGCATATCTGCACTCGCTCGGTTGAAGTTGTTGGTCACATAAATATGATTTTGCTATGGAAGTATTTTCAAGCTCTGCAGACAACTTACACTACGTGTATTGGGCTCTTAATAAACTGTTTTTGATATTAATATTGATCGGTCTTATTCGGTAGGAGCCATCGAACAAAACGACTAAGCTTGACAGCACTTGCAGTAAAAAAAAGAAGCTGCTTCGGAAACGATAGGAGTTGGATACTGGCCATATCGGTGACCTCTGCGTACGTCAGCAAGCTGGTTCAAGGTCTAAAAAAACTTGAACCAGCCTGGAGAAGAACCGCCACATTTGTAGCTGGCGATACACCCATCATTAAAACTCTCGATTACCACAATTTGACAAACGTAAAAGAAGTATTCTCTCTGATCGTTCGGACTACCACATTTATTAAATACAGTGTACAGTACAGTTGTCAGTAAAGCTAAATTTTCCTATAGATAGAACAAGGGGGCAATTGATTGTATTCGTACTTAAGAGTATTAAGTTGAACTCCACTTGAGCGAGCCCGATGCACAAAAAACATTTTGTGAGTCATGCTCAAAAGATATTTGGTGCTTTGTTTGCAAGGGATTATTGACAACGTGTATTCCACTGATATACAGTTGCTTGTCAACTGTCTGCCAAATGTCAGAAAGGTCTATTTCCACGTGGCCAAGACATCAGAGAAATAGTATAACAATTAACAGAAATTAATTGTTTTCTTGTCCTTATTAGATCTTACATTCGAGTGAATTATTTGTTTTCGTGTTTATTGGGTGGCTGATTCATTACTATACTAGCCCAGCTTGAGCTTATCAGTCTCATTCGGTTGCTCCAGGGCCGGCAGTCCCGGCTAACATGCCAAAAAGGTCAAAATGATATGGTAAGCGTTGTCCTTGTCTAGCTACACCCTTCCACTCTTTCGTGACCTCCTCTCTCTTGAGGCCCGTCAGGCAAGCAGCGGAGCTAGTGTTGGAGTGTCCACGGGTTTCCCGTCGGCCGGTTCTGCTTGGCCCACCAACCCGTCGATTGGTTCACTGAGCGTCCCCAGACCTGCGTGGCTCCACTTCCGGCAGCACTTAACCGCGGGGCCTGTCCTCGCTTGCTAGTCGACTTGTTCTACTCGACCCTCTCTCTAACTAGCGTGGACAGTGGCTTCTCCACGATCCCTTTCTTATTGACTCAATCGACCTCGTCTCAGTTCACTTCGTATGTATTCAGTTGCTTTACTTGCTCGCTAGTACGAACACCAGACCGATGTCTTCACTTGCTGGTGGGTGCTCGCCTCGCAGCTATCACCCTTATCACGCCCACGACTTGCTCTCGCCGGCGCAATTCTCTGACTGATCCTACTTCATCCAAATATACAAGTCCTTGCCTCGCGCGATCATGTCGGGCGACCCTCTGATAATGGGTACACCAGCCGCTCCTTGTTCAACTCGTCGATGTCGCTGCCTCAGTCGTCCTTATTGTACTTGTTCACCCCGTCGTGGGTTGTTTCTCGTCCGTTGCCCTTGAATTCCGTCTCGTTCTCCGTCACGCCCCTATTTCCTTAGCCGTCGTCGTTTACTGGCTGTCGCACTCTTCGCATGCGCGACCAATCGCCATGCACCCTCTGATTTGTCCTTCCAGCGAGTGAGGCCTTCTCGAACTGATCCACGGGCGACAGCGATGCCATCCTGATCATGTCCTCGTTCTCTGTGGTGTCTGTCAACACCTCCGCGTCTGGCTTCGTCTCCGCAGCTGTCGTCGTCCCCGCACCTGTCATCATTTTCACACTCGTCACAATCTCCACATTCGTCACAGTCTCCACATTCGTCACAGTCTCCTAGCCCATCAGTTCCTAGCTCACCACTTCATTTACTTGCAAGGGTTTTGGGCAAATATCCTTGCTTACTATATCACATCTTGTTGTGGAATACGACTTCACTACGGTAGTTTTCGTGGTGTTGCGTTGAGTGGACGGATTTCACTGCTACCAAAACTTTACGATGTTGTAGCTATACGTATTATTAATACATATGGCTATACATGTATGACCAATATTACAGTGTGTTCTTTATAATACATGTACTAGCTTTCGCTTTGTTGCTCAATGACAACCATGCTGCTGTAATGCAACTTTAAAATGCAAAGGTAAGTTGCTTGATTACCAAACATCGCTGGTTGCGCAAACTTGCTTAGGTGAGCGTAATGTTGCAGGATGACAAACTTTTCATGGCCCCCTAACACAGTTCTTCAAATTGCGCATTTATAAGTAGAGACGAAATTGAGTGAATGATTCGGTTTTCGTCGCCACGATTTCCGACTCCGTTTCACTGGCTAAGAACGATCTCGCTGTACGTTCAATTCACCCCAGACAACTCGTCCATCACATCGTCCAGCAACCCGAACTGCAGCTCGGTTATCTCGGCCCCGTCGTCTTTGACCAGCAGCTCGGCCGCATCAGCCCCGTCGTCCTCGACGAACACCTCGGCCAGAACTTCAGCCCCGTCGGCCTCGACGAAGAACTCGGTCAGCACCTCAGCCCCGTCGGCCTCGATCAGCAGCTCGGCCAGCACCTCAGCCCGGTCGGCCTCGACCAGCAGCTCATTTAGCACCTCGGATCCAATCGGCTTAGACCAGCGGCTCGTCCATCATCTCAGCCCCGTCGTCCTCGACTAGAAGCTGGGTTACCGAGGGCATGCCGTTCACACCCAGCAGCTCGACAGCGATTATCACGTCTAGCAATTCTATCAGGGCAACTAATTGCAGTTCTTTTGACCAAACAAGTGGCGTATGAGTAAACAAGAGTGGAAAGCCAAGGTGAGACAGAAGATCAGGGTGTTATAGCGTAAGATGCTAGGGACATGTGTGACAGCAATACGCAGCGATCGTACAGAGGAAGCATTTCTATTATCTCGCGATGGATCCGAGCTACTAGTGTGGGTCAAGCCATCAACTACTTTACTGCTATAGGTGAAATCGATATTGTGCAGTTCACAGCGAATGATTTTGAGGTGCGCTTACGCAAAACGGTGAGCGTGGTAACTCTCAGTGGTTACCGCAAGCGACAAATCTACAGTCAGGATTCCCACCGGAATCTGGCAAGGATCCGCCAGTTATGCAAACAACGCTGGTCAAACATCATGGTGGTTTCTACGTCTTAATGGAACTTAATGCCGCACACTATCTTCCACGCGAGCGAATTACAGAAGACATTATTAGGTTGGACACGCTTAGTGAACCTTACAGTTAAGGCTGCCGTAGCTTTAGGATTCGAAACTACGGTAGATATGACCAAGCGGCAGACAGGATATTTTCAAAGTAGGGATCGGGCACTTACCGCTGCTTGCGTCGTCTTGCAAGCGACGGACCTGTAATAGCTTTGTCTGGTTGGGCTAAAACTTGCACAATAATAAACAGACTTACGTTGACCGCCAACCGTCCTACGTTTTTCCTAGATAAGTGATTGTATTTGACCAGAGCTAACGTCCATGGCTGTGGCATCGCTGCAACCACCAATTCTACAAATACGAACCTACGGAGTTATTACAAGATAGAGTAAGGGAAGTGTCAATTCGGGGCCGGAATGCCAGCTATTGGCCGGTTCATTTGACCAATAAAAAACTGGAGTTTCACATTTAGCAATTTTGATTGGTCACTTATAGGGTACCATATTAGAGACAAGGCAAAACCACTAGTGAAATCAAGTCATTGAAGCCGGCCCCGAATTGACATGACCATCACTCTTAATTTTTTTTAAATTGGAGCTAAGGTAAGGAAGCAGTTATCCACCACGCTGCCAAAGGTCGGCACTCGGATCCCTAACCAGGTTTCGTACGGACAAAAGCAGGGTACCGATCGAAAGCTGAGGATTTGGGCTGTCGCGAGTCGTCCCGTAAATGGGGCGGGACTGCAGACGCTGTGCTACCGGACGGCTGGGCTCGTAGGCAAGTAGGTAGTCGGTAGCTAGGCAACAAGAAGAATAACTAAAAGTAAAGACTCAACTTGTTGGTTTCCAGGCTAATTCACGGCTGACCTCTTTCCTAACATACCTTCACAAGCTCCGACCGAGGCGTTCGACGCCTACGCACCTTCCGCGAACCTCACATGCCGACCAGCTCCGACACGCTACCGCCTAGCACGTCAACACGGACGCTCAGACACCCCTACCGTCCTTGTACAGCCTGCCGCAGCACCGCACACCGTTCCTTTTTTTCGTGGCCGCCATGCCACCCGTCCTTGGTCATCACGGTGCCGCCTTAGCGCCCGAGGCTTCAACGCCTCAACTGCAATGGTCCTTGGGTGGCAGCTCGATGACTGCTGCCACCTCAATACAATTCTTCAGTGTAGTCTTTGCGAGCTGTCGCACGGCACCGCAACTCTTCCCAAGGCTCATCTCCTTGAAGCTCCACCTCTTCATCGGTCGAGCGAGGAGAACGGACCATCCGTCCGGGACGGAGCCCTCCGTCCCTACTCGTCATATCCTCCCCGACGAAAACTCGACGCCCTCGTCGAGCCTCCGCAGCTTGACCTTTACGCATCTCGGCCACCGACTCGCGGCTCTAGGCTTGCGACGCACTCCTGGTCCACGCTGCCCTCTTCTTCTCCGTAGGTTTAGCTCCATCCAACCGCCATAACTCCTGGCTGAGTCGCTCCACTTGTTCCAGTTCCTCCATCTGAGCACCACTCAGCGTAGCCTTCAGAGAATATCTCCCGGGGCGATCGACCGTCCTTTTCAAACACACGCCAAATCTTGCTGAGTACGCCAACCATGGTGTTACCAATGCTCAGCAACACCACTTGTCGATCGAAAACCAGCCCTTCTCCGACGACCACACCGTCCTTACAAAGGTAGAAGTAGTTGACAGCGACCAGTACGACTCCAACACCAAACCATCCTTGGCACACGACCTCCACGCCTTCGTAGACGAATAGAACCACGTCGAATATAGAGTAGATCAGCAGCGAGATAACACTCCAAAATGCACGTAACACCACGCACGAACGACCCATGGTTCTCTTCCACTCCCCGTGCAACCCATTCCAGTACTTTGTCACTCCTTGGCGACCGTTCTTCACCGTTTCTGGCAGGAAAACGCACCAGTATGCGTAAAAAGCATCCATCCACTTGTACAAAAACTGTCCTAGACCTTCCTTGCGCTCTCCGTGCGTCTCCAGCATGACCATTGATGTAGCCGGCACCGCCTCGAACATCATCCACCACTTCCGGCGCGTCGGCTGCTCCTGCACCACAGCAGTACGCACGTACATTTGGTATCGATGCAGCTGCGCGAGGCCCGCCCACTTGTAGACAAACAAGCCGACCGTGGCGAACAAATGCGTAGCCACACCGCGCAGCGGCTCCGTCACCGTCCACACCAGCACACAGAACGCAGCGGCAAACCGTTCCTTGTAGTACAAGCTCGCCACACCAGCCAAATCCACAACCGTCGTCGCTACCAGCGACACCCAATCCACTACCAGCACACTCACGGTCTTCATCGCGAGACCAAACGAGATCTGGCGCTCTAACGCTATCGCCACACTCACCGGCGCCCCTAGACGTCGCTCCGCGCCAGCGCTCGTGCCCACACACGTCAACTTCTCACTGTTCAAGATCTCTTCTCGAACTGGCACCCCCAGTTGTAGTCACAACTACTCACCAATAGAAGATAGAACATAATCAGCCAATACAAATTTCTTTCAGCACTTGCGGCCTGATGGAGAACGAGAATCATTCTCACCGACGCCAGAGCCGCCGGTCTCACTCTGCAATCCGCAGACACAAGCTACGAACCGCCACGATGCTCAAGAAGGCTGTGAAAAACATCGGCACCATCGAGGACCGGCTCGGCGCGCGCTACGACGACCCCAACCAGACGTCCGAAGACGACATGAAGTTCCGCACCCAAGTCGGGTGCTATGCTCAGTTTCGCCAGACCCTGGTTGCTAACGGTGATTCTTTCGGCATCGAGATTCTCGATGTGATCGCCGTTGCGCAGCTGGAGGGCAAGCCCGTGCTGCTGACGGAGCCAGTGATTCTCCTGCCCGCGCCGTCCGAGATGCAGGACTATCACCCGCCTCCGCACGTGGTCTTTACTCCGACCACGACGTCGTCCAGATCCTGCAAGCGTCCCTCCGTGTGCGACTCTACTAAGAAGGCTGCGAAACGACACCGCGTCGCAGCCAAGCCCAAGTTCGACTTTCACCTCGCTGCGGGGACAGACAACCGCGTCTGCCGTGACCTCGGCCGCGTTATCAAGTTCGCCGAAGACCAGGACAAGACACCGTTCCAGGTTGCGTATTCGCGGAGAGGTCAGCGCGCGTGTTACACTCCCTCCAAGTACCCGGAGCTGCACATCGTCCACTACCGGACTTGGATGCGCTCTCGCCCCGCGTACCGGCTTGCTCGCGGCCATCAACTTCTGATCATCGACTCCTGCCGTCCGATTTTCATCCGGGGACCCATGATCCCTACTTCCCGGCGCCTTTAGCGTCGAGATCGCCTATGTTGAACTTCCCCGGGCATGACCGATCTCACCCTGACCTCGTTCGTCTGTCTTTGATTATCCTACCAGAACACGATCTTCACCCGGGGCCTCCGATCCCTGTTTCCCGGTGATTCGAGGCTCGCGATCCGCTATGTCAGCACTACGTGCCCACGGACAAAAAAACGCTGGCGCTCGCGAAAGCAGAAATTCAGCGCCCAACAGGACCGCTTCGTCTTCCTCAGCCGCTCACCACTTCCTGCTGCTCAGCCAAAAACTGCTCGAAGTCGAGACCGAACATATCTACCGCAGAGGCAGGGCCACAGGCCACACCGTCCTCAACCTTGCCCTGTTCGTCCCGACCATCCCCAGCTCCACCAACTCCGTCCCGATCTGCTCCCCGACTGAGTCTTCAGCTCCGTCATCAGCGTCTTCTACTGGGTTCAACAAATCTGACATTGTTTGCGCATCGACGCGGCCGATCGGCCACCGCAACAGTCCGTCGACGTGACCCATAGCTTGTGATGCACTTTGAACTGTAGACTAGATAGCTCCGTCGCCCACCATGCCAACCTGGCATTCGTGGTACGGTTATCAGGGCTGAAAAACCACGTCAACGTCTTGTGGTCCGTGAACAAATCGAACTCACGCCTGTCCACATAGCAGCGGAACTTCCGCGTCACCCACACCACGCCCCAACGCTCTATCTCCGTCCTGCTTGTTTATCCAATTCTTCTGAGATCCAGTCAACAACTTGCTAGCGTAGGCGACGACACTGTCACGACGGTCCACTTCCCGCATCAGACACGCTCCAACAGCGTACCGAGAAGAATCGACGTACAACTTAAGCCGTTTCTTCTCATCAGGATAGACCAAAATCGGCGGCTTCATTAAAGCACGCTTCAGCTGACGGAAGGCAACTTCGCAGTTCTCATTCCACGCGAACGGGGCATCCTTCTTCAACCGCTCCAACGGCGCAGATACCAACGCGTAGCAAGGAATATACCGTCGGAAGTAGCCAGTTAACCCCAAAAATGACCGTATTTCGTACACTCCTTGTGGTTCCTTCACGTTCATGGCCGCATTCTCCTTTTTAGTGTTCGGCAGGATCCCGCTCGGCGTTACAATGTGACCGAGAAAAGCGACTTGGCTCCGTCCCCAATGACACTTTTTCATCTTGAGTTTGAAACCAGCCTCACGGAACCGAGTCAGCACCTGACGAACTCGCACGAGATGCAACGGGAAATCCTTGCTGAAGATGACGCAGTCATTCAGATATACTTGACAGATTCTCCACTTGAGATCCACGAGAACCGTTTCCATCAGCCGTTCAAACGCCGGCACAGCATTAAAAAGTCCAAAAGACATGACCTATCATTCATAGAGACCGTACTTGCAGGTAAAAGCCGTCTTCGGAATACTGTCCTCCTGCATTGGCACGTTCCAGTAATAGGACTCGATGTCCATCGTCGAGAACAGTTGCGCGTCACCTAACACATCCAGGATGTCGTCTATCAACGGCATCGGATAACAGTCCTTCACGATTACCGCATTTAGCCTACGGTAGTCGATACAGAACGGTATCCCCCCATCCGGCTTCCTAATTATCAACACCGGGCAGGCCCAAGGGCTCATCGAGGGACGGATCAGATCCAAGTCCAGGTACTGGCTGATCTCTGTCTTCATCACTTCAAACTCCGCCAACGACGCTCGGTACGGTTGCTGCTTGATGGGAAGACTTTCGCCCATGTCGATCCCAAACTTCAGCAGCTCCGTCCTCCCCGGTTTCTTCGGCGACTCCAAAACCATATCCCTGAAGTTGTTCAACTCTGACCGGAAAAGCGACCTCTGCTCCTCTGGCAGGTCAGACTCCGAGAAGCCAACTTCCAACTCACGGTCCTTGTCGGGAGGTATTTCATGACGCAAGGCCTTGATCGTTTCGCCGAGACCACCGTCCGTGTCCTCCGCCACAACGCTCACCGTTACGGGAGTGTTCTCCTCACTCTCAACAGGCATTTTGATTGTCGAGTCGCCCGCTCGACGCTTTTTAAAACCAAAGACCAAATCAGGGATCACGGAGGTCGACGCCACAGCCGTTCCTTCCAGCACCCAACACTCTTCCGTAGACGCGTTGCGCCCCTCCACGATCACCTTACGGTCCTCAACCGTACCCAACGAACGAGCGACACACAGCTTAGGCGGCAACACCAACGAACCTTCAACTAGAACCGTATCCTTTAATCAATATCACCAACTACGTCCCCTCGTCACTGTCGTCACGGACGCCAAATCCATCAGGCAAATTAACCGTGACCACATTCACCAAACCGGTCTTATGAGGAGGATCCGGAGGGTTTCGTTCCGCCTTAACGACCGCGATATAGCGAGAGACATCCTCGGCACATTCGGGCCGGAAGCCCACATCTCCGACGTCCTCAGCTCCTCCCGCATACAACGAAGGACAGTCGAAACACAGCGGAGGACGGCTGGGCCGTCGACTCCGACGCGAAAACCACGTCGGAGACCGTCTACTACGGCCCCACAACCGTTTCCAAATGCGCTCAACGTTCTCGGTGTAATATCGGCTCACCCAGGGCTCCAATAGTACCCACAGGTCCTTCAATAGTTCACCCCCACCGGCGACTCGGTCGGCAAGCGTCCGTAGAAGCTCCAAACATAGCCCCGGCTCTTTCTCGCGCAAGAGCGGCACGCTCACTGTCTCGGCTCTTTGCGTGTTAGCATCCGCTCTCGTAACGGTGTCGTTGGCCTCCTTCAGCATTCGGTACACGGCTTCTCGAGCAATTGTCGCATCGTCTCACCGCGTATTACTCTCTGTCCTTGCCTCACAGAGGCGGTAGAAACACTACCACCGTGGCTATTACTTCCGCGTCCTCGAGAGGTACTACGATGTTTGCGCACACTTCCTGCAAGGCAGCCTCGTCGACAAGGGCCAACGTCTCGTCACCGTCCGGTTCCTCATCGTTGATCACCTCGTCTAGACTGACCACACTGCCCGAAGTTACCTGTCGAAAGTCGCGATTGGTCTTCTTGGCCTCGGCAGACGTCTCCAACGTCGCGCTGAGCCACTCTTGCCAATACTCAGTCGTAGAGACCTCCTTCCGGACGGTCTTGCGCGTCCGTTCTAACACGTCCACTGGAATACCCAAGTAGTTCGATATTTGTCTATCGGCTATCTTCTTCATCCGTTTCTTGAGCTCAACCTCGTCCAGAGGATGCAAGAGGTCTTCTAGCTTCTTCTCGTATTCCTCCGTCTCGACTGCAATCTTGACACCAGCAAGAGCAGTACCCACTTGCCCAGGCTCGCTCGCTTCCATCGCGTCGAGCTCCCCGTCCGTGAACAGACTAGCGTGGTTAGACTCGTCAGAGTCGTCAATCACTTTACCGTCACAAGCCTCAACCGTGAGATCCGGCACGGGCTCCGTGTCGGTGCTCCGAGTGACCGTAGTCGTCCGCACCACTTCGGGAACTGCCACCGAATCTGACGACTTATCCAGACCGACACGTTCCCAATCCAGAAACACCGACTCTCAAATCTCGACTTCGTCCGTCGGATAGTAGCCACCCTCGCGAACTCGCCGCTCTTCGTCAGGATGCTCTTCAAAACCTTGACCCTGGGGATCGGGACTTTCGACTTCACTTAAACCGTGCTCGAAGTCTCGACGTCCACCATTTCCTTCGCCTCTTCCGTTTCAACCGTTCCTTCGGCCGCCTCACAGAATGTCGTGCTCACTGACGCTTTGCCGGCCACGTCGAGCACTTCCTCCTCGCTCTCCACTTCAGCAGCCTTGGAAGCACAACGCCCGCCTTCTCTTCAGGCACGGACTCTTCTGCCACGCTCACACTGCAAATTTCTTCTTTCTCGACTCGCTATGCACCAACGTCCTCGACCTTCTTCACCTCGGCGATCACCAGCACACTTCTCTTCTTATCGCCATTGTGATCACCACCCGAGCTAACCGTCTGACAAGAGAAAGGAGTGGCTCCTCCGTCCCCTTCCTCCTGTCGCCTTCATTGTCTAGTGTCGGCGCTCGCCGCTTGCGACGCCATCGCTCGTAGTGAACGGATAGCCGGCCACTCAGCCACTACGCCACTGGTCTCATCGCAAAAGAAGCACTTAGGCGGACGACGAGGTTCTCGCCCACCAAACCGGTTATCATCGTAAGCACGTGTAGTATTCGATTCACACTCAGAACGGACGTGACCCAACTGAACGCACGTCATGTTCGCGCGCCCACAGGAAGCACGACCGTGGCCCTTGTAGCCACAGCGGCTACACACCGGAACACCATGTTGAGTGCAACTATCGCTTCCATGCTGATGCCACTGAACGGACGATTGGCACTCGGAGTTGAGCCAGAATTTCCAGACGGAGTAGAAGCCGTAGCCACAGACACCATCGGCGCACTGTTTCTTCGAGACCGTGGCCCTTGCCAACGACTGTGGTTCATCTGTTCCTGCCAAGATTGGTGTTGATGCATGAACGACTGCAGCTGTTGCGTCAAAGCGTCCACCGAAGCCAACACCGGCGACTCCTTCTTCTTCTTCTTCTTCTTCTTGGTCAACTCATCGGCAGAAAACTCATCGTCTTCCTCAACGGGACGGTACATGTCCTTAAACATTTGCCATTCGCACGCTTCAAGGTTACCGGGAGCGGGGCTAGCATCGAGCGTAGCCAGCATACGCTTGTTTCCGAGTCCTTGACGGAACAGTTAGTACCTCATCTGAGGGTTGGGATAGTTCAGCGACTCGCATAGATCCGAGACACGGCCACCCCGCTCCTCCACAGACTCACCGCACTTACGCGTGGTAGTCTCCAACCGTTTCCATAGCTCATCGGCGATACGGCTCAAGAACTGATTGTGAAATCTCACTTTCAGCGTCTTGAACGACCGGATGACCTATTGATCTGCTTCACGCCCTTTGATCTTCTGGCGGAACGCCAGCATCAGTGGTTGATCCGGCAACCCAGCCGTGTGAGCATAAACAGCTCTTATAAGTCACGAGCCTTCTCAACCGTCGCCGAATCCGAAAAAAACATCGGCAGCACTTTCACGGCATTAGACACCAAGGTCGACAAACTGAACGCATTCAGAGAGCCTTCGTGGGCTCCAGAACCGGTTCGACTTCTTGGCCTCAGCCCGGTGGCCTCCTCCTGGCGCCAAAAAAATATGCCACTGGGCGACCCGTACCCTGGCCACTCAAACGCGAGGCAACCGATCGGACCCTTGCAACCGTAGATTGAGGCGGGGCTCTTCGCGATTGTGAGCCACCAGACTGTGTAGGGCGGCCAGTTATCGTCGACACTATCTTGTACACGCTCGTCGCTACGGGACCGAACTCGCGGTCCTACCCCCCATAGTTTCCAGTCGATCTCGAGTCCTTCGCAGCGCTCCAGCTCCAATCGAAGGCCGGCCGATCAGTTCGTCGGACCTCAGGGCCAGTGTACCGAGGAATAACCCCACTCGGACTCCTTTGCGGCGCGACTTTTCCCTATCGTTTTGTCTTCAGCCACATCAAAGTAGTCGTGTGCAATTCCGTAGCCATCTCGTCTGTGCAGGACGGATTTTGGCCAAAGCCACCGTAACCAGACGGTTCCATATACCGGGTGAAGCCGACCCTGCCTCCACCGTGTTCTTCCTTCACAATGGACTCGGTCTCGGTCTGATCTCGGCCTTGCCCACAGCCGTCCCTTCCGTAGGACCTGCTTCTTGCTCGTCTTCATCAGCGTCCTTGGACTTCTCTTCTCCAGCGGCCAGCAGCTCACGCATAGCCTTGAACTGCTCCGCTCCTCCTGACGCATCAACGACATACCGTTCCTGCCCTCGGCCGTCGTTCCTCCATCCGCGCTAGCTCGTCTCAGCGCAGCGCGCTCCCTAGCAGCCCTCCCCAGCCGTTCTATTTTAGCCTCAACCTCGACGGCTCTCTTCTCCGTGAGAATACACTCGCGCATCCTCTCGGCCTTCTCCCAACGCTCGGTTTCGACCTGCTCCGTGGTCGGAACCTCTTCTCCAATTCCTTCGCCACGATCACCTTCATAGCGCTCACCTCCAACTTCACCCCCTGAATCTTCATCGTAGGAATCCATCTCAAATAACCAACCAAACCACTAATAACCGTATCCGAAACATCCGTGCTCCAAGCGCACGTACCAATTCAACCGTACCCCCAGCCGGTTCTCCAACAACAACAACTCTCTCACGCGCTCAACTTCTGCGCTTCCGCAACCAACACCAACTCGCTCTTCTTGTCTTCCAGATCGAAGCTTGCCCCAACAAATTACGCCGCTTCCTTAGGGTCACCCGTGCGCTTAACCGTGCGCTTAGACTCCTGGCGCGGCAGCAAAGTCCTCCGTCCCTTAGACGCTTTACAGCGTTCCTCGAGCTTGGCGGTCCCACAACGAAGCAGTACCCTGCTTCTCTAGCACGTGTCGCAAGTCGTCCCGGAAATGGGGTGGGACTGCGACCGGACGGCTGGGCTCGTAGGCAAGTAGGTAGTCGGTGGCTAGGTAACAAGAAGAATAACTAAAAGTAAAGACTCAACTTGTTGGTTTCCAGGCTAATTCACGGCTGACCTCTTTCCTAACATACCTTCACAAGCTCCGACCGAGGCGTTCGACGCCTACGCACCTTCCGCGAACCTCACATGCCGACCAGCTCCGACACGCTACCGCCTAGCACGTCAACACGGACGCTCAGACACCCCTACCGTCCTTGTACAGCCTGCCGCAGCACCGCACACCGTTCCTTTTTTTCGTGGCCGCCATGCCACCCGTCCTTGGTCATCACGGTGCCGCCTTAGCGCCCGAGGCTTCAACGCCTCAACTGCAATGGTCCTTGGGTGGCAGCTCGATGACTGCTGCCACCTCAATACAATTCTTCAGTGTAGTCTTTGCGAGCTGTCGCACGGCACCGCAACTCTTCCCAAGGCTCATCTCCTTGAAGCTCCACCTCTTCATCGGTCGAGCGAGGAGAACGGACCATCCGTCCGGGACGGAGCCCTCCTTCCCTACTCGTGAGAAGGCTATTTCGTCAATTTTTTACGCCTAAAGGGGAGAGGTTTGAACAGCTCAAGGTCTTATTTGCTTGAGGCAACTGCTCAGGGAGACCCAACCAGTTGTCCACCACTCGGGGTATTTTGTATCGGAAATGTGCTTTACTGGCCGGTCAGAGACCACCGCGACTTTTGACGTCAAATGACGCTCCGCGAGCCAATGAAATAGCACGTTTTCGATGATTGGAGGAAAAATCAGGCTGAAGTGGCAAAGGGTCATTTCCTGTGTAATCCTGTACGCGATCCGTCACGATTAATTTACCGGTACGAAAAGTGTTGTCTTTAAAGTAACAGACGCTATCTTGGTGAGGTAACGCTATGGGTACGGTTAGAAATACAGTGCATGCCATAACAATGGAAGCATCCACTACTCTAAGCCAGATGTCTCATGAAGCGGCCGAACACCAACACTTGGCAGAAGGATCATAATCGGAGCACAACTGTGGTGGCGTAAACGTTTGCTCTTGCTAAAAAAATGTTTTCGAATAAAATATTAAACCTTCGTAGTTCTGTGAAATTTATTTCAGAGTCTACCGTGGATCCGACTTTCCTCGCATACTTTATTTATGACACTATATTTGTACCCTCTTTGCATCAATAACTCTGCTACTCTACAGTAACGTGCGTTCGTAAAATCATGACCCATATAATCATTTTAAAAGCACACCCTCAGTAAATTAAATGGTCAGATTGTCCAATATCCTTAAATATTACTCTACAAAATCTGGGAGTCCTTGATAGCACGCCGTTTGGAATACCTCTAATCAGTTATACCTGCATAGCTTTTGAATCACCCGCGTGAATGTTGACCCTGTCGGCGACGGTCCCATCGTCGCGCAACACGCAGCAGCAAGTAATTTAGGTGGTTATTTTTTGCGTGTTTTTCATGGGTTAAAAACAAAACTCCGCTTATCCCATAGGATTAATCATGCCGTCACTTTAATAACCCCGTATCGAACATATACTCGTTAGTACAATAAATAACGACTGCAATATACCTCGCCAATACGTACTTTAGCCCCAAAGTCATGCCCTAGAGCCCTGAGCGTGGCGATCCTCAACCAGGACTGTTCATACCGTATTCTCCCGTTTACTTTTAAGTACTTCAGGTCCGTAAAGTTTGGAAGGATGTGAATGATATTCATTATTATAATAGTACACGCTATTACGTGTACTTGCTCATGTAGATTCCACAAATTCTAACCCCGGCAGCTCTTGCTCATGGACAACCCGGGTCTAGAATAGACAAGAAGTCTGCTTACCCTGTCTTCTTGAAGCTTTCGATTTGTTTCTTCATTTCGTGGAGACGTCAGTTTTGTTCTCGGGTTTATTATAATTGGTATACATATATAAAAATAAAGTACCACTCTGGCCCACTTAAAGAATCGACATTTCAATGTAACGTGGTCCACATTTGACCTTTTAATTGGACAAAACAGTGGTATATATCATCTGATTGGCCAAAACGTTTGGTTTTTCCATGTCGCATCCGAAAAAACTCTATACTTGGACCACTTCAATGAAGCCCAAAACACACTAGATATATATAATGTATATAAACGTGTAGAAACATGTCTCCGAAAGAAATTGATACCCTTTTTAGTAAAATATCGTTAAAAAATGAAGATGCTGCGATATAAAACTAACGATACCCAAAGTTGTCGACGGAATTGAACCTTTGCATTCGCAATTCCAGCTGTTATTGTCAGCCAACTATATCACGCGAAAAAGGATAATCTCAGGATTTTTTGAGGTATGACAGCTCCCAAACAAAAAATTCTGGAAGATTTTATGGCTGGAAAACCGAAGTGTCGATTCTGAAGTAGACCAGAATGGTGCTTTTAAAATAGCAGCTTTGTATCTGCTCCTTCATTCCACGTCTTGATATGACTCCAGGTTGTCCCTGCCGTTGAGTATTATTGTTGACCATACTGAGTTGAAGTGCAGTGGACAGCAGCGAATAAAGACATATATGAATTGGGAGCGATTTCTTCTGCAATCGTCATAAGAAATATTATTCCGTAGATGGCTAAAACACACACACAGAATCTGCCTTGAAAATGTTGTCATCATTACACAATCAGATGTTGTCAAAATGTGTGTTTTTGTCATGTATTTGGCGGCTACAATCCACATTTTGTCATTTTCTAAAACAATTACGAAATATTTGCAAGATGGTTCCGAAATCATGGGATTTTTTTAAGCGAAAATGCCAGGTTTTGTCTTTTTTCTAAAAAAAATGAACGAAAATTTAGCAAAACAATTTCGAATTTATGGGATTCTTTTAAAGACAATATAAATTAAAATGTCCCGTAAAAATGCCACAAGCTGTCATTGAATGTGCGCACAATGTGTCATTATCTCGGGAAAAAACCGAAAATACCGACTTTTGTCGTTTGTGTTTTTTTTTGTCATCTACGGTATATTGAAATATTGGTCAGTTATTTCGCTGCCGCTTTTTCATGAATATGCAATGTCGAAGACCTGCAGTTAGATAAAACAACCACGAGGATATTGCTAGGATGAGTTGTATGCACACAACTCTTACGAAAGCAGGAGGTTATTTATGAAGCCTCCGAAGCCTTTCTGTTCCTTAACTGTTTTTGGCGATAGTACTCTGCAAAAGTAAAATTACGCCGCCCGGATATCAATTACAGCACCTGGCTGAAAATGTTCGCACTGTAATTCAACTCATGGGCAATTCGCACTACATGTACAGGAGCGCAAACTACAGTTTAAATGTCATGCTCGAATTTCAGATCTTCTGCGTGCAAGCACGACTTGGCCGCTGTAGGCGTAAAAAAATTGGCAAGATAACCTAAATCCTCAGCTTTCGAACGGTACCCTGCTTTTGGCCGTACGAGTCCTGGTTACGGAGATACAAAAATCCGAGTGCCGACCTTTAGCAGGGTGGCGGATAACTGGTTGCTTACCTTATTGTGATCTGTCCATCGGCTAGAAGTTTCAGAAATAGCCAGGAAAAGCTACCCTTGGTGTTGCTTTGATCAAAAGAAACAAGTAAAATTAGAAATGCCTGTTTGGACCGGCCTCGAATTGACACTTTCCCTTATGCTGAAATCGTTATAACGACTTGTATGCACACTGTCGCTTTGATACGTATGTACTATGATTTCTGTTAGTTTTTGAGTGCACCATAATTGAATATGACAGGTAACTGTTCTTGGCAAATTGGTTTGAGGTTCTCAACCCTCCCCGTTTTACAGTTCTGTTCATTCATCATTGCTGAATCTTACACCCGACGTCGATCTATAATAGGTTACGAGTCAGGACCGACGCTTTAGTGCCAGCTTCTGATCTGTTAAGTTACTTTGCTGGATACGCTGGTTCAATTTGAGAACTGTTTACACCGAAGTCCTACCTGCGTGACTTATGATAACAGAGCAGAAATATGTTCACGCGAAGTGGAGTTATTCAGGTTGTCTGCCAAAACCAAAGCGAGATGCCCGAGCACTATTCGTTGTGTGGCCTTTTCGCAGTTTATATTTGGATGCAGTTCGAGACTTCATTGGTGAGGGAGATATGCGCTACGTGCTGTGTAAATTGCGTTTATCAAAGCAAAGCAGAAATAGCACGATACTGGTAGGGTTCTCAATTGACGCTCCTCCAGTACGCACTCCGTCGAAACAGTATGATAGGATCAATCTGTGCCGTCCTAAAAGGAGTTGCGTTTACCCAAGTTAAAATTACTAAAGGCAACTGTAGAGTCACCCGCCGTCGTCTAGTAAGCAAGGCCATTAGGACATAGCCTTTCCGGTGGAGGCCATACAGAGGTGAGGTGCAGGAAAACGAGGAAGACGACATGATAGCCAGTGGGTGGCGGAGCTGACGGCGACGGACCGATAAGTGATGACGGATGTACGGACGAGGAGGCAATGACGGACCGAGGAGTGATGGATGTGGAGATAATGACGGATGTGAAGGTAACGACGGACGCGGTGGAGGGCTAGACCACGGCGATGGCTGTGGCGCTGACCCTCGTGGACCGGTTCAACAGGGTCTCACCCGCGGGAAGGGCATCCGGCGGGTGCATGACGACTGATCACCCGAGCTAGACAAGCGCCGGCCAGGTGCCGGCTACAGTCGAGGGACTGAAAACGGCGACGGATGGAAAGACGGAGGCTAGGAGCTACGGACGGGAAACCGCCTACAGCGGGGTGAGCAAGCCCAACAAGGGCGGCGGAGACGGTGACAGCAGCAGGATAAACAACGAACGGTCGGCACACCCAGTGCCAAAGGGTTGCCACGACAAGATCACGTGGGGCAAGAACTTTTATACTTGCATGAGGTAGGATCCGATTAAGATTTGCGTCGGTGGGAGCAAGCTGCGGACGTAGTGCGGGTAACCGCTGTAACACGAGTATCCGACAGCGAGTACAGACACCAATCAGGTGTTCGTGCCAAAGAGCAAGCTAACCAACCAAATACATACGCTGGGAACTGATACGAGTTCGATTGAGACGATGAGGGAAGGATCGTGGGGAACTCACTGTTCATATTAGTTAGGGAGAGAGGGTCGGGTAGAGCCAGACGACTAACAAGTCAGGGCAGACCCTGCGGCTAAGTACCTCCGAAAGAGGAGCCAGGCAGGTCTGGGGACGCTCAGTGAGCCACTCGACGGGTTGGTAAGCCAGTCAAACCAGCGGACGGTAAACCCGTAGATACTCCAGCACTAGCTCCACTGCTTACCTGACAAGCCTCAAGAGAGAGGGCCGGGAGCGTGGAAGGGTGTAACTAGATAAGGACAGCACTTACTGTCTCTTTATTATTGGAGCTCCTCACGGCCAGAAGACTGGTGTATTTCATGCTCGGAGTCGAGTTAACATTGGAATACATATATGTTCTGGTCGATTGACCCAGATGCGTGGGGCCAGTACAAGTGTATTGAGAAGAATCTGCAATCCTTTTTCAGCGCATCGGCAAGGTGTACGTAATTGAGAGAGTCTAAGAGTTTTCATTTGAAGGGGAACTCCAAAATTGTTGCAAAGCTAAAATATTGAGCGCACACAATGTATTTTCATTTTTCTTAATACCTTTTTTTTTAGGATGCTCAACTAAAGTATAGACTCTGTACCGATTCCTGCATACCCAGTTGACATCGCTGATGAAGGAACTGATCTTTTCCTGGGACCATTTCTGTGATGGGGCAGTACTTGATGGTGAACTCGTGTAGTTCGGGTGTATTTACTATTTGTGTAGCTTTTCATAATAGTTATGCACTTTTGTGCTAGTTCTCTCAGAAATAGTCGGAGGAGTATCGTCTCCTGTAGGCAATGACAGGGTGCTGCATCTTTAGTAGTTGACAGAACAACAGCGTGGCGTTTTTTAGAAAGCCATGAAATAGGGCTCGTCCTATAATGGTGATGTAATCCGCCTGAACGTCAGGCATCGGGGCTATTTGCAAAATCAGCGTCTGTATAGGCATTGAGCAAGGATCCAAACTTTTGTGTGGATGTATCTCCTGCTCTTCCAAGTAAGACGCCGAACCCTCTCGTATCATTAAGATAGCGAAGGCCTCTCTGAATGGCTTTCCAATGTTGTCTACCAGGGTTGTCTAAAACCTGACTGACCTCTCGAATACAATATTCCAAATCAGGGGGTATCCATGACAAGATACATATAGCTGCGCCCAGCTTTTCTGTACGGGGTGCTTCGCATTTCTTTTTTTTCTTCTAAAGTTTTTGGACACAAATATAGGGTACTAGCGCATGTGAAGAGAGTTCGTGGAATCGCTCCGAAAATGCTGTGCGCATTCTTTCTCTCCTGAATAAGTTGTGGGGAAACGGTTGCGCTCGATCGACCAGCCAACCCAGATACATGACCTCCCCTAATGTGACATTAGAAAACGTCGTTCAGAGCAAACTTACTAGATCAGGGCTAGGGGTAATAACTAACAGACGGCAATGCAGCATGGGCCCGACTGATAGGATTTCATAACTACACATCGGTCCTTGATCAGTCGATGAAACCTTTGATCGTCCAGAAACGAACAACGTGTGTGAAACCATACTCCAGGGGACTGCTCCAGGCCATAAAAACTCTTTGCCCTATTGCTGCCACTAAATCCCCGCAATATACTTGGTTCTACACTTTTTACCTAACCAAAATGTGAGGATTTTATTTTGGACCAATCATGTGGTTTGCTGAAAACCAAGCATATTGCTTGGTTCTACTACAGTAATCTGCCTCCTGAAGCAACGCCTGATATATATTGGTTGCTAATCACGATGCAAGTAGCAGACGAATAGTTTGCCTTTCACTTATTTTACTTAAGCATATAGCTAAAACTGGCTTTGATCAAATCCGAATGCTGCCAAAAATGGTTGGTAGTCGTTGGGCTCACCTTAGCCCACGCTGTCACGCACCACAACAAGGCTGTGAGCCTTGTTGTGGTGCTTAGTCTTCTCGATGGTCCCGGCCATCTCACTCCAGGTGAGGTGAAGGCGCTTTAGGAGTTTCTTGGGCATGATTTCAGCGCTGGCGGCGTTGCGTGCGGTCGCGAGTGGAATTGGAAATGCACAGGGATCTCCAGTAGACAGCGGCTATCAATACATGTACATGTACTAAAGGCGCCAAAATTCATACTCGGTCTAGCGGTCTAGTGGTTGGAACCAGTCTGGGCTACTGAATTCTCGAATCAGCAGTAGTGACTCGGCCCATCTCCGTGATGTCGAGGGCTATATAAAGTTTGTCAGGAAATTAATTGTAATCCCATTGCTTCAGGAGGCAGATTACTATACAATAATTGCAATAACGATTGGTAAACCCATGCAAAATGATATTATGCTGCGGGATACGGAGTAAAACAAAGCATACATGCATGTTTTACCTTTACTGTATGGACATTACCATTCAAAAACAAAGTATATTTTGGCAGCAATAGGATTAAGCAGTTTGCAAGCAAAGCTCTCTTTCCAGGAACTTCGAAATCTTCGGGCTCAGGCATGTTAAATTTCAACGTCAATGATCCCATTCAGGAGGCTGTTTTCTACATTCATTTGATGCCATTCATAATCTAATACTGTAGCTATTGCAAGGAGCAAACAAAGTACCTTCGTCCAGTTACCGGGAGAAGATGTTGTATTCTGTAACGCTGGAGAAATCCTTTCATAACTATTTGAGCTTTGGAAAGGTCGATCTGACCATTGCCGTCATATTTCTCGACCAACAGCCAGCGGCAGGCCAAACCAGAGCGGTCGCGGGGCGGTGTAACTAAGACCCACGTGTCATGACCAAGTAGTTACTATTTTCAGCCCCTGTGGTCAACGCCATGGTTGGAGCGGTAGTGGTTAACGGGCCATATGGGTGGCGTGCTCGAGCACCATTTCAGTGGTGCTTTCCAGTACCATCTGACAAACACTCATAGTGGTGCTCTTCAGCACCATCCTCCGCCGTGCTCTCCACCACTGAATAATATATTGTGCACTCAGCACATCCCGGACATTTTTCGCGTCTCGGTTAAGAAACCTATCGCCACTTCATACCAGACCGCAGCAGCATGGAAGCCCCGTGAAGGACGCCACGCAGTGAAGCGTCTCCACTGAATTCTGGTGCTAACTCTGGTCATCATGTCGGCCGATCAAAACTCTGCCTCGTCTACCGGCGACACAGGGAACTGTCACGATTTATCTGCTATTCGCTGGCGCTTCAAAGGATGCGGGGACAGCAGCGCTATTGCCCGAATCCTATGCATGCTCCAATGTGCAAATATCAAGAGTGGTAGCACCACAGCGACAATACTCGACTCTAAGTACATGCAGTTACGAGAAGACATCGTCTGCCACTACGGTTCTATCGCAGTGGAGCTCCCTGCGTTTGGAATGGGATGCAGTTTTCGTTCGTG
This sequence comes from Phytophthora tentaculata, assembly GCA_033557915.1. Taxonomy (NCBI): domain Eukaryota; phylum Oomycota; class Peronosporomycetes; order Peronosporales; family Peronosporaceae; genus Phytophthora; species Phytophthora tentaculata. The sequence goes on from JAUCEA010000009.1 coordinate 6,607,233, forward strand.
GTTTCGAGGTTCATTTTAGGTTAATCCTTTTCAAGCTGCCCTTCTAAATTTGTGACCTAAAACGAGAATTGACACCCACTACTAAACTAAAAATATCTATGACCTGAATATATCAACAGATGGTTGGGATAAAAAAACCCTACACTAATGGGCTGTTTTTTATCACTCGTATATGCAATCGGATAAAGTTCTTACGAAGGGACGGTATCAACTCTCAAAATGGGTTAGGGTGTGAATTTAAAATCTCTCACACTGAGCAAAACCTTGCAAAAAAATGTCTGTTTAGAGAGTTTGACCGTTACTTGAAGGTGGTATTCGTTAGCAGCTGTACTTCAGGGGTTATCTGAGATGTCATGAGAAAAGGAGGAAAGGCATAAATAGCTACTTTTGGTGTCCTTATGATGCTCTTAAGGCATCATTTGTTGCGAGATTTATAAAAAAACCGTCGAAAAAACGACGGTTTTTTTATAAATCTCGCAACAATTGTAGATGGTAAGAAGTCAGACTGGAAGGCAGCGCCTGTTCACAACAAACAAAGCGGTAAAGCGCGGTGGTGTGGAGCAGTTCCATGGCGTGGGTGCCCCGTTGCTGGGCCGGTATTGGCTGCGATGTGGCTCTCCACGCAAGGGTAGCGTGGAGCGTCAGCGAGCTTGTGTACCTCGTGTGGGTGGGTGCGGTGCAGTGCTGTGACGAAACGGCAGCGGAGAGGCGAGATCGTGTTGCGTACGACCATGAGACCATCAGTATCACGTCAACCTTCGGTATATAGGTATGGTAGCATGCTTGCATTAAGAATGGTGCGTAATAGATGTGCTTGCTTTTAAAAAGATTGAGTGTCGGTGTGCATTTATTTTGTTTAGTATCCTGGCTAATCTATAAAATGATAATCTGCAACGAAGGCGGGGCTTTCCGGGACTTGGATGGTGTTCACCCCCCCCCCCCCCCCCACACACACACACACAGGTCTGGACCAGCACGTGGAGGGACTCGATGGCGTTACTTGGAGACGGAGCAGTCATCGTTGTAGCGGAGTAGCTGTCGTGTTTTTGGCTTCCTCAGCTGGCGTCACTAGGAACATTGTACGATGCGCTTGAATAAATGCGAGGTCGCTTTGAGTACCCGAATGGCACGGGGAAGAGCGTGGCCTGCGGAATTCACCCGATATTTAGTACTGTATGCGCTAAATTGGGCATACCACCGCCCAATTCTTGTCTATTGCTAGTTTAGGTTAAGAGACTTATTGAGCTTAGCTGCTGTCAAGTCTTCAATAAATTATTGCGATTTCTCTGCACAGGAAACAGATTATTGGGCCAAAAGATTAGGTACTAAATAATGTAAAACATTCAACATTCCAAATCGATTATGGTGTTATTCACGAACAGAATAAATAATGGCACGTGTTGCTGTGCCCGGCTGGGAATCGATGACTATACTCAATTTAATCTTCAAGCTCATCACCATCACAATCTCAAGATTTCGAGGACGGATGTCATTTACATCTTTAGGATTTGCTCCGCTTTGCGTCGCAAAGGAAGTCACTACGCTCCTGCGATAAAAAGATTCTCTCACGTGGAGAGTGCGGTGATCGGCTCGCTGCGGAGCTCGGCGCTGAGCCCACATCCGCAAATACCGCGCGGCCCTGCTTTGCGGGCACCCCGCGCGGGTTTGCTGCGGCTACGCGACCTCGCATCCGCTCGCCTCCGTTGGCCTTCTCTGTTTTGATTTGCACTCTATTTCACCCCTCCATCTATAGCAGGGCACGATAGTCACTCTCATAAATAAATGGTATCCACCCGTAATAACCACATACGGCGATGCGGTTTCCTAAAACGGACGTGTTAGTGGTGAACCACATACGGCGATGCGGTTTCCTAAAACGGACGTGTTAGTGGTGAACCACATACGGCGATGCGGTTTCCTAAAACGGACGTGTTAGTGGTGATGACGAAGGTAAGGTTGGAACTGGCTGTTTTTGGTGTCAAGAAGATCGCCGTAGCTGACAATAATGCAATGCTACTTGATGTGGTTGTTTAAGTAGACATTGTTGTTTAGCAAGCACTGGAAATGCGTGTGCATTGGCCAGCAGTGTGATCGTTTTGGTTTTGAGCACGCGCGTAGTGCAGCTCAAGACACATAGTCAGTGCCTTCAATATACCCGCAGAAAACAAAAAGAAAACAAACATTTTACTATTACACTAATACGCACGAAAGTCGACGATCTGCAATCCGACCATGCGTGCACCTCCTATGGTAGTATAATCAAGGCTGCAGTAGCGGAAAGCTAATACAGATTCCTTGTGTATAACAAAAGAAAAAATTGCAGTTACGGTTAGCGTTTGCTGAAGCTAGTTTTATTAAACGTTGCCCTTACCTTTCAAGACGACTGAAATCCGTCGAATCCTAGTGGAATCTGGAGCTCTTCGAATGATGGCAATGTCAACACCCAATCCATTGCATCCCTGACGATCGTCAGCAATTGTCGCGTTTCGTAGAACGTGCCCATGGTAAGGACTTGTGAGAATGTTAAAATCATAGACGTTTGGGCCCGCCCTTTGAGCTTGAACATAATGGCGGCGCGGTGCGTCATCTCTTCATCATGTGTGAGATCTGCCCTGCTCACGTAATCGCTGATCTCTTTTTAGACATCTTAGAACGGTAACGTTGTCCAAAACAGCGCGGTAGTCTTCCATTCTTGCGCGTGTCGGACGCAGTTGCAACGTAAGCATATCATTGGAGGCGCTTACAAATGAGGCGTTGGAAAACTAAAGCAGATTGTAGAGCAATTAATGTCGATCGATTTTGTACAAATCATGCCAAACATGTATAAAAGAAACCAGTATCGCTTCACATACCACATGAGCGCACTGGCCATACGATGGAGGGTGCTGTAGTAGCAACGGAATGTCTGGTATCGTCGGGGCGGTGTCGTCCATGCCGTATGCCTTTCCATCGGCCTCCTTATTCAACCTTGACATTCGCTTCGACTTGCTTTCTCCACGCCCTTGCTTCTTTAGAGATTTTCCGTTAGGTTTTGTTGCAGGCTGAAAGCGAAAGTTTGCTACCGAAGATGGACTTCGTTTGAGATTATCTCGGCAAGCAAGGGTGGCAGATCTATTTTGGGCCCCAAATGAGAGTCTTTCACGGTCTCCTGTGTTGGCGTCTGGCGGAGTAACCGAAGGCGCGTTGGTGACTTCGACCATGTAGCTAGTATCTCCACCATCGCCCGGATTAACTTCACAACTCCACCATTATCCGCTGCAGTGCACTCCACTGCATGAGGTACAAATATTGATGTATTGGATCCTTCTGAGTTCAACATTGGAACAAATGCTTGAGCGGGCTGATCTCGAAACGGCTTGAGCGCCTCGAGCATTCCTTTGTATTTGGGCATGCCTATTGCTTGCACGATAGACGCATAGTCGCTCATCTTTTCCATAGATTCCGTGTACTTAGCTCGAGGCGTCAATGCATCACCTGTCCTGAGTTTAAACGAATGTCTATAGCCGACACCTGAAGTGCTTGAAACCTTCTTGACAATTGATAGCGTTGATCTTCACATTGCGACTTCAGCGGTCGTTGACATCTGTAAACCGAACAACGGTCTTGTACGTCTGAAAGCTGCAGTGGTAGAAGTAGACGTGGCGGAGCGGGAGAAGCCTGGTTCATGACAACACACAGCAGCATGTGAGGCCCTTAAAAAAATTGGGGTAAAAGCATACAATGATTTCACACAAAAAAACTGGTACCAAACAGATACAAAATAATACAAAATCTGTACCTGGACGTGAACACGCACAACAGCACCGATCGCTTTACTGAGCAACGCCACACTGCCTTCAGTCACAGCCGAGACTTCATACAGTGTAGGATGCCTCTGTGGTGTCGGGAAACGCCCGGTATCGAAGGCGCCCTCACCGCCGCCGTATCCCAGTTCTTGATTGACAAGGATCAATTTTGGTGATATGAGTGGCCAAGCGCTGATTGGCTGATAGGAGCCCGCGGGAAAGTGACTGAGTCATTCAGACGAGGAGGTGTGTCGCACGCCACAACGTAACGACTAGCCACGACAGGACACATCCGGATGATATCCGGAAGGCGACTCTTCGAGGCCTCGCCCACCAGTCGCCGAAACCTCGGTGGTTACAAGATCTCTCCATAACGGACAAGTTCACACTAGATATTTGTATTTGACATAGGAAGAGTAGATGATGAGATAAGCGCCTTCGTGCGCAACTAAGAGCAGAATTTCCTCCCGATCGCACAAGAGTCAAGTCCGGCTGCGGTAAGTGTCCGTAGTGTCTGGTCCCGCTAGATCGCCAGGATTATGCCTGCTGGTGAACACGTTGGCTGAGAAGTTCAAGTGTTCGCCCACCCCGGTAAAGCCAAGAGACGTGAAGGAAAAGCCTGTGCTGTACCGAAGTGTTGAGGACGAGACGTCCGACCCGAGGGGCGCGAAGAACGAGCCTCCCAGTACCTACAGACCGATAGCCAGGCTCCGGTCGCCCTCGCTTCCCGGTTGAACAAGCCCGGGACTCTTCCTTACTGAGGGCCAGCGAGGTTATTACAAGTGCGTGCGTGATCGCAGCCTAGTCGTTGCTCGTGACTAGTGCTGCTGGAAAAACTCGGTGTTCCCATCAGCAAAGTCAGGGAGCACAGGGTCTATTATCAACACGATGCTAGGGCAGAGTCAAGGCCTTCATCTTCTGGTTGAAGCTTCGCCCGAATATTCGTTAGGTCTTTTGCGGACTTAGCGTGTGTTTTGGGTGGGAGTATTGGCAGAGTCAAAATCTGGTGTGTTCCTACACGACACCTCAGGGCATGCTTGAGCTCAGCCTGTCACACCAGGTGCTTGGTAGTCGTTGTAAAATCGGAGCAGAACATAGTCATAGAGGTTTACATACACTTGTAAGCTCAAAATCGTGCGAACTGATGAGGTTCGCCAGCTTTTCCCATTCTTTACGACACTTACGCTATAAAGCGATCAGATTGGGATCGTCTGGAAGAACACGCGTTCCGACACGAAGGAGCTCGGTATCATACTCGTCGTCGCAAGTGTCCTGAAGCAGTAGTAAGGTCCAACACAATCCGCCATGCCGCGGCTTCAATTCAGCATGTGTTTCAGCTTAGCCCACTTCGATTCGATACTGTTCGTAATAACCCGATAATAATGGTCCGTCAACATCACATAAATAAGCAATCGCAGGTAGGCGCCATACCTACCGATTGGTTGTGTTCTTGCCTAAATTTTGCCGCATTATTTTCTGTTGCACAAAACCCACTATTCCGTTATATTGCTCTAGTTTCGCAAGAAGTACTCGAACAATGGGTCGGTCTTTTTTTCACCAAGTCTAGACAGCAGCATATACTTGCAGCACTTGTACTCCTGCTCGGACGAAGCATAGACCACCGAACTCAATATATCTCGTAGCTCCGGTTTGTTTTCCGGCATGCCCGTGTAAAGTTGATCAACCTCTATTAGCAGTTCGAAACGATCTGAGACTCATTCTCTAAATTTACCTGCTGATTCAGGTAAGTGCCAACGTGGCACTGGCACAGCAGCATACGTGCCACAGGAAAGCCTCCCTCAGGACTGCACGTTCTTTGAAGCCTTCGTCGGTGACTATAACTTTGGCGGAGCGCAACTTGTCATTGTTCGTCTTGAATGCTTTCACGGCATCCGTGATATTGGCCCGCATTTCAGCAGTTAACAATACGTGCTGGGCGCATTGCGCTTTACCGCTGATGCTGTGGCCAAGGAAGCTGAACATTTCAATTCGTGCCGAAAGTAGGTTCTACCATTATCACGTCGGGGAAGCCCGAGAACAGCCGCCCCATCTTATTCGTCTGAAAACTACAGCTTAAGCGGTTGCACTGTCATCCGTGAAAACACAGGGTCGCGATCCCTTGTCGTTAGCGCGCATATCCCGTAAAGAAAGTCTCTGCGCATTGAACGGCACTTACCTCAGACTGATACTGTTTCTATAGCCGAGTGAGAACATTGTATACATCCTTGAGCGGAGGTGTTTTACATAATTTGTAACAACATGTCAAAATGTTTAGTTTGTGTTTGGTACACGTTTGGTATTCATTACAGAGTTACGTACTCGATATTACTATCACGTAGAAATATAAACCCTTTTTTCTACTTCAGGTGCCGCTCTGCCTCATTTTTTTCACGTTCGCCAACCGCGAGTCACTTTCGATGCGTCGGTTCTCCGGATAGTTTGCGTATATACATGACTCCCTCAAGTGGTTGTGCTTGCCGCCACAGCCAGATACGACAACACGAAATTGACATCCAACCAGTATTAGTACTGCGTTGAGCTGGCCTGGGCACCCTAAATCTCGAGAACTTATGCTTGCGTTTACCGGAGCTTTTATTTTTGCACTTAAAAACGTGCGTGCACATTGTCCTAGCGCGCGGCGAGAATTGAGTAGGAAATAAATATATTTCCTCGCAACTTTTATGAGACCGGGCCGCGTCATGCCGTGTTTCAAGTTGCTTGTTTCGAGATTTAATCGATAAAGAGGTTTCCCTACGAAATTTCTGATGAGTCGATTCTGAAAACCTTGCCAACGCTGCATCAACGTCCTCCCACGTGCGGTACGTACGCTTGAAGCCATCAAGAAATGCGTCCGGTTCACTTAATCCTGACGAACTCTTTTTGTCACTGCCCATTTTGCTGATGAGAGAAGGTGAAAGCGCAAGTGTGGAGAATAGTGCGAAAGTAAAAGTGGGAAGAGACGACTAGAGGAAAGTGCCGATGAATCGACCGAGAGACACACACACATCGTGACAGACGTTAGGTCAAGAGGGAGAACCATGCTGCTTTAGCTGCATCAAGAATCGAGATCAGTGACGAAGACGTCGAAGATGGAAACAACGTCGTGAACGATCTGAATCAAGCAGCGATAGTGAGCATAGTCCCCTGACGCAGAAGGCTTCTGACAAAGAGGCGGGCTGTTTCGAAATAAACGCCTGAAATGTAGAGAGATATGTTGCCGAGTTACGCAGTTGCACCTGTTCAGTTTCGGTTCAGACAGTGGTACAAGCCATTCTGATCATGCTTAACGTTTGATATAAATGAACCAAATAGTAACCAGACATTCTGTATCTGGAGTCACTCTCCTAATGCGGTGGGATGGTACTTACTAGTATATCAATACAAATACCGGTCTATAAGTGGTAAAATGTATATGCAAAAAGTCAAGTCAGGCTTGCAAGCCAACGCGCTGATAATAATATCATGGTCTGGTGACCACCTGAAGAACGAGCGACAGAACTGCTAACAGATCATATATATTATATATTTCAAGATGCATATCATCTTCTCAAATAAAAAAAATTCTAAAAAACTTGTTAATGTGAAGGATAGGAAGCACTAGTGTCAGACAATATCGGAAACCATTACCAGCGATGGGACGGTCACTACCGGTGCGTCGATTCAAGCACAGGTAAAATCATTGGGAAATATTATTGAGTGGTATTAGTGACAAGATGGGCGCAAATCTAATAGTCGTATGAGAGCGCATCATTCCCTGAAATGCTCGTGTGAGCTAGTAGCAATAGTAATTATTTGTGCGGAATAACTTTATTGGAGATATTTAGTTCCTGGCTAGGGAACGTTAGGACCTGTTTGGATCCACCGCAATAATTACTCACAACTTTACCTCTCATTGTATTTTTAGATGGCATTTGACAAATCACATTGAGTGTTTGGTTCTCAGATTTCAAAATCGCAATCGGCATAAAATGCCAAAGCTCGAATTATCGTAATTTTGGGTCCGAACAGGTCGAATGGAATTACAAATGTTTTGGCGGAAATTGTCGGAAGGCCGAGAGCGCTCAGGGCGACGACCTCGCCCGTACCCGCCTAGTTCCCTTTGTTTCTTCTATACTAGTACGCCATCTGCTACATGTATATCCGCTAACGCGCCACTTCCTACCGCTCTTGAGAGGACTGCGATGTTTCAGAACAGACCGGCCTCGTCGTTGGCTACTCCCGCCTAGCATCTTCAAGCACGAATGTGTTACAGAGTGCGACCAAGGAGATATGTAAGCGAGACTGAGCGAGCGATACGCCGTGGTTTAGGTAGAGCTGTAGGAATGTTGCTTTAGTGTCATGTTTTGATAAAGACTGCATCTACCTGCTATCTTATTGAGTGCTTTTAGCACCTTTCAACACAATGATGAGCCTCGGAATCGAGCATGCATGCATAGTCTATCTTATCTTATCAATAATGCCGTCGCTTAAACTTACTCTCTTCAAACCCGCTATCCACAAACATGTACAGACAATGCAGGGGAAGCGGGGGGGGGGGGCTAGTGTCGATATCTTGAGAGCTTCTACTGCGTGTAATAGCGAACATGACAAGCAAGTAGAAATAGAATGCGGAATGTGAGCGCTGGCTGGGCAAATGACCGCAGCTAGGGGAAGCAGGATCATGCGGGCAATATGCTGTATAAACACAGCTACACATGATCCATGTATGTTGTGTCCTCCGTGTGAAACAACGTGTGTAGCAAGGTCTCAGGTTTATGTTGCGTGCCAAGAGACGATGTCACTCGAAAGCCGAGGGTCTGTAGGGAAAAATAACTCTAAAACTCGAGAAAGCGTGTTACAAATAGGAACCATTTTTAGCTCTACTTAGTTAAAGCTCCGACATGCAATCAATGATGACGACGCCCATTTTAGCCTAATCCGGTCGCGCTATTCGACTGCACCTTGTCTATATTTACAGCAATCAATGTTGTGTGAGCAAGGTGATCAGTAAAGCTAGCTTGCTGGCCGAGTACCTACCATAAACAGAACAAAGCAGCTTTACAACTAAAGCCTTAACAGGCAGGAAAGTGTTTTCCTCGTACATGCCGTCCACGGAGAGTGCAATATATTGCAAGTGCAGCGTACACATATACAGCACGTGCGTCATCGCCTTAGTCTTCGTTTTCTTGCAGTAAACTCGTTAACAATTGTATTCGTGACCGCGAGATCCACAGGTCCCAAAAAGAAAGGTTTGTAATACTTGCGATAGGTGATGGCCCTTTGTATGGAGTAGCGCTGGAGGCGGAGCAGATCATGGACATCAACTCCGCCCATAAAGCGATGATAGTCCTTGATGACCTTGGGGCACGCCACTTCGTTTCACTCACCAGTCCTCTCCCGGCGCACCACACGGTCTAGCGTAAGGTTCCCATCATCAGATAGAAAGTGGACAGGCTTGCTGCCCCACCAGCAAACTGCGGTATTGTTGTTCACCAACTTGGACCGCGCAAATGCCACCGCACCACGTGGAATAGTTTTTTTGACTTTTCTTTATTTTTGAAACGACGGTCTTGCAACATCAGCGGCCGTTCGTCATAATTGTACCAATCGTATAGGATCCCATGATCAGAAGCTGCATTGCCAGCATGATAGAAGTATAAAAGTGATCAACGACAACCAGCTTCATTGCCTTCAGCGGGAGCTTGTCTCCAAACACGGTGCGTAAATTGCGGACGACAGCAGCAGGTCCTGACTTCATGTCGACAACACCCGACTCTGCAATGTGCTGTATCTGGCCACAGTAGATTTCAAAACTATAAAACAGTATATATTGTGCTTTGCAGATGAATATCGCTCCGTTTTATGGCCTAGATCGAGCATGATCAGCACATAAAACTAAGCGTAAAAATGAGATGGGAAAGGCAGACCTGAAATTATTATATCTGTCCTCGATTTGCATTTCAAAAACGCGAAAGGGGTCGTTTTACAGGAGATCGAGATCATTTTGTCGTAAATGGACCACGAGCGCTCGTTTTGGCTTGTCGTAGCTCGATTTATTAGCTACCCTAACTTGATCGATCTGTCCCTTTTTAAAACATCGATTTATAAAACTACCTCGATTTATTAAATATCGAGCATCCAGGTAAGTGAAAACGACAAAAGCTTTGTAAAGCATAATACAGCGTAAAATACATCATAAGTAACGCAGATAATTCAACACACTAATATGTTCACCTACCGGATGCAATAAGCAGAACGCGCACAGCAAAGCATAATTAGCTTAGTGCCCCACTTGTGGGGTTTAACTTTCATATACATGCGAGTCCGACTGAAGGTCGATCTAGAAGGTAGCATCGCCTCATCGAAGAATAGTTCTCCAGGCAACATGACCGACTTCACGAATGTCTGCTGTAGCTCATTGACCACAGAGCGCATATCCCAGACCCGGTCAGTTTTCGCACGTTGATCTTGGTTACTATTGAAGTGTAAATTCCGGCTAATATCCATAAATCGATCTCTTGCCATGTACTGCCGACGGTTCCGCGTGATATAGCGCCAAAGTCGTCTTGGCGCCAGTAAATACGCAAGTTTCTCGCGGTTGGGCATGATTGTTCGCGCGCAATCAACAGTCCGATGTACACACATAGCTCGTGAGGATGGATCGGCTTGACTGACATAAATCTTTGTCGGACATCTCAACTCGTCTTTCACTTTTTCTGCTGCCACGTAAGTCCCAGCAGCCTTGGCTTTCTGCTCTCTTTTCTCCTTTTTCTCGAAATTATCTTCAACACGCCTGTCAAACTGCTCGTGCATGTAGAAGTTACTACACTCTGCAATGGGTCGACACATGGCTACCGGAAGAGGAAAAATAGGGAGATCGGCGAAGCACCCCGTTTCATAGCTGACTTCGTAGGCCCATACCGAGTCTTCAACAAATCTGGGTTCTCATCCGTGTCTGTCTAAGGCATATCGAGATAATCCTCTTCGTCTGGGCTTTCCGTGTCATGCCACCCGGTGGTAGATATCACTTGGGTTGGAGGAATCTTCGTCTCTTCGTCAACATTCACGGTCGACATTCTGGCTTGATCCGACCTTGGCGCCGATGGAGTAGGGGTAATGCTGCTCAAAGGCTGACCTGTCCCAGAGCCTAAATATACATAATTGAAAAACGGAATATGCAGCATAGCCCATACCGGTTTGCCCACTCATCCTCCTTTGAACATGCTTTCATAATTGAACCGTACTCGCGGGAGTGGCGGTGTCGGTGTCGGCAGCGGCTGGACTGTGACCAGGCAACGCGCGAGCAGGAGACGCGCGAGCTGGAGACGCTCCTGGGTTATACCAATTTGTAAAGTTAGATATACACCATTGAATACAAGTTAGCCACAGCATCCATACCTTTCTGAGCTTGGCTGCGCACCGGGGACTAAGACTATCTCACGGACGCCGTGGGCACCGACACCGACCTCTTCGTTGTTGACTTCCCCGACGGCGGCGTAGACGTCGCAGACGAATCGCCTGCAACTTCAGCAGCTCTCGCCGCTGATGACAGTGCGGATGTCAGTGCAGCCCCGGCGCCGGCACTCTAGTCAAAGAACTTCAACATTGTCTGGCCCGGCTACAAGGCGCAAGGATGGACGTCAAAGCCTCCTCCACGCTGAAGTGAGACGCGCTGGAAGTACGTTCTCCCTGGGCGGGACCCGAACAGCACCGAGGGCTACGATTACCTTCTCGGGGAACAGCAGTGGTGAACTACGCTATCAAGCGTACGTTGGTTATATTTGATTTCACAAGTTCCGACCTAAGGACATGCTATGGTGTGCCCAGTGGCGCGAAACGAAACACTGGGACGGCTGCGAGCCACACAAGCCACCATCTTTCTACTCCCGCACCGCAATCTCAACTGAGTGGTGGCGGGGAATGGCGCGAAAGTAGCCTCTGAAAATAAATCGTTTATACGAATGACTGTCACCAACCTGCCAGATCTCATAGCAAACATGGAGAAATCGGCAGAGGTACTTCAACCTCAAGCCACAACAGAAAGGCAGTTGGGCGCTTTTTCTTGTTATTTTATTTTAATATTTGTATACTGTGGGATTTGCATTTGAAAGGGTCATACTGAAACAAAGCTTATTTTTGCTTATGCTGTATATACAGCACAAGATCTCATAGCCAAGACTGTTTCCCGAATCGTAACGCAGCTTAAAACAACTTCCGGGTTGAAGGGGCTCAATCGCACAACAGGCGCATAAGTCTCGTGAAAATCCACGCCAAATTCCTGCTTAAACCCGCGAATAATCAATCGCGCCTTATAGCGCTTAATGCGTTCATGCTCGTCTCTTTTAAGAGCGTACACCCAGCGACACGTAACCACCCTGGCGTCACTAGTCGCCACGTTTGATGCCGCTGCAGCGACCTCAGCTCTTCTTCCATGACCGCTTACCATTCTGGCCACTCTGGTGACGCACACGCCTGCTTGTAAGTACAAAGGGCTTCGATGCCCAGTTCCTCCATCATCATAATGTTCACGACGTAGTCTCTAAGCCGAACTTTTGGCTTGCGTCTGCGTCGGGCTGTGGAGGTAGTAGGAGACGTTGCAAGCGAGGGCCTTGGTGTTGAGCCAGCGTCGTCGCTATTAGGCACCATGGTTGAACCGCTTATCTCTCCCGCTAAAGGCAGCGCATCCTGCTTTGGTTTCCTCGTCACGCTTTGGTTAATCCTGAACGACGTCCAACCGACCTTTAGAGTCACCGTTGGTATCACTCACAAAATCACCCACAGATCTCCCACTCGCCAAAGGTAGATGGTTGTCACTGCGATCATAACGCTTTGGCGTTATCTTTACAGAGCCAACCGAGCTACCAAGCAATGGTTGTTCTTTGTTAAAATCTACTGCATACGAAGCCATGTCGGTGTGAATAATCGGCAGGTCAGGCACGTTATCTCCACCAAGAAAGAAATTCTCCATCAGTCACAGTACATTTCCAGACTCGCATGTAATCGCCCCCCCCCCCGCGTGAAAAATCGCATAATCCAATCTGCACGTCTTGATAGCACCCGGTTTAAGGCTCAGCATTTATCGCCCTTTCGTATCCGTACTGTTGCCGAGCAGTAGACACATCTCTGTTCGTGAAGCAAAAGCTTGGCTTTTGATGATCGCGATTCTGGCGGAACATGCACCTGAGTAATAAAACCCAAGGTTCCTAGCACGAAGATATAAGCCGGAGTACCTTCCAGCAGCTCCTAAGACGACTTGAATTTTAGTACCTTCGGCGAAGTGCGGTCCATCGTATGGATCGAGGGAAGCATAGCTTCTTCCCATAGCGTCTGGCACCGCCGTTGCTCGAAGTAGCGACCGCACGCGCGTTATGGGCAGTACGTTTCCTCATTCAACCACATAGTCTCTTGCGGTGAGTAGCCATCGGTGAACTGCTGCTCAATGCTTTCGGCTTTGCAGAGCGTCGCTAGCGCTTTGCTGATGGATTTACGTCCCTGATCAGCATGAAGCACTTCGATTGGCCACGGCTGATACTTCGTTTTGAGTCGCTTCACCAATCACTCTTCTTGTTTAGCAAATAAGCCCACTGAAATCTTGTGACTTCGTCTACCGCGAGAAAAAACATAGTCTCGCCGCTGGCAGTTTGCTATCCGACTGAGCAAATATTCATAGACAGTTTTTCCAACGGGCAAAGCCTCCGGCGCGGGTTGCGCTTGTAGGTCTGCGCTTTATCTTTGCTTCTAAGCAGGGAATGTACTCATAGGAGCGAACATCGTTCATACCCAGTTCGACACCCAGATCTAGTCGTCCATCCAGTAGCAGTACTATGATCTCAGTACTATGATCTGGAGACGTAGCCAGATGAAGTTCACCACGAAGCTGCATTTAGCTTTGGGAGATAATGTTGGCCGGGGCATTCGGAGAATATGCGACATCATCAAGAAAACGATCTTCGACTACGTTGGCGCACTTGTTCACTACCCGCATCAGCACGCACCCTTGGATTAGCGCTTCCTCCGTACTGTCCTGCCAAACAGCAGTCTGGAAACGTCGAGTGTGGCTCTCACTCGAGTTTTGCTAGAGTTCAGCAAATTCATGTTACCGAAATCTATATCGCGAGAAAGCGAATTATTGACCATGTCAAGAATTGTTGCCGCCATGGATTGTGAAATCGTCGCTGGCGTCTTCTTCTTGCGTGTCAGCCAAACTTATTTCTTCTGTTGCGGTTCTGTGGTCAGTTTTTTTCCGGGTAGGTGCTGTACCAGTGTTTACTGCTATTGCCGTTAAGACACCGGTTCTCAGATGTAGGCTGTGTTGCACTATTTCTTGGCCTTCTTCAGCTGCTTACCACGCGTCCCACGCTTCTTGTAGCCCGGCTCAGCGCCACTGACCACCGACGCCACTTGCTGAGCCTCGTAAAGACCTTGGCCACTGAACTTTCCCACACCAGTGGTCCGAGTGACTTCAAGCTGTGCTTGCTCGGTAGTCTCCAGCTGAATAACGGCCTGCTGAACATCCATATCGACCGCTGTGTTGGCTTTAGTCCACTCAGTATGCTTGGTCGCGACAGTTGGGTAAACATCCACACAATTTGACAGGATAGTGCGTGCGAGCTTATTATCGGTGAAGGTGTCTCCAGATTCGGCAATGCGACGACGGGTGGTACGGATGCCATCAATGTATTGCTGCGCCTGCTCACCTTTGCCCAGCAGGTAAATCGAGTACTCTTTGCCTCTCTCGATGTGTGCCTTAAGCGCGCTATGCAGTACCTCAGGATCGTGCGTCTCGATCGGGCTTTTGAACGCTTCTCGTAGCTTGATACTAAGTGACAGGGCTAGAGCAGAATTTTGTTTTCGTTCTCATTTTCCCGAATCGGAACCGGTATTCTGGGTTGCTTCTACGCCTGTGCCGGCCATCGTCATCGGACAAAGGCCCGACGGCCTTCAAGTTGTTCAAACCACGAACACTCGGTCACCTGATGTACGGTGACTTGACGGTACGAGAGACTCTACCGTGTCACTACCGAGTCTTCAATGAGTCGTCGTTGAGCTCCGTTAGTGGTCAAGATGTCACTGAATCCAGGCTGTCCCTGTTATTAATAATGGGACTGGCCGGATTTGCATTCAGCGGCCAAGAACTGATCAGCCACGGTACGAAGACTCGGTGGCGGTTGGAATGAGTTTGCGGAAGTCTTTACGATCTTTTGAATGCTCGGCCGCGGTCTGGGAAGGGACGTTGAAGGATGACGAGCACATGCGACGGTGTGAGCGTCGCATGCAAGAATATCCATAATGGATCGTAGTTCACTTCATATTAGTATACATGATTAGGATTGCATATTAGGACATGGCCCGAAAGGGCAACACAAATACAGAACAGAATTTCCACTCAAGCACACAGAGCGAGGTCCGGCTTCAAGGTAAGCGTCTGGTCAAGCTTGTTTGAGTGTGTTATGCCTGTCGGTGGACTCGAAGCTTACTAGCGAGGGTTCATCCGGCAAGGCCAAGAGACTGTGTGTGCGATTATATATCGAAAGGCTTACGTGACGGCTATATCTTGTCTATTTGCACGGTTAGGAGTGCTTGTATCGCCTCCTATACATTCTTCCAACCGAGTGTTGAACACTCGGTGCCCTCGTAAAAGGCTTAACTGTGCCTGGTACCCTCCCGCTGTTGGGACCACGAGGATTCATAACACCTGCTAGCTTTGCTCGTGCTAGTAGCGTGTTCTTATTTTCACTGGTTGACCTATATAGATAGTTCGCAAGGTCCAGTCTGTCCCGGTGCAAGGGCAGAACTGAGGTCTTCAGGTCCGCCCGAACGATCGTCAGCTATCCTAGCTGACGTATTGTTGTGGGAACATCCTAACTACACTAGTAGCTAGAGTTCATGCGGGATTTACTACACCACAACTGGTGCCGCGACCCGGGAACAGAGTGTGACCATTGTTTACTGTTTGTATGGCTTCCTAGTTTACGAGCAACCAAGAGAAGAAGAACAAGAACAAGAAAATAAAAACAAGAAAAATGGCGAAAGGATCATCGCCAAGTCCGGTGGAACACGCAACGAGGGTTCAAGTCCGGACGTGACGGCTGCACGACTTGCAGCTGTCTCCGAACGCTCGGTGAGCTTCGAGGACGAGGCGGACAACGATCCTGACTCCCATGGTTATGATGATTACGGGGGTAAGACGCCGGCTCTGGAGACGGCGACCTTATGGCCGGGGCTGAGCGGGGCGACAAAGTCGCTTTCGAGGACCTCGCCGCTGAGTTGGACGACGTCCCTGGCCCCGATCCGGACTATGACGACTTTGACGATGGGCCCGGGGGGTTTAAACCCTCGGTGGTGAGTACAAACCGTTCAGCGTTTCTGAATGCACCTCGCCCACCTATCAACGGTGATACACCAGCTGCCAAGCGCGTTTTCGACCGCGTACAGGCGCTGATGAACAATGATGAGTGGATGCAGGTCGAACCGTCGTGCCAAAAACACGGTTGGAGGGTAACTTCAAGGACGGCGTGGTCAAGACTGGAGTGGCTATGAGACTGTTATGGACTACAACATCTAGCACCGAACCAGCGCGAGCGACGCAAACGCCATCGTGAACCGACGGCAGTGGTGTCTTTCGTCTGTTCAGACGGCTGCGATCGACAACTGGATGCGTGTTATGATCGCGAGTGGATTAACCCTTTTGTACGCCATACCTCTCCCTATTGTAAAGTTATTATACTTAAAAAAGACATTTTTGTAAAACGATGCATAATGCCACGTTTCACGGCCCATTTCCGGCGAGCCAGATACTAACATAGGGAACTCACAGAAATGTTTGGGATACTTTTGTAATACGTGGTATAATGCATCGTTTTGAAAAGGTTTCCGGTAAGAGCGCAATTGGCTCAAAAATAAATCTTAAATTTTGATTGGGAAACTTTTATAAAACGATGCATTATGCCACATTGTAAAATGTTAATAGAGACCCAGTTTCCTCAAGACGACAACACTTTCGACATACGGCGGCCACAAGTGTTGTGCATCAGTTCCGCGGTCTAACAATGGTACATCCGATCCACATATCATCTTTGCGTGTACGGACACGAAGCCCCATATTTTAAAGTGAAGATGAAGACCAACGATATCAATGTACTACAAGACTACATAAGTAAAAGAAGCCGTACCCGTTTACACACAGTAATGGAGGGGTGAGAAGCATGCAAGGTAGAGAAGGTCGACAACAGCAAACGAAATGTTCGGACAACAACATAACAGCAAGGCAAGACAATTTCGAAGCAATCCGGCGTGGTGTACATGAGTAATTAATACTTTCGAGTATCTCGGTGTATTAGTGGTTCTCACTGTTAGCAGATTGCATGTTGCAGGTTTTGTAAATTAGTCAATCACAGAAAACGTGCGTCCTTCCAGTCGTGAGGCATTTGCATCCTGCCATTTTATAACTATTGTCCAATTAGAGCACCGTAAAATTCTGGCGTTTTAAGTGGTTGTTAGATTTAGCATTACTATCAGCGAATACACAGTCGCATGGTCGCTAAGGAAGGAACTCGAAGGCTATATACAGACGCCTGGAAGCTCAAGTCCTGTATGCTGCGTTAAAAGACTCAAATGAGGACGACGAAAGCGGAGATGAGGTGGATGACGCTAACGAGGTGGCACGCGCCTTGAAGTCTCGTTATCTGTACCGCAGTAGCGCTGCTAAGGCTGCGAAATGGTATCCTGAACGGATTTTCCGCATGGATCATGATCGGGCTCGTCGTGAGCTTCGCAAATGTGTGGATGGCTTTTGCTACCTATTGTCGTGCGTGGTCGACCATCCTGTTTGTCAGCGGACCCCCAGAAAACAGCATCAAGCACCAGTTCAACATCAGCTAGAAATGTTCCTTTTCTCATTCCAAACACTACTATACTACCGAATCTCACAGAATTTTGGGATCGGAGAAGGTGTGTACTACTACTCCTACTAATAGTGTATTTTATCGGGTAATATTTATAATAGTTTGCTTTGAATGTCTTGATGGTAAAGGGACTGTGAAAAAGTTTAGTGATCGTGTCGTGGGGGCGATTCTTGCGTTAGAGAGTTGTCTCGTACGGTGGCCAACTGCTTCTGAGGGCGAAAAAACTTCGGCCCATGTGCATCAAGCAACCGGCTTCCCCAATTGTGTTCGCTTCGTCGAAGGCACGGCTTTCAGTCTAAAATACGCTCCAAAAAAAATCCAAGATGTTTTTCGCGAAATCTGACTACTGCTTAAACGGACAAGTAGTATGCGATCATCGCCGCTGAATCATATACTAACAGGTGGATTTTACTGTGCCAACGCTTGTTTATAATGACCATCGGTTTCAACAGACTGGTATCCCGGGCACAGTTTATGACAAGAGAGCCTTATCCTTCGCTAATATGGCGTCCGATCCTCGCTTGTACTTTAAATTGAATGGATAGCGGGTGCGTACGGCGTCAGCTTTCCGTTCGTAGTGACTCCGTAGAAAGGTCGGCTGCGTTACTAACTGAAAACTCGGAATACAACTGGTCAAAGGATCGCGATCGAGCATTGCATCGGGATTCTAAAAAGTAGGTTTCCATTCTTAATGGATGTGCGATATTTTTGGTTTTTAAACCAATAGACACCTAACGTTGTCATATGTATTATACTTGATATTCCTACTTCTACTATTACTGCTACGCTACTTTTCCTGTTATGCCCCATACTTGCGTGCAGCTTGTACTTGTTACAAGCCAGACCAAGCACAACGATGACCACCCATTTATCTAATCGTGGCGAGTACCATCGAGTGACCAAGTTACAGTGGCAAGTGCACGACAAAAGAATCATTTGAACCCTTAAAAAACTTAATTTATTTTGGTTTGGTTTGATTGCCGCAATTTTGAAAAATACCAATGTATAGCCCTGCCGGCAGCAGCCTTCCTGGCTCCATCAATACTGGTGGGTTGGTGTTGTGACGCTCCCCAAAAATGACGTCCATTTCATATAACAAGGGACATTTCTTCTGAAGCATCTCTGTATACACCACAAAATTAGCATAAGAAGGATTAAATTTAGTTTAAAATGTTTTTACCACCACCTTTGATACTTAGAGGGTCCGAGTCCTGCAACCCGAAAACTGATTGTGCCAGCTCTAGTTTGTACTACTTTAAGCTTGATTCCAACTCGCCTCACTTGGTTTTGCATTGCTTCTTCGTATTTCCATGGCCCTGCTTCGTCATGTACTCCCGCGCTCCTTCGTAGAAGCGCTCTTCCACGCCTGTCGTATACGTTTTAAGATGGCTTCTGAGGTAGTCGAGCAGAAAGTGGACTTGGGCCGGTGTCTATCGCTTCGTAACCATGGCTTGAATCCGCCAGGTTGATACTGGATGCCACAATGAAGTCGGGTTAAGCGCTAAAATCTCGATGAAAGTGAGTGGTGCGTGCTGCGTCTAGTTACTCTGTGTTTTACCCAATGAAGCAGGATGGTGGCAACAATATATAACCAATGAACAGCAATCTGCAACCTGCAGAACAACCTACTGTCACGGTTGGAGTAGGAAGTTCACCCTCCATACAGTTTTGTCGTCTCGTGTCTGATTGGTCAGTTTTTTTCTGCAACCTTCAAACCTGCCAACCGTGGGTACCCCTTTTGTGGTCACTAAAGTATGTGATCTACCTTATCCTTAATTATCGTCAACTTCGACTTCATCGGTGGGCGGATGCACCTGCGGATAAAGAAGAAAAACAACATACAAATATGCAGCGTCAGCACTACCAGCGCCATCGCAACGACATGCCCACCTGGTCAATTCCACGATACAGGCCCCTGGGTTTTAGCGGGTCGCAGCACAGGCAACGGAAGCCAAGCACATCGAGATCACTGGCAGACTCGCAGCAACAAAGCTCCAGCAGCGCGAACACACACCAGCACGCACGAAAGCGACAAGTTAGCCTCCAGAAATTCGGCAATGACAAGGGTCGAGAACGGGGTTCTAGCGTGTGGATAAGAGTGCTGCGGGCGGGACGATGACAGCTGATCATGGCGAAGTCAAAGATGAGAAGACCTAATTTAATTAGGTAGGGGTGCGTGGAACAGATTAGAGGCAATCCCGATATGGGTATAATGTTCGTTTAGACAGGTAATGGAAAAGATGGTCAGCTTGCGACCACTATGGCCCGTTGCCGTTGCAACCAGCACAAAATCACCTTCACTAAACTTTTGTAGTTGCGCCGTGCATGACGCTCGCGCGCTGCGTCGGTGCTTCAATAGCGTCGACTAGCTCGGTGTGCATTGCATCCATAGCAGCACGAACTGCGGTCACATGTGAACGAACGGCGTCATCCAACCCACTTTACCGCTGCCTCCTCCGGATCACGGGGGGTGTACTATGCTGCGCAACTGCGTGCCGCCAGGCAACGCAGTGAACGCCATCAGAGGCGTGCCATAGCGCTGGCCGGCTGGCATCCTATTCAATGCCACCTGCACCACGGGCAGGATGGCCGGCCAGACATGGGGTACGAGCTTGCGCTCACTTTAGAGCACCTTGATACACTTCAGTACCTCGCAGTTAACCACCTCGACTGTGCCAATCGCCCATGGCGTGTACGCCGTCGCAAAATGATGCTGCGCACCTAACATACGTTGCAGCCTCTCAACCACCTGGTTGCGAAAGTGGGCTCGTTGGTCGGAGACCCACTGCTTCACGACGCCGGGCCTCTTAAGCCAATCCATCAGTATCTGGTACACAGTGTCTGATGTCGCATGAGTGCATGCAACCAGCTCCACAAATCCGCTCATCCCATCCTTTAAAACCAGGCCGTACTTTACGTCACCCGTCCCTCAACCATAGTCAGGTAGTCGAAGTGAAGTAGCTGGTAGGACTTCATAGTCTTCAAGGTCTCTCCATCGGCCGTGGAATACGGCCACTAGCTGTAGTTATACATTGTAAAAGACATCCATTCACGAAAGTCGAGTCGTCACTCGCCATGCGTCGCCAAAAGAACACCGTCTCCAAAGAATGAGTTGTTGCGCGAGCACCTCTGTGTCCGCTCGCCCCGGGTCGCTCAATCACGCACAGACACTGCTGCATATCAGTCGCATCGGCTGGGATCCACAATCCAAGGCCAGCATTCCACAGGCGCCTTGCAGGTCGTCAACAGGGTCACGCGCTGCCCGCTGCAGTGTTTATATCTAGATCTTAGTGGGTCAAACTAACTCGGGTTCTTCAAAGTGGCGATACTCGCTGCACGACAGCCAGACGTGCGACACGCGCGATCCTCGATGTGCTCTTCCCAGCGCCCCAACGGCTTAACAGGTCCTCCCACACATTCACTCCGCCAGGTACATGATCGATCACGTACCGAAACGCGAGCCCAGCGCTGCAATTTGTCCGCCTGATACTTAGCCATGGCTCCATCCGTAACTTACGGGCTGAACAGGTACACCAACTTCATAGGATCGGTGTATTGAGGGTTGCTGGTCTTGGGTACTGTGTACCAGTTGTACCCATTAACCGGTTAACCCGAACCGGTCCAATCCGAACCCACGTTAATTATGGTGATTACGGTAAGTTGTTTACGCCACCGATGATTAGACGAGTAGGATGATTGGATGAACACCGGTGAGTGATGGTTGATTAGATGCACTAGGTGATAGGACGCAGGGTCGCGTGTCTATAACAGTAGGGTGTAAGCTCCAACAATTCAATCACTTTCGAATCTTCATTCTACCCCTCAAGTGCCTTCGCTCCGGTCCCGCCGTCTGCGACGTCCCTCCCTCCGCTTCGTCAGAGCTTCGTGTCCAAGATCCATACCTTCCATCAGGTTATGAGCCCAAGCACCATGTCCTCTGCCCAAGACGCCTCGACCAAGGTCTCCATTGACAAGTTCAACGGGGACAACTACGCGACGTGGAACCGCTACATGCGTGGCATGTTCCTGACCAAGTCGACGTGGCATGTCGTGAACCGCGAGACGACGCCGAGCTTCACGGACTCGCGGGCCAAGGACGATTACGTCAAGTCGAGCAACATCGCGTTCGGATTGATGTTGCTTCACATGGACGCGGACTACCACCATGTGGTCGACGACTGCGAGGAAGCGTGGGTTGCGTGGACGCGCCTGAAGACGCTGTACGGTAGTTCGCAGAAGGCTGGACGCATCTACCTGAAGCGCCAACTCTTCAGCATGGAGATGTCGGAAGACGGCAACGTCTTGCATCATTGCAGCGAGGTCCTCAACATCAGCGCCAAGCTCAGCAGCATCGGCGCCAAGATGGAGGATGAGGACGTGGCGATCTGCCTGTTGCGCAGCCTCCCCAAGAGCTACGAGAACGTCGTGCTGAACTTGGAGATGAGCAGCGCTGAACTACAATCGCAAGACGTCGTGAAGGTGCTGACGAATGAGCACATCAAGAGACAAGGCGAGAAGACGGCGACGGTGAAGACGGAGGACGCGGCCAAGGCGTTCAACACCGACCGAGAGTCTCGCCAGTGTACGTACTGCGGGAAATTGGGGCACACGATTGACAAGTGCTGGACCAAGCAGAAGGACGAGAATCGGGGCCCAAGACGCGGCGGCAATGGCAATGGCCGTGGACGCGGGGCCAACAATGCCCAGTGGAGGAACGATGACGCCAGCTACAACTACGACTACGGCTATGATCGAGTGGCGTTCGCGGTCTCACTGGAGTGTGGCATTTCGACGGGCAAGAATGTGTCCGGGTTGTGGGCGGTCGACAGCGGCGCAACGCACCACATCTGCAACGACAAGGCCAAGTTCGCTCATTTGATTGAGCGGAATGAAGGCGAACTTTCGGTGGCCGACGGCAACAAGGCGGCCATCATGGGTATGGGGACCATCGTGGAACGAGTGGTTCTGCCCAACGGCGACGAGCGCGACATCGAGATCAAGAACGCGCTGTACGTCCCAAGCATGAGCAAGAATCTGCTTTCGGTGCCACAGATCAACAAGTGTGGTCTGTTCCAAGTCGTGTTCGACGGCACCAAGATGCAGATTGCGCACAAGGGCTCCAAGCAAGTGATGGCGACGGCAAACCTCGTGGATGGACTCTACTGGCTCCAGACGCCTCAGCGATCGGCGAATGCGGCGACCAGTGGGAAGACGGTCGACTTACACGCGCGTATGGGTCACGCTCCGGTGGAGGTGCTTCGCAAGATGGTCGACAACAACATGATCAAGGACGCGAAGGCACCTTCCAAGTCGAGTGGACCAAGCGTGTGTCGCGGCTGCCAGCAAGGGAAAATGGTCCAGAAGCCGTTCCCAAGCAACCGTGACAAGCGTCACTACGACACGTTCGAGCTGCTCCACTTCGACGTGTGCGGCCCCATGGAAGAAGAGTCACTGGGTGGCAGCAAGTATCTGCTGCTGATCGTGGACGAAGCCAGCGGATGCATGAAGGGTTTCTGCCTGCGTGCCAAGTCGGAGAGCGAGGACTGCATCAAGATGTACGTCACGAAGGTGCAGACGCAGTTCGGCAAGAAGGTCAAGTTTGTGCGGCACGACGGAGCCCGTGAGTTCGCGACCAACTCGCTCAAGGCCTTTTACGAAGTCGAAGGCATCGAGCAGCAAACCACGGTTCCGTACGCGCACCAGACCAACGGCACGGCAGAACGCGCCATCCGGACCATCGTCACGATTGGCCGCAGCATGCTGCATCACGCCAAGCTGGACAAGAGCTTCTGGGCTGAGGCGGCCATGACAGCCATCTACGTGAAGAATCGTCTGCCATCACCCAAGATCGAACACAAGACTCCGTTCGAGATCGTGTACAAGTCCAAGCCGAGTGTGAAGCACATGCGTGTGTTCGGATGCCAGACGTACATCCTGACGCCGAAGGAAAGACGGCGCAAGTGGGACCCCAAGGCTCGCGCCGGGCTGTTCCTCGGCTACGAAGAAGTGTCCAAGGCGTATCGAGTTTATGACATCGAGGCGGGGCAGGTGGTTATCAGTCGCGATGTCAACTTCGATGAGTCCACCTTTGGACTTTCGACGCATACTTCGGATGAAGACGTCGATGATGCTGTGCTGGACCTGGACGCGCTGGACCTGGACGACAACGATGGACCGCGCCAAACGAGCTTCAAGCAGGCGGGGAAGCGCAAGTACCGACCGAGTGGCGACGACGACACTGCCAGAAGATCGCGCCCCGTTCGCCACCGAGCTGGCTTAGAAGAAGCAAGTGCGCCGGACGTATTCTCCTCGCGCCGAGCCGACCCCGACGAAGCAGAAAAGTCTGGGGACCAAGATGAAGACGACGACTCGACGCCTCCAGTGTTTTGGCGTGCCAGTGCCAACGCTGTGGAAGCAGCAGCCGATCTATCGGAGCCGACGACGTTCCAAGAGGCTGTGAACGGTCCTGATCAAGTGCACTGGCGCAAAGCGATCCGCGCGGAGCTCAAGTCGATGCGACTGCGTGGTGTGTTTCGAGCTGCCAAGTTGCCTAACGGACAACGCGCCATCGGTACCAAGTGGGTGTTCAAGATCAAGCGCAAAGCGGACGGCTCGATCGAGAAGTACAAGGCGCGCCTCGTGGCCAAGGGCTTCAAGCAGAAGTACGGCATTGACTACACGGAGACGTTCTCGCCCGTGGTCAAGTATGTGACGCTGCGCATGGTGATCGCGATTGCCAAGTATTTTGGGTGGCCCCTCGACCAACTCGACGTGGTGACTGCATTCCTGTACGGGATAATGAAGGAGCTGGTGTTCTGCGTGGTTCCGGAAGGCGTCGAACTGGATGGTGACTTCGACTGCCTGGAACTGGTGAAGGTCATCTACGGTCTCAAGCAAGCTTCGCGAGTGTGGAACGAGACCTTCGACGAGTTCGTGTGCTCCATCGGCTTCCAAGTGTCGGCCTTCGATCCGTGCCTCTACATCAAGGTGGTGGACGGTCACTGCGTGCTTGTACTGGTGTACGTGGATGACGTACTGATTACCGGGAGTTGGCCCGAGCTGATCGCACGCACGAAGACCGACCTGAAGACGCGCTTCAAGATGACCGACAGCGGCAAGTGCGCGTTTGTTCTTGGGATCGAGTTGGTGGACGGCCCGGACGGCAGCGTGACCATGTGCCAGCGGCGATACGTGGACGACATCCTGAAGCGCTTCGCCATGGACGAGTGCAAGGCCGTGGTGAGTCCGGTGGACATGAGCACTCGACTTGTTCCAAGCGACGCGGCGACCAAGGTGAAGGCTCCGTTTCGCGAAGCTGTTGGTGCGCTGATGCACCTGATGACCGCCACGCGCCCAGACATCGCGTACGCCGTTGGCTATGTATCGCGCTTCATGGAGAACCCCCAAGAGGAACACTGGGTTGCGGTCAAGCGTATCTTTCGCTACCTACAAGGCACCAAGACGCATGGGATCTGCTTCAAGCCGGGCGACAAGATCGACTTTCGTGGCTACTCGGACGCGGACTGGGCCGGCGACCTCGCCGACCGCAAGTCCACTTCAGGCTACACGTTCATGCTCATGAGTGCGCCTGTGAGCTGGGGAAGCAAGAAGCAATCAAGTGTGTCACTGTCCACGAGCGAAGCGGAGTACATCGCGCTCAGTCTGGCTATCCAAGAAGGCAAGTGGATTCATCGCCTGCTATGCGAGATTCTGGCGGCCGCTAATGAGACTGGACCCGAACTCATGATCCGCGAAGACAACCAGTCGTGCATCAAGATGACGAAGAACCCGGTGGACCACGGCCGCGCCAAGCACATCGACATCAAGTACCACCACATCCGCGATGAAGTCAAGCGCGGTGAAGTCAAGCTTGAGTACTACGAGACTTCTGTGATGCTAGCGGACATCATGACGAAGGTGCTTGCGGGACCACGTCACACGGATCTGATGGTGGCTCTCGGCATTCGTGGGACTTCGCATTGAGGGGGCGTATTGAGGGTTGCTGGTCTTGGGTACTGTGTACCAGTTGTACCCATTAACCGGTTAACCCGAACCGGTCCAATCCGAACCCACGTTAATTATGGTGATTACGGTAAGTTGTTTACGCCACCGATGATTAGACGAGTAGGATGATTGGATGAACACCGGTGAGTGATGGTTGATTAGATGCACTAGGTGATAGGACGCAGGGTCGCGTGTCTATAACAGTAGGGTGTAAGCTCCAACAATTCAATCACTTTCGAATCTTCATTCTACCCCTCAAGTGCCTTCGCTCCGGTCCCGCCGTCTGCGACGTCCCTCCCTCCGCTTCGTCAGAGCTTCGTGTCCAAGATCCATACCTTCCATCACGGTGTACAGCCGGAACCCCTTGGACCTAAACAACCGGTAGTCGAGACGACGTGTAGCTTTGACGATAGCAAAGTCCTCCTTTTCAATCGTTGGCCAACTTGCCGAAGCTCCAGCGAACCGGCCACTAAGGAGCGCCAGCGGGCGATGGTGCTGGTCACCGGTGGCAGCAAAACCTCCTCTGTTCTCCAACTGCCTCACCACAGCACCCCCCTCCCCCCCCCAAAAAAAAAACGTGACTCGCATCAGTGTCGAGACATAACTCCGCTGTTGGACTCAGGAGCGCCAGCGGCACCATCCTCAACAATGCCTGGAGGGCGTTCTCAAAGCTGGATGGCTTATTTGTCGCTCCAGTCTACGTCACTGAGTCTCACTGGCGAGCTTGGTCTTCTTCCTTGAGCCTCCTACGTTGCTTTGTACAAAGGCGACGCTATGGGCGTGCACCCTATATACTGCTGTAAATATGCTGCTGTTTGCGGCGGCTTCGTATCGACAAGTCCTTGCACTCTGTCAGGACAATGCTGTATGCCTTCAGCTGAGATGCTCCTGTTGCACGACTTCATTTCCCTACTAACGAACTGACACTTCTTGGCATGCAATGTTAAACCTTACTGTTTACAGCGAGCGAGAACCTTGTTCAATACCCCCTGCAAGGTCCCTTCACTTTCTGCATAGCCCAGAATATTGTCCAGCCAAGCGAGAATGCAATTACCCAGTAAGTTTTCAAATATATCCTCCTCGACCCGTTGGCACTAAGCCATCGCGTCTGTGGCACCCATTGGGACTCGCGCCGGGGTGTAGATACCTCGGCGCGTCACGAGAGAGTACATCTCCTGGGGATTATGGTGTAGGGGTAGCCCCTAAATCAGTCCAGCACGAAGAGCACCTCGGCTCCCTCTAGTTCACGCAGCACCACCTACACAACTGGCATTGACCACGGCATCGGCTCCGTAGGAACGTTGACAGTGTGGCTGCCTACGGCCACCCTTGGGTGGCTGACGGGTCGGTGTCTTGCTCGCGCTTTCGTACAATCATTGGAGAGAATGACCACCGGCTTCTCTGAATCTAATACACCAATCCGCGTTTAATCAGAGCTGCAGTGTGTCGGTCCAAATATGCTCGATAATTGGGGGAGTAGAGAGGTGATCGAAGTATTACTGGCGTCGCGTCGGGCTTCAGACTAACCTGTAGCGGCTCGACTCGCACCGGCGGGTTATTCCCAAACTCCACACGAAAGCAATCCGCTCTCACTTGTAGAATAGCACGTAATGTCGCTTGACCGGCAAGCTCAAACTCATCTTTGTGGTCACCTCGACCTTCTTCTCCAGTTACACAATGACGTCGGCCAGTGCAGTCGGTGTGGATCGTTGACAGTACTGTCCTCGTCCATGACGACGACTGTCGCGCGCGTCCTCTCCCGTCAACTGCGGTTCACTATCCACCGCTTGCAGACGGCGCAGTCGACGACGATTCGTCGTCACACCTCGTCGGCTTCATCTCACCATCTTCCCACTCAGGACAGGTGACCCGTGCCTCTACTAGCAACTTATCCGTTGATTACCCCCCAACATCGTCATGCTAGGTCGGGTGGCGGTCAGCTCCACCGACGCGTTATCCACTCCGACGTAACGTGCCAGGTTTCTAGGCATCAATGGGCATTCTGACGTCGTCAGCACAACTTACTTGAAAGTAGTCCTACCTGAACGTCCACACCGTGTTGACGACTAAATTCAGCCGCACTCCATCCGCCAACTTCACGTTCACTTGCTTTGCCGGCGCGCTTCAGTACATTCAAGACGGCTCGTACCACAAGCGACGCGTCTGCTCCCGAGTCCATTAGGAGTCCCTTAGCTGCAACACCAGCAACATTAGCGGCGACCTCACCACGTTCGGCTCCTGCGTCGTGGTCTCTGACCACACGTTTCTCCTGGTTGGCAACATCAACGCTGCGTACAGTAGCACTGCGAACAGCTTTACGGCACTTGTGAAGTGCCTTCAGCAGTTGGGAAGCTTCGCTGGGCTGACAACTCGGACAACCTCTCACTTGATGCTCCGTCAAGCGGCATTTCAAACATTCACCTCCTTGATCACTCGACTCGCTCGTCCCAGATGCAGGCGTGTTACTCAGGCCTCCTCTACGAGCCAACACGGAGTCGTCATTGGCGCTATGACCGCCATGGTCTCCGCGGTCGCCACGGGCTTTACCACTCCGGCTCATACCGCCGCCACGACCCTCACTTCGGCCACGACCACCTTGCGTATGACCCACGAACCACACGCACCACTTCGTTCTTGTACTTCTTGTTCTCACGCAGTCAATTTGGATGCGATGACTGCATTGAAGCTGTCGGGAGCAAGCACCTCTGCAAGGTGTCGCACGATCCTGCGCTTCTCACGCTTAATCGCCAGGATCAGGTCACGTCGTCTTCATCTGCAGCTTCTTAATCGTTGGTGATGTGATTCACAAACGGACGCGTAGTCGATGTGCGAAGGTGTGTTGGCCTGTTTGATGTTATTAAGCCACTGTTGCTTCGTAACCAGGTGCGGCGCCTTGCAGAACTCGTACCGCCCCACCATGCGCTTCGTCCTCGACTCGACGCAAACCCTGACCGACATCGCAAAACCCCCGCCCCACTAAGTCTGCAACGCGTCGATGGCAACCGATTACGTCTCGTACGGCCGCATGAAGGTCCTCCTGTCCTGCATCATCGTACACGCAAACCTCGGAGGCTGCGGTAGCGCCGGAGCTGCGGCCACGTGCTGGCTACTGGGCACCGATCTGCGGTATCCGTGAGCTCATCCGCCGCTGCAGCTGGCACGTTCTCAAACGGGTTCGGGCTCGTCAATTCCGGAGATATCGGCGCGAGCAGCCAGCTCGTCGACCGTCTCTGGACTACTGCAGATCATTGGATACATTAGGCTTCCAAATGCTTGTCTGAACAGATTCTTCAGCGTCTTGGCCATTGCTTTCTGTTCAGTAGGGGGCCTCTATTATGACAATTTCTTGTCTGCAGCTATTGGGGCGACAACACCAGCTCCATGTTTCATATTGATATTGCCCACGACCACGTCGGCGTTACTTTGCTGGTTGATCCACATGTTTACCAGCGTGCCGGTCACCAGTGATTTTGGGCACAAGGATGGGCTACTTCACCAAGGTTGTAGCAAGTCGTCCACAGAAAGCGCTACTACATCTAACTCGCTGTGGCACCGAGTCAGCGCTCATGCCAGACACTCGAAGCTTGAATCAGGTCATAAAGATTTTTCAACAGCTTGCGCACCTCTCCATTGTCACTGATGAGCTTGCGCAACGGTCAGCTGTGGTGGCTTATGCACAATGGTAGCCTTAGGCAGCGCAAAGAAATCGAAGAGCTTGGTGCACAGCTCGTGGAGGCACACTGACATCGTCACTAACACTCTGTGCTTTCCATCAAACGAGGGAAACTCAAGAGGGCCGCAGATATCACTGCGGCATCGTTCGTTTGTACTCCAAGACACCTCGCCACGCTGCTTGCAGGAATGAACATCGACGCTTGATGCCGAGATGACAAGCGTCACAGGAACTGTTGCAATCTACACTTGAGGGAACCACGCGCAAACCTGTAATCGTTCTTTTGGCATGATATCAATAACAGTCTTGCTAACGCGTTTAAAAAGACGAGGATTTACTAGTAAATCAGCTTTAAGCTGTGGCAAACATCGATGACAATTGGGTATTGCTCCAAACCTTAAGGCACACACAACACACACATACCATGCGGGCTTGAAAGCACCAACCTTGGCTAGTAGCGAGTGAAAGTACAACACCCTCCATCATCAATTGCGTCACCGAGACCAAATTTTTGCTCAGACCAGACAAGGACAGTACATCACTCAAATTAGCTTCTGATGTTTGTTTTCTGAGTCCAAAACGTGAAATGTTACCTATTGTACTCCGCACAAGTACTACGAAAACCTATATCGATATTTAGATATATAGGCGTTTCGCGCGTTCTGATTATGAAAATGAGGTCAGAATTAGCTAATTCGCAGCCGTTTTAACGCTACAAGCTGTCCAAAAAAGGTATTCGGAAGCCCCAAAATGCTCGTGGACTGGTCTGGCCTCTTTATGCAGAATTGGAGGGGTATTATTGGACAATATCGAGTTTCATGTGGTTTTCGCGGGAAAGGCGTACTGCCAACACAATTCGTCAAGTCGAGTCATTTGAACCAACAGCTGGCATCTCACAATCGTCATATATGATCCTAGAGGTAACTTGACTACCTATCACTATCGCTTATTCAATTCAGCACACTCCCGAAATTGTATTATTACAGGTAAATGATATTAACCGTTAGCTTAGAATTGAGACAAAATGTGCCTTAATGGTGGTTATCTACCGCTTGCTGTAAGAGGCATTAGCGCGTGCAGCCACCGTAGGTAGATAGCCAAGACACTAAGTAACAAGATTGCTCGTGCACTTTTCGTCCTACTGCTCTAGTATTTCCTGAATACTCGAGAAACCCATGATGCCCACCATCATTGTTTCTTTTCCTCCGGGTAATTACAGGTAGTCGAGCTCCATTTACATTAGCCATACGCCAGATAACGAAACAATGGGGGTTGTACTGGATAAAGGAGGGTTTCCTCTTTCTTTAAAGGGTAAATTTGTCCAAATACGACTCATTTTGGCTAAATGGTGTCACTAAATGTGACCGGTTACAAAAGTTGGTGTCATGAATTTTGCGGAGTACAATAGTCGGCACCTTTCACAAACGCCGACTGTGACACTTCCATCGCATGATATCGAGAAAAACCACGAGGCGGAAGTGTCAGTGTGACATGTCACGAACGAAGCAGACATACTGAGAGCACCCATAATCAATGATCAACATGTCGTCAGAGCGCAAGAAATTCCTCAAAGAGATAGCCGCAAACACTGACCCATGTTAACCGGATCCGATCCCAAGAGGCTCTTGCCAGATACTTCTCGCCTGATTTTGCACCCCAAGCCCCGGTTGCGACTAAAGCGGGTGGCGTGTGACATGTTGGGACGAGGATCTTTGCCGCAAAGTGTCTGCTTCCGCCTTGAAAGCACCACTCTCCCACCCCTTTCCTCAGTGGCGGAATGTGTATCCGAGTCCACGTACGAGATAGCATTGTCAGAGGAAATACTCCGGGTCCAGCGCCGTTATTAACCGCCTCGAGGCCCCAAACGTCCGCGGTAGTAGCAGACAAAATATGCTTGCTTTTGATTTCGACCACCGTGGTGTCGTCAATCGCAATGTCAGCACTTCCTACCTCTTGATTAATGCGATGGTGCTCTCGCTTCGTGCAGTCTGCTTTATAATAGCCTTGTGTTGGAGGTAGTAGGGACATTCACCACCGTGTCCCGTTCATGGCGTTTTCGTTTGGTTAGGTCCCCTCCGTGGGGTTGACACCGCCACCTCCTTTGTTTTTTCGACGACTCATCTTTTGACGACGCGTGGTAAGCTGCTGGTCATCGGGCCGAATGGGTGAAGTTGCCTCGCCACTTGCAGCACTGCCTCCTCTGGCGAGCTAATGACGTCGGTGAATACCCAGTGCGCAGGTGTATATTGATCGTTACTCTTGCTCTGAGCCAGAGTAATACCTCCAAGATTAATGCACTCGAGTATCTTCAAACGAGTTGACTCGCTAGTAGTGGCGTGTGCAGCTTAAGTGACCCATCTGGATTGTTACGTTTGGCGGACCGGCACGTGTTGCTACCACGGAAAGACTAAGGACATAATTCTATGGTTTACGGTACAAATGCAAAGCTGCACCACTTTTAAACTAACAGCCGATTAGCCGTTTCATTATTTTATCAAGCATAAAAGGAGACTCCATGTAGTAGCTCTAGATTTGGGAAACGATCGGCTTTGCATTTTACATGACAATCAACTCGAGAATCAAAGAGCTTCGTGTTGCATCTATAAAGATCAGCTAAGTTACTGTCCTTCTGGGCCGATACGCGTAACTAGTTGCATGCATTTGTGCAGCATGCGGAGTCGCAGAAAAGGCTGCAAATCGTAGATGGCGTCGTCCCATTCGTTCTTCATCAGCAACAGCTCCAAAATGATGAGACACCACACACCGCAAGTGTTTCCGTCTTATCGCTCGCGCCAGCTGACCTTCTCGTACAATAGTGCAATGGTAATCCCGAGGTGTGGCTCCACGACCGCTGACAGATTGGACTCCAATAACGCGTAAATGGCTATACTCTGCAGCGGATCGAACATCTTTGGCGTCCCGTCATGTCGGTCGATGAAAATGTTTACCCAGTGACGACCATCAAAGTTGATAACTCCAACGACGACAGGTCTGCGGAAGCCGAATCCTCCATAAGCAACAGCAATCGTTTTCTTCATATCCAGTTTCGTAAAGTTCTGGTACGCCAGGTTATGGAGCTTAACTTACGATTGAGTGGACTGAGCGAGCAGCGTGGAAGGACGGGGACATTCGACCTTCATTTCAAGGGCTGCGTGGAGTATCTAAGGTAATGATGGGGCTACATTATTTTATACTAGAAGCAAATATTATATCCACAGGAAAAAAACTCCGGAAAAGCTACTAACAAGAGCTATGAAATAATATTTACTATAGGATGCAATCGTCGCCTCGGAACAGGCGTTACATATTGGCGTCTCTCTCATAGAAAGTAAGCGAGTGCAAGGTGTCTAGCTTCTCGGTACTCGCGGAAACCTATACTACTACTGTGCTGATATTCCTACTGTATCCAAAAAACAAACATTTCCAAGCGTCGCAATTGTCAAAAATTATACTCTGCGACGAGGATTTGCTTGAGCAAGTGCATTTGCTTATAGGGAACCGACCCAAAGTCCGGCCAATACGCTAGTAGTGCGTAATCTGACCGTTTCGTGTCGATGACAGCGATGGCTTCCTCGATTTAATCACACGTGGGCAGCGCTTCACCCGTGGCATCTCTTGCCCCACATTGAAGTGGCGAATTCGATGCGACCTGTGCACTTCTGTCATGGGCAGATCAAGCTCTCGGATAACTTTTCCAGCCGATGAAAAACTGTAGAAGCCTTCGAAGATAGCATCAGCGTTATCCAGCGCACCAGGACGGTGGTGCTTTCCATCGCGCAGTGCTCTAGCCAGCTTTCTCGTGGCCATCGCTTTTTCAACCCGTGTCTGGACTCGCTGCTTCTTACGCCCCAGACGCGTAACCTCCGGTGGGGATGCAAGCACGTGCGCGGTTTCCGCCGTAGTACAAACCGCGGGCAGTTCATCTTCAGACGCCGGGCTTTGGGGACGCTTTTTTGGTGAACCCTCCACTGAAGCCACGACCTTGTTGTGTGTGTGACTACCGTCAAGTTATCATCCGAAGCCACCTTGGGAGATCCGCCGTGATTATCAGCCTTGACAGCCCTTGTTACTTTAAATTCGGATGCCACGGTTTCGTCGTCTGCAGGGACCCTGTTCTCGATCGACCTCTTGTCCTTCCCCACAACCGGAATCGCTATGATTTCTAGGCCAGAAGAGTCTGACTGCTTTTGATTATCGTTTTCCGCGGTAAATTCAACCATGCTTCCTTTGTCGAAGAACTCGTCATTGAACAGCTATCTTAAACGTCGGCGTTGTCTGCATGGCATGACGTCCGATATTGTTTCAGCACAGCTTTAGAGGAGGTTTGAGCTCATCATAGCTTGACAGTCATGGGGATTGCGCTTCACTTCCTGTAGGATAGCTCCATCGCCTGTAGTCACCTCTCCTTGGCTTA
Source organism: Phytophthora tentaculata (assembly GCA_033557915.1). NCBI lineage: Eukaryota > Oomycota > Peronosporomycetes > Peronosporales > Peronosporaceae > Phytophthora > Phytophthora tentaculata. Next base: position 6,640,992 of record JAUCEA010000009.1, read on the forward strand.
TGTTGTTTGCTGGACAACGCAGGGACAAGCGTGGTGCGTAAGACGAGAGAGGGGGGACAACAGTTTCGTTTCCGTTGAACCGGCGGGCAACGAAGGCGTGTCGACACGGGAGTAGCATTGCCTGGCGGAAGGCAAAATCGCACGAGAAACGCTGATGGAACATACAAATATTTCTCGTTAAAACCACATATATCGATACCGGAAAACGTATATCAGATATCGAAATATGAACAACGCACTGTAGGTAACATGATGCTTACCGCGTGAACCCCGACTTGTGAGCTGTGCGTTTCCATCCCCTGTGTTTACTACATCGTAATCTTCATCCACACTAGCCGCAAATCGAATATTTGAAGCCACCAGCTCGTAAACATATGTACTGATCTGTACTGCGAGCGCAGCGAGCTATGGTTCCTCGTCGAGCATTTGCCTTGAGCCAACTCGATTTATCTCCGCCAAGTACACTTCTGCCCAGTCTTGAACGAAAATCAGAGCGGCGATGGTCTCGTCAACTCAAGTGTCCCGTTGACCACTTTCTAAGTGACCCTCACTTGGCTTTGAGTCTGTTCTTTGTCTTACAAGCGAGCTACCCCAGTGCAGCTTTCTTACGTACGAGGACAAACGCTTCCGTAGTAAATCTCCCGAAGTGTAGCATTAAATATTTTTTTCGCTCTCCTTTGTATAATGAAATACAAAATAGCCATAAACGCGGAGCTACAGAACGTCTCCGTTGCAAAATACAGTCCGATCAAGTCGCGCTGGGCATCCTTTTTTAAAATTGCTAAAGGTGGCCTTCCATTTCTGCTTATTCATCTCACAACGGTCCCAAATGCCGTTAAATCACCAGTATTAGCAATCCATTATATTACAATACTTGTAAGAATCAAGGTTTACACTTTCATCCGCTGGTCACCCCTGTTTCCTCGATCGAATATCGCTTGGCTTCCACCTTGATTAGTGGCATTATTGATCAGGTCCTCCTAGCTAACGGTAATATTATGGCGCAGAAGGTCGTCGCAGGAATACCCTTAGTAAGAATATAAAGTGGGTGCTGTATTGTCATCTGTATTTCTGGCTTCTATGAAAATAGCATTTTTATATATAATAGCACTTTCTTATATCTCAGAAAATTCTACGTATCGCATACACTGATTTAAGATAAACTTTCCAGCCAATCAAAACTGCGGAAAAGCGCAACACGACGGACAGACGGACGGACAGACAGACAATAATTTTATTATTTAAGACTAGCGCGCTGGGCTCCCGCTCCGCCGGCGCTAGGGCATGGTTGGTTGGTGTCGTACGGGCTGGCCGCCTCCGCTTCGCTGCGGCGGCTTAAAAAACATACTGAAATCAAAGGTGCATGTATTATATGTATTACGTGACCTACCAAGCCCGCGTCCCAAATATCTCTCTGTAGACTATATTCTTTGTGTGCACATTTCCCTCCTCGTCCATGGCCTCTGGGTCCACAGCAATCTTGATCGCCTTCCTTGAAGTCGCTCTCGACAACGCCACATATAGCTGTCCATGTGCGAACACTGGCGATTCCAAGTAGATACCCACGCGGTGAATCGATTGTCCTTGGGCCATGTTAATAGTCATGGCGAACGCTGGAACCACCGGAAACTGCTTACGCTTGAGCTTGAACGGGAACTCCTTGTCATCGTCCTCACTATAAAAGATGATCCGAGGAATGAGCACCTTCTTACCCTTGAACGGCCCGGGCATAATGCTGGCCTCGATGCTCCTCTCGCGTAGTGATACAACCCGAAGTCGAGTTCCGTTGCAAAGTCCTGCGTCGCTATTCAGGTTTCGAATCATGATTTTGGGTGTCCCAACCTTCCGAACAATCCTGTGCGGGGGAATACCAGAGAAGTTAAGTGAGTTCAAGAACTCCTGCTCAAACATATTTGGGTACGCGACCCCTTCGAGGCTGTCCACCGAGAGATATTCCCTCGTTTCACCCGACAGTCGTTCCGCAACCATGTCGTTGATACGCCGAACACTTGCATTTGTGGGAGCTAGTATGGCCCGCTCAACGAAGTATTCATCGGGCAAATTATCGTCATCAACGCCTGGGTACACGGTATCAATCAGTGCGTTGACGTTGCGGGTCCATCGGTCTTCTTCAACTTCGTCCAAGTCTCGCTGGTGCTGGTCATCCACAGGAGGAAGTAATGTGAAATTTGGGGGAGGCTCTATGTCCACGTCTTCTTCGTCAGATGCAATTTCTTGTCCCCGTTCTTTTGGAATAATACACATATCACTGGGAAGACATATGTCGTCGTCGCCGATCTCCGAATTGACAGGATAACGACCTTCTCCAATTTGAAGTAAGAATTCCGAGAACTTTGCCAAATCTGCTGCGCTGGCCGCATCTGGAGCGATGCGGGCACGCATGTTTTCGGTAAAACGCACTTGATGCAAATGTTCCCAAAGTGGAGATGACTTGAAGCAAGCTTCAATCGTCTCCGCACGCGTAGCATTTTTTAGTACAAGTAAAATCTGGCGGTGGTCGCCACTGAACACCATTACCTTTCCACCGAACGGTTCCAGCTCATTCTTCATGATATCACGAAACGACCTGTCCACCGCCTCGAAGCACGCTCGATTCATCATCGGCGCTTCGTCCCAGATGATCAAACTTGCGCTACGGATCAATTCAGCTTTCTGGCTCTGCCATGAAAGGCTGCACGTCGACGTCTCTGTAAGTTTGAGGGGAATCCGGAACGTCGAATGCGCGGTATGACCTCGGGTTAACAGGGTAGCTGCGATCCCGCTCGATGCAACAGCGATGGCAACCTTACGTTGCATCCGAACGTGAGCCAATATTTGCCCGAGCAGAAATGACTTTCCTGTTCCGCCCGGTACATCCAAGAAGAAAGCTTCTCCCCTCCAATCTGTTCACAGCCGCAATAACTTCGTCAAAAATCTCTCTGGTTGCTGTTCAACTGGCTCACCTGCTCCGCAACATGCTCCAGTTCGTTCTGGGGGTACGCGTCAATCTCTTGCTGAACAACATCCACTGACGCTGTACCCTGACCGTCCACGTCAGCGGATATATCGTCGTAATCGGTTAACTGAGGAAGACCGTACGTTTCGAGGAATTTTTGGTTCGAAGCCAAGTACTTCCGCCAAGCTCTTCAACGCCTTGTACTCCGCCATGCGAAGACGTACCGCCTCTTCGTGTACAATGTGAAGGTCCGCATCTCTTTCTTCAATGCTGCGTGCGTAATATTCTGCCATATCCATCTTAACTTGTCCCAGAGATCTTTGGCATTACCAGGCATCGAGTATACCAAAATGATCCTGAAGAGTTGGCGTAGCAGGTACGGCATCTTGACCTCGGCGGCTTCGCGTAAACAGTGTATCCGCTCGTCGTCATTTTCCAGATACCCACGAGCCAGAGCGGCTTGCTGATATGTAGGGTGCTCCGTTCCATCAACCATCCGAAGATCCGCAAACGACTTAGGCGAGCGTCGATTACACAGGAGAAGTCGCAAGTAGAACCGTTCCGGGTCTTACGGTGATACATGTACCATGCGTCAAAGTGAAGCGACGTACTTCTTGTGCGGCTCCCACGTCTTGTGCTCCGTCCACCTGTATTTCCACGGTACATCCTTGTACAGTAGATTGACCGTAGCTTCTGGGTTACGCGCACACAGCTTGAAAAACTCCGTCAGCATTGTTCTGTCCCCTCGATTGATCAAGTTGTGGAGTTGGGGGGATGTCGCTTGATCGCGGTAAGCAACCATGCTCATTCCTTCCAAGTGGATAGGTAGCGTCACCACAGAATGTGTTGATCCTTGAGTTGGATGCCGGAATAGTTGCATGCAAGCTTCTACTGGAGAAATATACCGCCCGAGAAGATACTGAAGAATTTCGTTCGCCCGAATCTCTTCGCCCTCAATCGTGATTGTCGTCATGTCCGAGTCCTTGTAGACGTACTTGTAGATGTACTTGATAGCCTTGTTCGTGGCGCAAACCTCGACGTTGATGTGACAGTTGTACTTCTGCGAAAGGAATGGGTTGTAGGGGACCACCCATTGATTAATGGTCGCGTTGTCCCATACTTTCCCTTTGTGACACAAAATTCCAACCGGACGTCGACCACCCTTGTACTTCGGGTATTTGTCGGGAACCATCGTTGTTTCGTCTGCCAGCGGCTTTGGAAACTTCTTGGAACACCGACCGTTCTTCATGCAGGGGTAGTTCGGATTTTGTTGACCACAGGGTCCGTGCAGCATATTAGAAATCACCGTTTCGTACAACTCGGGGTGCTTCTCTTTATCCGGGAGCTCCGCGGACACCACTTTTCGACGTTCTCCGCTGTAACGGGCTTGTCCTCCGGCCTCAGGGTGAGGAGTATGTGGGCGTGGGGGGAGGCCACGCTTCTTGTATGCCACTACATGGACTCGGGCGGCTTGAATACCCAACACCCCTTCATCAAGATCCTTGTTAAGAGCTTTCAATTTTTGCATGAACACGCGAGCCACAATGTCCGGTCGATCGGGCGCCTTTTCATCGGGGCGTAGATTTTCCTTGTTCTCAGGCCAGTTGGGGTTGCATGTCATCGTTATGAACAGGTTGGGGGCGCCTGTTTCTCGGACGATAGCCATAGCATCCAAGAACCTTTGGTACATGTAGCGGGGACCACCAGTAAACTTAGGAGGAATGATGATCTTGCGTCCCAGCTCCCCTGCCTCTGTTTCGGCAGACTCTTGCTCCATGTTGTTGTTGCCTCGCCGGGTCCTGCGCAACTCCGCTTCGTCGTCAGCAGCCATTCTGTGGATTTCGACGGACTCACTTCGCAACGCGTCCGTGAGTCCCTGGAGGGTCTCCAATCGATGCTGAAGCTGGTTTTTCTTAATGAAGCGCAGGCGTTGCTGTTCGCATTTGGCCCATTGATCAACGCAATATTGCTGCGTCAGACGACCACCGCGAAGAATGAGCGAATTACTGCCCGTCCGATCGTAAAGTAGGTATGCCTCATACTCCCGAAGCGACATCGTTAGCAGATCACCGTGGCGGTCAACGGGATTCCCAACGTACGGGATGTCGTACGTCCATCCATTCTCGCCGTGGGGGAAGAGTAGAGGGTACTGCAGCGGGTCGTACGTATCACTTGTCTCGAAAATGCGCTCCAAACCTCCTCCTGTCGTATGTAGGATAATATCCCTGTGCTCAGCCGCGTTTGTGTCGATTACAACGGCCTCCACTTCCGATGCAGTCGGAGCGTTGTGAGTACCTGGGTTTGCGTTCCGAGTGGCATGGAAACGAAGCCTAAAGTGATCCCCTTCTGGGAGGAAATTCCGCAAGGCTAACGATGGATCCTCGTCGTTAACGTCTTCGCCTTCCGTGCGACGTCGTTCGTGGTCGATTATGGAGCTGCATGCGCCTCCCAACCACGCTGTATCAAAAGATTGCGCGCATTGATGAACTGTTGTGTGTAGGGATTGTGCGCCACCATGACTCGGTCAATCGTCTCAACAATTGCACGATCGAGCCCTTGAGTCATGTTCATACAGCTTCTCACGCGGGCGTTCATGTCGGGGTCGTTAAAATACACTTGGGCATACATCGAGCGGCCGAACGGAGGGGGGAGTAACGATCCCATGCGGTGGCACACTGACCCCTATATGCGAAAGTTGTAGACGCCGCCTGTTGTCACGCTTTCGTCAACATTGAGTGGTCGAGACCGCGAAGCTCCCATGGAAGTAAAAGCGAATACGTTGTTGTAGGCGCGAATTGACCGCATGAAGGTCGGGTTCTCGAAAAGTGTTAGAAGAGCATCCGGGGCTTCCTGCGAGGAGCTAACGAACATCAGTCCGTTACGACAGCAGCATCCGGCAGTCTCATATGAAAATTTCCAACCGCTGCAATAGCGACAAATCCGCTCGCTGTCCCGGTTCTCGTCAGTGTAACGCGAGAAGTAATGGCGGCCGCCGGTCACTCGGGAAGGATCAAAGTCTTCGTGGTGTGCGAGGCCCTACTTGTACTGCCGAGAACGCCTGCGAGCTCTCTCCTCTTCTTTTTGTTGCTCCCGTTGTTCTTCCGTCACTGTATCCCTTCGAGCTTTATGCGCGGCTGCATCTCGGTCGCGCTCTGCATGACGCTGTTTATCCGTCATGACTCCCCCGCGCGCTCTCTGCGTAGCCTCGCCAAGCTGCCTTGTCAACCTCAGTTCTGCATCTGTTTCTGTACCTCTGCTGTTGGTTTCGTCATGGTAAGCATGCACCATCCCACCGCGTCGTGTCCTGACTCGCTCTGTATTCCTTTCACGCTCGCGATCAGCCTGTGATTCCGATCGGTTTGCTCTGCGCACCCGCTGACGTTCCGCATCCTTTGCCCGAGCTCGCTGTTTCTGGAAACTCGTCATAGCAGCCCTCCCGGTTTGAGTACTCTCCGCATTACGGGCACGTCTATCCACATCCCTGTCTTGCATTGAAGGTCTCAACACTGCAGTGAGGGGATTATCAATATCGACGACAGCTTGCTCGTGGCGCCTCTCCTCCTCGAATCGTCGCTGATGCTCCCCGGGGTCATCGTCTTCAGTCTTCTCCTCGCGTTCCACGGCTGGACCAGATACGCGCGGAGGTCCTGATTCTGCTGCTGCTGCGGCTTCAGCTAAGTCGAGCTGCTTCAACTCTTAGATAGCGTTGCGATAGCGCGCCTCTGCGTCACGAAGACTTTGTTTACGGAGTTTCCTTTCCTTCCTAAATTCCAGTTGCGTTGGCGAAGCGTTCTCCTGTTGAGCTCGTTGTACACGCTCATCTAATTCCTCGCGGGTAATTCTGTTCATCACATACAGTCAGCCGGTTCATCCGTCGTTATCCTTCTGAAATCTGCACAAACCTTTTTTTTCCTCGGGTTCCTTGCCATGCTGTCGTATCTTGAACAGGAGTGTAGATGGAACAAAAATATATTTGGCGGTTAGACTCAAAAGTCTAAGTGCACTGGGAGCCTATTCTATAACTCTTTCATAAATATAAGCACCAAAACATGGACACGGTAGCTGAAGCAACATGGTACACGGATAGAACCCCGAACTTTCCTTTTCAGTACTTATCCTGAAGCCTCTGTGAATACAACACGCCACTGGCATCCCCACCCCGGTCCCTCGGATTACAAACAACTTAGGGGTATCGTCACTCCAGCCAGCATGTTGGTCTAGTCAGTTTTTTTTGTGCCCTCCCCTTGACCGACGTCTTACAGCCCTCAGCTCACGTTCCGCGGGTCCAAATTACCTTGCACCGCTGGTGACCAAGCAGCTGTACGTGGTAATCCAGACGCCGTTTCGCGCTGTTGCCTCTTGGGTACGTCAAAACTGTTGCCTCAGCTCTGTTGAGTGGTTGTCCAGGTCTGTTCGATACCGTCCAACCCTTCAGTGAAAGTCAGTAGCACGCGCAAGGTGTCCGAAGACTACCCAGCCCCTTACGGGACTCACACAGTTCCGTAAAAATGCTCATAAACTGTCCATTCTGATGCTATTTAAATGTACAGGCGCGGGGGTCCTCACTCATGCTCTTAAAGTGTTTGTTTTGATCTCTTGCTCTTAAACTGTCCTCGCACTTGGTCCTTGGTATTGGGCTCTTTGCTCTTGTTAGACCGACTATGGCTACCGTCTGATATATGAACCCTTTCGTAAACATCTATTTTGATTATACCATACAAATCCAAGACGTTGAGTTCTCTAAAGGCGCCTGGTGCGCCCTAAATGGAATCACTGTACTCGTTTGGTACAATCTCTTGTGACAAATCATTCAAGATGATTTGAGGATGCATCCTGATGTAGAAATACATGTTGATTAAAGTATACTTGATGATTATGAATTGCATTGAATGCCATTTGTTATAATAGACGGAACAGAATCAGTTGAAATTGTGCAAAAGGGCGCACCAGGCGCCCTTAAAGGACCTGATCCGATCCCTTCTTTTGCAAGAATACTCTAAAGGCGCACTAGGCGCCCTTATGTCACGAAAGGGTTAATTCGACCCTGTCATCGTCCAGAAGTATTCGTAGCTCGAACACCACGTAGATATGAGATAAACCGCTCTTGGACCGCATCCTGGCTAACGTACCGACATCTTCGCAAAAATCTGACCAGCGAAAAGATCTAACCAGTGCTGGACTCTGTTTTGATAAAGAAATAGCATTCTTCACCATATAGTCTAATCGAGAAAACGGCTCTGTACGCAATTGCATGTTTACTTTTGCCTCGGTTATCTTTGTTATCTTGGGCAGATCTTTGCGAAGATGTCGGTATAACAGCACTCACAGTAGGTGCTTTTACGTCTTAGCAGTCAACACGGGCAGGCCTCTGTCGCGTTACTTATAGGAATTTAATCGGATTCACGTCTACATATAAGTATCAGATACAGGAGCGCTGGTATTATCCCAGCCCAATGAAGTATTAGCGATACTAATACATCGTGCTAATGCGGTTGATCCTGATTCTGATACGTGTATTTACTGTCCGGTATTTGAATATTCGCAAGTATTACTGTCTAATCCGAACCCCTGCATGTGGCTGCAACTTCGGTTTGGCCAAATGGCAGCACGCGCCACTCGCTTTTGGAGCGTGGACACTCGCGGTGGGTCTAGGACCCCTAGGCGCGTGCATGGTGGTAGACGCTACCAGTCACACCCACCCCAACCTAATTGCTATCGCTACCCACTGAGCCATGCCGGCTTTGGAGTCTCGGGAGCAAGCCTCAGACTGTATCCTGAGAGGTCTCTCTTGAGTATTTAGTAGAGCAAGGTGTCCCCACGCCGTACAAACATGCAGTTACAGCTAATACTCTCCTACTGCTATTCTATAGCCAGCGCACCTTGTCCTCGCCGCGCTGTCGCCAGGGAATCCAATTGTGTGTTTTGAATGAAAACTGAGTCGGAAAGTATTGCCCAATCGGGGCGCGAGTTAAAAGTGTGACGCTTTTGGCTATAATTGTAATTTTGGCATATTTACGTCGAGTCAGAAAGATAGGTGCAGTGGATAGGATGGGAAGAAAACGTATGAGAAGGGCGAAGTGTATCCATGCGAAAAGGAAGGCTGATGCAAGCCGAAAGGGAGGGCGACAGACACACAGACAAGTTACGAGTTCAGTAGCGGTGCGATTTTGCAAGTGAGGTACGTCTTCATTCAGGTACCCGCCCACTCTGCCTTGCAGGAATCCCAGTTCTTAATCAAGAGCGAGTACAGAGAGTGCTTCTCGGTCCCACCAAACATTGAAGAAGGCTTGACTTTTGCTCATTGTAATTGGCTTCGCTGCGCGCATGAACGCTGGCATCGCTTCTTTGAGAGTAGCTTTGTCTTCTCGTGTCTCCGTTGCTCGCTTTCCACTTGGCGATCCAGCCAATCCAGCACGGGTAAGACACAGATAATATCTGTGGGAAAGCAGCTTGTGTGACATTATACGGCTCATGTTTCTCAGCGTCCGCAGCCGTGTCCCCGTCTAACTGTTCTGAGGTTTGACGCGCCGCCTGTCGGGATTACTGGTACGTCAGGATGCTGGCGTCCGATATCTTCCGGGATCCAGCGGTACGATGCTTCGTCTCAGCAGCCATATCCGGTAGCTCCTCTTCGGCCCCAGGTGATTTTCTTTCTTAAAAGACACAGTACACTTGGCACTCGATCCCTTTTGGAGATTCTCCACATGATATTGGCTAGGGCTGACTATGCCACCTCGCGGCACCTTTCACCTCTTAATCCTTGATCTTTGTTTGGACGTGATGAGGCGACGCGGCGCCTCATCGCGTATTCAAACCATTTCGCATCGGTGGCGTTCTTGCGTCTTGATCAATCACGGGTGCCTTCATATTGGAAACGGACTAACGTTATCGGAAATTTGCAAGTTACATCGTGTCACCGGGTTCCCCATCATGTTTTCCTCATGACGATCTAGAGATCGGCGCTTCTTGAATTTAGTAAATACGCCTGAACGAATCCTACGGCCCGGGCAGACTGCTTAGTAGTTTATTTGCTTTTTCCATGTCGTCGGCAGGCTTTCTTTCAATCGCCCAGCAAACGTCTTGAGCTTGCTCAAGTGGATAAGCACGTTCTCACTTCAGCATCACAATTTGTTCACGAAGACTGCACGGACTACGCCATCTACGAGACTTGAACGTCTTCTCCAGATGCTGGAAAATCTCGAACACAAAATGTTCGATGCTCACCGCCACCATTATTTCGTCAGAGCGCGTAGGCATGGGAAGTGCTGTTGCGTCAAACTCACGACTCCAAATCTAGTCCTGTTTCGCAGGATCAGCGTCGGGACGGATGGCAGCTCCGAACGCGTCGCGATTTCCAACAGTCACTATGATCGAAGCAATGTTTTCACTTGGGCCTTTCACGGGCGCGGTATTAATACTTACCGTTGAAATTAATGCCCGAAGTTCACTTCATTGTGACAGTGCAGAATCACCGTCGGAGGGCTTGGGCACAATATCAAATCTTCTGCAGTAGGTCACGCGAAGTAGTGGAGACTGGATGAGGGCTGGCAACCACCCAGGAGTTGCATGTTCCACATTAAGCATAGCCAAAGTGAGGAGAGCAGTCTGGGGTAATCATGGGCTAGATTGACCAGAAGAAGCTCTCCTATCAACGTCATCTTAAGCTCTATCAGTCACTAACTTATTCCCTCGCACGCAACAACTCTGTTCAGGTTGCTTTTCTTGTCCAGGCAAAATTGTCAGTGACAAAACATGTACCGGTACCTATCACCAAAGTATAGGCGATACTTAGTTTTTGTACCACGCCACATGTACACGTTTCTCTTCCCCATAAACAAAAAAGGAAGAGCTTCGTGCGGAGTCTATGAGTTCGGAGCACGTGAATGGGCTGCTAGCCGCAGCCACGGCTACGGCAGCAATGGCGTCGCTCGCCCTGTTGCAGAAGAAGCGCGCGGCGGCCTACGATCCCAAGAATCGCAAGGGCGTTGGCCAGCGCCGGCCGAGCGCCAACAGCGCGGCCATGAATGGATCCTCCAACGGCCATACGCACCTGGCCATGGTTCAGAACGGTCGCGTGCTGGCCGACCCGGCCGAGGGCTACGAACTCTTCCCCATCGATTTCTCCATGCACGTGCAGATCCGCCAGAATGTCGTGCAAAAGTTCCTGCAGACGCATGCGGAGGCCAAAAGCAGCGCTGCCGCCATCCTTCTGCACGGCGGCGTCGAGGTAGACCGCTACGACACGGACATCCAGTACAATTTCCACCAGGAGAGTTTCTTCCAATACCTTTTCGGCGTCCGCGAGCCCGGATGCGCTGGCCTCGTGGACCTGACCACACGCAAGGCCGTGCTGCTCGTGCCGCGACTGAGCGATGAATGGGAGCTCTGGTGCGGCGACCGCAAGCCTCTGGCCTATTTCAAGGCTCACTACAAGGTTGACGAGGTCTTTTACATGGACGAGATGGCGGCCGTGTTGGCCGACAAGCTCAAGACCAAGAAACTCTACGTGTTGCACGGCAAGAACACAGACAGCGGCTTGGAGACGACCACCACGTCGACTTTTGAAGGTATCGACAAGTTCGAGGTGGACAAGGCAGCGCTGCACCCTGTTTTGGTGGAATGCCGCGTGGTCAAGACCGAGAAGGAGCTGGAGCTGCTTCGCTTCGTCAACAAACTGTCGTCTCGTGCTCATATCAACGTGATGAAGAACATCCGTCCGGGCAAAATGGAGTTCCACGCCGAGAGCGATTTCCTGCATTACGTGTACAGTAACGGAGGCGCTCGCTTCCATGCGTACACTTGCATCTGCGGCAGTGGCCACAACGCCTCTGCACTGCACTATGGCCATGCAGGAGCACCGAATGACAAGCTTCTTGAAGATGGTGACCTGTTCCTGAATGACATGGGTGGAGAACTACATGGCTACACGTCGGACATCACGTGCTCGTGGCCAGTGAATGGCGTGTTCACTAGTGATCAACGTATGGTCTACGAGGGCGTACTCAAGGCCCACGACGCCGTCATGGCGGCCATCAAGCCTGGCGTCAGCTACGTCGACATGCACTTGCTGTCGCATCGTGTGTTGACGCAGCACCTTCTTGAGTTCGGGCTCTTCCAGAATGGCACGGTGGACGAGCTGATGGATCACGAGGTCTCGGCCTACTTCTATCCTCACGGCCTGGGCCACATGATGGGCCTGGACACGCACGACGTTGGTGGCATCCCCATCGGCTACGAGCGCTCGACCAAGAAGATCTTGGCCAAACTGCGTTGTGTGCGGAACCTGGAGAAGAATATGGTGCTGACAGTGGAGCCGGGCTGCTACTTCATCGAGGCCCAGATCCAGGCCGTGCTGGCCAACCCTGTGACGGCCAAGTTTATCAACCAGGAGATGCTGTCTCGCTTCCGTGGCACGGGTGGAGTCCGAATCGAGTCGGACGTTGTAGTTACCGCTACGGGCGTCGAGTGCATGAGTAAGGTGCCACGGACAGTGGAGGAGATCGAAGCGACCATGCAGAAGGCGTAAGCTTGGTCTTTAACTGAAGGGATGAAGGCCGCTACGAGGCGTTAGGTTCATGTTTGTTGACTGGATGCCTTCATTTAAAAAAAAAAACAATAATCAACTCGGCAAATTTTTCGAAGGATGAGAGAACGAGTGTTACACGTGCCCCCATCTACAGCCCCATCATCTCCAGGAACGGCAGTGTTGTAGGGAAGCATGTCCTCTTGTCTAGCTTTCGTTTGTTGCCTGGCTCCAGCTCGCTTGATTCCTCCGAGTCGGGCGACTCGCCTTGGTTAATATTCGCAGCACTTCTTCCTCTCGTCGTCACGTTCTTGCTTGCAGCCTTCCACATCTTGTCAAACTGAGACTCGAACGCAGACACTTGACAAAACAAGCGTTAAGAAAAGGAAGCAATCATAAAGCACAGTAAACCTCTCACCTATTGGACCCGTGTGCACCATCGTGTAGTCCAGGCTGAATTTCTGTCTTTGTGAGCCTTGGACCAGGATCTGACTGTCGAAAACCGCGATATTCCACTCGATCTTCTCTGTGCTGTGGCACACCATAACGCCGGCCTCCAGAAGTGCTTTGACCCATGCAAGCCCCTCGTCACGAGCTTTCTTGAAGCCAAAAATGAGCTGGACGACAACACCTCGACCCACCGCGACGCCTAGCTCCCTGACCATGTCCTCATTGTGCAGAGTACCCACCCCAATCTTGATCGTCTGCGCTGCCTCCTTCACGTACTTCACCAGCTCGCTGACTCCACGAGTGTCACCGTTGAACCAGTAATCGACGACTGCGGTCTTTAATCTTCGCTTCACTTCCGTCCGGATGTGGCTAAAAATTGTGGTAGGAATGCCCACAGATTCTGCAGCTTTATCGACTTCTGGATCGGTGACGTGAGTTCCCGGCAGCACCTTTGCGATCTGGAGGACTGCGTTTGATACAGTCCACTCGGTCTTATCGCTTTCCTGCCACTCCCTACTTACGTTCGTCATTTCCTGGTATTTCACTTCTTTGGTCAAGTTTGGGGTGGCTACTGACTCTGTCAAGTCCACAAGGTTGGACGATTGGATTGGATTGAAGTAGGTCGGCGTGGGTTGTTTGGGTTTGGGCTCAACGACGGCGAGTGTGGCTCTACTGCGACCACCAAAACTCGGTGGGTCTTCACCTGATAGACTGATGTCAGTAATCGGCGAAGTTGGTTCTGAGCGGGGCGATACTCGTGAATAACTGTTACTACTCGACGATAATTGGGGCGATAGAGTATCAAGTGTTGCCATACCATCCACGTCACGCATCGGTGGGTCGGCAACTAACGGGCCGACACTGATAAGCGGGAAGGCTGCTTCCTCTGTTGAAGCTGGCGTGGCGCTTGTTGAAGCGAAAGTTTTTCGTCGCTTTGGTTTGGGGCTTCGCGCCACTGTGGTGGGGGAGGCAAGCACGGCGTCACTGCCGATACCGAGCACTAGTGACTCTGCAGCAGCTGGACTGCCAGTTGATGGAGTCTCCATCCTATTTACTTCTGCAGGAGCTGAGATTGGGTTGTTGATCATCATCGCAGAGAGTTTCCTCGCCTTGAGTAGCACGGTCGGGACTACTGTATTGAACACAGGCACGTCTCTAACCGGTGGGCCAAAAGTTTCCAATGGAAACTCGAATGTTGTAGGGCTGGAAGTTCTCGTCGTCTTGGTCTGGCGCTTAGACTTGGGCTTGCGCACGACGGTGGCCAGCGCAGCGAGGACGGCGTCGCTACCGACGCCGAGTATGGGCGCGTCTCCGTCAAGTTGCATTGCTGTTAGTCGGCAAAAACTAGAAATGAATCATCCAAACTGCAAATTATCTGGCGTCGCCCAAGGTTGAAGTCGAAGGTAGCCATGTGCTTTGATAAGTTGGTGTCGTGAACACTAACTCTAAACCTGTCTAAGTCGATACTAATTACGTCCGCGCCCGCATACCAAAATTCACACCAACGCCGTGTACGCGCGTGTCCTCGGGCTTGTGGCGGTGCGTGGAGAAGTCTATTGCGACCTTCGGAGCATCTCGAAGTACCTTTGCGTCTCGTCAGGACCCTCAAAATGGAGCGAGTGCGGTCTGCTCCGACGCTCACGACCAATTGCTTCGCACTCGTAAGTGGCCCACTAAGAGTGATGGTTCCCCTTAGACTATGGTCCCTTTAACTTTATGTTTCGTCGGACATAACGTCCTAATGTGCCTCTCATATTTTATCAGTGCGAACTAGTGTCTCTGCAATGGCACGTGTATAGCCTTGCACCGACCGAAGAGCCGAGTAAGAAGAAGTCAAGCTCCAAGAAGGCGGCCAAAGCTGGACCGAAGCAGGCCGAAGATGCGGTCCTAACGATCTTTCACCAGCGTTTACAGCAGCGCAACGCTGTATGCGTCTTAAATGAGGACAAACACAGAGAGGAGGACGCTGCGTGCTCCTCTTCTGAGCTGTGGGTGTTCATCGTCAACGGGATGCAGAGTGCAGTCCCTGCTGAGCCTCCTACAGGCGTCTGTGAGACCGCCACAGGCTCGTGGACACACAACGAAGAGGCTATTGATAAGACCATTCAACAGCAGTTTTTCGCTGCTGTGGGCTCAGTTTTGAGCAAGAAATTGGTCGCCCAAGAGGAGTTTGTACTGACTGACGACGGCTTCTACGAGCCCAATAACGCCATGTTCGTTTTCCGCTGTCCATCGCTGACAAAGCTCAACCACGTGGAAGTTTACCTTGAAGAGGAGTTCCCCGTACCAGCTTTTCAAATGCATTTCCAGTTGCTTACACCCAGTCATTTACTGACCGTGACTGTGGATGTGGTGAGGAAAAACGGCTCGTTGAGGTCGCTGGGGGGCGAGTTGGGGGACCCGAGGTGCTCGTGGGAGCGACTTGTGGGTCTACCGTCACAAAAAGATCATTCTGTGGTAGATGTATGGCATCTGAAGGACGGACTGGTGCCGCGTATAGTTGCCGAGACCAAGTATACAGACGTCTCGCCGTGGTTCCATGCAGTTTCGAAGCGTAGGCATAGGCGGAGAATGGACGACATCGACGGCAGTGGACATGAAGACGAGGTGAAAAAGGACGAGAACGAAGAAGATGCAGAGGAAGAAGACGACGACAATAACCAGGAGGCAGAGGTGGAAACGGACGAGCTATTGCGACGACCTGTGGCTACTGGAGCCGCCAATGCCAAACGAAAGCGCGACAGTGCTGACTCTACTGACAACGACGAGTCATTTGCACCAGTGTCCCCAGACCCTCACGTCAATACGCCCGATGCAACTGGTCCGATCATCCGCATGACGCTTCCCCATGACGATGAGCTACAGTTGCATGTAGACTCTGAAGTTAGGCGCTTTAAACGACGGCGACGAGGCTACAAGGTGAAAGCTGGCAAGGAAGCGGCGTTCTCCTTGACTTTTGGACCAGTCAAATCCAATGGAACTGGCCCAAACGTGAAGACGGAACCTCTGGCACTTAATAATAACGGGACGAAGGGAACGACGTTGAATCCTGCGCAACTTTTCTCCATGGCGAAGGCTTCTCTGTCGAAATCCGAGCCTACAATCACCCGACCGAAGCATGACACGAAGCCTCTGAGTGTGGCCGTATCTCTTGTGGAGTCTCTCTCTCATAACGAGCAGCAAGAAGCGTTAGATGGTCGACCAGTGAAGACTCATCCTCTGTTGCAGACTCTCCAAGACTACGTTGACGATGAAGCCAAGGCGATTGAGCAACGTTTAACCGCAAGTGTATCGGCTAAAGTCAAGTTCTTGCCGAACGCAGCGGCGTTCATCCCACCGCCACTTCGAGCGACTGTCGGGCGGCTTTCAATAAACCGAGCAACAGCTGAACAGCTGCGTCTACGACTGTACTCGGGCCGCTTCAAGTACTGGAGATCCGAGTACACACAGCTGCAGTATCCAAAGAAACGTCAGCAGAAGAAAGAACAGCAGCGGCGCTTGTTGCTCGACTTTGACGAAGCTGCGTTTGAAGAGCAGGTTCATCAAGAATCCTTGAAAATCTGGAGCGATTCCGATTGGTTCAAGCTACGCGACGCTGAAATTTCTCTGGGGATTCAGATGTCAGCGTCCGACGCGTTGGTGACGTGGAGACAAGAGCCAAACGGGATTAAAGCGTGGTCTGCACGCCCAAGTTTCCAGGTCTGTGCAGCTTGTACAGCGGAGAAGAACGAGGTGGCGGACCGTGTGCAGCCGTATTTACAGAGTCTGGTGTTGCTCCTGAAAAAGGGCGACAAGAACGAAAGTGAACCGCGTGATCGACGATGGATGAGCTTTGAGGACTACACTCAAGCCCCGACGAAGGCCAACGACGCGAGGAGAATAGAGCGCGTCCTAGTGGAAGAACCCAAAGTTTGTGTGTCCACACTGGAGTCCAGCTATCACGTCGAACCCGCTATCATTTCGGAATATTTATTGCGCGATCTGCATCCAGTGGCGGCGCCTAAACCAGTGGACTACGTGATCGTCTGTCCGCTGTCTCCATCGCAGTGGCTCGCGTCTCTGGCGCTCTCGTACTTCACGTGCTTCCGCAGTATGTATGGGCAATGTCACATGGGCGATTTGGCCCCAATCGATCTGAGTCAAGTGGAAGGAAACCAGAACACGAACGTGGACGCTGGCAATGGACTGATACTTGTGGACTGCGCCGAGAGTATGAAGGATCCATTCGCGAACTTCCGTGCCGCTGGAAAGGTGTTAAACCCTGTGTTGTCGTCTGGTGCGATCAAAAAGACACAGGCGTTCTCAAGATCAGCTGTGGGTAATGTGGTGTATTTAGTTGCGCCGTTCCGTCGAAGCGATGTGAAGCACAAAATGTGGACGTTGGGTGCGTTTTCAAGCGGGTTATATGGGACAGAAGACATGGCGCAAGTCAGCGGATGGAAAGACAGCGTGACGATAGAGATGGTGTACTTGGACGACTTGTACGAAGTGGAGGTGAACCCAAGTCCGTTCATGTTGATGCCGAGCTGCTTCGGTCTGTACGACCGCGTGTGTGAGAATCTGAACCTTAAACCGATCGATGGAGGCTCCGGTGGTGCTGCGCGATCTCGTTTCCTGTGCGAAAGGTTGTATCACTTGGCAGATTGGAGAGCAGAGACATTTACTGCGAGTCAGGAAGGTGAAAAGGAGTTGCCATCCGTCTACGGAGGATATTTGCTCTCGGAAGATCACAAGTGGATCGCGTGTAGTTGTACTGATGCCGTAGGATCAGTACTCGAGACGTACATGATTTCAGTCAAGGAAGAAGGTGGCAACGGACTGGAAAATGCGCTGCTGGAGATGATGCGGAAGATGTTGCAGTTTTTCTCGCTGTTCGGTGACAAGAGTGTGTTCGTCATCACACGGTTAGCCATGCCTGGTGCGTCTTGTTTGGACGACAGGGAGCAGTCAGCATGGGAGTATTTGCGGTCCAATCGGTTGGAGGAATTGGTACCTGTAGCTTACAGACCGCTGCTGTCGTGCGTGTTGCTTGTTCAGCTCACAACTGCGTCGAACGACGAGGTGCAGCTACGCGAAGATCCGTCCTCGACGGCGCTGTATGTATCCGATAATCTCGGATTCGCTGTCGTGTCTCCTCGGGAGAATACAGCGGCTCGTGATAGCAGCCGAGCTGTGTACTTTACAGGCAGCGACGCATGGAAGACGACCGCTTTACTGCCCGGCCAACACACGTTGACTCAGATGCGGGAGGCCAGAGTACTCAAGGTGACACTTGTGCATATATTATTGGAGGAGGATACGGCCTCCAAAGACGGCGAAGTGACCGAGTCAGCGTCGCCCAGTATGATGACTGCCATCTTGAGAGATTTCCACGCCCAGTCGTACTTGACGACGCACCCGATCACGATGGAGAGACAGTCGCCACTGCCTCACCACCTCGCAGCGATCTCGAAAATGAGCCGCGAGTTGCAGGTGTTGAAAAGCCAATTGACAACAGACCCCTTACAGATGCGGTAACTAAATGGAGTGAGCACTTTTTCAGCCAGCATAGATTCTCAATGCGGCTCAAGTGCGCTAATGTATCGCTGCCGTAATACAGCAACTAGATTGTGTGAGTGCACTGACTTGTTTCATTTTTGTATCCTTATGAAGATGGAGACGACAGCATATTTTTAGTGAGTGCCTGAAAATACCCTCATCCCCTTAAATTTAAAGTGCACAAACAAGTCGAGTACTTGCCGTCCGGTGACGCAATTGAAGGAATAATTGCAATCTTCATGCCAGCAAGAGGAAGTAAAGCTGCCAAACCAGTAGGACGAAAGGTAAATTCTGTTGTGAAGCGTATTGTGGTAATTTTCAGCTTGCTGATGGGGGTAACAAGCCTGGCAGTCCTGAGGATAGCACGGCTAAGTTCCGCAACAAAATTTTGGGGCTAAGCGTCGTCGCAGAGCAGAATTCAATTGTTCCACCCTTTGACGAGCACGGAAATGCTGTCGAACAGAAAGATATCGTGACTCAGATGAACGAGGAGCTGACCAGAAGACAGGTTCATCGACAGTGAAGTCCATGGTTTGGATATCATTTTCTTACCTGAACTTGGCTTATGCAGGAGAGCTACGTGCGACGAGAACGGCAGTACAAGGTTCGGATTAATGAGCTGGAGGCATTGCTCTCCGATTCTCGAGCAAAGGAAAGCAAAGAGAACACGTTAGATGCATCAATGGATCGCGTACGCGCGATGCACCGAAACATTCTCGATAGTGTGGATCAAGTGCAGGACCGAACCAGTAAAATTTTGCAAGGCAAGTAGGTGAATGCACGGCATTGTGAATATTTGACGCGGAGCTGATTTTTTTTTTGCCTTAATCAAATTATTTGATTTGATTCAAATACTTAGAACAAGAAAAAGATCTTTTGAGAGCTTTTCGAGCACGACTTTACAGCGTCCAGGAGGAGCTTGAATCCGAGAAAAACAAGACCGACGATGGTGCTTCTGCTTGGATAGAGAAGAGCAAGCAGCTGGAGACCGAAGTCGAGTGGACGAAGGAACTGGCGGATCGACTCGATCGGTTAAACCAAAGCTTGACTCGAGAAAACCAGCGGTTAAAGACGCAGTTCTCTACGCAAGAGAACGATCGCGAGTTCCTCGTCAAGCAACTCGTGACAGTCAAGAAGGATAATGTATCACTGCGAACAGACCTTGAGGTTCTACGTCAACAAATCGATCAACTACGGGAATCTGGGCAGCCGCAACAGCAGCAACACAATCACTCACAATCGCAGGCATTATTTTCCACAGCCTCCACGAGTTCATTGCCGAAAGTTCATTACCGAGACTCAGCTACAACTCTAGCTTTGGCACAGCGCCCCAATACAGCGGGAGTCACGACACTGGCAATGGCATCGGACAGTGACAACCGATACAAGGAGATTATCAAACGTTTGAAGCGGTTGTTGGAGGTGGAAAGAAGAAACCTGCAACAGGTTCGAACAGCGTACAAACTCGAGTTGCAAAACCACACCGAGCTCGAAATGATCCTCAAGGAGTGCGTGCAAGACATTCGCGGCGAGATTGCGCACGTTTCGCAGCTTCCGCTCGTGATGCCGTCACACAGCAGTGGCAGTTTGTTAGGCAGTCCGCAGCACGCACGACAATCTGAGAGCCGCTTGAGCGCTTCCGAGCGACAACGACTGGTTGAGAAGCTGCTGGAGAAAGAGCAACTGCTGAACTTGCTGACAACCAAGGCCTTCTCTGTTCGCAACGGCAAGCGTCGAGGAGACCCGCTGATGACAGGGGAAGCCGTTTCACCAGACGAAGTTGCCAGGTTGCTGTCGGACGTATCGAATTTCAGCGATGGTAGGGAGAGGCAATAAGTAACGAAAGCGTAGCGACTGGAGCCGAACACGAAAAATATCGCTAGTGCACGCTGCACAACGGACGAGGTGTCCTTTTGCCGCAAAAGTTTTGCATGGCACAAGTTGAAATATAGCCGGAATATTCGATCACCGGAGGAACGCTCTGCGTCAATTTTTTTTTTTTGCCACGTGTGACTATTACCACGAAGACTCGGGCGAAGACAGAGGCAAAGACATCTTGGACTGGATTAGGCGGAGTTGTAGGTGAAGCATTCCTAGCAAACATGGCTGGTGGAGGCAAATCCAAGCCAATTTATCGTTAGCGGATACTATTTGCGTCGTTTCAAGATCGCAATCTTAAATCACCGTCTGCTTTGAAGTTGGCGGGTGAAACGGTGCGCAACGCTCTTCATGCTCGCCGCGCGCTAAACTTTAGAGTTGATGTCACCTACAAGCCTCTCTGTTGCCTCGCCGCATTTGTTCTTGCAAGCGCTTTTTTTCCGTTGGTGTGCAGCCAGATTTCCGTGACAACTTATCAAGTGAACGTTGCCACAGGTTCACCTGGCAACGGTGAGTTCAGCATTCGCTGTTTCGTGCCCGCTGTTGTAGGCTCCGCCTGTTTTCCAGAAATTGCGGTATACAATCTTCCATATTGAAACGTGGAAATTGCGTGTTTGGTTTGCGATCTTTCTTCCGTCGCTAGCGTTGCTTCTCATTCCCAATCGAGCTCTCTCGTGCACAAGCAAAAACAACACCATCGCGAAGTGCCAAATCTAGTTTGCCAATGTTGCAGCATTCGGAATCTCTGGCACCACTCAATTTGCAACTCGTGTCCAGCCTCGAGGACGTGTACATGCATATCCCAGTCATGAGCGATGGCCACGCCGCGAGAGCCCACGCGGCCAGGAAAAGCGCCTTCTTGTCCATGTCTCCTACCTGCAACTTCGAAGCCTTCAGCCTGCACTTCCACCTGCCGCTCAAGATAGCGGCCGAAAAGTTTGGCGTTCGGGCCACGGCCTTCAAGAAACGCTGCCGGGCCATCGGCATTCGGCACTGGCCGTACCGTAAGGTGCGTAGTCTCAAGCGGTCGCTTCAGGAGCTCAACCGCTGCAGGGAACAGGCCCCACTCAGTGACAAGCAACAGGCCCAGTATGCCACATTCAAGCGTCAATTGGACAAACTCATGGCCCCAGAGACCTACGGACTAGACCCGTCCGGCCGTTTTGGGCCACAACACCAACAGTTCTTGGTGTGCGATGACGACGATGAAGATGCCGAGTCCGAGAACGACAACGATTCACTCGCCTCAGACAGCCCGCGATTCGGCACTGAACTGAGCTTCTATGGCTGCACAGTCAGCCCAACCGACGGAGACTCCAAGACCCTGGGCGACGTCATCCCGGCCGGATCTACCCACCTTCGTATCCGCAGGAGCCAGGTGATGCACTTGCCACCGGCCCATTTGTCGTTCTTTGACGGAGGCGTCAAGATCGAGCAAGAGTTTAACGAGGCCTATTATGCCCCACAACAGTTCTATGGCCACTTCGACGGGTTTGCAAAATCCGTTCCAGATAAAGCTGCTGATCTCATTATGGAGACATCCCCTACCAGCCATAAGAAAGCATTCGTCGAAGACTACCCTCCCAGCGCCTTTGACAGTGCGGATCTCGATTTCCTACCGTTAGAAACCAAGTACACCGACGTACGGTCTTTGAACGACGCTGACGAGGAGTTTACGGCCCACGCGAGCCAAGTGGACTACAGTAGCGAGAGGTTCTTCGACGACGTATTCTTGCAGATCTCACCGGACTACGGCTGCTTGGTGTAACTTGGTTCTACTTGTATCCGCTTTGGATCGAGCTTTTTTGGAGCGCCAGTGAGCTATCCTGTAACGCTGTTATTGATCCAGCACACCCTGCTTGATCGCTTTTCGACCGCGACGAACATGGATCCTGCTGTCATTTGCCGCGGATAGTATTTTAGGATGGATATAACCAGAAGAGTTTAGTATTTGTCCAATATGTGGTGACAATGGTCAGCCCAAAAATTTACGTGTAATTTTACGAGATACTTTGTTGCATGTTTGCTTGAAAAAAGTAAAAAAAGAAGAAGAAATTGTCCTTGTTTTTTCATCCTTTCGCTGACAGCGGTGCATGTAGTTCATCCACTTCCGGAAGAAGAGTTGCTCGAGTCAGGCAAGATACCCAAGTAGTCCTTCTTGTTGCGCGGGTACCATTTGTAGTACGAAACCAGTACAATGGCGACGGCCAGCCCCAATATCACCAGAATGAGCAAAATCCGACTGGTCAGAGCCTTGCACGCCATGGATCGAATGTGGCCTTTTGCTTCGTCAGTGTCTTCTTGCGTTTGTGCGACCTATTTCCACAAGCAACCGAGCCATGGCATCAGTTGCAGCACACCACCATCGGGCCATAAGTATAGTGAAACGTACATTGAGCTCGGTGTGCTCAAGTTGATTGCGCTGCTGCAGCAAGTTGTTGGCAACATTTTCGGCTGCAATTCATGAATAATGTCAGTGTACCCACAACTAACGAAAAAAACTCACAGCAGCATAAAAACTCGTACCGATTGCTTCCGTATGGGCGAGGGTGCGCTGCGCTTCATCCAAATGACGTGCATTTCTAGTAGTTAAGAAAACAACTGTTAGTCACAGTACCCCCATCGTTGAAACATTTCAAGGACACTAACCTGTCGACGCGTTCAGCGCAGCGTTCCATTTGCTCAAGCTGCACGAATACACGTTCAAGCAATTGATGAGATTTCAGCCAAGATGCTGCAAAAAATTACTCGAGCCTTACCGTGCTGGCATCTTTCCAGGAATCGGGTGATGTTCCGGCACGAGCGTCGCCCACCAGGATTCCCTTCTCCAGCGACGTCTTCAGACCAGTCCATTTGGTTCGGCAGTTGCGCACTTGCTCCATCATCTTCCTCTTCGCTGCTGGCGTCGAACCATTCTTCGCTTCAGTCTCCAAAATGCGAATCTGCCAACACAATCAATCACAAAATATGTCAATTGCTCATCACTGTCGGTTTGAATGGAAACAGCGGTTCATACATATCGTTCGACTTCGTCAACGCAGGTTTTCGCAGTCACTACGAGCTCCTCGCGCTTGGCTACAAAGAGAAGAAGATAAGATGTTGCGTCCCACATCAAGCATGAAATCATCAGCGCACCTGACTCTGAAGCGCGCGCATACCCGTCGATAGCCTTGAGTGCCTCTTCCCGGGCATGCTCATAGTCCTCAAGATATCCGTCGAACATGATGGCGAATTACCTGTGTTCTCTGCTTGATCGGCAATGAGCATGATGGGTTTGACCGACCAACAGTCGACAAAGTTATTATGGGACGAGTTCCACATACACCACACCGTCCCGCATTGGAAAAGCTACACTGAGAATAGAAATTCTTGGGACCAGTTGTCCGCGCAAATTTCAAATGTTTATCATATTGGTCTTAGCCTTCTCAAAGCAACAAGGAATGACATGCATTCTTTCACTTCGCTAGGTTAACACCAAACGACTTCAACGTGTAAAACGCCTAGTACTCCTCGCCGAACTCCTCGTCCTCGGCCTCACCCTCGGCCGTCTCAGCCGACACCTCTTCGTAGTCCTTCTCCAAAGCGGCAAGGTCCTCACGAGCCTCCGAGAACTCACCTTCCTCCATACCTTCGCCCACGAACCAGTGCACGAACGCACGCTTGGCGTACATCAGGTCGAACTTGTGGTCGATGCGAGAGAACACCTCAGCAATGGCGCTGGTGTTCGAGATCATAGCCACAGCACGCTGCACACGGGCCAAATCGCCACCGGGCACAACCGTAGGAGGTTGGTAGTTGATACCGCACTTGAATCCCGTAGGGCACCAGTCCACGAACTGAATGGTGCGCTTGGTCTTGATGGTGGCCACAGCAGCGTTCACGTCCTTAGGGACGACGTCACCACGGTACATGAGGCACGTGGCCATGTACTTGCCGTGACGAGGGTCACACTTGGCCATCATGGAGGTGGGCTCGAAGGCGCTGTTGGTGATCTCAGCCACCGACAGCTGCTCGTGGTACGCCTTCTCGGCCGAGATAACCGGCGCGTACGAGCTCAGCATGAAGTGGATACGCGGGTACGGCACTAGGTTCGTCTGGAATTCGGTGATATCCACGTTTAACGAGCCGTCGAAACGGAGCGACGTGGTGAGCGACGAAATCACCTGAGCAATGAGACGATTCAGGTTCGTGTAGGTCGGGCGCTCAATGTCAAGAGAGCGACGGCAAATGTCGTAGATGGCTTCATTGTCCAGCATAATTGCAACATCGGTGTGCTCAAGAAGCGCGTGCGTGGACAGCACGGAGTTGTAGGGCTCCACGACAGCCGACGACACGAGGGGCGACGGGTAGATGGTGAAGCCGAGCTTGGACTTGCGGCCGTAGTCGACCGAAAGGCGCTCGAGCAGGAGCGAACCAAGACCGGAGCCGGTACCGCCACCGACGGCGTTGAAGACCATGAAGCCCTGCAGACCAGTACAGGCGTCGGCCAGCTTACGGACGCGGTCCAGCACGAGGTCGACGACCTCCTTGCCGATCGTGTAGTGGCCACGGGCGTAGTTGTTGGCCGCGTCTTCCTTGCCCGAGATGATCTGCTCCGGGTGGTACAGCTGGCGGTAAGTGCCTGTGCGGACTTCGTCACACACGGTGGGCTCCAGGTCGACGAACACGGCGCGCGGCACGTGCTTGCCCGAGCCTGTCTCGGAGAAGAAGGTGGAGAACGAGTCGTCTCCCATGGCGCTGGAGTCGCTGGGGATCTGACCATCGGGCTGGATGCCGTGCTCGAGGCAGTAGAGCTCCCAGCAAGAGTTGCCAACCTGGATACCGCCCTGGCCGAGGTGAATGGAAAGGATCTCACGCATGTTGCTTGTGATTTAAGCTTGAGCTTTGTGGTTCCGGGTCAACTGGAAACGTTTTGAGGGCGCTTGCAGTCGAGTTGGAGAATGAGGGGAGAAAGGCAAGAGGCGGGAAAGGGAGTGGTGGCGCGCGGGTTTAAATGTTTGAAATTGATATTTGACGAATCGGAACGCATTGCTACATGGTTTTGGCCAATGGAGCCATCCTTCTTCTTCTCGCAGACCCTATCGCTTTTGGCAACTGCACTTTCAGAACAATAGGAGTGTAGCGACGTGAATGAGTATCATTCTCTACTATTGTCATGCTCGCTTGGTACTTATGAAGTATTCATATGGTGAACTACTGGCACTGTTGAAACTATAAACTAAATAAATAACACGCCGGTAGTCTTGGCAAAATGAGAAGCGTCTGCGTTGAATATCTTGAAACTCTTACATATTTGCTTCGCAAAACGCTGATCACCTCCAGCCTTGGCCAAGTTTTACAACGCAGCCACTATAAATCGTACGATATGCATCACTAAGTTGCAACGCTGACAACCAACCATTTTGAGATGCTAGCCGATTCTGAATCAGATGCGGTTGCTGTAAGGAAAACTTATCGTCTGTCAGCTTCAATGGCGCTAAGTTTGCACTCCTCAGCACATCGACAAACTTGGCCAGCGGTGCACAGATCATCGCTACAGAGCAAGGTTTCCAAACCCAACTCCGATTGCGGCAAGATGGCAAGTTTCCTCGCCCAGATGCTGACGTCCATGCGAATGAATGTGGTTCAGTTGAACCTTTCTTCTTCGATATCACTCTAGCACATATTGATTTGTCAAACTGTCCAGGCTTAAACTAACCTGTAATATAAAATAATTCATTGACATTTGAATTCTTCACCGTTACACGTCCATCGTCCTGATACCCTTTGCGCTCACCTCGTTTCCAACCGCAGGTCTCCGATGTCATTGTCTAATTATTCAACTTGACTGCAAGCGCCTTCACAACGTTTCTAGTCAACCACCTGATAGCACCAAAATCAAAACACCCAAAGTTTTTCAGACAACTTCAACATGCGTGAAATTCTCTCCATCCACCTCGGCCAGGGCGGTATCCAGGTCGGCAACTCTTGCTGGGAGCTCTACTGCCTCGAGCACGGCATCCAGCCCGATGGTCAGATTCCCAGCGACTCCAGCGCCATGGGAGACGACTCGTTCTCCACCTTCTTCTCCGAGACTGGGTCGGGTAAGCACGTGCCGCGCGCCGTATTCGTCGACCTGGAGCCCACCGTGTGCGACGAAGTCCGCACGGGCACTTACCGTCAGCTGTACCACCCGGAGCAGATCATCTCGGGCAAGGAAGACGCGGCCAACAACTACGCCCGTGGCCACTACACGATTGGCAAGGAAGTCGTCGACCACGTGCTCGATCGCATTCGGAAGCTTGCGGATTCTTGCACAGGTCTGCAAGGTTTCATGGTGTTCAACGCTGTGGGTGGCGGTACCGGTTCAGGATTCGGATCTTTGCTTCTAGAGCGTCTTTCGGTAGACTACGGCCGCAAATCCAAGCTTGGGTTTACGATCTACCCGTCACCGTTGCTGTCCGCAGCTATTGTTGAGCCGTACAACTCGGTGCTTTCTACTCACGCACTTCTAGAGCACACCGATGTTGCAATTATGCTGGACAATGAAGCCATCTACGACATTTGCCGTCGCTCTCTTGACATTGAGCGCCCGACCTACACGAACCTGAATCGTCTCATTGCTCAGGTGATTTCGTCGCTCACCACGTCGCTCCGTTTCGACGGCTCGTTAAACGTGGATATCACCGAATTCCAGACGAACCTAGTGCCGTACCCGCGTATCCACTTCATGCTGAGCTCGTACGCGCCGGTTATCTCGGCCGAGAAGGCGTACCACGAGCAGCTGTCGGTGGCTGAGATCACCAACAGCGCCTTCGAGCCCACCTCCATGATGGCCAAGTGTGACCCTCGTCACGGCAAGTACATGGCCACGTGCCTCATGTACCGTGGTGACGTCGTCCCTAAGGACGTGAACGCTGCTGTGGCCACCATCAAGACCAAGCGCACCATTCAGTTCGTGGACTGGTGCCCTACGGGATTCAAGTGCGGTATCAACTACCAACCTCCTACGGTTGTGCCCGGTGGCGATTTGGCCCGTGTGCAGCGTGCTGTGGCTATGATCTCGAACACCAGCGCCATTGCTGAGGTGTTCTCTCGCATCGACCACAAGTTCGACCTGATGTACGCCAAGCGTGCGTTCGTGCACTGGTTCGTGGGCGAAGGTATGGAGGAAGGTGAGTTCTCGGAGGCTCGTGAGGACCTTGCCGCTTTGGAGAAGGACTACGAAGAGGTGTCGGCTGAGACGGCCGAGGGTGAGATGAAAGACGGGGATTTCGACGACGAGTACTAATTCGCTGCTTCTCCATGCGCGATGTAGATAGAATTGCATTCGTTTGTTAACAGCATTTTTCATCTTGCAACATCGACGTCACTTCAACTACCTAGCTTCTTGTTGGCTAACCTCTTTTTTCGAAAATAATCAATTTGATTGGCTGAAAATTTGATATTCAAACGCTATAGAAGTGCAACAGCTGAGTGGCGGGACGACCGGCATTGGCACGATGACGACGGAAGCAGATCACCCACGCCGCGATACTGGCGGTGCAATTGCCAGTCGATTGGTGAAGAAGGTCAAGGTTTCTTCGGATGCGGACGACAACTTTAAATCTGTTTGCAGCCCGCGCGTGCGACTGGAACACCCACTGGGTGTGAAGCCGATTGGCAACTTCTTTGAGGATGCTGTCAATGGAATCAAGGAGTGCCGTGCATCAGGTCTGGGCCGTTTGGCAATGATGCAGGACAGCCAGCTGCTGTCGCTATTAAACTATTGTTCGGCTGCGGACTTGGCAAACTTGGCAGCCTGCAGTCGTGCAGCGTACGTGTACGGCTCACACGACGAATTGTGGAGAGTACTTGTGCTCGAAGAGATGGAAGGACACTTCGAACCTAAGCCGATGTGGAAAGCCACGTACCTGAATACCAAATACGGCGACAAGGTGCAGTTGAAAGTTCCTATTCGCGTGCAAGGAGTGTATTCCGACCTGTTGTTCCAATCATTTTACTGCTCTGCTGCTCCGATTGAAGAGGCGTGGCTAGCGGTGGAGAACATCGAGCGTCGTAGTGCCAAGGACATGACAGTGGAGGATTTTAAGAGGGACTTTGAAGGTCCTAACGTGCCTGTTATTATCACCGATGCTATCGATGACTGGGCGGCGGTGGACAAGTGGACGGATGAATATCTGGGAGAAGTATGCAAGGACAAGACGTTCTATGCTGGTGGCTTCCAGTTCTCAATGGATAAATACTTCAAATATTGCCGGACGCTATTGGACGACCAACCGCTCTTTGTATTCGACAAGGAGTTCGCGGCGAAGGTGCCTCAGTTGGCGAAAGACTACTCTGTGCCCAAGTACTTCAGAGAAGACTACTTTGCTCTTCTAGGCGAGGAGAAGCGACCAGACTACCGTTGGCTAATTATCGGGCCTAAAAAGTCTGGCTCCAGTTTCCACATCGATCCGAACGGTACGAACGCGTGGAACGGCGTTATCCGTGGATCCAAGAAGTGGATCATGTTTCCTCCAGGCCAAGTTCCGCCTGGAATTCACCCCAGTGAGGATGGCAGCGAAGTGTCTTCGCCCGTGTCACTCATGGAGTGGTTCGTGACGTTCTACAAAGAAGTACAGAAACTTCCCGCCCACCTCAAACCGCTGGAAGGAATCTGTCGGGAGGGCGAGACCATGTTCGTGCCCCACGGATGGTGGCACACCGTGCTTAACATCGACGAGAGCGTTGCGATGACGCAGAACTTTGTGAGTTCCAGCAACCTGAAGAGTGTGCTGCAGTTCCTAACAGATAAGCCGGAACAAGTCTCCGGTTGCCCATTGGAACAGCGTCCCAAACTGGGTGAAATGTTCCGGGAGGTGTTGGCCAAGAACGCCCCTGAACTCTACGCTGAGGTGGACAAGGAGCTTAAGGAAGAGTACGAGCGCAAGAACAGGAAATCCAAGTGGGAGCTGCTTATTCACGGGGACAGCAACAATTATTCTTCTCCTACAGATCCTACAGCGACAACGGCAAGCAGTGCGAGCACGTTCGGCTTTGGCTTTAACTTTGATTAGGTGCATAAATGTTACAGTGTCATACATGCATATATCTGATGACCTGTAACTTTCAGGCGATTGGACAAAATTTGCATTAATTTATAAGAACGGCATTGGCAGACGAGTGCCATACTCAACTCTACTGTGCAGCGACGTCTAACCTCGCAAGTGCATCGACCAGCGAGAACGAAGCCTCTAGACACAATCCACAAACGTCCAGCCTCCATGGCGTCTGCTGACTGCCTGGACGCTTGGGATGACTGCTTCAACTTCTTTAAAGGCAAGAGCCCGTACCATACCACACGGCACACCAAGCTATCACATTTCTCGCGGAACCAGCGCGTCGGATGGAAGCTTATGGGTGCGCTTGGCATGTACGTCGCTATCCTACACGTATATGACTTCGTGGTCTTCGAGAAATAACCTGTATGTTATTTAATATTTCTTAGATTTACCTGCAGCGTCTTCTTCCAGAGCTTATGCTTAGCGTGGGAAGGCAACTTCAGTGACGGCCGAGAAAAGACACCACCATTGATGCTCTTCGGTCCAATGTCAGCACTATATTCAGTAATCGCGATGTGGGTAAGGAGAGAAGCTGGTTCGAAATTATTAGGAGTCTGACTGTGAGGTTACAATGTATGTTATAGATTGCAGCTGTTCATCTGTACCAACCAACTTTCAACGGCCCCCGCATTCTACTTCACTACCGACGGCCATCGGCGTGCTCTTGGGAGATCCTGGATTGGGTCTTTTTCGAAGGTTCCACCACCTCCACCGTTGTGTCCTTCATTTTCTTCTGGTACGATTTTTTTCTTCATCATTTGGTGCTCAAACGATTCCGCTGATGCGCTTGACCGCCTTCAACATAGGGTGGTAACGCTACCATACTCCGGCATTTCATTGCCGGGTCTCCACGTTTTCGGCGCTGTGGCGCAGCTCGTTATCGTCGGAGTGGATTTCTACTTCACGGCTCCGCTGTTCAAAGCCAACCACGTATTTCTGGTGCTCATGTGGCCGGTCTTCTGGATCTTCGTCCAGTATTTGTGGGTCATCAGCGGACATCAACCGAGTAATGATCTGTTCAACTTCCACTCGACGGCGTCGCCCGTAGCCACTCTCATGTTGTTCCTGGGCACCGCTGTTGTTTTCTACTCCCTCCTCTGGTACTCGCGCCACCTACAGCGCGCCTCTGACAAGTCTGCCGAGACTGCGGCCGATACGGGAGGCATGGATTCGGACAAGAGCTCGAGCATCCTGACCCCTACGGGGTGTGAGAACCCCAGTACAGCCCCATTCGAGCTGGTCATCGACAGTGCAACAAACAACCACTCGCTCTTGGACTCCAAATCATTCAGAGATTCCGCCACCGATTTCCACAAACCGCAAAGTCTTGATGTATCCATTCGTAAGTAAAGAGCCGTAGTATCGACATGCATTCCTTATTGCGCCTGTGTGAATCTGGTTCCCATTTTGCCAGCGTCTGCCGCGAAATAAACCCAAAACTGGGGCGGTCCGACGAAAAATGGTGCCATCATTCTGGTGATTCTGCACTAAGTACGAGTAAATATGCTTCCCGACAGTTTTCAAGCACCCGAACAGGCGAGGCACGTGACTGGGGTCGATCAGCTGTGTTCGTTTGTCTGTGAGGCTGTCGACGATGGTCAACGGCATGGTGCGCGAGGTGGACCGCGCGATCGGCGCGCTATCCACGCTAGTGGTGGGCGTGGGGCTGCTGGTGGTATGTGCAGATCTTCGATTGGCAAATCCACTTGAGTGGAAAATTGTCCTAAAGTTATGATGCGCATTGGGTAGCTACGCGAGTTGTATCGGAGTATGCGGGACAACCAGGGCAAGTGGGAGCGTTGCGAACTGGATGGAGGCGGCAAAGACGTCTACTATCAGTGCGTGGGGCCTTTAGACTTGACTGGGAGGCAGGCCGATCTTGGGGATTAACGACTTTTCTCGACTGGGCCTTTTATTTCTTTCTCGACATGGCTGCAGGAAAAAGTACGGGATGCCAAAGTTGCCGCTGTTCCAACACCGAGGAAGCTGCGACTGCGGGTCGTTGAGGTAACAACTGCGACGAATTGGCAATGGAAATTGAGGATACTTAGATTTTTTTTGGTGGTGCGAGTAGATTTATGCTTCTTGCACCCAAGCGAGTGGAGGGGTTCGACGACAGCAACACGTTCTCGTGCAAGAAGGGCCGGTTTCCGTTTCTGGTGAGGAATTTTAAAGGTGGAGGGAGATGTTGACGAAGGTGCCTGACAATTGGCGGTCGTTGCGGTTACTGGCAGATTATCCCGACGTCCTGCTTCGAGATGATGGAGTCGTCGGATGTGTCTCTGTATGAGAGCCAAGCCACGTCGTGCCAGCATGTCTTTTGTGCGAAATGCGGTAAGCTATACAGTTGGACGGAAAAGATGGCTACTCTTTCAGGAGCTGATCTTGGCTTATTGCTGCTTGGCTGGATGGCAGGAATTCACATCTTCCAGTTCGACCACACTCAGCCTGACTGTGTTGCAGTCAACGTGTACTGCGTGGAGGACGAGAACTTTGAGGACATGAAGGTATGTAGAAGTTGCTGCTTGGCCTGTCTTATATACGTGTTGTGGTACTAACTCTGAACTTATAGATCATATTTATTCCACGAGGCTCGCGTCCGCTGTTCGGCCGTGCCAATCGACTTCCTTTGCCGTCAGAGCAGCCCTACCGACGCCCCCTGCAGTCCCAGGGATTCGACACTGTCCAAGAAGACAGTGAAGAATCGACTATGTAAGTGTGCTTATAGGCCCGAAACTCGTGGTATTGTATGCTGATTTAAAATGATTTCATACACCATAGCGCGTTCCAGAAGCAGCTGATGATGTGGGCGCGCATGGATAACCATGAAAAGTACCGAGAGCCTCCCTCAGACGATACGCAGTCTTCAACCAGCTCTACCAGCCAGAATGGGCGCTTTTCGGTGTGTTGTTTTATTTGTGAGACTAAAAGTAAGTTTTGCTGACGATTTTTTTTCTTACAGTTTGCATCGTCAGAAGACTCGACAACCGTAACGAAAGATCAGCTGGAGTTTTATCTCAAGGTTCGTAGGGGTTCTTGTATTTGATAATTTGCAAGTGGCTCATAGTGGGTGTGATGTGACAGCGCCACTTGGACGACCCTCCACAGCAAGAATTTCGCGTGTAGTTGCCAAGCTGAAATCCCTTTTCCCGCTTACTATTTTCGGATCTTGATATTGTCAGACCATAGTTTTCCCACTGCGCTTGAAGCAGTGCGAGCAAAGCGAGTTTTGAGTCTCTATCTCAAAAGTGTAAAAAATAGTATAGCTCAAACTGACTCAAATCACAATTTTTGGTTACAGTGGTAAATGTGAGACCAAATTGCCAGTTGGCAATTGAGTTCTCTGGTCCAACATGGCGCCGCGGGATCGGAAGCACTTGCAGCCCAACTACTACGAGGTGCTGGGCGTCGAGCACTCGGCCTCGACCGACGATATCAAAGCTGCCTATCGCAAGCTCGGTGCGTGACGGTTTAATGTCAAGTTAACACCCTTGTTTCCGCTCTGTTCCTGACCTATTGACACGTTGCCAGTGCTCGAGCATCACCCCGATCGCTACCACGCCAAGACCAGAGGCTCCGCCCGACGAAAAGATGGCAAGGTAGGATTAGTGTTGTAGTAAATTGTTGAATGCACTGGATATAAAGGCTGAAGAACTGTAAATTTACCTACAGGACGCGGAGATTTTGCGTATTAATGCCGCGTACGACCTGCTGAGCGACAACACTGCACGTGTCAAGTACGACATTGAGATGTTCGGCGTCTCGGCCGCTCCAGACTACAACGACCGAGTGGTTGTGGGTAACGACAATTACAAACCCATGAGCTCGGAGGACGTTCATCAAATGTTTGGAGGTCTGAACGAGTACGAGCGCTTCACTACTGCGCAATACCACAGACAGCGGTCGCATGTCGCCCCCGCTGCTATCGGACGTAGAGCTACAAATCTTGTGGAGAGGAAGAGATTCCGAGCTGCCAACTCGAAGTTACCAACGCAAGGGGCGACGTTGATGTGGCTGGCGTTTCCTGTTGCGTTGATGGCACTATGGGGAGTCAATCTAAACAGTATTCGAAACGAATCGAACGCATCGCGGAGGAGTAAGCAGTAGAAGTTCTAGAGAGCTCAGCTGGCGAGTTCGGTTACGGCTACGAAAGCTCTGGTGGTTGTTTTATCACTTACTTGCTGGGAGGGATACTGTATTGTCTTCCACGTGAACATTCCGTCCCTAGCTGTCCCAACGCAGGACACTGAATCTGCTACATGTACATGTAGTTTGTGCCATTTTGATACACGGTCACTGCCTAGCTTGTGTTTATTGGGGACCCGGGCCCAGGTGCCCGGGGGATTCGCAGTTCTCAGCTTGCGCCAAAGTGATTACTTCAAGGTTTTTTTCTGTAACTCCTTTTCTTTAGTTAATTACTTATCCGTTCCTTTATTTATGCAGTACTCCAATCGTATGCGGTAAGTATTTTTGTACCTAATCAAGTTGCCGGCTTCCTGAAGTTGCTGTGCTATATAGTGAAGTAGTACCTTCAATTTGATTATGAAATACTTCTCTTTGGAAGTAAAATTTTTGCAGACAACTTACACTTTTGGGTTCTTAACAGTAAAACTGTTTGTATTAATATGTTTAAAAATATTGATCAGTCTTATTCGGTAGTAGCGTATAATATGGAATATTACACCGTCTACTATTATTATAGTACGCAGTAAAATTGCTTTGGGGCGTTGTATTCGATGGTGTTCTATTTTACTGGGAGATAATTGGGAAGATTAATTTGTCGTCAACTGGGTCAACGTTCATGCAACATGAATATGTGGTCACATAATGTTTTACAAAATCAACGGAAAACGTCGTGCAATCAGGTGATTTGTATGGAAATTCTTTGTGAACGAAGAATATCCCCAATGCAAAAGTCAGGCTTACAAAGTGTAAGTTAAATAATTAAAAACGTAATCTTTCACATGAGTTCTTTGTGCATTTGCACGAAGTTTTTCAAGGGAACGATTGCGACGAAGTTCGTTTATCTATAAATTCTGTCAAGGTTGGCGGCATCAGCAGTTTGCACAATCGCAAAGTATTAATAAAGCTCTGTTTTTATTTGTGTTTGTGTGCGGTTCATGTATCACAAGGTCATGCCCGTACAGAAATCGTAGGTGAAATGCACATATTTTGTGGAGTTTTAGAGCTATGAATTCGCCAGCCCCTTATAATTTTATGAAATGTTTGGTGGTATGACTATGTTTGGACACCATCCATTCAATCAAAGATTGTAGTCAGCTTAATCATTCAATGCGGACATCGATCTTTAAACCTCTGTATGTGGGTAAGTGCAACAACAGCAGCGGAACATCTTAGAACTCTAATCTATCCGCATCAACTCCCCTTCCTCATTCTATCTCCCAATTCTATCTCCCAGACTCATCGTTGCACAACGAGTCTAGTTAAGTCCTGCGATGGCAGCTTGGGTATTATAGTTTGGGGGAGCAGGTTGTGCCGGGTTCAAACCACATATTGCTAGGTCTCCTTTTTTATTGGCAGTCCTCAATCCGAAAACCGTCTCAATCGCTTGCCGTTAACGCGCTAGTTCTGAGACAAGGTTTGCAATCTCCCACAATATCCAGGGCATGGAAAAATTATTTAATACAATTGCTACTGGTATTATATTGACGGAATAATTTATTATTGGCATTTGTCATATTATAATTACTATTATTGATATCTTCAGTAAGCCGATAAAAATGTGAGGGTAAGTTCTTACAAAAACCAAGAAAAGAATATCTCAATAGCATGAATAACTTATTATTGAACAGTGATATTATAATAGATATTATTGGTTTGATTTGTCTGCAGTATAATTTAAAATTGTATTTGCCATGCCCTGACTATATCATGGCGTTGCAAAGCAGCTAAACCACACTGTGGCCCTTTGGTTCAATCTCGCCCGCTACGGCCACAGATCGAGTCACAAAGTGTACTTAGCCTAAGTTCTACTGTTGTCTAAAATCTCGGTATTGTTTTTGCACTGCAAATGCTGCTCGACTTATAAAAAACTCTTGATAAAAGCAGGTCGCTTTCCGTGAATCGGCTGCGCCTTGCCCAGTAAAACAGCTTTTCAGGTGGTTTCAATATTTATTGGGCCTCACTCTAAGAAGCCGTGCTCATCAATATTCTGTGGAGCCGCCATGGCACCATCTCAAAACTCTTCGCTTCTGTACTCCATCAGGTAGGTACCCTACAATTTATAAGTGGGCGTGACATAATATTTCGAATTATTTTAAGATAAGCGATAGATTGTTGCGAGCGTGAAGGTGGTGGCGTCCCGTTTTGCCGGACTCACGATTTATAGAATTAAAAAGACGTAAACTAAGTATTCTCTCTGTTTTTTTCAGCCATCTAACGCATTCATTATGTACAGTAGTCAGTAAAGCTTACAGACAGAACAGGTTTGATTAACGGAGCAATTGATTGTATTCGTACTTAGAGTATTAAGACTTCACTTAGTTACACTCCATTGATCGAACCTGATGCACAAAAATACTTGTCAGTCGTGTTCAAAAGAGATTTGGTGGTCTGTTGCAAGGAGTTGTTGTAATCCACCGATATACAGTAGCTCTGTCAACTGTCTGCCAAACGTCCGAAAGGTTCTTCCACATGGCCAAGTAAGTGATCAGAGAAGTACAAGTTTAATGATTATACTACCAGATATGATGTGTATTCTTGTCCTTATCAGATCTAATATTCGAGATAATTCTTGTTTTCGCGTTCTTTTGTCGTTACTAGACAAGCTCAGTTTGAGCTTGTTAGTTTTATTCACTTGCTTCAGGGCCACCACAAAGGTCACAATTATATCATATCTTGTTGTGAAATGCGACATCACCATGGTAGGTTTCGTTGTACTTCTCGCTGTTGCGTCGAGTGGACGGAATCGCTAACGAAACTAAACGATGCTGTAGCTATACGTATAGCTATGTCAGTATTACAGGCTACGTGTAGCTTTCGCTGTGTTGCTCGATGTCAACCATGCTGAAATGCAACTTTAAAAACGCTTAAGTAAATTGCTTGACGACAAACATCGCTGGTTGCGCAACTTTGTTGAAGTCGGAGTAATGTTGCAGAATGACAAATGGTTGCGCAACTTTGCTTAACCCCTCTAGCCCCAGGAATTATTCTGTATTATGCAGAATAAGCAAACATCTTGATTAACGTATACTTCAGAACTTGCGAAAATATATGTAACGCTTTCGCGTTGAGAGGCCAAGAACTGGACACATTTTGAACAAAGCCGCAGCACAAGAGAACATAGAATCTTCAAGGTATCCAACATCTGCAACAATTGCGATCGTCTATTGGCTCTTGGGCTGGTAAAAAGAAGCTAGAACCTCCATGACATCAATACCCTGCACGCTTGCTACAGCTGCTGAAGCTGTTAGCGCCAACCATCTTGGCACCAAATATCTCTCCTCGACTAACGGGTAACTAACGGGTTAGTGAGGAGGAACTGGGCAAATGTTTCCTTACTTCGATGGGTACTGTGAGACAACGAAAAACGCCTTGTGCTCTTGACTAGTATTGGGCCAGATATCTTAGCATGCTAGTGTTTTGCTGCTCTCAAGGAGGCGAGGCGATGGATGCGTTGCTTACGCCCGCCTAATTAGTATATCTATCGCGCGCTAATACACTCAAGTAAATGTGGTAGCTAGTACCAATCGCTTGTTAGAATGACTAATGCGCAATGTAATGGGCTCAAGCTAAATCAGGAAATACAGAATAAGACTGCATTACAATGACTTATTCCGTATGCTATCGCTTTGTGTTCGTCGAAGCAATTCTCGCAGAATCCTATGCTGCCATCTCGCTGCACCTTTGAAGACTCCGATATGCATTGTCTTGGATCGTCCTCATATCTTCGTATTCACCATGGCTTGTAATTATTTGGCACAACATACCAGCCGATTCATTCGCCGTGGTGCCTTCACCGTCCGTATCAGCCCCCCCCCCCCGCACCTCACCCCAAAGAAATGCGTTTCTGCCAAACGTACCATCCTGTGCTTGGTCGGATGGCACCAGTACACTAAGCCGCTCCTAGCATGCTGTCGGTATCTGTGAACAGCTGGGCATCCAGAATAACGCTTTCTTTAAAGCCACTATTCTGTAGAATCCGGGATAGCATCCTCTTCCGGCATCGCTCGCTACCAAAAGATTATATAAGCGCAATAATCGATAATGCTGGGGCAGTCTTAGCCAGCAGCTGCGCCTGTTTTCCATATCTGGCACCACGTTAGATAATGCAGCAAATATCACACACAGTACAAGTCCTCAGGTGCATTCTACCCACCGCTTACAAACTGTATTCTTGTCTTGATTCACCCCCCCCCCCTCCTCCTCCTCCTGGACACTTGCGTTAGCGTAGTAAAGGATCTCGGTCACCATCGAATGCTTGCGAGTCCTCTAGTTTTGTTCCGAGCGTGCGAGTCCGTTCGCTCAAAAGGTCGTTTATTTTTGAATGATTGACACGTGTCGACTATGGTTTTAATTAAAATTTTCAGGCCTGTTTGAGATTTATACTCGTCTTTCTATTACCACTGAAAAATCCCCGTCTATCTACCCTTCGCCGATCTAGGAGGAAAGTTCAACTGATCCCATCTAATTCAAAAATGTACATGCGGAAATTACGGTTGTATCCAAGTTTGCTGAATATATTATCCTGCGAAAAGACTTATTCTGTAGAATACAGAATACTGGGCTAGAGGGGTTAAGGAAGCGTAATGTTGCAGGATGACAAACTTTTCATCGAACTGCGAATAACCTTACATCGCTAAAGGTTATTTCTGTCATACAGTAGTTTGTGAAAGGTTCCGACTCTCAAGTACTATGTACACCACACCTTTTCAACTTCAAAATGGCAAATTGTAAGCTCAATTTGTCAAAATGTTAATTCAAATTGTCACCTGCTCTGGCGAAGGTGAAGAGTGGAGGCCGTTTGAGGAGCTACGAACAAGAATCGGTTTCCAAATGCCATGTGACCTAACCAGGGATGCCAAAAAATAGATATAGTTGAAAATAAATAGGTCTTTTCTGTACCAATAACTTATTTTAAGGCTCAGACCCGCGTTAACCGATATTTATAGGTGATTTATTTTATCTCGGCTAGACACCATTCAGAAGTTCACACATTGGAACACGGTGAGGAGGCTATTCAGTGGTAATGCTTGTCAAACTGCGCCACGAGCAGCATAATGATGCTCGAGATGATTTTCTACTTATTTAAACGGCATCTAGTTGCGGCGGGGCAAAACTAAAAATTATTCCAATAATATATTTCTCCTTTTTATTTTCAGTTATTTATTTGTTTCTTTGCTAGGGTGCTATGCGTTATGTGTTTCCTTTACCAAGCACAAATAGATATTTATCGTATATTGGACCTAACAGTAAAGCAGCACACCGTGAAACCACGCACCATATTTGCTCCACGGGTATCATCGACTTTATTGGCTGGTGGCATTTTGAACTTACATTCTGACATACAAAGTCGTACTTTGCCCGAAGAAGCTCTGAAACTTATATAAGCTGTACTTTGAACTGCATGTCCCCTTTCTAGAATTCATTAAAGCTACGTACAAACGACCGGCCTTAACAAAA
Organism: Phytophthora tentaculata; assembly: GCA_033557915.1. NCBI lineage: Eukaryota > Oomycota > Peronosporomycetes > Peronosporales > Peronosporaceae > Phytophthora > Phytophthora tentaculata. The sequence goes on from JAUCEA010000009.1 coordinate 6,680,062, forward strand.
GAGAGAGAAAATTCCCCCACAACAGCTCAGTTTTTATTTTACCTAATTACTAGCAATTTAAAAATCTAAGCATTATGATTTTCGACGTTGGGATTTTCTGTAGTAAGTACCACCGACGCATCTCCTGCGCCTGCTTCGCAGACGCAGCATCTGCTATAAATAAGCTGCGGTTCGATCGGCACGCCCGCTTTCTTGTATACTTAATTTACGCCGAAACAAACAGCTTAACACAAGAGAGAGAAGAAAGTGAATAATCCTGTCCGCTTCGGGAAGCCATTTCGGCCTGAATCAACTAAGTGATGGAAGCTACGCACGTACAAGCTCCAAGGTGGAGCTATACCGGCCCCTACGCGGACCAGCTCACTGAAAAGACGCTGAAGAGCGCGGTGTAGGCTTTTCTAGAAGCTGTCTACCGTGCACTACGTGATATGCGTGAGAATATTGCCCCCGAGAGCCCACGGTCGGACTGTTGCAGCTCACAGGAGCCGAATCCGGACGTGGAGCCTTTGCCGGTGTCCTCCACATCCATTTTGCGACCTGACGTCGGAAGCAGCCCCGGGAAAACTAAGTATAAGCACGAAAGAACACAACACACGTGAGGAAACTAGCCAAAATACATGTATTAGACAGATTATCATTTTGGTGTCATCGGAAGAGGAGGACGCAATGGAGTCCAGCGCGTTGAGCCTCAAGCTCTCGCGAGGTCTCAAATCGTCACACGCACGCCGTGCTTGCTCCAGGAGCTGCCACACATATCTGTGTGGCCGGATACACTGCCGCCGACACGGCACACGCTCAAAGAATCGCCAACCTGATGAGAGCAAGGCTCTTGACTTGTTCAAGTCGCGGATACTACCCAAATAACTCAGTGGTCGAGCACTCGCTTCACAAGCGAGAGGTCGGTGGTTCAATCTCACCAGGACGCAGCCCTCTCATTCCATGAGCTATGTCCGAATCTGGACAACCACAAGGGCGACGCCCTTTTAGCTCAATGGTCGAGCGTTGGGTTTTGAAAGCCACAGGTCGGTGGTTCAATCCCACCCGGGCACAGCCCTATCACACCACGAGCATTAGTCCATTCACCGACAATCTTACGGGCACTGCCCTCATAGCTCAATGGTAGAGCGTTGGCTTTGAAACCCAAAGGTCGGTGGTTCGATCCCGCCCGGGACACACACACCTTCGCTGTAACAGCATAATTCCAAACTTGGATACTGCTCCTCGAGCAAATTCGTCCGAAACCAATACGCGACCATCAAACGCTTGTGCTTGGACCTCGTCCAACACAACACGAAGCGCCTGCTTCCTTCGAGACTACGTCCCAAACACCACGAGGCACACCTGCCTCCTGCTCCCGCTGTGAGCACCGATGCTCTTACTTAAGCTGGCTGCGCCAGCCACCGGTCAGAGCCTGAGCTCAGCTTCCAATCCGCACTAGTGGCGGGAAGCTCTAGGCGCCTGGCGACCAAGTCGCGAGCCCTTGTAACGCAGCGGCAGCGGGTGTACCAGGTCATAGGCGTCAACGACGTCAGGTCAGACCTCACGGAGGGGTACTTCGAAATCCCATGAGTTCTGTGAGTGTGGGTAACCTCTCCACTTCACCAAGTACTGGGTACGACCCCGGCGACGACGCCGCGCCACAAGGCGTTCCACATGATAGTGGGGCTCGCCGTGCTCATCGAGCAGAGCTGGAGGAGGTCTTGCCTCAGCTGGATTCTCGCGCCGCGAGCCAGCATTCACCGGAGCGAGATCAGCGTCAACACGACGCATGCGTTCGTGGCGCGAACGTCCACGTTCACCGCCAAGCGGTCTATCTCGAAGAGATGATCCACCGCGTGGATTGGTTGCAGTTACCACAGTTGTTTCACAACCAGGTCTTGGGCAAGTTGCTCAGCTGTGTCTCCAGCGTGACTTGCTCCTGCATCCCGAGCATATCGATCTGCGAGCTGTGGCTCCGCCACTTGCTGCTGACCAGCGCCCCGTGGTTCTACCACTTGCTGACGCCCAGCCTCCCGTGGACTTACCACCTGCTGCCCCGCAGCCGCACACGGCCTAGCCGCTCTCTGCCGACTCGACGCAAGTGGCTCAGCTTCCACACGAGCCGGGTTTTGATACGGCTTGAGCAAGCCCACGTAAAAGACAGAATGCGTACGCATCTTCTACGGACGGTTAGGCGTATACGCAAGGCCCTTCCTGGCCACGACTTTGAACTGTCCGATGAACCGAGGTCGTAACTTCGTCTTAAAGACTGCAGACACTGCATGTGTAGGTAGGTTAATTGCGTTTAATAAACTAGGTCCCCGTCCTGAAACCTCTCTACATTGCTTCTGCCCTTGGCATCGGCATTCTCCTTCTGCAGGTCCTGGCTCTCAGCCATAGCGTCGCGCACCCTGCGCATGACGCTCAGTCTCAAAGAGACAAAGTCGTTGACTTTCGAATCGCAACAGGGCTGACATCAGCCAGCTGCTCGGCTATCCCTCCTCCACCAAGCCCTGAGCCACTACGTGGCGGCGTCAGTAGGACACGAGGCTTCACTAACCCGTTCACATAGAACAGAGTGAAGCCTGTTGAGGCATGCACGGCATTATTCAATGTAAACTCAACGAGTGGGAGCATCTCGCTCCAGCGTTTCGGCGCCTCGGCGAATACGCTTCGGAGGATATCCTCCACAGGCAAGCCATGCTGGCGAAAGACTTTGTCTATGAACAGCAACGCTGTTCCTTCACCATCACTGGTGTCCAGCACAGCCGCTAAATGAGCCATCTTGATCGGCCAGTCTACAAAGACCACAATTTCAGTGTTGCCTGCCTTGTCCTTGGGCAGGCCAAACACAAGTCCATACTAATGGATTGCCAGCGTCCCTTGGGGACAGGCAAACTCGACAAAGGCGCCGCCGTATTTGGCGCGGACTTCGTCCGTTGACACGTTTCACACGTGCGTACATAGGTGCTCACTCAATTGTACATCTTGGGCCACCAGTATATCGAGCTCACCGAGCCATAGGTCTTCTCACGACCCAAGTGCCCGCCAAAGGGCGTATCATGAACCTCATAGAGGATGCGATACTTAAGATCCTCATGATGAGGAACGGTCACACGAGGGCTATCCTCCGGGTCGGTGCTGTAGTACAGCAGGCCGCCATCGAGCTTGTATCGATGCAGTCTCGCACGCAAGCGCCCTGGCAGCTCCTGGTCTGAGTTTGAAACTCTATCAAGTCGGGCGCCGACGACGCCACCGTTGTGACATGGGCTAACTAACTCGTAGTCCGGCCTGTGCGAGAGCGCATCGGCCACTACATTAAGCCGGGGCGGCTTATACTTCACCTCGAGGCTTATACTTCACCTCGAAGTTGTATTCGGCAAAATGAAAGCCATCTTGCAATTCTCTGAGAGAGATGAGGCGACTGAGTCGCAGTGCGTAACGACGCATGATCAGTAAAGGTCACGAAAGGCTTCGAGCCTAGCAGGTGTACCCTGAACTTGACTAGAGCATACTTCATTGCAACTAGTTCTTGGTCATGAACTTCTCTGCAGCTTTGTGCTAGCGAGCCTCAAACGCAATCACGCGTTCACGCCCATCGGCGTCTGCTTGTAGTAAAGCACAACCGATTGCAAAATCGGAGGCGTCGCAGACGACGCTAAACGGACGATCCGGGCCCGGTAGCGCAAGTATTGGCGCTCGAAAGAGGCTCTCCTTCACAGCCTTGAAGGCTTCGTCGTGTTCGACGTTCCAGCACCAAGGTGCATCCTTTTGAAGGAGATCCGACAATGGCCGAGCCATCTCCGCGTAGTCGCGCTGTACTTGTGCAAGTAATGGCTAAGTCTAGCCACTTGCGTAAGTCCTTCTGGTTCTTGGGGACCGGTCAGTCTACAATGGCTTTGACTTTGGCAAGATCTGCCCGTAAGCCACGCTTCCCAATGAAGCAACCGAGGAAAGGGATCTCCTCCGCGCCGAAGACGCATTTGTCCAAGTTGGCGTACAACTTATTCGTGCGCATGCACTCGAGCACCACCCGCAAATGGTCAATGTGGTTCTCCACATCTGACTTTCCGTTCTCAGCACGACTATGGACGAAAATTTCGTCAAAGTACGTCTGCGCGTACGCCCGATGGGGCCGGAACAATTGCGCCACAAGACGATTGAACGTAGCTGGTGCGTTCGACAGTCCTTGGGGCATAGCCAGCCACTCCCAGAGCATACCGCTCGGAGTGCTCACCGCTGTCAGCGGAATATCGCTCGTTCTCATGAGCAATTGGTAGTAGCCATCGACCAAGTCGAGTGCACTGTAAACGTACATCCTACCACACTGTTCTGCAGAACATCCTTACGAGGAATCGGCGTCTGCGCCGGTATGGTGGCCGCATTCAACTTATTAAAAGCATGCACAATGCGCCACTTGCCATTCGGCTTTCTGACACAGAAAGTGGGCGTCGAGTGCGGAGACTTGCTCTCACGCACCTGCCCCGCTTCGTGCTTCGCACGGAAGAATGCGTCAATGACGTCACACTGCATCTTTGGCAAAGGCCACTGCCTTGCCACGCAGTATTTGGTTCCCCGAACCAGGTCAACCTCATGACGCACGCCTCGACCCGGAGGCAGACCCATCGGCGGGTTTTTGCATACCACATCTTGGTACTCCTGAACAACAGGATAGAACGGATCCGAAGGATCTTTGAGGATCGCCGATCCACTCCTCGCGCTGAGCGCTTTCTTGGTGTCCTCCAGAACCGCGTCGTCAACGACAGACGAGGAGTTCAACTCTTTTTGAGGTTTTACCAAAACCACCTCGGCTAGCTCGCCCGCCTTCAAGGCCTCGCCGAACTCGGCAACGGACATCTCGTCCGACTCTACCAGAGCATCCACAGTGGGCAGAGAGTCAAGGCTGAAGTCGCCTTCGACCTCCTCCGTCACTCCATTCACGAGTGTGTACAGCTGCTCACAGCGATCACGTGGAGCCTCACTGCTTGTCACGTTGGACACCTCGTCCGACATCGAAGACGTCACAGACGCCCTGCGTCTTCTTTTCCTCTCCCTCCGCGACCGAGCCCGGCCGGACGAGGGCGGTGTGGCGACACCTCCGTCACCACCCCGGGTGCAGCAGCACCAACACTCCTCGGAGAGGACAGAGTGTCTCACGAGACACTCGGCTAAGTGCCATGCGGTCCATGACCTCACACAGTGAACTAGGTGCCACTTCACCTGCATCTGCTGGGCCGCGTCCACGATGCCTCGACTCATAGTCGACCGCAGCCCTCGGGCTACGTAGCGGTAGGTCCTTGACCGCATCCGTACCACACAGAGAATTACGCGCCACCCCGCGTTCGTCCTCACCAGGACACAGAGCAACCTCGTTGCTCACAAGTTCCGGTGCTCCAATGTCCAGGACTACGGCCGACCCGGCCTCTTGCTCGCGCCAATAACGCTTCTGCTTCGTAGCAGAGGTGGGTTCATGACTCACCAAAGCTCCACTAGGAGCAGGGTGCTACGCACCCTGCGTCTTCGACTTCCAGTCGATCCATGGCTCATGGTGCTCCAGCCATGCCATGCCGAGGATGAGGTCATACCTCGAATCCAGGTCTAAGACCAAACAGCGTTCCAAGCTATCAAAGTCTAAGAACTTCACATTAAGGTCAACAGAGACCTTCGACACAGTAACTAGTCTCCCTGTCGCAAGACGGACTGAGATTTCATCTCGTGTTTTCACTTCCAGTGCCTCAACATACAGCTGACTCTCTTCCAGGGTGGACCGACGGGCATAGTTGCCCAAGGCTCCCGAGTCAACCAAGACTCTCCACGGCTTCTCGAAGCCCTTCATGATCGCTTGAACGACCAGCAAGCCCGGCTTGCACACACCCTTATTGCAAGAGAGCCCAGCTTTCTTCGGGGCTGAGTCCCGTTGCCCTCTACCTCCTCGAGGCACAGCAGAACTCAGTTCTTCCCCAGTAGGCCGCCCCGCACCTACTGAGAGTTGCCGTTTCACAGCGATAACCCGGACGGTCGGCTCGCCGAAGCCTGGCGCTTGGAGCTCAGAGGGCACTGGGCCCTCAGATGCTTGGTGCGCTTGAACAGGAAACATCGGCGGATAACAGCGAGCTGCTCTGCAGCAAGTAGCTCCGCTACTTCATCTTCAGCGTAGCTAAGGTCCATCGGTTCCGTACCGCTTGAAGAGCTCGCGCTACCAGCGCCCCAACCAGGTCGAGCCGACCTGAAGTTGTGCTCGGCATTCAATGTCACATTCACCGCCTCTTCGAAAGAGGTTGGGTGTACACGGAACACTTCCGTTCGAGCTGCGCTCACGCGGAGTCCCTCCATGAACACGGTCACTTTGACCAGTTCCGGAAGAGGGTCCGCCGCCATCCCGGCGATTAGAGTGGTCAACTCTTGGATATAGTCCAGCAACTCCTTATAACCCTGTCGGGTAGCTAGGAACTTCAACCGAACACGGTATGCCTGATTAGGCGGCACGAACACGCGCGACAACTGCTGCCTCAGCAGGGCCCAAGTGGGAAATGCAGCGTCAACAGACGTGCCGCACGTTAGTGCCCAGTCGCGCGCGCGACCTCCAAGCTTGGAGATAGCAAGCGCCAAGCGCTGTTGCTCATTCGGAAGCAAGGCCAATCCCAAGGCCATCTCGACCTCGCGGGTCCAGAGAAGGAGGTTCTCTCAATCCTTCCTTTCGAAGGTCTTCACGCTCACCAAGAGCGGCTTGGGTCTCGCAGAGCCGTCGCGCGTCGCTGACGCAGCCGCCGTAGCGGCGCTCATCTTCTCTTGGACATGCTCCAGGAGCGCGTTCTCATAACGAGGGAACGATTCCAGCCTGGTGGTCACCGCCTCTGAACCTTGCGACGCAAGGAGGGCCACACCCTCCGGTCCTAGCAAGGACATAAGCTTATTAAGCGCGTCCTGCTGCGCCGGGGGCAAATTCGCGAACACAGGGTGTTCCATCCTCGCAGAGGATACAGTCACCCGACTCAGGTGCGGGATTGACTACAAGTGCTACCAAGTGCAGCGGGGCTGCCGTAGCTTAACGTCAGAGGAAGACGTACGACTCAAAGAGTACCTAAAACTAAGTTCCTTATTCAAAGGAACTTACAGCCCACTAACTAGGGCTAAAAGTTATTAAGAACATTAATAACTTTTCTGCTTCCAAATCCGAAGTGTTTTTATTTATCTTTATTGCGGCCAAGCCGATATCTATGTTTATCTATCATAGTTAAACCTAATCACATGCACAACGTGTGGCCCTCAGCCTATGTACTGAGACCACCGTTAATTCTAGACATCATGTACCGAGAGTCTGTTAACTCTCCGGGTACCCCGTACCCATGTGTGCACCACACCGTGTAACCCCGTTACAAAATTCAAGGGGTCGAAGGTAGTATCAGACCGAGACACCGACGTAGATACCAGGGCCTAAATAATCACATAAGGTGCCTTGGGCCCTGATTTCTCCGTCGGTGTTTGGGTCTGGGAATAGATCCCGCAGACCACTTTAATTCCCATCCCCTGGAATAACTTTTCCTGAGATGTGCAATCGTTATGACAACATAATTACTATCATTTGCAATAAATCTTACATCAATGAAGCATACTATAAAATTATGCAGTATAATATTTATTTCTGCTGTTGTGTCAATTCCTCGGCAAATCTTAAAGGCAATTCTGGTTGAGCCAATAAAATCGCTCACATGTTATCCCCAGACACCGACGGAGAAATCAGGGCCTAATAATTATGCTTGCATCACCGCAGTATGAGACTTTTTATATTGTTTGTAGCTGAGCACCATGTTGTGGCACACGTCAGTGCAATCATGGCGCCGTGTGATCTGACTGCTACCGTGAACACTTGCCTGCACAGCAAAGTGCTGTTTCAGCACAATAGGTAGCATAGTCTTAGTATCGCGCAAGCAGTGCGTAAACGAGGTACGACAAGGTTGTAAGTAGCCAACCAGAACTCGCTTTGAGGCAAAGTGGTTGGTCAGTTAAGGACTGCATGACGAGACCGAGCTCCAAATCCACCCGAGTGGCCATGCCGAAGCGGGTGTCCTGACAAGAGAGGACCCTCCACGTCGACGCCGCAGTAGCCGACGACGTGCTGGAGAACATGAAGTCGCTCTACATCGGTAAGAGCCAGGTGATGGCCTGCACCCTTTGCATGGACGCGGAGCACAAGATGCGCTATCGCTTTTACATGTGTGCAGCTCCGTGGCATGTTACGAGGCTAGCCCTGGAAAGGGAAGATCGTTACGTGCCTGGAGACAGAGCACGCACCGATCTTCGTGTATGGCACGCACAACGCCAGCGCCACATCCGCAAGGCACAAGAAGCTTGCGCCTACTCAGAAGGCGTACTGTCGTGAGCTCGCCGACAACCACCTCCGTCCTATGTGTATTAGGCACGCGCTTTCGCGCAAGTTCAGCACTCCTTTAGACGACCTACCATCACTGCGTTGGTGCAGAACTACGTGAACAACTACTCACGCACGTACCTGGGGAACCACGAGCGCGTGGACGACCTTAGTGCTTGGGTTCACGAGCGTGCGTTTAATGGCACCGATGCCACGACAGACGCGTTTGCGTTCGGTGGGCGGCTTGACACCGGCTTGCCTCCGTTGTCGGTAATGGCTCCGACGAGAAACCCTTCGTTGTCGGTTTCTCGATGAAGGCATTGATCGTAATACTAATGGTGCCACCTCAAAGTTTTATTCTCCACCTCGATGCCACATACAGGATGAATCAATGTGAATATCCCGTATTGGTGGTTGGGATATCCGACCGACCGCAGATTCTACATCTTAGCGTTATTTGTCATCTATCAAGAAAATCAGCTTTGTTTTGAAGATGCGCTATTGGCTTTGAGACGGCTGTACTACTGGGTCACACACAAGGACCTACAAGTTCAATGCGCAATGGCGGATGGAGACAAGGCGCAGTGCAATGCCCTTGTCGCCGTATTCGGCACAACCCATCCTACCGCTTCCTCATGCGTTTCGGCAATGTAATGACGAAGGTTCAAGAGCAAATTAAGTGTTTTTCCTCGGGTGTAGCGGCTGCGCTACTGCGGGATGTCAACGATTGCACTTCGCCCGGACTGAAATCGACTATTTGAAAATGCTGCGCGTAATTTGAAGCGATGGCTTCGTCAGACCTTGTTGCACCCATTCGCTAAGTACATGTACGGCCAGTGATTTTCGGGCCCATTTAGGATTTGGTAGTGTTTGCTACATCTATCGGGTTTGCTTTACTCGGCTGAGATTTTTAACGCTTTATCAAAGCGTGAGTACACGCTGCGTAGACTACTCAAGATGGGGTCTCTATTACGTGAGCTTAGTGATTGCTGTCAAGATCAAACGAGCAGCGTGCGAGTGTTCGAGTTCGGGGTGTGTCCTCCCCCAGCCTCGCACGCAGAGTGGGTGAGTTGTTGCGTGCCCGCCTACTGGGGCTGGCGGAAGGACAAAATGTAGATACTGTGCGTGCTGGAGAGGAACGGAGTGGTGTATGTGTGATCGTTTTACCTGCCGCACGAGTTCAAGTCGCGCCGAACAAGCCCAGCGAGGGGGCATCGCCGTGACGGCTCAACTTGGCTCTAATTACGCTTGCTAGGAGGTGATGGGAGAGCTTCTGGTGGGTGGCCAGTTAATGTCGAGCGTCAGTGGTCCCCGTGCGAGTACTTCTTCGCCTTTGGGTCGTGCGTGCACCTGCTGTTTGCTCTCCGCGTGCCTGCTCACGTGGACAGCACTGGGCGAGATATTCTCGTCTGCAGGACGTGTTTACTTGCCGACACCGTCCTACTTTGAACTGAGAATTTATTCTGTTCTGCTCGAGAGATATCCTCAAACAAATACGTTTCCTGGGAGCTTATTTAATAAAATGGCCACCTTCTAATGTCCGGACAAACCGTCTCGTGAGTGATGCGTGGGTACGTAATGATACAATCCTTAGGGGAGTATAATTAAAGTACTAAAATGATTTTATTTTGAAATTAGCATGTAAGCTGCACGTTACTTGAAAAAAGGAATACTTTCTCGCTGCACATTTTCCTGGTTTCGTTTCTCGTCCTTGCTTGTGTCCTTTGGTGGGTCAGCACAGGGGAATGTACATCGTCGTGCATGTAGGTTAGCTAGGCGAGTCTTAACCTCCAGGGATCGTAATATAGTCTGGATTTGCCATCGTCTTAGCGTGATAGATTTGAGTGCCGCTGCGAGTTATGGCGCACTTTGCCTGGTCACGGCGCTTGCGGGACCGGGGCATGTGCCATGGCCGCCTTTTTTTTAGCATGGTGTCGGATCTTAACGCGGTCGTAGCGGGTAGGAATGGACTGCATGTACGCGGCCACCTCCTGCACTTTTTCCCGTGCTGGGCCGTGGGCCACAGGTACGGTGCTAGGCATCTAAGATGCAGATGCGTTCGTGAGCTCGGGGAATTGGAGAACGCGAGTTCAAGGTGTAGTGACCTCCGATGTCTTAGCAAGACATGGCCCCGCTGAGGTAGTTTCGAGAAACTGGTGTTTCTCATCTTAATGGGGGAGAGGGTAACGGGGTTACACGGTGTGGGGCACACATGGGTACGGAGTACCCGGAGAGTTAACAGACTCTCGGTACATGATGTCTAGAATTAACGATGGTCTCAGTACATAGGCTGAGGGCCACATGTTATGCATATGATTAGGTTTAACTATGATAGATAAACATAGATATCGGCTTGGCCGCAATAAAGATAAACAAAAACACTTCGGATTTGGAAGCAGAAAAGTTATTAATGTTCTTAATAACTTTTAGCCCTAGTTAGTGGGCTGTAAGTTCCTTTGAATAAGGAACTTAGTTTTAGGTACTCTTTGAGTCGTACGTCTTCCTCTGACGTTAAGCTACGGCAGCCCCGCTGCACTTGGTAGCACTTGTAGTCAATCCCGCACCTGAGTCGGGTGACTGTATCCTCTGCGAGGATGGAACACCCTGTGTTCGCGAATTTGCCCCCGGCGCAGCAGGACGCGCTTAATAAGCTTATGTCCTTGCTAGGACCGGAGGGTGTGGCCCTCCTTGCGTCGCAAGGTTCAGAGGCGGTGACCACCAGGCTGGAATCGTTCCCTCGTTATGAGAACGCGCTCCTGGAGCATGTCCAAGAGAAGATGAGCGCCGCTACGGCGGCTGCGTCAGCGACGCGCGACGGCTCTGCGAGACCCAAGCCGCTCTTGGTGAGCGTGAAGACCTTCGAAAGGAAGGATTGAGAGAACCTCCTTCTCTGGACCCGCGAGGTCGAGATGGCCTTGGGATTGGCCTTGCTTCCGAATGAGCAACAGCGCTTGGCGCTTGCTATCTCCAAGCTTGGAGGTCGCGCGCGCGACTGGGCACTAACGTGCGGCACGTCTGTTGACGCTGCATTTCCCACTTGGGCCCTGCTGAGGCAGCAGTTGTCGCGCGTGTTCGTGCCGCCTAATCAGGCATACCGTGTTCGGTTGAAGTTCCTAGCTACCCGACAGGGTTATAAGGAGTTGCTGGACTATATCCAAGAGTTGACCACTCTAATCGCCGGGATGGCGGCGGACCACAAATCTTAACAGCATTTCCGGTTTAGCCAATAGACTTGCTCGCATTTTATCCCCAGACTCAGACACCGACGGAGATACCAGGACCTTTCCTCAGTTGGAAAAAGAAAATGTATAAAGAGGAAACAAACGTGGAAGTCACTGATCTAAGCAAAAACCGCCCCATGACTAACTTATTGCAGCTCGTTATGCAGTTTAGGATTTACGTTGTAGACATGTTGCGTCTGCAAATATTTATGTAGCTTACATAACATTATGATGGGAGCGTAACGCTCGATACGGGTGCCACGCACGGCAACGGAAATCAGCCATGCGTGCCTGAACAGCGTGGACGAACTTTGGCTGGCGAAAGCCAGTCAGGCCACCGAAGAGTGGTCCTGGATGAAAGTCCTGCGCAGCTGCTGCTGGGTGCAACTCAGGAGCGTCGAGTCGGCGCCAGGCTGCGGGCTGAGCAGGCAACTGGACGGAATGGACGGATGAGGAGCGGTGGCAGTTCGGAATCTGCTCTGGCGAGCACAAGTGGTCCGCGATCCACTTGGCGAGCACGTGGCTTCAGACGAACTACCCCGCTTCAGTCGCACGACGCGACCTGGACGAACGGAAAGAACTCGGGCTAGTGCACTGGTACCGGCTACGAGGACTGCTGGAACTGGACGAACGAGGGGCCGCTGGACGCTCGATGTGCGGCATCTGGCGGTGTCGAACGTGCTGAAGGGCAGGGAGACTCGCTCCCCGAGTCTGTACGATTGTGCGTGGGCGGTGCCAGTGCGCGCCGAGCCCCAGGCAGTCGCACCAGGCGTCACTGGACGCTCGTACGACGAGAACTAGTTGCAAGGCACGGAAGGAGTAAGAAGACCCTAGTGAATTTACGTAAATAAAGTAGGCATTGCTGTCTAACAGACACACGCCGGCGCAGGGCACGTGTTAGAACCTGTCGGCCGTCCGAACCTTGACGCAATCAGTACTGTCGACCAAACCTCGGCGTACAGAAGGACAGCAGACACGTTACTTGGTGGCCATACAGGGGCGTTTCGCATGAAGATCGACGAGAACACAACCAGGAGTAACCCAGTTATACGGCTGAAGTTACGAAAATTCTAACCAACGAGAACGCGGTATGACTAGAAAAACAAAAGTGGTAATGACTACCGGAATGCAGTTGAGGTCGCAAGATTCGACACAGACAGACGCGACAGCGGTATTCTCAGCGCCGCCGACGGACTGTGGAGTACCCGGAGCGAGCACAACGATGATGATGTCGACGACGACAACGGGCAGGGTGGCGGCCACGGTTCCAGCAGCGACACCAACGAGCACAACGACCAGTGGAGCAACAACAAGAACGGATGTGGCAGTCGAGCCGCCACCGACGACGCTGATGCCGTCGGGAACGGCGGTGTCGAATAGCTTGGTGGGCGAGCCGTCGTTGAGACAACCTGCCGCGGCTGCAGGGACGCCCACGAGCTCCACGACCCAATTAAGTGGGCAAGTATCGGCACCCAGTGCAGGACAGCCGATGAACCCCGTGACGACAGGCCAGCCCGCGAGTACGACGGCGACAACTTCGGCGAGTGATCTAAGTGTAGGTCTGGGGCTGGCTGGGGCGCCGGACACAGCAACAACACTGGTTAACGTCATGCAACGCCTGTTGGCAATGGTGGGTCGACTGGAGACACGCGTGAACAACATGGAGATGGCACGGGTGATGGCGATGACGCAGGACATCGCGAACACCACTTTCACGCCACGACAACCGGGCATGCAGGTACCCGGGCAATCGGTGTCACAGCAGACGGCAGTATCAGGTGGAACCTCAGCGGCAGTGGGGATCTCAACCCTCCCGGCATCAGTACGGTGGTCGTACGGGTGTGTCAACCTACGGCGGTGCCACCACTGGTCTCCCTTCCAACACTACCGACATTGCCAGCAGTGGTGACCGGAACGGTACCACCAGCACCACCTCGTGAAGCTATGGCACTGGATGCTGAACTGGCGGCGCTACGAGCACGCGTGGATGCGATTCATTCGACTACGATGGCGTCGATGAGGCCGGCCGCAGTGCCAATCACGGAAGCAGCGAGGTCGGCGGGGACGAGAGCGAGGGCGACGGTATCTGCAACTCCTCAGCGCTTCCCGGACCCCGACGACGAGGGTAGCAGTGGAGACAGCAGCGATAGCGATGGCAGTAGTGGCGACCGAAGTTCGGGCGGCGAATGTCAGCGGCGTCACGAGCGGACGAACCACGGACGACGACGACGTAACGTGAAGGACCTGAAGTTGACCCTTGCACAAGCCCTCACCGACGGTGCTGGTCTCCACGTGTGTACGCAAGGTGGATCTGGCCCTGGAAGGCGCGAAAAAGGCCGGGCGCGGCAATTGGAGCGATAAGGAGCTGTATTATATCTTGGACAACAAGCTCCAAGATAACGCTGCTCAGTGTTGGATTCAGATGGATCGGAAATTGCACCGACGTGACAAGATGTGGACGAGGCTGAAATCGGCACTGCTGCGGCGCTACGGAGAGCGGCCGAATGAAGCCTTGGCAGAATGGCGAGTACCAGCGACGGATGTACCCGGGCGAGACCTACGTCGACTTCGCGGCCGGTCTGCGGGGTGTGATTGGCCAGAATCGTGTTCGGGAGAAAGTGTTGCTGGCACAATTTTTACCGCTGTCTTGACAAGACCACGCGCATGCTGGTGAAGCAGATGGATCCACCACTTGCTACCCTGGAAGAGGCGGTGGATAAGGCGACGGAGGTCAGTGATCCGATCGACAATGTCGTCCAAGGAATCCAAAACATCGGGCAACCCTGAGCGACAGCCCTCAATCCGTACACGGTGCGGATGGAAGGCACTACTGGCAACGTTACGGTGATGCCGGGTGTGGGAAGCAGTATGGTCACCGAGCTTGGACCCGATGGTGTGGTGACCAGTGCAGAGGGCGAGATGACGGCACACTTCACCAATCCACAGGGAGTGTACAACAAGTACACCAACACCCTGGGATGTCCCGGATGGCCGCGTCTGGAACTGCAAGTACTGGAAGCCAGTGGCGGGCAGGAAGCGTCCCCACCAGCCTCCAGATGTTCGTGGGAAGCGCGGCAGCATTGGCAGTCACAAGGCGAAGGTGCAACTGGCTCGCGAAGCAGATGATAACGAGGAAGAGTCGGCTACAGAAGAGAGTCCGCCACCAAAGCAACCGAGGAAGCACCGAGCGCTCGTAAAGAAGGCGACAGTGCTGGCCAAACAGGCGAGAACAGACACGCCGCTGGAGCCGACGGAGGTCAACGCCAGCCGGTACTCCAGTACCGAAACCTGGTGCTACGCATGCAATGGGTTTGGGCATTTCGCTCGAGAGAATCCGGACGAAGAGGCCAAGGCATGTAACGATGCATACTTAGCCACGCGCACAGCCAAGTCGGCCACGCCTTAGGAAAACGAGCAGCGGGCGTAGTCAGGGGATTACCGCGCCCGCGAAACGAGAATATTCCCCTAAAACCAACTTTTCAATGAGTGAAGGTCGGCGTCCCAACGATAACTGGCGTGGCTGGGGAGCCCCTGGCGCCAGATGATACGTGGATCCGAGGGCGAAGGGCAGATGAAGGCGGCAACAAGACAGATGATTGTGAGGTGGAGAAGGTGGACAGAGTGACGAAGAGAAAGGGCGTGACAGCTGCGGTCCGAGCAGTCCGAGTGCAGTTGGACAAGGAAGTGGAGGGACGAGATGGTGATAGGGCGCAACGGTACGGCCAGCGATGGCCACACTGCGCTACCGACACTTCGAATCGAACGACGACGATTAGCAACTGGCTAAGACTGAGGAAGGCGAAGCGGTCCGTAGGAGTGGCGAAGGTACAACGACCATCCCTGCAACTCTGGCTGGGGACGAGGGAGCGTCCGACGAGGAGATTGCGACTGGGGAAGACGCGGTGCCCCACGCGACCACGGAGAAGGGCGACGACGAGGTGGAACCGTTGGATGACGGGTGGGGCGACGGTGCAATGATAAGCTGCGCAAAGTTGGTGAAGAGCGCAGTGGCTATAAGGGCGGCCAGGAAAGCCGCGAAGAGGGAACGGGTCGAGCGAGCTGAATGGCGGCGGGCAACTGGTGCCCCGGGCAATGAAGTTAGAGCGGAGGTGGCTGAGATGGACGCGGAATGCCGAACAAGACGGAGACAGCAGGTGGACGGCGCCCGAGCTGAGCTAGCTCGGCGACGCCGGCAAGTAACGAGCGACGTGCGACGTGAAGGCGTACGCAACCAGGTTCGACTGTTGCAAAGAACCCAAGGCTCGGCCGTGACCAAGTCGTGTGACAGCTGTGCTGATACGAGCGTGGCCGCCGCAGACGGGCTCCAAACGGCTGTCATGGAATTGAAGGGCGAGAAACTGGAGGTCAAGCTCGGCAGCGGAGCTAGGTACTCCGTGGCTGGGACGGACTGGTTGATGCGCGGCGAGCGGGCGCGACAGCCTGCGCCTGTCGAGTGCGTGGAAGGCATTGGCGGCTTTTGGTTAGACGTTGTGGGCGTGTGGGCCTTCCACATGCGTAACGCCGACGGCCTGGTCGTGGAAGTACGGGCATTGTCGATGGCTGTACCGATGAGTTCCTAATTGGAGTAGACTTCATGAGCCGACACCAGGCCAGCCTGGATTTCGCACGTAACGAAGTTCGTTACTTCGATAAGGATGCACTGGTGGTGATTCTCTTCAGGACGAAGAACGAGAACGGTACCAAGATTGCGACCATGAGGCTGACGCGGCGGGCCCGGCTCGAGCGTAGTACTGTCACACCTATAGAGGTGGTGATGGCTACTCCTGATGGTGAAGTCGGTGTATTCTTATCTACACAGCGTTGTGAAATGGTGATGCTGGCTACTCCTGATGGTGAAGTCGGTGTATTCTTACCTACACAGCGTTGTGAAATGGTGATGCTGGCTGCAACTCTAACCAAGGTGAAGGACGGCAGGGCGCAAGTACCCGCCATCAACACACAGAGTGGACGAGTACGACTACCCGGATTCATGCTGAAGAGACGGCGCCAGGCGCAAACGGAGGACACGATCGACGAGTCGAACGTAGCGCAAATGCTCCAAGCTGGAGTAGTCGAGGAAAGCAACCGGGCGTGGGGCTATCCGGTCGTTTTAGTTCGAAAGAGGGAGGGCAAGGTGCGCTTCTGTGTGGACTATAGGGCGCTCAATAAGGCTACCAAGAAAGACGTCTATCCGCTGCCGCGGATTGACGTGATGTTAGAGGCACGTAGGGGCGCGATGCTGTACTCGACTCTGGACCTCCGGTCTGGATACTGGCAGATCGAAGTAGCGCCCGATGATTGAGACAAAACGGCATACACGACTAAGAAAGGCTTATATCGGTTCGTGCGCATGCTTTTTGGCTTGATGAACGCCCTTTCAATATTCCAGCGCATGATGAACGGAGTGTTGCGCATGCTTACATGGCTGACATGTTTGGTGTATTTGAATGATATCATTATCTACACTAGGGGCGGCATCGAGCGGCATATGCTGGAGTTGGCAGCAATGTTGGAGAGGTTGTCAGCGGCCGGCTTGACCCTGAAACTGAAGAAGTGCGTCTTCGCAGCCAAGTTGATGGAGTACTTGGGTCACGAATTGGGCTGTAACGGTGTACGACCGGTGGCGCGACTGGTGAACGCGGTGATGGAGCTCCCGCGGCCGACGGACGTGGCGGAGGTCAAGCGATTTGCCCACCTGGCTGGTTACTATAGGAAATTTATCGAGTCGTTCGGGTCGATTAGGCAGCCATTGACGAGACTGCTGAAAAAGGACTGTGAGTGGAAATGGACCGAGGGGCAGGAGTTCGCGTTTGAACGCGTCAAGGCAGCGTTGACGACGAAACCGCTCCTGATCTACCCCAACTTTAAGCTACCGTTTCGCCTGGTGACCGACGCGAGCCGAGTGGGTCTCGGAGCGTGCCTAATGCAAGATCAGGGTCGTGGATGGCAGCCCGTCGCCTTTGCGAGCAAAGTAAACAGTAGTACCGAATCTTACTACACTATCACGGAACTGGAGTGTCTAGCGGTCGTCTGGGCGGTCAAGTTGTTCCGACCATATCTGTACGGGAGAGCTTTTACGATCGTAACGGGCCATTCGGCTCAAAGGTGGCTCATGACGCGGCCTAATCTGGCCGGCCGGCTGCATCGATGGTCGTTGACGCTGCAAGAGTACGAGTTTGTGATCGAGTACAGGCCGGGCTCAACTAATGTGGTGGCTGCCGCTCTCTCTAGGGCCCGAGCTGTAGTGATGGCGGCCATCGGTCGCACCGGACAACGCGGACGGCAAGCCGGACAACCACCTGACACTCAGCAACCAGAGCGCACAGCACAAGCGTGGGAGTCGGGGTGAGCTAACAGAAGCCGAAGATGCAGGGAAACAGCGGGACAAGGCGAAGGATGAGACCACGAGGGACTCTCAGCCAATGGGCGCAGTGGAGCCGAGGTGGCCCACCGTGTTGTAGTAAGTCGTACCCTTTTTGACGGAAATAAGACGCAAAAGAAAAACAAGGCTGTTCTCCTTGACTCCGTCTACTTCTCCAACAATCCGGGGGGGGGGGGGATCCATCATCCGTAAATTCAACTTGCGAGAAGAATTCGACTGCCGCTGCCCCCCGCCCACGGTACCGTGATGAGTTGTTGACGCGATTTGTTGTGGTGTCGAAACGAGGTCCACTTGACCCTGCAAGTATTGCTGCAGCGGCTCCAACCTGTGTTGTTGAGCTGGCTCTGAGGCTGAACCAGTGGGTATAGAAGAATGCGCTAGTCTGGCACGAGTGGTATATGTGACCGACGAATCGCTACGACGTCACGTAGAAAAGGCGGCGCTGCCACAAGGGCCAAACCACCGCAGTCGGTGGCGGGGCCATGGTCACGGGGTGCCAAAAGGCGCCTGGCAGCAGTGGCAATGGCTGCAGATCAGGAATTCGAGCGGAGGACAGGAGGTACGACGGCGGCGGAGAATCCAACGACAGCGACAGCGATCGCGACGGCGACGGGGGCAGCACCGGTGGATGCAGAACTACCTACACCCCACGACCAGCTTGGAGCAGTGGAGACGGGAACAGGGAAAACCAGATAGGCGACGGACCGGGTACAGGTAGCCTCACAACCACTGACGATGACACGCGAGATGGCGGCGGCGGTGAACAGTAGCGTGATGGCCGACACGGAGGAATTCGAGGACCCAGTGACCAGCACGAGGCGGCGGCCCGCACGCCAAAACTATCTGTTCCGGGCGGTCAGCCGGAGATTGGTGCCGCTACCGGGACGGGTACGTAGGGTTCAGTGGCGACTTCCGAGACGGTAACCCCGAGGACAACGGCAGTCAGTACAGAGAGTTGCGCCGGTATGATGGCGGTGCACACGAAACACCAAGGCAGCCATGATGTAGGAGATCGAGACGTCAGGGATCATGATGTCCAGCTAGGAGTGCGGCGACGCAAGCGTGACGGTGGGCAACAAGTGCCGAGGGAAGATCCTGCTGATTCTATCTCTCAAACAAGCCACCCCGGAGGTGACTTGTTTGAGAGATACATATAAGCACTTAATTCGCCGCAACTTCAACCACGCATATTCTTCTCCCTCTTGGAGGTACTTGCGCATCTTGTAGTCTGCTCCGGTACAAAAAATTAATTGAGGGTAATCTATTACGATTAAAATGTATTTAATGTTCTAACGTCTCTATAAACTTAATAAGCCTTAGTTTTTCTTAAAACTATATTAAAATATGCTCTGCCCTCTTGTCTAGAAAATCGCTGTGATTGGTTAGCTGTGTCCGACTATCGAAATCTACTCTTCATTTCAATACAAATTCCTAGTAAAAAATCTCAGTGCCCCTCAAATACGTACTGTCAATACTGCAACGATATCATTGCATTTACAGTACTTAGTTCGAAACTGAGTCCCCCGTCTTACGTCTTGGTAGCAATTGTGCTTATGATTTGTGCTTGCTGATCCATACCTTTTCGGGGTTATTTGGGATGCTCGACCCTCCCCCCTATTGTGCGTATGTTGGAGATCGATATAATGCGAAGTGGAGAGACAAATGATAAGGCAGTCGTGCACAGTGATAGTCTTTTTTCCCTACACGGGAAGGTGATGTTCATATGCACAGGTCCGTAGAGGACAAAAAGCCGCGCGTTCGCACGGAACAACTCTGGATTTGTTGGGCAACTACAGTACCAACATTTTCTTCACTGTTATCGACTGGATGAGATTTAAAAGTATCTTCGCGTTAGAGTAGCCGATGCCATACTTACCGGAATTTACGGCTTTTTTGCAACCGGTGTAAAAAGTCCTATTCAAGTCCAATCGTAAAATCTTCAAAGGTAGTAAAAACTAGTATATGGTTCCTTGTCGTGTTCAATATTAACTGTCCCATGTGATACAACTTGATAACTATAAGTACACTTTAAGTGGGACACTGCTTTGGCGCCAAAATTAATGGCATCTGGATGTTTCCGAGCAATGCGCGCTTATTTGCAAACGCTCGCAACGCCCAAGACAAGGCCCAATAAAAATCGAAAGAAGCATGAGGTATATGCACAGCATTGATGCTAATACTTTGTTTGATGCGTTTCTAACATAGAATACTATGCTAACTTTGATTAAACACATAGGCTGTGACGGCTGCTTTGGCCCAGGGCGTCACGAAGGAGCTGACCGCTTCGCTCGGCGTACATCGCACCACGCTATGGTGCTGTGTGTGTACCCAAGAGGCTATTAAGGACGCGGCGAGTTCTATACCGAGCAAAACGTACATTTCAAGAGGAAAGCGGGGTGTTAGGCCCCGATACCCAGAGATGGACAAAACGTATTATCACTCTCTATTCGATCGTTGTATGTGTACTTTCAAGTTGCTAGAATGGGTCCACGAGATGCAAACAAATAAGTCGCGATGTAAGTAGATATCAATTATTATGGATTATGCAAATGATTTTAACAGCTTGCTACCACAAAGGTGTCACCATCAAGTGTCCTCTTATTATGGCAGGCCGTTTTTTTGAACCGGAATTTCGATCCAGTAGGTCACGGCTGGCCGCAGTGATGTATTTACATCGGTTTCGACGACGAAACCGACTGTCTATCAGAAGGATTACCCATCGTGGGACCAAAAAACGTGACGAAATGGAGGTAAAATTGTTTAAAATATTTTTCTGCTTTCAAATTGACTTATTATTGTTTTTGTAGAAAATTGCTGATGAATTTTCTAAAACCATCCAACATTACATCGAGGAAAGCGGTGCAGTCGCGCATATTTAGGGCAATGACAAGTTCTCCTCAGTCTATCATATGGACCAGACGACAGTGTATATCGACATGAATCCAAGCACCACAATTCGACATGTCGACGTGGTACAAGGCATGTATTACAATAGTTGTTGATTTAAAGAAAAACCTTAGCTTACTTACTTCCTCTTCGATATTTGCAGGTATGAGTGAAAATTCTTTTAGAGCTTCTGTATTCCTGTGCGCCTCGGCGACTGGCCAAAAGCTGCCTCCGACGATTGTATTTGCCGGTGTTGGAGGTGGCACGGTCGAAGATGAGCTCCAAGCGCATCCTATTTTTTGAAATGGGGCATTTTTGACAGTTCAGAAGAAGGCTTACTGCGACGAGGCTAGAATGCTGCAGTGGATTGAAGAGCGAATAAAATAACTTGGCGAAACATTTTTTATATTTTGCACTAAGCATACATTTTGTTATTTTGTTTTTAGGTCTGGCGGCCTTCTATATCTGGAAGTAGACTTCTTATTTTAGATAGCTTGAAGACTCATAAGATGGAGTCTGTCCGCCAAAAGCTGGAAGACGGATGCTGCATGGAGGTAGAATTTATTCCGCCTGGAATAACGGGGATATCTCAGCCGATGGACGTGTCCGTTATGCGAGAGTTCAAGCGGATTTGTCGCGACCTATATGTCGGCGACCACATAGATCACGACTTTGCTCCCACGCCCGAGGCTCGTCGAGATCTGATCACATGTGTGGTTGTGCGTGCCTGGCAACTGATCGAGACAGTCGTCATCGTAAGAGGATTCATCAGAGCTGGAGTGTTGCCGTTCGGGCCTAGAGACAAGGAGGGTAGATTTCACATTGCTAAACCAAAAAAATATTTGTTTTATTTGGTTTTAGTTTAATCGGATGGATGTTAGTTGTAGAGGGGGTGAATTGTTAATGTTTCGGTCGAACTGTGGACATTTTACGTTCGGTTGCAATAAATCGATCGGTTGCAGAAAAAAGCCGTAAATTCCGGTACATCTCAAAATGAGTAATTATAGTGCGTAAAATAAAGATAGGTGTGTGCTGATACAGTAAAGCCAAGTCGCATTTTCTGTATTAGGTTAGGGCTTGATAACTCCCCGACAGCTCGTGCAGTGACCTCGCATAAGCCGTGTAGTTAAACTTATATAATTAATGATAACGGTAAATCAAAATACGATAGTGAAACGTGTGCGCTCACGTGGTTGCATTTATAGCAATTTCGACAAAATTAACTCCGCCCAAACGCCACATTGATTATCTCGTCCGACCAGCCCAGCTTGGCAGCATTGTCAGCGACTCCCGTCATGCTCCACTCTTGTGGATAGTTTGCAAAGATCCACTTGGCGATGTGAAGCTTACCACAACCAACTGCTAATCCGAAACTCAATTAAACAGCCCACCGAACCAACCGCGCCGCAATACTGAAGCATCTCAGTGTTGCCTGACAGGAACACGCTATCCAATCCCCGGTGTGTGCATGTCTAAAGACCATCAGCTAAAAACCACTGTAATAGCGCGATATTACCGCTCGCTATAGACCCGTCTACTGCGGCGCTCGTATACCCTTCATGTCTGTGCAAGCTAAGCTAGTATACAACGGGGTCATGACCGCCATGAGCAGCTAGGTCGATCGCGTCTGTTGTGGCTCCTTCCGGACGGTTCTGGTGAAGCCACACGATAGTTTGGAGAAAACGACCAGCAGCAGCGCCGTTCATTGCTTGAAAAGTACATCCCTCGGTTCTGGGCTCGTGCAACCATTGCACGATTTCTAGATGGCCGTTCTCGGCAGCAGAATTCATGGCGGCAGTTGTACAGCGAGCGTTTGTGTTGTAGTGAAGCCAACGCAAGATATCGAGGTGGCCACTTGCCGCCGCCCAGTCTAGAGCCTTTACCGTAGAATTAAAGCGTGAACAAAGGTACGATGCGATCTTTCAGTGACCCACCCCTGAGGCGTGCGCAATGGAGGTCGGATGATATTGGTCCATGTAGTAAATCAGAAGCCATCGGATAACGGCAAGGTGGCCGTTGCTGGCAGCAAGAACACAAGCCCAACTGGAGCACCCTTGGCCGCCGTGAAAGCGACACCACTTAAGAAGCTCCACCCGACCAGAGGCTGCTACTTCGTCCATCGCCATTGTTGAACAGCGTATACTGGTGAATCCATTCGAGAACTCGGATGCTACCACTACTCACTGCAAAATCAAGTGTATCTTCGCCGATAGTAGCCCCAAGTGCGGGACCCCACGCCAAAAATTCAAAATCTCCTCTAGAGGCGGCCGAGATAACACCACTGGGGCCAATTTAGAATTCCACATCCAGCGGGCTAATCTCAAAGGGGCAGTAGAAATGCCTTCTTCGAGAATTCTCTGCGGCCATTCATTCCGTATTGCAGTCAGCGAGAGCTACTGAGTTACCATTCCCGATATAAAATTTATTTCATGAGCCGCGGCTTCCACCGCCATCAGTTGAAGATCTCTATAATGGGTATCGAGAACCGCGCGTCCAGCCATCGCAATACTGACAAATGAGAAAGGCCATCTTTAATAATATTAAAACCCCAACAAACGAGGTTGTTATGGTCAAACAACCACGTCAATATGTGGATGTGACAGTTAGCAGCAGCGGCCTGGGCAGCACCGATTAAGACAAGCTTAGGGAAAAACCGCGAAAAACATATGATAGTTTGAAGGTCGCCCGAGCGAGCCGCCTTGGCCACCCTGGAATCGCACATAGCGTCGAGAAATTGACGGTCGTGTGAGATAGAGATGTTTCGCTCGACGATGCGAGCAATCAGTCTAGCATGGACACGCTCTAATGTAGCTTTAATGACCACAGCGACAGTGGGACAAGCAATTCGTTGATACTCACAATGCGCTCGTCGCCCAAATTCGGTATGTGGGACCACCCAACTCGTGGCGCGCTCAAAAAACTGGATACCGCGGAGGAATCCACTTGCATCTTAGAGAAGAGAAAACGTGTGCCTTGATCACCGTTGTGGTCTTTAGCAGGAGACTTTCCAACCACGCCCGCTTCACTTTCTTGGAGCGCTTCCCTTGTTTTTAGATAGAGATAATTTCCTGTCGTTTTTCATAGAATACATGCAGAAAGAAGCGCTATGCGCTAGTGCAATAAAAACAAAAACAGAGTTTTGCGTGAAAGCAAGGATGTTGCGGGATTTTTCTGAGGCATAAGTAGTTCATCCATAGATTCCCGCTTGTTTTTTTTTCTTCTGAGTATGTTTGCTGCTATTAATAAGTAGCGCTAGTTCTGCGATAGCAGCAAAATTACCGTAAGGTGAGCTGCTACCGCAGCCGACAAAGGTTTAATTCGTGCAGTGCCCTCCCTCTTTACGTTAAGTTTTGGTGTTAGTTGTGTTGTAATTAACATCAGGAATAATTAATTGGGAGTTTGATTGATTCACATCAGATAGATTTGATCGGGACTCCTGCTTCGGGAGTGCAGGACCGGCCCATTCCTCCATTTGAGAAGGATGAGGACAGACGGCGGCGGGAACGCCGAGCTCGCGAATCCCCTGAAGAGCGGCGGCGGCGTCTCGATGCTGCAAACGCGCGTGCACAACTCCGACGACCTAATGAAACGCTTGAACAGTGTCGCCGACGGCGGGACGCGGCGAATGAACGAAGTCGCCGTCGTTCCGCCTTAAGTGGTCCTAACCGCGGGCCGAATGCGCATGTTCAAATGCGAGGTTGTTCCGAACAGGCCCACCAGCACCGGTTGCTTCGTTGCGACTCTTTAGAGCACTTGGCGGAGTAGGTGCTACAGTGCATTGATCTGACACTAGAAGAAACAGTATGATGTCCCACGGGCAGCATTTTACTTCTGACCCGCGACTCGCGCTTTCCTATTACTACTGTTGCGGGGTAGATCCAGCTGCGAACGTGTTTGGAAACGGGAATTTACGTGGTCTTGAAGGTGCTGCTACAAGAGAGCGCCTCAAGTGTGTTTGAAATTATTATCCTGACAAAAACGATATAGCTTCATGCCAAAAAAACGTCAGCGAAGGGGGCTGAAACGGTAAACATTTGGGCATGTGCATCATGTGGGCGAGTTTTATTGCAGGTTGATGATGACGTGATCGTGTATTTTCGGCGGTTTGACGAACTGGATAGCGTGCGGTTGATGGATGACGAGCGTAAGAATTTATTCGAGTGCATGCCTGAATATATTGCACGAGAATATCGTCAGCTTCTTTTTCACGGAGATAGTGTCTATAAGCTTATACCCGAGCTCGTACGCGATACTGATTGCATCACTCTTTGTCAAAAATACAACAAAGACCCGCGGAAAAGCAAATTTAGTGCTGCATGTGGTCATGATCACCGAAGAATTGGAAGTTTGTCATCACTAAGCGACGCGGCTCTTAGTTGCATCGTTCCCACCCGGTGTTTTGGAATTGAGATATCTCTTTCGGGCAAGCATTGCAGTGGACACACAATTTGTTTTCCATCCGACGGACCATGCAAGATGGCCCAAGTGTTGCCAAGTCTCGATCCTGGATGTATGCCCCGGGTAACTTTTATCGGCCCTCTCGAGGAATGGAGAATTCAACAACACAAATATCGCGGGCTCTATGCAATCCCACCGGACGATGTTTATAAGGTGCTGAGTGTATTAGCGTTTGTAAATAGCATTTTTCGGGAGGAGGAAATTCTTGTCGAGGATACATCCAGGCGTCGAGAAGCTATTCATGCAATGGAAGTAGCAATATATGAAAATGTACATGCTACGGAAGTTTCTCCACTACAAAACATTGAAGAAAAGGCTAACTCTGAGCGTTTTGGTAATGATATCACTAGTAGCCAACTTGGAGAAACGAGGAGTGGTACGACACCGACTTTTTTGACAGAGTGAATGTGCGGTCATCGGCAGTACTACCTCCGATACACGATACGAATGGTGGTGGCGCTCATGAGCTTATCAATACGCTTCTTAATTCGGTGATTTCGAGCGACAGTACTTGTAGAACGGCAGTTCAAAATGACCGCTACCCTGTTATTCTTGTTAAACAGGGTCGGCCACCATTAGTTGAATGGTTCGAAAATGCTAAAATTTTGGCTGGAGCGTTTCCGCTTCTGTTTCTTACTGGTTCCGGACCTTTGCCTATTCGGCCTTTGCAGCGTGATTATGCCGATCATTTTATGAACGATTGGGATGGTATATTTGAAAAGTCTACTCAGTTCACTGCTATGTTGTTTAATCAGCTTCAAAGACACACCGCTATTCAAAAAGCTGCAAGGGCGGGGATGACTCACGGCAAAGTGTTACGTAAATTTGGAAAACTTCTTAATACGGAAGACTTTAAGCGAACGCTGTTAAACGCAAAGAATAACCCCGAGAGCCATTCCTCGATTAGGATAAACGCCCGGCTTCTCAGATTACTTGCTTTGGTTGGAGGCAGTGTTCCGTGTTCTCCGTTCGAGCGGGCTAAAACAAGACCAAAGCTAGCGGCAATGAGGTATCATTATGGCGTTGCCCAGTTTTGGGCACATATTGCTCCGCCTGAGCACGATGATCTTTCCCTTCGTCGGCTAGCGCGGCTACGTAGTGATAGTAATTGGAATGATCCAGATGTTGCGTGGGCTAGAGCAAATTGCAGTTTTTCGGATTTTCCTGATACGATACAGAACAGCGCTCGCGGAGTCTCGAAATATCTCGAGCGTATCCGCCAGCGCCAGATACGCTCGAGATATGCCTGCGCGCCAATTGCAACTTTGCGTTTTATGTCTGTTTCATTAGGCTTGTCCCTTCTTACCACCATTCCTGTTGAAAGCTACTTTTTTTGGGAATTAACGTAAATGCTCACCAGGAAAGGAGAGATAATTTGACGAGAGCGACTTGATTAATAATCGCCACTGACAGAAGCAGTTGTGTGGGTCAGTGCACGCTATCCATGGTTATTTAGACGTACCACATCCACAGGTAACAACAGTTTCTTCACTACATTGTTAAGGTTGTACCGTGCAAAGAATTTTTCTAATGAAGCAATCCAATGCTAAAATAAAATAAATAATCCAGATTCCTTCCAGAAAATAGTTGGTGGCCCGAATCACCGCCAATTGGTTCATATGTCGCCGTTGTGCAAGAGCTAGAAAAAATCGCTACCCAAGATTACTTGACCATAATACTGAAATGTTCCTAATTCAACTATTTTAATCAAAAACGCATTTCAAAGCTATCCCAGCCATCGCGAAGCCCTAGTTTGTCGTGACAACTTCTGTTTCGCTGTAAGAACCGGAGTAATAGTAGGATACGCTTACAAACGGTACACCGTTTCGGTTGGCAGTGACTCGCTGCGACTGGCGGAAAATGGCCATTAATGTGTGAAAAGAATCTGCAACTGTTTGGATTGGCAGCGGCCCAAAGTGACTCGCAGAAGAACAAAACCACAACTGATGGATATTGACACAAGGACAGAGAAGAAGAAAAACGCTTTTTTGCATTCCTTTTTTTTATTTTGAGGAGTGCACCCTGCTGACGCTGACTAAAATGCCTCGGCAAGTGCAAACATCGATAGAAGAGTTTTTTTTTTTGCGACCGCCAGCAGCAACTAGGGATTGAGCCGCCGTATATAGGTTTTCGTGGAATATTGGAGAAGTAGCTACGCGTGCGTGGAGAAAGGAAGAATGTTTTTGTGAGCGTGAGTGTGGTACAAGGTGCAGAAATTGGTTACGCAGGATCGAGTGCACTGTGAATACGTGCCGGCTGGAGGAGCGTGTATTAACCGCCCGTGGGCTTTCTAAGAGTCGGCTCCACCAATGCTGGAAGTACACGATACGTTACGGACGGGCGCTGGTGATTTGCTTTAGAGCCGGTTTCGAAAGGAAGCCTTGTTTGCGAGTATCTAGGAGAAATCATCGATGAACTAGAAAAGCGCAAAAGATAAAGAAGTGGAGACTGCGAGTACATAATGACCTACGCATGTAACAAGTTTATTGATGTTAAGTATTCCGGAAATATTGGCAGATTCTGCAACCACAGCTGCATCACCAACTGCATCGCAGAAGATTGGACGGTGCAAGGTGTGTATAGGATTGGTATATCGGCTCTGAAAAGCATCCGCGTTGGGCAAGAAGTCGTTTTTAATTATGGTGACGACTAGACTATCTGCCCGTGCCGATGCATGGTGTGCTCCGAAAAGCAAAGCTAGCTCATAAATTTAAATACGGAATATAAATCGCCGGAGCCGGACTCATCTGGAGTAAATTCTAAAGAGAGCAGTCTACGTAGCGCACTGACCTCCGGTGTAAAATATGTGAGATACTTAAGCGCCCAATTTTCTGTTAATATTAGCTCGCACATTGTCGCCACCCGAGTAACTGCCACGTAGAAGGACGACTTCTGTGGGGAACATTTGGTTGCATGCCGGAGAGGAGCTAGAATCATTTTGCTCACAGTGAGGCCTTGGCACTTCTCGCTGGTTAGAGAGAAAGCGGGAACTAAAGGAGCTTGCGTCACGTTAAGAGAGAATATTACATCGCGCAGCAGAACTTTGACCTCGTCACCCTTCCACGGCCGTACTGGAACAACACATCCGGGTAGATCGCCAAAACTGTTCTCGCTGTGATCATTCAGCTGGACGTATACAACGTCCGGAGGCTTTGAATGTATTCTGAGTGTGAATCCATTCTCGGCGATATCCCGGTTCTTCGCGTGTCTGAATGGCAACCACTGAGCCGATCATACCATTTCCTAGCTTCAAAACGGCGGACACATTCTTCGAGCACTGGACGGGCATCCCAACAGCTATCCTCAACCGAATCGGCAAATTGCCAGTTTTGTCATCGCGGATTGGGCTAAGACCCCGCCGTTAGTTTGGGGTGAGAGTTGACCCTTTGCCTGAGTCACTAGTGCTCAAAATTCACGTAGGAACTGCTGCCGCTTCGTGCAGAACGCAACAGCGCACTCGTTAGTAAACTTCAAGTGCAATGCGTTGGCCGTCACGATGATCGGACAGTACGTATTAGAGCTGCTTTCATGTATTTCATCGGACCAATTTTGGTGAAAGTAGTTAGTATTTACCGTTTCGATATCGGATTCCAGATAATTCCCCACTCTGCATCGATTAAGTATTTTTTTCCACTGTGGGTCGTTTCTGTGACGCATGTTCTCGTCCAATATGACGCCATAGTTTACAGCACACTATGCACCATGTCCTCGTATACGGTCAAGATACTTTTTTTTGCGTCGGATGGGTTCATCTTGCCGGCATCGCGGACAAGGCCTGGGACTTTATACGCGGACATCCTGCTACTGGTATCTGCTGCAACCAATCACCCACAAAAAAGACGAGACTACCACCAAAACGTCGATCAGGCTCGTTTCTGAGCTCTCGCAAGGCGGTGTCTGCCTTCCCCAGAAACACACTATCCATTGTCGATATTTCATCAACAATTAACATTCTAACTTCTGCGAATCGCTCTCGCTGCTGTATACTATAACGGTGCTTGGCACTCCTAGCGTGAATCCCGCAGCCAAAAACCTTGTGCAGTGTCTACCCATTTGCAGCTTGAGCGGCGACACCTTGATATGTCGTAGTATCAAGTGCATCGGCACTTCCCCAGCTACCAGCCAAGACTTGTAGAGCCTTAATCATTTGGCTCTTTCCAGAACCTGGCAAGCCACCAAGAAAAACAACCAACTGTTCAGGCCCGCACGCGCTGTCGGAATCGAGTGATTGCAACAGAACCTCGCCAGATCGAAAACAAAACTTGTGCTGCTATCTGTTTAGTCGAGCTGCTACGACGCGTAACGTTGCATGGTCAGGGACCACGACAGGAGCATATGTGGCGATAGTTGATGGATCAATCCATTCATTATTGCGCCATGAATCCCCAACAACTTGCACTCCAGTCGGTACGTCCATCGCGATAAGTCGGCTCGATGTTCTCAGCAATCCAACCCCACGTGAGCATTGGGAAGGTGTACTAGAGAGCGGCCGATCAATATTTTTACCCATAGCACGCGAAATATCGAGGGCGGTCGGCGGTAGCCTATTAGAGCACGCAGCAAGAGAGGCCGACACCAAAGCATGTGGTAGCAGCGAAATATTACTAATATTACACTCCAGTACTCCGGGAAATAGGACGTCCACTTCATCTTCTTCTAATGTGCAAATCACCCTGATCAACTTCTTCGAAATCAAGACAGTCCCCATCGATATTCGTCGGGGCGTCGCCGTGCTCACTATACCGCAGCATATCTTCGTCTACGTGAGCACTAGCTAGCTCACGCGAAGCGTAATAATCCATTGCGTTGTTCATGAAATTGCGAGCTTGCATAGCCGTGGGGGATTGCCACCAAGCACAGTAAGATTCTTCTAATGATTGTGCCTCCGGCACAAGATCAAACTTTTGGTGGAATGGACGGAACAGCAGTAACATTAACCGCTGGAACGTAACCAGCTGCTCCCCACGCAACCGGCCGTTCTGGTTGTCTGAAAATCTGTAGCAAATTATTGTGGCCATCGGTGGAGGTGTCGACGGCTGTGCACCGTGTACTTACCGTATTGCACGGGACCTCTTTGAAAGTGGAACCGATTCGTCACTCTTTTTGTCCACTGCTGCGCGAAATCAATGAGGGACGTGCTAGCTAACTCGTCTGGGCGCTGGATGTAGTCTAGTAATAGGCTAGACGGGTGAAATGTTGCCCCGGATCCTGCAGCGTACAGCATAACATCGACTCCTTTTCCTTCAAAGACGACTTTTGCAATTGAACCGGTGAAAAGCTTATCGAACGAGCAAGAAGAATATAACGGTGATTCTCGCAACAAGAATAGTGCTGCCATCTGCCCAGACACTTCCTGTGGCTTTGACAGGGTGCAACACATCGACTGAACCAGACGACGCCCTTCCAAAATTGCATCATTCGCGTCTCCGCGCTTAGAGACCGCCTTATCGAAGGCGTGCATGTGATAGCAAGCAGGTACTCGTTTCATTTTGGGCTTTATTTGTGTATTTTATCATATAATACGCCTTTTCGATACCTAAAGTAAAGCACATAAATCCTCACAACATTTTATGTCTATTAAACTTCGTTGTAAATGACACTTTGGACACGAAGCAAGATTGATAGGGAAGCTGGAACGGGCAATGGACGAAACATCCAGCCCAACTAGCTCTCGAAACGAATCCATCCCGAACATCTCGTAGTATTCTGTAGTAGTGGTAGGCATTCCGTCGACCCAAATTTAACATGTGGCCGTGAAGATCTCCCGTTGAGCTCTGTGATTCCGTTGATACGTTAAACGCTTTCGTGACACCAAAAAATCCCATCCCTTCGAGGGCTGTCTACTCTGGTCAAAGTTTAGCATCATGTCAACAAAAATAGAAATCACCGTGTCGCAGTATCTGCAAAACAAAAGAAATCAGTACAACAGCAGGACCGCGTGTTAGGATCCACTTATCGCGCGCACGTCATGGGGTCCGATGCTGCTACAGCTCCAAGCCTCGCTTAACTTATATAGAGTGACTCATCAACCACCCGGCGCATGGGGTCTAAAAGACTGGCTTCCATAGAACCAGCAAATGCGGCGACACGATACGCCGATGAGTGCTCGGAGTAATTGTAAAGAAAATTGAGGGTCGTCCATATGAAACTGGCATCGACAGTAGATCGGACCTTGCACGAGAGAGCTCTTCATTGGAGCCATAATGAGCTCGCATGCCAGTAGTGACAAACGAATATAAATTCCGTATACTCTCGCCTGATTATGACGCCGCTTCAACCATGAGGTTAGATGCTATCTTCCGTAGGCGATCCTCCCGCTGGTTCAAATGCTCCAGCAATTGTTCCCTCTTTACTGCAGCTGAAGTCGCCATAGCCCGCCGATAAATCGCTTGCATGGTATGATGCCGTACCAAGACGTCAAACGCGACCAAAGTAAACGCATGATGCATTGCGTGCCGCCGAGATGATAACCGAAGGCAGTACCGAGCACACTCTTCCACTCAAGTGTCTATATTTCGGTGCTCGTCAAGCCCACCCCGCCCGAACGGAAACAGCTCAATAAAAGCGTACACCCAGAACGGCTTGTCAAAGTCCGAGATAATCGAGGACAACCTGCGCACTGCGCACTACATCATTTTTTTTTCTGTCTTTGCTTGCTCAAAACATATCTCGCTTGGCTGACTTCATTCCTATCGTCGTAGTTCGTAACAAGTGCGGCTGCCACTTGGGTAGTCGTTTCGTCGTCGCCGGAAACATCATTGAAGGACGGATTGGGGGCGTTGAACCAAGCACATTTTCGGTCTAATGCTCGTGATCCGGCTGCCGCGGCCGCATCGGCCAGTTCATTGGATCGTTCTAGTACAACTTGGGTTTGTACACAACTCTTTCTCTCAAAAAAATTCGCGTCTAACCTGAACCGTACTAAAACGATCATTGTTGCTACCATGTCACGCGAGTAGCGCCTTAAGACGCGGCACACGCACAGCGTATCGGCGGTACGTTGCTGCTTTCTGCAGCGGCGTCATGCAGCCTACTATTGTCACAGCGATTGTGCCATCAGACACAATTTCTCTAGGTAAGAGAGTCGCTGGCGTCGACGGAACGGCCCGGAAATAATATGCGTATGACCGCATGATTGTGTGGAGGCTGCCTCTCACAACCGTTAGCATTTTTGTTGACTGCGTTAGCTTACCATAGCATGTTCTGTCGGGGACGTATCGGTGTATTCATCTGGTAGCCAGCCAATATATAGTCCATACGCAATAACAAATTTGGGAGGGCTCCCTAGTCCTTTATTCGTAAGGGACCCGATGCACGAATTGCAAAATGCGCAAGGCTAACCCTCCATTTTATACGCCTTTGCTCGAAAGCAAAAGCCCTTTAAACTGTGGAATCTTACTGGTTACGTCGTCGCATGTAACCAGCAACACAGGCAAACCGCACGACGCCTTCAACCGCTTTTTCATCGCGCCGATTAGAACTGGCGAGGATGCAACTGTGCGTCTCGCGTAGAGGGTGCCAACAATCACAAACACAGCAAACGCCTTCCTCCAAATATGCGTTTGACAGTGCTTCCGCGCATTTGAGTTGTATCTGATGGATAATCTCAGGAGGTACATCGGGCGGAAGGCCGGCTGTGTCGGCATTGCTGCTTGACGTATTTCTGCGCCGCTTTCTCTCACGATCCGAGGTTAGCCGGGCTTCATCTTTTCGAGATATCGACGCGCGGGCAGTGTTCGACATCATCTGTCGTACAAAAGGAAATACCCATTTTAAAGTGCTTTTCCTTTAGAATGTCCTGAATCTTTACTTCAACCATGAATGCCGGTTTATTCGACCTCCCATTTCCCCTCAAGAAGAAGTGCATGGTGTCGATTGCACTATACCTGGTCCCTTTCAATTCCAAGACTGATTTCAGGGCCCCCGAAGTCGCATTTATAGAGGGTTCATTTCTTCGCTGTGTTCACGTTACCGGATTTTCTATCCAAGAAAGAACATGTATCCCCAAAGGAAACGTATCGGGTCTTCACCGCATTTCCCTGCTCGTGGTTGCTGCCGACGGCACTGGGCAACCCAAGCGTAGCAAAAAAAAAACACTATCCATTCTACAACTACCTCTAAACGTCTAAGCACCAGCAACAACCAGCCTTCAGAAAAAAGAGAAAAACTAAGGCAACGAGTAGGGCTGCAGCCCAAGACACGACTGTTACCTCCCCCATCTAATATAACGCCAGGAGGGGAGTGCATTTGTGACGCCAACGCCAATAAACAACAATGATGGTAGTTATGGGGATATCTCTTTCAAACCCATTAGACAAAATATTTTTACAATACTTTTACCGTCTTGGTACCTCCTAGCTGTCTTTAGGACCCACTTTCCAGATGCCACATCACGCACACCACAGCTTAAAGAAGTAGCGACGTAGCCTCCAGTCGCCGGTGTCGCTATGGACGACTTGCCGACATGGTAGATTATCGGAAAAATATGCATGTTACGCGAAAGTAGCGGAAACTCTTCGACAGGTGCTTGTTGTAATCTTCTCCGGATGGGTAAACCCCCGTATATAGCATAATCAATACCCAAAAGGCTAACAATTTTATCGGTATCATTACCATAGAAAAAAGCAATGTATCTATATCGAGTTCCTTGCTTATACAAATAATGACAGGATTCGTTGCAATCCCGGGTTGGACTCTGGATTAAAACCCAGAGAAAATCAGTCAAAGTTCTTAGTAATGAAGTGGGAATCGGGCATATAGGACGTGTTTCCCACTCGTTCAATCATCCACTCGAGGGGGGTATCCCAGGCAGCACCTTTTAACTATGTTTTGTATTTTGACGGTCAACAAGGAAAGTAGAGCACAAAATAGGCATTGTTTTGCCTAATTTCGTAGGCCCATTGTTTCGGTAAGCTTTTTTCCTACCCGTATTCTGATATGATCACATTATGACCAGAATACATTTTTGGCAATGTTCTCGCTGACCTGATCACCACCCGGATAAAATACATTATCCAAGTATAGGAAGCAGAGATATCTATTTGCAGGTCAACTTTGCACTAAGTTATTCTTAGAGAATGCGTGGTCGCATAGGCTGCGTGACGATCATCTCTAGGATCACTTCTATATTTCTGCGCGCTAAGCAAGACCAGAATAGCGCCCCTCTCTATCTGAACACACCAGACAAGATGACTTACCAAAGAAAAAGCGTTCAGTGCACCGTAAGGCCACAAGTGACTCAGGCGAGATTCTCCTTCAACTGGAGGCACTATCGCTGTCAGATACTATTGATCCTGAGCAACTTCCCAAGATGTGGAGGTGCCACCACCCGCCATAGGTCTACCAGCATCTCGAGCTAAGAAAGACGCGGCTAAAAAAAAATCGAAATTTACACGGGCTTCCGCTAGTGCAAGTCGTGGTACTCGAAAAAAAAAGCATCGCCTACCGCTACAGTACATCAAGAACTTCTGGATGCAAAGCCGTGCTTATGATCACCCCGACCGCTGAGTGAAGCGTAGAGGGCGACCGCAGGTGTCGACGACTGGTCGTGGCGAATGGAAGACTCGCCAATGAAACGGTTGTAAATGGAGAAGATTGCGGACCAGCTTGCTAAAGAGAATCCTGGGATGCCAGAAGGCATTATTTGGGAGCAAGTATGCGCTGTTTCTACGAGCCTGAGAGAGTGGAACTTCTTGAAGAGTTGACGGAAGAACAAGTCCTTGGTTGCGTCAGGCGCGTCCGGCGGCGATACGACGGTGGTGACAGTCACGACGTCGTTGAAGATCCTCCATGTTCTAAAGTCAAGGATTCGGCCATTTCCGTTTTTCCGGTTCCACCTCGTTATAGCCCATCCTTGTCCGATGGACTCACCTAATGGAATCCTTGGATGGGCTCACACGGCCCTGAATGAGTTATTGCTGTTCAATAGCATTTATCGCTTCATATATGTGACTTTCCGTTGTGTCCCGAGAGGATTTCACCAGTGCTTGATTGTCATGGTAGAAGATCCTGCACGCAGCATGTTCACGCCGGTCTACTTCGTCCTGTGTACGTCCAAGACGGAGTCTATGTACGGCGACGCTCTTCACATGATCAATCGTGACACTGACAAAAAGATGACCCCTGCGGAGGTCGTTTGCGACTTTGAGATCAGTCTCATTTCGTCGGTACAGCATCTGTTTCCGAATGCTAAAGTAGTGGGATGGTTTTTCCACTTTAAACAGCCGTTGCGGCGACGCATGAAAAACTAACGTATTTTGACAGAAGAAGCTTCAATCGCGATGGAGCCCGGTGCCCTCAACGTCCTAACGGTGATTGACCCAGAGCTAGTTGACCCATTAGGCATCGCTTAGGTCAAGCAGGAAACAAAACATCGATGCGTAGCTAAAAATTACGTGTGTTCGCAAAACCGAGGGAGGAGCTTCAGGGTCTACTTCAGGAAATGTGACTTGAGAGATACTTCATGACGGCGTGGAATGTGTTTGGCATCGCCAACACGTTGTAGCATGCACAAATAACCCTTGGAGAGATTCAACAGGGAATGAATGCAGCCTTCAAGCCGCACCTGAATCTACGGCTGTTTGTTGCAACGATTGCTAGAATGTCTACGGCGTATGCGCAGCGTCAGACTAGTATAACGCGTGGGCTTCGTCGAAAAAAGCAGCGCCCTACTAACGCTGAATCGACTGTAGACTTAGCTCACGAGATTGATGAGTGGGGGGATGCGTGCGACTTTTTCCCTCGACTGGGACGGCGACCAGGACAACGGTGAGTGGAGTGACATAGACGACTAAAAATACTTAGTAGTCTGGGAGAACACTCTCACGTAGCTAATGCATGATTCCACTTGCTTGCCAACTTAATCAAGCAAATATATTTACCCTCTACCCGGATGTTGAACATGACCTGATGATTTAACAGGATAAAGAATCCGGGAAAGAAATCGTGCAGGGCAGAATCCGGGCAGTAAAAACGTCTCCGATTGTTTTGAAAAAGAAACCTGTGGCACGGAAGGTGCGAACCGAGCTGGAGCCCGAGTGTTCGATTTGCTAGGGAGCCCGATATCTTCGAGAGCCCGGCTCCTGCAAACGTTCGGCTCTTTTTCATCCCCCCCCCCCCGCGCGCGCGCGCGGCAAGCAGATACACAGCCTGGTTATCCCATCAGCGCACTGCCGTGGTCTGGGGCACTTGGCGAAGCGTAGCCATCCGGAACCCTCTCACTATGTTTTCCGGTCTTTTGTTGGTTTCTTTCTTTCCGTTTCTCGTCTTTTTTGGTGGAGTGGCTTGACGCAGTAATTTCTTGTTGGTCATGATCGTGTCAACACTATCGCAGCTCATAGTGAGTAGATGTATCGCGGGTACGACGGATTATAGAAACGGTCCATCACTAGGAGCCGGAGTTTATGACGCCGTTGCTCACCAAATACATGCCCCAGGTTTCTCACCACGGCGGTCGGTCCCGACTTCTCGTCAACAGGTCCTGCATTTGCTTCTTCCCACAATAAACCTCCAAATTGTAGAGGCCATGAGACAAGCTTCATGTTGCATGTGTAGTACACGATAACGAACCTCTGAAGCAAAAAAAAACGAGCCTTCCAAATGGGATGCTCGTGTGCCCACCGGAAGTAGTAGACAGGCTTGGAGCAGCACAACATGAAGAGTTTTGTACCCCATCGATGGAGGTTGTCCATCATGAAGATCCTCATCCTGTTGAAAGGAGACGTGTATGGCAGCATCGCCTCATCGAAGGCCATCACCACCGGAGGGATAAATTTATCTTGAAATGTTTCTTGAAGTGCGTCGATGACCGGACGCAGCTTCCAGAGTCGATCGGAGGATGCGGGGTCTGAGTTACTGCTGAAATGCAGTTTTCGTGATATGTGGTAGCGTCGATCTCTCGTCATAAACATATTGACGCAGCCACGAGAAATAGCGCCATCGTCGGTCGGTCGCCAATGATTGTCAAACTTCTCTTTGTTGGGAGCGATCGTCCTTGGAATGAGCAGTCCAAAATAAATAGCTATCTCTCTTCCCGAAATATCGGGAGTTCCCCAGCAACCTTGCACGTAACATATCAGGAGGAGTAGTTTCAAACTGAGGTTTCTTGAGCTTTCGAGCCTTTTGTTTGTTGTAGAGTGTTTTTACTCGCTCATACATCTTCTCCAAAAGGTAGTCGCTGTTAGCACCGACGATAGACTCCAGTAGATGCGGTGCAACGAAGAGAAAGAATGCTCCAGGTGGGGGTCGACGCTGCTTCCAACGCAGCCTTGGTAGTCCCTTGCTCTCCATTGAACCGTTCAGAGTAGTCTTCTGTGATCCAACCACTGAGTCGCACCTCATAAGGTTCATCCATGTATGGGTATAGATTCTACGTGTGGAGAGAAGACCAACCGTTCGCCTTCATGTCCACTAAGAAACCCCATTGATGTTATCACTCGCAACTTGATGCACCCCGCCGACAGCACCCAGAAGCGATGCATCAAAGTGCAACTCGGGCTGCATAACGCCGTCTTCTTCAATACGGGGGCCGGGCTCAGTCACATCCAGCTCCCCGTCGTCGTCGTACACGGGATGGTCTCCACTCGAATCGACCATACTGTACTATCCAGTTGAGTCGCTCCGTGATACAAAGTTTGGATCATCATGAAAATCTAAAGAAAACACGATATAAGTTAAAACCTGTATCACTATCGTGTAAAATTACATATCCTTAACGTGTATATACACGACTCACCAATCTCACCTTCAACAAGTTCACTGATGTACTCTGCGCCTTCGACAAACACATCGACCTCGCTCAAATCTAATTCAACACTGCTCACGTTTTTGCCCTAATTCTCGTCGTTACCACCACCTTCGTTCGAAGCCAACTCCGCGCACAGGTTGCGCCGCGTCAAGGCCCCACCTATATATATAAACATTGGATTGTGAGTAGGAAATCAACGACAATGATAATCGCAGCATAATAAATACCTGACGTTCCGTTGCCTCGTGTGTGTAAACCTTTGATCTGACTTGGCAATTTCTCGTCTTCAGCCACGGCGGGAGGACTGCTGGCGCGCATGGTGTCTTCAGCGTCATCCTTCACATGAGGAGATGTGGGGATTGGAGGCTCGCGCGGTTCAGGAAGTACAGGACTGGTTTCGCAGCACACGCTGATTCAGATCCGCTTGGTGCTGGGTTCGTCACCGTGCGTGGCTCATCAAGTTTTATAGTGAACGATACTATTGACATACCGAGATCGACACGGCCCAAATACGCCGTTAATTCTTCTACTCCAACGAAGAAATCCACCCACGAACATCTCGCTTGGTCTTCCCGGGCTTTACGTAGGTGTGATCGTATGATAGGCCGGTGGGTGGCTTTAACTGCCATCCCTCCCGGCGCAATTGGCGCCACCTCGCGTAAAATCCGGACATCTGAGCGAAGCGGGGGAGATTCTGAAATGAGCGTCAAATGAATGGCGCTCGAAGCTCCCTCCGATCATGAATACTGATTTGATGTAGTGTACACGAGAACCTTCAGAATTCAATATGATTCATTCTCTTGTCTGATCCGGGTTGGATAGGGTCCCCGCACCATTAGGCCTACCCTTGATCTCGATTCAACTGTATGGATGTATACACATTTTAAGTATAAAAACGCTTAACGTGTACTAGTACACGTTAAACCTACGTCTCAAAACGGGTCTTATACAGCGTCTCGCTTGGGGGGGTAGAGTAGGAGCCCGACTCGGGTCTGATTGGCCAATTGAAGTGAGCCTAATTAATTCTTTGTCGTTGGTGTTAGTCATGGCACAACAAACACAGAGCTTGTGGCGCTAGGGTCAGTGCAGTCAGAAATAATTGATCACTGTCATGTTGTTGTGTTGGCCCTCATCAACACGCTTGATTCTACATAAAGAACAATCCTCTTGTGTGTTTGCCCTCAGTCGGATCATTAGTAGGCCTGGGTGCACTAAGTTGTCGACCATGGGATCGAAGTCAAGTTGAATTCGGGAAGATCCACCAACCGGGTTCCCGAAATTAAAATCGAGCCCACAAAGTAGGATACTGTAGTGGGCTCGGTAGAGACTCATATCTCGAAACGATGAGCCCAAGAAATGAGGCCTAAATAATGAACAACTGAAACCCCCTAACTAATATAAGTAAAACAAAAATCGAAAAGTCAACAAAAATGATTTTAGCTGTTTAATTCCGCAAGACGGCAAAGTGAGCGATTGAAACAGGCCTCCTAAAATTAGGCAAATGATGAAAATAAAAAATAAAAAGCTAAATTATGGACTTTTCAATTTTTTCTTAAAATTAAGACCTTTTTATTATCTTCTTGCCTTGTTGATCATCAATACACGAATCATATATTGTGCCTTCCACCTATTTTTGGCGGGTGGACTGTTAATTCAGGCGGAATTAGATTCATAAAAAGGCGACGAACCCTGATTTAATGCTTATTCTGCTTAAGATTGTGAGATCTATCCTACGTCCCGGAGCAGCAATCAAGGGCCAATCCACCGAGATAAGCCTGGTTAAAGACGGAATGGCGGGTAGCCAATCGCCAAACGTCTAAGTTACCTTCTTAGTCAGGCAGGATGAGCTAATTCCATCTGAAGTAGCCCACCATCGCCGTCCTAAAACCGGTCACGCTGAGACAGCCCATAATTAACATGGAGTTAGCTGAGCCAAAGACTTAATTAAGGCTGGAAAGGGAATAGAATTATGCCAGAATTATGAGGGCAGAATTACTGAAAGGCACAATATGAACTGTGCAGCCTGGGATAACCCCTCGAGTGGAAGGCCTACTGAACGGGTGCAAACACGTTCTGTATACCCGATTTCCACTTCATTACAGGTAAATTATCCCGGTTTCCTCTTGGTTAATGGGGAGGCTGACACTTCCACGTACAGACCGGCGCATATGAGCACCACCGTCCTGTGTCGTCGTTCAAGCTGTGACATTGTCACAGCGAGTCACAAATGTCACAACCGATACATTCTTTTTTTGTGCGAAAAAAGAGAGATGCACAAAGTATTTAAAGCGGTTAGGTGGGTACGCACAGTATCAGTAAGTAGAGGTCGACTGTTGAGCGTTTGATAAACAAGTGTTTTGACATTATGGGAGAGGGGTGAGGAGATAAAAATCGCGAGGGGGCGGCCCCCGTGCAGCCACTCATTCCAAATTTTGCCGATGGCAGCTAACGGAGCCATCGAGAACTACGCTGCGGTGCAAGGCGCTGTCTAACAAGTTGTGGTGGAAAGTCTCAAGCGCCGCGCGCGCAACACTCGTCGCAGCTACGAGCCCAAACAAGGGGAGTGGGTTAGGTGGTGCAACGGCCGTCAGTTTGTTGATAGAAGTGTCGTGACCGAGGGCAAGATCTTGCTTTTTCTCGAAGAGGTGGCGCGCCCACGAGGCTCGCGGCGCAAACCCGATGGGACGTTCCTCTCACGGAGGAGGGTCTGGAATGGTATGTGAAGGCTTTAGTAGACCTCTACAGCGCCCAAAAATCTCTCGGGATTGGGTCCCACCCGCATCCGCGTGGTAAGGCACTGTCTGAGTATTTGCGCACCCATAAGCGCGAACGATCAACGCGTAGGCGCGAAGACTACGATGACCGTGGCAAAGGTATCGTATAGGACACGTGCTCGCTCGCCCAACTCCGCAATGTGTCAGCGTACTTCATGGAGCTAAACAACGGTCGGGCTCTCCGCGATCGAGTGGACATTCTCTTCGGCGACGCACTTATGGCTCGGGGGGAGATGACAAGGAAGCTCCAGCGGTCAGATCTATTCACAATGGAACTTCCCAACGAAGGTCCAACGAATTGTGTGGCAGCGCTTGCTGTAATAGACCAAGGCAAGATGAATCAGTTCGGCCGTATCGAATACGGCGGCTGTATTCGACACCGCGATGTCATCCTGTGCCCTATTGGAGCTCTGGCCACATACCTGTTTTGGCGGTTCCATGTAGTTGGCGAGACATTTCCAGACCTGCGTAATCGATCATCGTGGTACAACATCCAGCTCATCGATGGAAAGATAATGGACCTTGAGATCTCGTACAGCGCGCAGGTTAGCGGGTTGAAGAAGGCCCTGAAAGCGTGTGATGTCACAAGCAAAAAGGTAAGGTGTAACATGGTTTAACATGTTATGATGATTAACAGTGTTTGACATCCCACGGATTCACATGCTTTCACATCACATGGATTAACATTCTCTATAAATTTTGCTTGCAGGTGACACACATTCGCCGGACTAGCTCGTGCGTCATTGCCGAAGCGAATGACGCATCCGAGGCTAGCATAAGAAGGGGTGGGAGATGGAACAACGAGAAAATGGAAGGTTGTTATCTGACTACTCTGCCGCGTGAGGTTGTCCGTGCGTTAGCAGGTTTCAATGCAAATGGGGGAGAATTCTTTCTACCCCGAGCTGAGAGCTCTATTCCAGAAACGCTGCGCGGAGCAGTATTTCCATAGATTGACACATTACAACCATTGTTTGACAAGGGCGACATTCATGATATAGCAGGCCAAGGATTTTTGCGTCTGCTCGCATATCTACGAG
Source organism: Phytophthora tentaculata (assembly GCA_033557915.1). Classification (NCBI taxonomy): domain Eukaryota; phylum Oomycota; class Peronosporomycetes; order Peronosporales; family Peronosporaceae; genus Phytophthora; species Phytophthora tentaculata. The sequence continues at coordinate 6,721,912 of JAUCEA010000009.1, forward strand.
AAGTGGTACTTCAGGACTCTGTGATGCTCCAGAAAGCTTACCCAAAGCTTCGAACATGGAAGCATGATCTATTCACAAGATCGGACTACCAAGTATTTGCTAACCAACAGCTAGAGCGCCTTTAAAAGACATCGGATACGGGTTTGATCCCTACGGTACGTGCCGCTCTCCCAATTCTCACTAACGTGGTGGAGAGCAACTTCGCAAGCACAGTGCTTCGTCTGACAGCTATTGAAGATTCTCCACGTTCTACTCACACGATTGTCAGCTCGCTTGTTGGTGGACGATTTCAGCTCGTCCTAGCGCCTAACGAGGCAAGACAATCAAGCGAACAGGCCGAGAAGTTGGACGAACCCGTTCCCTACCGTCTAGCTCGAGGCTTAAAGTCCGTGGTTGCAGTTGGGACAGAGTACACAGAAGGAGTTGCCGGTTGTACCCCCGTAAAACTACTCGAGGCTCGTCACGGCTCAAAATGGTGCTCAAGCGATTCTGAACGCCAATATTCCAAACGTCGCAAGGTGTTCTACGATGCAATCGAATTCCTTCCTGCAAGTAAACACGTTCCACTAGAGACCAGAGCTCAGGTACTGGAGACGAAGCGCAAAAACATGAGCCTCACGCTTGACGCATTGCGCAAAAAGCTGAGTGGCACAGACAGGGCGAATTGCAGTCTTTCAAATTGCATAGTATTGGACCCAACTTTACACCGAATAACATGGTTTCACAATTACATTAAATAACACGGTCTCACAATGTGAATAACATTGAATAACACCTGACATTTTTTTTGATAAAGTTTCAGATAATGTTCTTAACATGTGTTGTTAAATATATGCGCTCTCGTGTGTCGTCCCCCATTTCAAAAGATGGCGCGAACGAAGCCACACTTACTGCCGGCGAGGGCCACGCAGATTTTTCGCTGTGAGTATCGGTTGCGGGACGAAGAAACGGGGGAAGGAGTGGTTATGCGGTAAGCGCCTCTCATACGGGGTCTTCAGGGCGCATGTCATAGGGCACCTACAAGGAACAGGTAAAGTATGGAAAAAGAGATGCATGACGTTTATGGATCTAGCGAAGAGCCGACGGTCGAAGATCGCCTAGCCAGGATGGAGCGCTGGCTTCGCATCATCGCCGAGAAGCTTGGCACTTGCCTCGAGGAAGAAGATGAGAACACCGACGGTAGCGCTGGTAGCACGCCTATCAGCGCTGCTCCAGCCGATAGTCCGCCCGTGCAAGTCGAGGCAGCTGCCGCCACGCCACCACCACTAGTTGTCGACTCGCCGGCCTCCATCGAGTCATCTGCGGAGAGAGAACCAGATGCCCAGCCTGAGAGCGAGCCATCCGTCACCGAGCCAGCCGGTACCGAGCCAGTCGTCGCCGAGCTGCCCAAGAATGCGCCCAAGAGCATACGCCGTGTAAGCAAGCGTGGTGCTCCAGTTGCTGAAGCGGAGAAGGCGTCAAAAAGCCCCGCCGCTCCACCCGCAACAGTGTGAACCAGAATCAGAAATAAAGCATAAGGCACTTTGCATAGTCACATTGAATCACATTGTTGAACAACTGTGACTAATAATATGATTTGACATGATTAAACATGATTATGCTAAACTGTACCTAGTTACACTGTACACATAATCTGGTACACTATGTATCGCTGGCAGGTCAAAAACACCTTGCCTTTTGTATTGTGACAGGGGCCGTGACCCTTAACAAAAAAAGCTCGACACATCCTATGTGTCTTGTTAAAGGATGTGCTACAGTAATAACTAGATCGCCTGCAACTTATGCTGGAAATACAGTATTTTGAGATTTTTTTGTGCCGTGCACAGTGTACTAAAAACAAAAACTTACCACACGTTTAAATACCACTCCCCGCGACCGAAGTAGAGATGCGCTTGCTTGGAGCTGCTAAGTGCTGACTGTAATTCTGCGCTGTAGTGCTCAGACTCAAACCCTGAGCATGCTCGGTTCTGCACATACTGGCTGGAAATCCTGCGCTTGCCCCCCCCGCTCGTGTCTCCGTGTCTGGCACCGCTTCTGTGCGATGCCGGTACTTTAGCCAAAATGTTTTCAATTAAAAAAAATATGCTCACGCACAATTCACTGGACCGATTTACTGTAGTGTAGAGATGCGCTGTACTGATGTATTGTACTGACGTACTGTACTGTACCGAACCCCTTAATATGCAGTACCGTCGTCTTCGCCTTTTGCTGAAAAAACCGTTTGTTATTTGTAATCTTAGCGTATTTTTGCTATGCATTCTGAAGCATATTGCCTTTTGACACTCTCAAGCAAATTGTTTTTTTATGAACCCAGTCGTTTATTGTACACTGCACCGACACACTGTACCGAACCCTCGAATGTTGTACGAATGTTAACCCAGATTACATGTCTTGATCGTAGATCCTTAACTGCATCACGTGCTGCAATAAGTGTTGTTCAAGGGACGGTTCTCGGCAATTTGTGTATTACGCGTTGGATCCTTTTCCTCTTACTGCCGAAACAAAATAATCACAGAGAGGAGGCGTAGCGCGAGGCAAGTATAAGTCTCATGGCTGCCTCGCGCAGTATGGGGCTTCTCATATTGTTTGTACTTCATCTGGGTAGCGTTTTTGGAGCGCACCTGTGACGGGGTCACACAGCACCTTGCGATAGAGTAAGTAGGCTTCCGAGAGTATACAAACTCTCAGTGAACGACAGTTCACAGGTCCTTTGTCGAAGGGAACGAAGTAACCATTGAAAGGTAAGTTTTAGACTAAATGTATTTATAGGTAAGCTTTAGCTTGAGTTTAATACAAACTATATCTCATCTATAGTGAAGCTATGTAGTTATCCAATGTTTCGCTTCTAGAGCCCCTGGTACCATGTACCAGTCCTTCCCAAGAGTGACCAGTCACTCTTCCATGTAACTTGGGTACACAGGCCTGTACCCCGTTACAGCACCAATCGCTGGAAGTGTTCTCTGAGATTTATTTCAGAGCTAAGGAGGATCAGATGGGGGTATGATTTTCCATGAATTTAAACCTGGTAATTTATTAGTTTAGAATATAATCAAAACAAAAAGGTTCAATACAAACTTAGGTGTCTTAAAAGCTAATTATAAGCGATCTTAGAAAACCCTGATAAAGTTATTGGTTTCATGCGTGTCGTTCGAACCGTCCACCTCAGCTAAGTACGGTAATATATTGGCCAATAATATGCGTGAATGTTAAGCGAAGAACACTTGACTCGATTTTTAGTTGATGGCTAATAAAGTGGGAAGAAGACAAAAATTAACTACATGTATACCATTTCAAGGAAATACTGGGTCACTCTTAAACTCGCCATGGATCTGCAACAGCACTGAGACTACACCTCGGACTCAATGAATCTCGGATGCTGTTCGAGTTAGCGACAGCAAAAAATATCACGAGAGAGTTCGTTCGCTAAAACTAACTACAGTATTCCTGGCTCGTTATTTCAGCGCATCGATGAGTTCTGCATTGTTTCATTCCGCTAAACCCGTGTGTTGAAATGCTCACAAACATTTCTGTGCTTCTGTTGTCGACTCCTTAACAATCATCCACTACGAAATACGTCACAGGAATATGAATACAATACACCCAGATTGTTGCATGTGCACGGGGCAGATGCTGTGGCTGTGAAGCAGGCGCAGTAGATATTTCAAAGGTCTATTTGAAAAACGCTAAGGTGTCTTTAGCTTATTCATTTGATAAGAGTTCCAACGCTGAAACCCCAACGGCGCTTGCAGCAGACGACTATAAGACTTTGCAGCTGAAAAGGCTTGGCATTCTACGAGCTCAAGGAATTTGACTTGAATAAGATGGAGGTGAGCATGGTGAGCATGGAGGACTCCAAGGCTAGGTTGTGCACGACGGTCTTTGACCTACTACTCGGAGTAGCACGAGAATTAGATGCACTGAGTGAAAAAAGAAATCATTGACGTGCGGCAAAACGAAAAGTATAAAACGAACATTATATGTCGCCGTCACTGCCAGTTCTTTTATTTTGCATTTGCTTTTAAGCGGATTTTGCGTTAAAACACACAATCCGCTACACGTAAAAATTTACCCAGTATTTTTACCCTTATAACGGGGACTTATCAATTCTGTGTTTATAAAAAAAAATATTACTGCTTTTCCAATTTGAGAACGTCTTCGTGCAAAGCGCGACTTTGTCTGGAATATAGGATTAGAGCAGAACCCCTCTGTTAATTTTCATTCGACTATGAAAGGTCAATCCTAGAATTATGAACGTTTGAAAAAAAATATAAAATTATTTGCATTAGGCCCTTCCCAAAAAGGCCTATCTGCCATTTGGTTATGGCAGATCTTGAGAGTTAGTAAATCCGAAAGGCCAATACAGCTGGTTTTCACAATACATCGAACGAGTATTAATACACGTGCGTACATGTACTTCATGTTGCCTAAATGATGTACAGGTTTGTCCAGGATGGGATCACACCGAACAGTTATAGCGTGTTCTTCCGATTAAAGTATGCAAATAATACCGTAAATGCGGGAAAATGTTGGGGGGGAGGGTATTTTTATAATGGGACACGATTGGCTTGGTTTAGTATTAATCATGGTATTAAAAACATTACAACACCATGGCAGCGGGTACAGTCTTTGGGGACTTTATTCGGAAGAAAACGTTACACAGTATCTGTTTTCAAGAGTTAATATGTTGGGAAAGTAAATTGTATATCAATTGAGGTTGTGTCCAGACAGGAAGGTAAATATCACACTAGTCAACGAATGAGCCGCCTTATTAATTTACATTATCGTATGAATTAATCGCTACACCACTTTAATTCAATACATTATGACTTACAACAGCATCGCAGGCGTCGTGACGTTTGTGATATCTGAATAAAACTGCACTGTATCTGGTGTCAGACCGATACTGTCGGTAACTGATGTACCTTACTGTTAAGGTGCCCTATGAATAACACTTCGAAGTACACTGGGAATCGTAGGCGTCGTGACGTACCTGAGATTTGAATCGAAGTACTTCTACTTATTATTACTATAAATATAAGTACATGTACACAATTACACCGAGACTTGTAGGCATCGTAACGTTCGTGAGATTTGAATAATAGATCAGGTGACGGTCCATGTTTTATGAGGAATTAATAGCCGCACCACGATTTCAGAAAACAAATCGCCTTCACTGGATCAAACACCTGGTGATATTACTCATTGCAGTCTTCACACTTCTCAATTCTCTCAAAAAAAAAGTAGGATACTAGTGATGCGGGCCGGTTTCTTTTTGTTTATAGCAGTGTGTACGCTACTAGTCTACCCCAAGACTGCCTCGAACTCGGCCACCAAGCTGCGATTTGCCCGCGCCCAAGTAGAAAGCGACAGTGAGCGAGTTCTACTTGAAGATGCTACAAACAAAGAGAGAGGAGAAGTCGCAAATGTTTTCAAGAAGCTGGGCGACTCTGTCGCAAACCGTCGTCACGCTTGTGTATATGGTAGCACTTAGAAGGACTGGTAGCTAAAGAACTCAGGCAGGGTGCCATCGATGCTACTAGTAGCTAATTGTTGGTAAATTGAGATCTGATTTAGTGAGGCACCTTCGTACTTCATCTTTCCTATCGTTTCACTGCTCTCGTCGTCTCCATGGGTCATACTTGGTGCTTCCTACTCATCCACATGCAACCTATACAACTTCAACACTGCCTTCAAACAGATCGCTCAGCACTTGCCTTTTTCATCCTTCAGCCGCTTGAACAGTACTCGTTTGCTCTGCTCCAAGCCACCTGACCTTGTACGATGGCTTCCCTTTGACGCGTTTATAGTCGATAATATCATCCACTAGTTTCCCATTCAGTACCGTCAGCAAGTCGAACCTAGAATAGTGTTTGTCGTTGTCGGCGTAAATGCTTGTCGATGTAAGGTTTGAGAAGACTTGTGTGGAAGACGGGGTGCATCCGCAGTTTTGGAGGCAGCCTCAGCTGATAATAGCCACGACCAATGCATTTGACAACATCAAACGGGCCGACCCATCGGGCTCCTAACGTCTTCTTAGTCGTGCCGAGGTGTCGAGCGGTAAGATACTGCCCCGATAGCAGCACTTCATCTCCTACGTTGAAGACTTGTGGTTGTCGGTTTTTGCTGTAGGCCTCAGTCATACGATCTTGTGCTTCCGCAATACAACGTCGCGCTTTCGCCAATATATCGGCTTGATTTGTGATGAACTCCGAGTGTTTTGCGTGAGAAGCACCAGTAGGGTTTGATGGAAGGTTTAGCGTTGCCGGTGTTCGCGGAATGTAGCCAATATCCGCCTCGAAAGGGGACATTCGTATAGCGGATTGGAATTGGACATTGTATGCTAACTCCGCGAGGCACAGGTGCGAGTCCCAGTCATCGCTATCAGCATTAGAGAATGCTCGTAGACAGTTCTATAATGTTTGGTTCATAAGTCACATAGCGACGGACTTCATAACCAGCCTCCCCAGTACACCCCGTGGGTACGACAGTGTGATGGTTGTATTAGACCACTTGACCAAGATAGCTCATTTTGTGGCCGGGAAGGGTACCGACAGCGCTGAGACGGTGGCGCAACGATTTCACCAGGAGATTTTCCGTCTTCACGCGTTGCCGAACGTAGTAGTTTCTGACCGTGATGCCAATTTCACGTCAAGCTTCTGGAAGACTCTGTCCGAGCTGTTGTGCATTACACAGAAGATGACTACAGCATTCCGACCGCAGGGTGATGGCGTGAGTGAGCGTGTGCTGAGCAGGTATCGCGTGACTGTGCAAAAGTCCTGGTGGTTTCTCATTTCTTGCTGTCGTTCGCACGCAAATCTCACAGCCCTTCACGTATTTCGTAATTTTCTTCATCATCCGAGGCCAGTAGTAATGTTCTTCTACGAGACGACAGGTACCGTCAATTCCAGGATACCCGTATACTGGACTGTCATGATATTCTTCGTGTACACGCTCCAATAAGGCTCGAACGCGAGGCAGCACAAGTCGTGGCGAAGTGTGATGCCCGGCTTGGTAGTACAGTCGCCCCTCACTAAGCGAATATCGTTCTAGATGTCGAGGTGCTGGCAACAGCGCATCGTCTGGCTCACAGCATTAGTTGAATCAAGTAGTTGTAGGAGCGCTTTCGTTGTGGCGTCCTCGTTATATCTTTGAGGTGCCTGCGTTACGGTCGCGGACAGTGAGTATCCATACGCTGACGCAGGTGACTGCGAGTTTTTATAGCTGCTCAAGTCACAGCCTCGGCTGGCACCATGTAGTCAGGTCTCCGGGAAATTCCATCAGCGACATCGTTATGCTGTCCTTTGATGTAGCGTATTGCAAACTGATACTCAGCCAACTCGTCATACCATCTTGCAATTTGACGGGAAATCGATTTCTGTTTGAAGACAGTCTCCAAACTCTTATGATCAGTTTCCACGACAAAAGGTCTGTCCAGTAGGTACACGCGCCACGTTCGAAGACCGAACAGTATAGCTAACAATTATTTTTCTCGAATAGAGTAATTCAGTTCTGCTGCTTTGTATTTCCGTCCACCAAACGCGACTGGTCTCTCAATCTCCACGCCATCACGCACTTCCTTCTGGAAAAGAACTCCCCCCATAGCGAAATCCGATGTATCCATCCTCAAGAAGAAATCTTTGTTGAAACCAGCGATAGCGAGTACAGATGTCTGTTCAATCTTTTCTTGGAGTCGAACAAAATGCGCGGTCAGGTCGTCCGCCCGCTCAATATTTTTGCACTTATTTTTCAACATGTTAAATAGTGGTCCCGCATCCTCTGCAAACTTATGACAGAAACGCTGAACATACGCCATTGTACCCAGAAACGATTGCAAGTCGTGCTTGGTCTCTGGCTGTGGCCACTCCTGAATGACTCGAACCTTCTCAGGATTGATTCGGACTCCATCACGGCCAACAATATCTCCTAGACACGGTATCGAAGCCGAACAGAAAACGCATTTGCTTATCTTCACATAGAACTTGTGATTGTGCAGTCTGGCAAAGACGCGATCCAAAGCTTCCAGATGCTCCTTCAAGTGGGTACTCCGAGTGAACACATATATGTCGTCGAAATAGCTCTGGCAGATATCTATCATGTCTTCCAACACTCGCCTAATACCCGCGCAGAATGTTGCCGGAGCGTTTGATAGTCCCATAGAAACTACCAAGTATTCATTAAGTCCATCCAGAGCTTGGAACGCAGCGTATGGTATGTCACTCTCCCATATTCGGAACTGGTGGTATCCACTTAGCAGAACGAGACAGGAAAAGTAATATGAACCCTGTATTTGCTCCAGAATTTTGTCTTTCCGTGGCATTGGCATAGTCCGTCGGACGGTGTTCAAATTCAAAGCGCGAAAGTCGTGCACTATCCGCCAGCCATCCGGCTTTCGAGCCCAAAAGGTTGGTGCGCCATGAAGAGAAGTTAAGGGTCTAATGAGACAGGCCGCTTCCATCTCCCGCACCCAGCGCATAATCTCAGCTTCCTGCTCCGGGGATTGTCTCCACTGCTGGCGGAACATTGCCTCTTCCGATTTCACTTCCATCTCATGCTGGCTGTGTGACTGTTGGCAGTTCTGCAGCTTGTTTTTGACGGAACAAACCAGTGTACATCTGCAAATACGGATACACAAGGTGGCTCTTGTAGTCCTCGATGTCCTTGGCCCCACTGTCAGACGGCACACTCGTCGGCTGTACTACGAAGACATACTCCACTTTCCGAGGCTTTTCCAACAGTCTACGTAGTTGTTTCAGAGATATAACCCGTGTTTCTCCCGTTGCCATCGAGTTAAACGACTGCGGTTCAGCACTAACCAAGCTGACCTCGTAAACTGCTTGTGAACGTCAATAAGTGCTGCTAATCGAGTTCGTAATGTATACATTGAGGGTCGAGTACTCCCTGTTCTCCAGTCGATTCGAGGGTTTACGCTCCGAAGCCACGGCATTCCAAGTAACGCACCTTTCTTATCAGGTACTGGTAGTAAGAGAAACTCGGCAGTGTATGACTCCATCCCCTCTTCATGCATCGCCAGCGACACCGTCCGTTTAGGCAACACAACACTTGTCACGTTAGCCATCGTCAATGAAATCATAGCATCGTGAACAGTAACCGTGTTCATCAAGCTAATCCGTTCCACATACTCGGGCGTCACAGCATTGATTGATGCACCACTATCCACAAAGCCTTCTGCTTTCTTGACTCGTTCATTTACGGCAATACCGCAATTCAAATTCAAAAACGGATGCATAGAGCGCTGACCAGCATAGATAAACACAGATTCGTTCTCCGCCAACGCTTTGTCCACTCCACATTCACATACATGATCTGTTTGACGCTCATCACTCTCCACCAAACCACGCTTGTCCCTTTTAATGGGCTTGGGACTGAACCCGCCTGATCGCCCGGCATCAAACGGTTTTACTCGTTTCAAGATGAGCTGGGTGTAGCCTCATCCCCTATCACGAGCCTGTCAATGAGAGCGTAGTACTTGGCTTCTCTTTCCCGATGTTGCACCCTTCCGTTGCGAGTTGAGAGTCTCGGGGCGTTTCTCGGAATGTTTGATCCAGCCGTCATCTTCGTTATGGTACCCGCGGTCGCAATGGCTGCATTTCGTCTTCTTTTTACCTTCACTACGTTTACTGTTGCTGTTTCTGGTACCACCACGCTGCGTTTCACCAGAGCTGGCTTTGGACTTGCCATCACGCTTTGGGTCGTAGCTTGAAGTTGATGACTTGGTGTCATCCATGTGCTCCAGTTCGACTTCGTTAAATCCTTCCGCGATGACATCATCCAACGTCGAGGGCTTCTTCCGCAAGATCTGTTTGCGCAAGTTGCTGCTGCTTAAACCCTTGACAAAAATCTCTTTCGCGAAAGGAGGGTCTATCGGCACTAGTCGCAGTTTCTCCTGAAATTTGGCAGCGTAGCTCTGATAAGTTCCGCGTTGTTTAAAATTGAGCATCTTGTTTCGCATTTTCTGCTGGAAGTTTAGCTCCTTAAAGCTTTTCTCGAGCGAAAATTTCATCGCACTCCAAGACTTCGTGGTGCCAGGGTTCATCATGTACGTCTCGTACAAAGTGGCTGCGGGCTTCTTCACGCACTAACCACGTTCACGACGAGCTACGGCGTCGTCAGTCTCAAGGTCATATCCCTGAAGGTAAAGTACGCTTCTAATTGGAGGACGAAGCTATTGAGCTTGCCACCATCAATGTCTCCCTCGCAGTCGGCTTCGTATCCATTTTGCGCAGTTTCTTGTTCACTGGTGCCTTCATGTCGACGTCATGTTCTCCAGTGCGAGCGGAGTTGTTAGTCGGACCAGGTGGTTTCTGCTGCATAGAGCAACAGCCGCAGCCGTCTGCTGGGCCAGTTCTCCCACGAGTCCGACAGCACCAGTCTGCGTACGCAGCTCTGCCACTGCTGCTGCGATTTGAGCACCAACCTCATGAAAATTGATTAGCAGCTTCAGTATTGGCTTGGGTGGCTTGTTGAATTGCTGCGACTCTGCACCAGCGCATCAATGCCATCCAGGACGCGGTCTAGTCGATGGTTTTCTTGGCCGATTCTCTCGTCCATCTCGATCAGTGTCTCCTCAACTCTCTGAACGCGGTCGTTCACAACATCATTCTCGCCGTTAACCAATGCGTCGGTTTGTAACTTGACGTCGTGTCGCCTTCGTTGTCGCTGGACCTTGCAAATTCTACTATGTCGCAAAGCGTCGTCACGCTTGTGTATATGGTAGCACTTAGAAGGACTGGTAGCTAAAGAACTCAGGCAGGGTGCCGTCGATGCTACTAGTAGCTAATTGTTGGTAAATTGAGATCTGATTTAGTGAGGCACCTTCGTACTTCATCTTTCCTATCGTTTCACTGCTCTCGTCGTCTCCATGGGTCATACTTGGTGCTTCCTACTCATCCACATGCAACCTATACAACTTCAACACTGCCTTCAAACAGATCGCTCAGCGCTTGCCTTTTTCATCCTTCAGCTTGAACAGTACTCGTTTGCTCTGCATCTTGGTTGCTCGCTTGACTTACTTGTTGGTGACTTCTCATCTTCGCTCGATCCCATGTGCTTCATCTTGAAGTTTTCGCGACAGACTCGTTAAGCAACAAGAAATTTGCTGCTAACCAGAAGATGAAGGCAGCATACGTGTTCACGGACGATATCGCAGAGGGAATAGTGCGAAAGAACATCGATCCCGACGGATTGTACGAGCTACTGAAGCTAAAAAAATTTAAAGAATCGGTGGAGCTCAAGGTATGGTAACAGCGACAGCTACACGCTTTAGCTGAATTACGAAGCGTGGTACAGGAAGACCAACCACACGTGGAAAAGCAAGTTGGAACTGCAGCGTTGAGTGCACCATTTCGCCATACAATAGCGAGTCTACTGTTTCCAACCCCTAATGCAATAAACTAGCATGTGATCCGGGTGGAAACACAGGTCAGGTGCAATGTTTTGTTAATAGATTCTTAGCTGATAAAACTTGCTTTTCTCATGAACATACCACAATAAATTTCAGTTTTTGGAGAAAAGGTTAAAAAAATAGTAAAGAGCATCAATTTCGCTTTGCTCGGCTTGTTGCTAATAAGGTCGACCTCCCAAAAATATGTATGCCACACCGTTTGGGGACGACGTCCCCCTGAAGCTATGTACAACTCACCATTGAATGTCAAACCCGTTTGTTCAATTTGTGGCATTGAAGACTTGGCGGGATGACGAGAATCAAGAGCGTGCCTGGTGTGAGAAGCAAGCGCATGCGATGTATGTGAAGTACGCAGAGCTGTGTATTAGCCAGCGTGTGCCTGACATGCAGGTCTTGTGTTTGCGTAGTGCGCCGCGATGGCAGCGTCGATGCAGGTGCGATATATACAGTGCTGGATCTAGCAAGCATTGTAGTTCTAACCTAACGACTTGAAATGATATTGTTGTTATTCTTCTAGCAGGCCAGCGGCAGATGGCTGCCAGCGTGCTAGCCCAGCCAAGCGGCAACGTCACGTTAAGCCTTATGGAGTTGCCGCTTAGCGGTGGAACGATGACCAACGATTCGTCCGTCACGCAGGGACGTGACACAGAGTCAACTGACGCGTCCGGTAGGGGGAGAAAAGGACAGAAGCAAACACCAGCGTCGGTGCTTGCAAAAGCTACGCATGCTCGTGCCGCCAAAGCGGCCAAACATCTTCACCGTACGTGCTTTGGGCTTTATGCTGTCTAGTGGTTGAGCACTCTTACTAACACTTTACTATTTGGATATCGTTTTGATTGCTACGTTTGCACACAGGAAAGGAGGTGTACGCGCTTCGTGTGCGTCAAGCTGCGCATGCGCGCGCATCCAAGTCCAGCGCGAAGAAAACCGAGTAAGTTAGTCCGAGAGGCCATCATGCGTAATGACTGCAATTGCAGTGTATTCATTAGCAAAGTCTTCTTTCAGTGGTGGTATGTGTTCTCTTCCTGCTGCTGCATCAGCTCCAGCTATCTGTTCACACATCATTTGAAAGCTAACATCTTTTCTAATCTGTACTAACTTCTCAATGTAAACCTATTGGGTACTTCGTGGTACTTGCGCTTTGTCTTTCGAGTGCTTGAGGGAGCGGGGCTTACAGTCGGCTGTCTCGTCGAAGTTTGCCTCCGGGTAGGTATGGGTGATGCAAGCCAGCTCGCAGCAATGCAGCCAGCTGAGTTGTTGTCACTACGCTTACTTGGATTTGACGTTAGTGCCATTGTGACTTGTGCTTGTGCTTGATAGGGTAGATTGAATTAGAAGGCGCTATCGGCGAAGCGGCTTGAGAGTTGCTAGACGATCAAAGCGACCGTGGTACACATTGCAAGAACGAAAGTAGGTAGCAAAAATCAAAGACATAACTATAAGTAGGATCAGCGAGGGGCCAACAATCGATTGTGCTGCAAAGCGATACTTTTCATTAACGGGATTAATGCATCTGCTTTGGTCATTGTTGCGGTGACGGCTTCTTGAATTCGTTCCTCTTCTTGATCGAATGCTATGCGCCTATCGTTCGAAGTGTGTAGTTTGTCTAGGGTCAATGGTGTGATGAGAACAATATCTTCTCGAGGTCGAACTCTTGATAGCGCGACGTATGCAAACGATGCGCTGGGAATAGCGAGCGAATGAAAAACGACTTTATCGCAAGTAAGCCCTGGACTTTGTGAACTGTAATGGCGTATGCCAGACGTAATGGAATCCCTTCGCGAAAAACATTTAAATCGCTAGTTTTCTTGCCCTAACTAGCCTTTCTAGGAATTACGGGTACGCTGTTAGAAACGTCCGGCAAGAAAAAAGGCCCTGCATACATGTCTAACATCTGAACTAGTATTATTGGTAGCTCCGTGCTAGCAGTAAATATGAAGTCGTAATATTACCATTCGTACCATTACAAAGTCCGGTAGAATGTTCCATATTTAAATGTTAGGGTGACCGGAGCTCCGACGGCAAGGTCAATTTGTCTTCCAACAACTCTGTCTCTGTCTGCATTGGCACATTCCGCTTCTTCCAGCAAAGAATTTATAGAAGCTGATGACACTTTCTGCTGCTGAGCTAGTCGCTTCAATTTGACGCTATCTTAGCGTTAATACGAACTATCTTGTGGGATTCGTTTTTCTCTAGATTTTCTAGGTTTTGGCTATTTGGTTTTGCTACATCTGTGTTAAGGTAGGCAATATGCTTTGCTTCCGTAAGCCATTTAGGCATTTCTTTTTCTTTCCAGTATCTAGAGTAAAAAATAAATCGATGTCGGCTTGAGTAGGACATTTGGAGCGAAGCCGTCGCATGGCAGTGAACCATTCAGGGGTCATTCAGTCTGCCTTGCCTCTATTTTGACTAGTAAGTTGCGCACAATCGGCATGCTTTGCCCTAATTCGCGTCCGCAAAGCTGCGTTTGGCTGTGAATTTTCGAGTTAGGAGTCGATAATGCGCAAGATATCACGGGATCCAGTTGCGCACGGTCTCCAGTAAAGACGACGTCTCGGCCACCAAATACAAGATGGCTACAGCGAGGCCATATCTCGCGCATTCGCTGGTCTATCCAGTGCAACATACAGCAGAATATTACACGAAACTCGTCAATAACAAAAAGATGAACGTCATTGTATTGCTCTTGAAGCCGTTCTAATTTTGCAGGTCCTCCCTTTTGCGTCGTTACAGATACGTATGGTGTAGAGTAAGCGTTTCGAGCGAATGATGTAAGCACAACAAATCGTTTTTCCTTTAATGTGAAATGCTGCTGCACCTTGATGGGCTAGCAGAAGCACGCGTTTTGATGTTCGTCTGATAGCAGTACGCTCGGAAAACTCGTTGTGCGCATCTTTAGCTATAGGTTTTATCAGCCAGCTTTTCTCACTTCCGCCTTCACCATGTATTATCATCTGCATGGGCACGTAGATAGAATTATTTAATGAAGCGCGGAATGAAAAGGAATCCACTGCGATTCATGCATTGACGCAACTTGGTAATTGCTGTTGGCGTCGAGGATGGGATATCGGTACTGGCTGCTCGGAGTCTCTGTACTGCCCGCGAATTTATTGCGACATTGACGTGTATCTTGCTGCATTTTTAGCCACGACTTAACGTTTGTGTACATAAATATGTTTGCTCTATCTACGTCCTCACTCATATACACTAGCTTTCCTGGCCACTGAACTTCTACTGGTTTATCTGTAACCTCAAGCCCAGCTTCATTATAAGCATTTATATCTGACGGAACGAGTTGAATCTCATCTAAATCTGACGCCGGACCTACACAGACATACTCTAAAGGTGGCAATATCGTACAGACTTTTGCATCACTAGATTGTTTTAAAGCATCGAGGCCTCTTTGGCGATTACGTTTAAGATTGGACTCCTTTTGAAGCTCGCTTTCAAGAGCACTTTGCTGTTCTTGGTCGAACGTCGCTACGCACTCGTCGTCAGTCTGTGGTAGGTCATCTAGCGAACGCCACGGTTTAATGAAAAATAGTTCAGCAAAACAAAAGTTTGCATTTGTTGGATCGGGTGCAAACCAAGGTGTCGCTCGTATTACATTCATTTTATTGCAAAAATTTATATAGCCCTGACCATCTCTTCTTTCCAATGATCGTTTTCAGTTTTCGTAGTGGAAACGTTGTCTACGAACTCGAATTTTTCTACAAATGATGCAAAACTCATTTCCTCAAAGGGCGATTCCAGTGGCCGAGCCATGTAGGCAGCCTCTACTGCTTCAATACGAATTGTATCACTGCACGCTGTACCACTTTCAATATCCTCCAAATCGGACGCGTCTACTCTGTAGTATCTCGAAGTGTGCCGCATTACCTTGATTCGTGTAATAGATTTGCCGTACAAAGGTAGCTCTCTAAGAAATATATATAATGCTTCTTGCGCGCTAACTTCGCGGGGTGATAGTGTTGCATTAGGAACACGTTTTAAAATTGCGTAGTTGGGCAAATTAGGATTGCAGCGCTTCACAGCACGAGTAATTACTTTCCGAAATCGCAGTGTGTCGGGCTCAGCTTTACTAACATAGGAAGCAGTGTATTCGGCAGCACCATAAGCATTTCCAATGAGTTGTATATCCATGTTAGCGCGCCAAGAAGATAAAAGTGTAGGCGAGTAGTTATTGATGCTGGGAATTTCCCGTCTTAAAAATGAATTTGTATGGATGAAATTGCGTCATTTACATTGTTCACTTCAGCTTGTGTTTGTTGCCGAATGTCTTTCGGATAACCAAATCTGCATCTGCCTCCGCGTTTATGACATGAAGAGCCTGTGCTGCAATGTGCTGCTGAACCCGATGATCTACGCGAGAAACATCGCACTCCCATTCAGGTTTGCTGGGATCGGGGGGTCTGGCAGAAAGAATGTCAATTCCATTGTTATTCTCACTAATGCAAGTGGAGCAATTGCAGTTTTCAAGCTCCGTTGACGTTTTGGCTGACACAGATAACGCTCAGGGCGCGCAAGATCTCAGCCTTTGTGTGTCCCCTTGGGCTGGATGAGTTGCTCAGCATGCCGTTTGGCCTCAAGTATGCACCGATGATTTACCGACGAATGATTGATAAAGCGCTGTGGGGATATGCGCAACCGACAGGCGGATGGACAGCTTTTGCGAAGAAAATGGGGGTTGCAAAACATCAGGCCAAAGCTATGCGAAACAATCTAAGGACCCATCGGAAATAACGACAAGTCAACCAGAAGAATCCAGGACAAAGCTTGACGCTGCTCGCGAAGATTCGGAAATTTGGATCCAGTACAGCCACTGATCAATGGCCCAGAATCAAACATGTTCTTGACGAACGAGCGCGACGAGTCATCGTTGGGGCCGGAGTCCAACCGAAGATCGTTTGTCGGCGTTATTTGTTTCGGTGGAGCTACTTTTGACGACATCCTTAAATTGTTGAATTGCTGATTCGGCTTGAGGAGAGTCGGATAAGCGTGAGCTTGTCGAAGAATATCTTCATTCAGTCTCGAGTTGACTTTCTGTCTCGCGACGTTTCGCGAAAGGAAGAACGAGCGAACCCAAAGAAGCTAGATGCCACCCTGAAGCTGGAACTTCAAGATCGAAAAAGGGCATGCAGTCCTTTTTGAGGGCACTCAACTACTACAACAGGTCCATTGAGGACTTTGCCGTGCACGGTGCCGCGTTACACCAGCTCAAGGAAGAAGCTTTCTCTCCTTGTTGAGACCTTACAAGTGCCCAGCGAAGTTTCGACATTTTGAAGAAGAGGGTGGCAAAAGTACCGAGCCTTTGGCACTTCGACAAGTCGAAATACGTACATACCATGCTGTTCGCAATTGAGCGGAAGCTAAGCTCTACCATCTTTAGATGCACGACGATCAGCTGCATCCTGTACGATTTGCGGACGCGTTTTGGAAGACGCTGAGATGAATTACCGTTATGCAGAGAAGGAAGTGCTGGCGTTACTACTAGTGGTGAAAACTTGCTATACGCATTTGTCAGGACATACACTAACCGCTTCTCAACGCTGGGATGGGTAACGAGGTCGAAGTCACTCTTCGGTCGAGCAGTTCAATTTGCGGTGCTTCTATCAGCATGGCACTTTATAATGGAACGAGAGAAGGAGACCGCGTGTGCGTTTATCCAGATATTATACGTGACGGTGACGAACTTCTTGTCGATTGACGAGTCGTTGAAACTTATTGCACCGCCAAAGAAAATTTCAGTGACAACTCGGATGAATCCAAGCTTCATCTTTGCACGTCTACCAAAGTGTCATGAAGGATTCGTAGTATCATTTGATGGGTCTGCGAAGCCGGAGAAGTACGATGTATATGATAATTGCTCTTGGATCGTGTGGCGACTACCAGAACGGCAGATAGTCCTTTCAGCGAGTGTTTACCTCGAGAAAACGACAGTCAACTTTGCCAAATACACAGGAATGAACAATGGCGACTTAGCTGACGTTGAATACAGCGCTATGCACATGGTCATTGTAGGCGAATCGAGGCTCGCAATCCAGCAAGTAGTAGAGGTGATAGTGTGTCGGAACGAAGCTCTGATAGTTAAGTCGCTACAAAGAGGTAACGGGACATCTCAAGTCAGTCAAATATCTTAATGTGACTCGAGAATACAATGCAGTCGCCGATCCCTAGCAACCGAAGCTTTGGAGTCGTAAATGTCGAAGTTGGTACTGAGTGGAACTCAGAAAGCAGACCTCACTCAGCTAAATCGAATCGCAAAATTGATCTACGACAGGACAAGTAATGCGGCGGTGCAAATTCCCGTCTCGACAGGCTCTATTCAATTTACAGACGCTTGCAACTCAGCGACACGTAAGACATTCGTAATTTCATGCGCGATGAACCATACATGCTCATGACAACGACTCGTTCACAGGCCAAAGCCCGTTTAAGAGTCCGGTTTACTCACGAACTTGTAGACCAAGAAAATGACACGCACGACGAGAATCCACCGCAGGATGTACCTACCGAAGACCCGCAAGATAAATCACAGACTGTGGCACAAACCCCGTCATGTCCGAATGCAGATACAATTGAACCTGTAGTTGCTCAAGAAGAACGCACACGACGTATCGATAAAGCGCAGGATGCTAAGTTACGATGGTCGAATCTCAAAGCGGTGTTATTAGGAGAAGTCGAGAAACTTCGATAAAGGGACGCGGGGCGCGATAAAATTAGCTGACAAGTTCGTCCATACTGATGATAACGTGCTCACTATCTCGGGTGCAGCCACCAGAGCAGGTCACAATAGCAAGAGAAAAAATCATCTACGACTCGTGGTACCCACCGCGATGACTCAGGAAGTACTCAAGAACTGTCATGACTCTCTGCAAAGCGAACACCAGGGTGTAGTACAGACTTATCAACTCGTCAGACGTGATTACTACTGGCATGGACTCTACGCAGACGTTGAAAAGCATGTCAAACCTTGCCCAGGCTGTAGCTCGAGCAAGAGCCGCCCCTATATGCGTGGATACTCGCCCGGCAACGTTTTAGCTACACGACGATTCCAGATCGGGTCAATGGACTTTGTCATACCACTGCCGAAAGCTCAACGAGAAATCACTGCGCTTGTACAATTCTCGTGTGCATTCACGGGATACGAGATAGCTAAGCCTATGCGGAGACGAATGCACTCCAAGTTGCTCAAGTTTTTCCAGAAAACGTTGTCCGTAGATTCGAAGCACCATCCCTCATAAGGCGTGATCGCGATCCAAGGTTCGTCAGCGAGGTTTTTCAGGCGTTCGTTGAAATGACTCAATCAAAATCAAGTGCGGCACTGAGTTATCGGCCGCAAGCTAATAGGCAACAAGAACGACCAGTCAAGACTGTGGTTCACTCCGTTAAAGTGTATGCCTAGGTCCCGTCGCAGCAGGATTGGGACGAAATCACCGAGCGACTGGTGTTTGCTATCAGCCATTCGCAAGAAACGACGCAGAAGGAAACACCTTTCTACCTCGCGCATGGCTGGGACAATCATACGACTCTCAAAGCTATGACTATGTCGATTCGTCGTGGAAGCACCAAGCAGTCAGGCGCATTGGTGTGACGTCGAGAAGTAAACCGGCGACACGAAATTGCGTAGGAAATGGCGAAGGAGGATCAAGTTACAGAGAAGACGCGAAGAACCGAATGGCACATCAAAGTGTTGAGTCGCAAGGAAAGAGCAACTGTCCCTCGTAATGCACTAGGTGAGCCCACGAAACCTGCTGCCGATGACTCGCGAACCATAGGTAGCGATGTACCGAAGTCTCTCATCAAGCCAGGCAGTCGTATCTGGATCAACATGTAGCGCGTGAGTCCTGGAGTTACCAAGAACCTCGCCCGTCGCTGACACGGACCGTTCTGGATCAAGAAGAGGGGTTTGCTTATGACTTGAGCTACCAGACATGAGTGGATATCGGTTCTATTCAGTGGTGCACGTCTCCAGACTGAAGCCTGTTTGTGAATTCGAGAGCAGACCTACGGACAGATTGACAGAAGGTGTTACAGATGACTCAAAATTCGACTTCGACGAGGAACCCCTTCCAGAGGACAGCTGGCAACCATACCAGCTTGCCGAGGTCGAAGCAATTCTTGACGAACAGGACGCCACTCACGACGACTACTGAAAAGCAGTACGCAAGTTCAAAGTGATGTGGATTGGTTACGAGGAGCCTACGTGGGAACTTATGTCGAATCTCTCGTGTGGCGCATCCGAAAACGAAGTACACGGATATAGTGGAAACGGATGCGTAAGTTGTGCTTTTTGAGGACATAATGAACGACGTTAAGTCGAGCTTAGAGGCGAATGAAGATTGCAGTTAGTTGGTGACGGGGAATCCTGGCACAGGAAATAGGCGCTTCTACCTGTATTGTCTCTTTCACCTATTTTTCGCACGATGGTGGCGGTCATGGAGCTTCCATCCTTCGAGTTAGGCCCTGGTTTCTCAGTTGGTGTCTGTGTCTGGGAATAAAATGTGGGCGATTCTATCGGCTAAACTAGAATTGCTCTCTAGATATGCCGAGTAATTGACTTAGCAGCAGAAATAAATATCATAGTGCTAAACTTAATAGTGACGGATAATGCCGATTTGTATACGGTACACAATTGTTGTATTATGTCGTCTAGTTGGATAAAGTATTCAAATTGGTCCGGGATTCTAGTTTTTGGTTTGAAACAAAGATATTAAACATAATGGGATATCTTCGCTCAATTACCCTCGAATTACCAACGTTCGTCGCGAGTTTGGTACCTGGAAGGTTTGACGTTTGCTACAGTTAATTTGCTGTAATAGTTTAGGGGAAAAGCAGTTGTAGAATGAAAACAAAACAGTATTTAATAAAAACCATTTTTAGTGTTTTAGTAAAACGTTTTCTGCGGTCAGGAGAAAATATATTCTCACTATTTTTTCTCTAAAGTAGAAGGGGCACGGTTAGACGTATTGTATTTGGTACGGTACACATTTGATAAAAAACGAATGGTGTTACCGCAACCCAAACTTTTACGATTTACGATCTGACGACGGAAATTATGGCAACCTTATTCCTAAAGCAACACTTGTAGCTACCTTACCAAACTAAAACCAACCTTGGAAAAGTGCAATAAATAATAAAATACGTGTAGCGGACGACTTGTGGACCACATCACAGTTGGAATCAGTGATATTTCGAAACTTTAGAGAATTCACGTAAGTTCGCACGAAACCACATTCACAACGACACCACTGTCGCAAAGTCACACAAAGAACATCGCTGTCTTTCCCGTCATCTACAGTTACGCAAACTTGGACGACGCCTTGCTGACCCGCGAGTTGGTTCGTGCCCGCCGAGCAGATCTTGCGTCAATGAGAGAGAAGTTAGAGCAGATCAGCGCTGGTATGGAGATGCTCATAGAGGCACAGGTTGAGTTTCAGGTCATGGTCAAATATCACGAAGAGCACAGCTATCGGTTGTTGGAGACTGTATGCGACGAATCCATTAGAACAACCGACAAGGAACCGTTGTCTTTCGGTACGCTGCTGGAGATATTAGTGAACAAGCTCGCTAAGCACAAGTAAACATCACTGAGGTAGCGATCTGTATTAATATGTTAGCACGGATCACTAATACCTAACCCAGTTGCGCCTGAAGTAGTTCACGAATTCGAGTAGCCCTATCTGCTTCGTAAATCGAAATGGAACGCTCCTGTGAATGGTAAACAACCATCCACAGCATTCTCAGGCGCATGACAGTGACATCCTACTTCGACACGTGGTGTTTCTGGAATTGCATACTCTCTGTAAGGTGGATGTACGCTTGCGCAACGACAAGGACCCCGCAGCTTGAGTAATCAGGCTGTTATGGTGTCCGAATCCACTCCAATGGCCATATTTCAAGATGGTATCCACTGGCTGAAGCCTCATGCCAGCGCTTCACGAAGTGGATAAGCCCTTCTTTCCCCTGGTTTTCTTCCTCGTCAATATCTTCCTCGTCATCGTCACTCTCTCTCTCTCGCCACTCTGCTCCACGCCTCTCATCGTTCCTTGCCACACTGTTGCCAATTGTCCTTGATAGTCTTCGTCGAGAGTGGTTTGTGCATGAACACATGTCGTAGAGTATTCGTGGCATCTTCGCGATGCAAAGCACATTTTGAGACCTCAGTGGTTTGCACTCAAATTCACTGGGCGAATGATGAACTTTGTGCCGAGTATTTTAGTCTTGGGGGTTATTGGCCAACCTACCACTCCAAGCAAGGTAGAAAGTATTAGCGATTGTCCGACCGAGCTCGCAATTGTTTCCAGACAGAAATCCACAGCACTATCATTCGGCTCCCTCGTCAAAGAGATCCAATGATGTTTTCAAACCCGATCCACAGCGCATTTGGCCGCGTTGCGAACGTAGTACGCAGCGGGCTGGATGCAAACTTAGATTTAATCTCGTTGGCATTTTCTTGGTGCCGAACCCGGGCTGCTTGTGGAGAAAGGCCCGCGATTTTGGGTTCGACACAATACTGTTCCGTCGCAGAGCCAATCTTCCTCCAGTCCTGTTCGAGCCAGTGTTGTCTTCGATCACGATCTACATTTCGCCTTCAAATCGTAGAACGCAGTCAAAGCACCGACGTACGCTCTGAAAATACATTTAAGAACCTGAAGGCCCAGGAACTACCCTATCAGGTTGGGTTTCCTCTGTGTACCGTGTGTCCTGCTAGGCAAGCCACCGATGACTCAACACTACTAGCCACGAGCAAAAGCTAGAGTGCTTTCTTCCCTCTCACTCTCTCTCAAATATTCCCCGCGGTCCCTATAAACATAGGGTACCGGGCGTGTTTCAGACCTGACACGGGGCTGTCGGAGCTATTCTCCGATCGGTAAGTAATGAATGGATAGCGTATGAGCTTCCAATACACAGCGACGACTTGCTATCAAATATACGGCCAAGCTACTCTCTATCTCTTGGCCCTGCCGGGATGAACACTAAGCTACCACCAGTAGAAGTGCTCACCGACAGTCATCCAGGCTACCGGAACTATCCCGCCACTACCGCGTACTCAGACGTGCGCTTGTGTGGCTGAGAATAAATGCTGTTTTGTTTGTTTGATTACAAAGGCGCTTAATGTAATATCTAACCCTACTATCTACCTATACAACTATCTAATCAAACATGTCCGTTGTGGGTCTTCTACACTACTCAACGACTCGAAAGGTTGTCGGACCTTGAACTATCGCAACTTGTCGCGTTGGATCTTGTACATCCGTTGATCTCGATCGTAACGTCCCTCTCAGGCAACACAGTCGCACACACACACTGTTTTTGGCCAGTGGGCTTGCTATTCCGGTCGTTACCGACGACTCGCCGGCGACTTCAACCTCTGCTGAACACGGGAGAAATCCAGGTGTTTCCGGCCCCGCGGCTTTAATCCTGGCGTCACACGTCCTGTCGCGTCTTAGCACCTATCCCTAGGCTCCCAGGCGGTATGCCACATCGCTTCGTCACCATGTTGAGTTTCGACCAATCGCCGCGAGTTATCGGCACTACCGTAATTTGACCCAATGATGTCCGTCGAATTTCGTACCAACGGTGTCATCATCTTTGACGGGGTTAGATGCGCCAGTTGGCACTCAGTGCTTCGCGTGTCAGCTTAAACGCCAAACGCTACACCACATCAGGATCTTCCAGCTAGACAGGATATTTTCCAACAGCTCCAGTACATCCTTTAGATTAGGAGCGTTTCTTGCCAAAGCTAACAGCTCTTTCAATGATACTGTTAAATGGCTTGGGTACTTGTGCACAGCTAGCCGATCTGATCCTCGTGATAGTCCCAACTGCTTGAGCTGGGTTCTTAATTTCCCCCGACGTTTTGGTTTCGGGACATTTATAAACTCTACCTGCCATGCGGTCGTCGCTGCCGTGGCTACAATATCTTCTGACTCCTTGCGGGTGCAAAATTGTTCTTTTGTCGATATTTCAAACGTCATTGCCGGTCCACTTGCTTTAGACGGTGGA
Source organism: Phytophthora tentaculata (assembly GCA_033557915.1). Taxonomy (NCBI): domain Eukaryota; phylum Oomycota; class Peronosporomycetes; order Peronosporales; family Peronosporaceae; genus Phytophthora; species Phytophthora tentaculata. The sequence goes on from JAUCEA010000009.1 coordinate 6,745,343, forward strand.
GGCTTAGATTCTTGTCCATTTCGAGCTGACTCTGCCGCCTGGGTCTTCGGAACGTCATCCTCCGGAGAACTATCAGCATCGGTAGGTTCATCACTGCTCTTGGTCTTATTCTCGAATTTTTGCATTAGTTTTACAGTCTCCATCGCCTCAGTCAGATCAATTGTCAGAGGGGCATCGTACTCGCTTTCGCCACTGGTACTGCATTCCTCCGATATTTCGGAATTACCTTTCGCAGCATTTTCACAGTTTACTTTGGTTTCTTTCCACGCACTCAGATAGAACTCAGCACTTGACAGATTTGACAAGTGTTCGAGAAGAGGTTCCATTGCCTTAGCGTAGGAGTATTTTTCAGCCGAAGATAACACGACTCGATTTGCACGCTCGTTATGACGAAGCCAAATGTATACTGCTTCTTTTGGCGGCATTGATACAAGAAGTCATGTCGCCTTCGCCTGATCACCATGCGGCGACCCATCCGGCAACCTTATCTTCGGCGACTTTAACTTGGACATCTGCACAATTGACTGCAGTGCGTCTGTGGCCAACGCTATTTCGTCTTTCACATCAAGAGCGGACGACATACTCCATCGGTCACTAATCGCAATTGCAGGAAGAAGCTCGAAGCCATGCTCTTTGAGAGCTAATTGCATCAGACGACGACACGGCAAATGGTGACTACAGTGAATATACATGTACATGTCCCCTCAACGTCGTCGCATTTGGGTGTTTGGTTGAAACAGCGAACCTTTCAACTAGGCACACTTGAATTCACTCGCTCGCATCGTGTATCGCTCGTTAGGTGACGAACCGTTCCCACTCATATTTCAGTTTCAGAAACATGTCCGACGACAGTCGAGTGGTCACACCTCTCAGAAAAAGTTAAAGTCTTCGGCACTCGCGTGGTCGAGCTGTACTGTCCTATTGTGCCCCAATAACATTTTTTAACTGGTTTCAATTCGATTCTATACGATTGGTGGTCGTATTTCCAGCCGTGAGAAACTTGTTACGAGAAAAATTAGATCACTTAGCCCGGCGTGAATTCCAAAAAAAAAATTCGAAGCACGTAAAAATTGCCCGTCAGTTGTACTCCTCACAGTAACATCATAACGCGTCGTATCGCGTATCGTAGTCGGTCTCGCTGGCACTATAAACACGAGCAAAAGACTTAGGCCATAACTTAATCGTGAATATACAAAGCTTTATCTGTATAGTAGCCGTGTCATGAGTATGACGCTGAGAAGTGGTCAAGCGAAACGTAGATCGCTTCATCCTTGTTTTCCAGTACGTTATTGCGTGAAACTGGCCCAACAACATTTTGGCGTCTGGAAGTGCTTTCGTGAGTACGCGCCATTCTACGATGTCCTTATCAATCACGACTGAAGCGATGTTACGCCACCCAGGATTCTTTTCCTTGAAGTAAGCTAGGATAGTCGACAATGCCGCAGCCTTCTGGTCCAGACAGATTAAATCTAGGACTGGGAACCCCCTTCCAGTAACGGTAGTGACCACAAGACTCTCTGCAAATGTAAAATCGACAAAAAATTAACGTTAGACATGAGGTTGCTACACGGTTGGTATATCATGGTTGCTAAAATGTTGCTATAATTCAGTAAGGTTGCTACACGGTTGGTATATCATGGTTGCTAAAATGTTGCTATAATTCATTAAGGTTGCTCTGTAGTTGCTGTAAACCACGTACCCACGTGATACCCCAGATTGTTGGTACCGTGCGTGAAGTCCATGGCCAGTGTCTCGCCCCACCTCTCAAACATTAGTTTCTGCACCTTGGTTTGGATTAGAATGCCACAGGTGACTGCCATCTCTGGTCTTGGAGGACGAGAGCATCGTTCCCATCCAATTGCACCAGAGCGTGAAGCATGTCTTTTAAGCGTTCTTCTGCTAAATCGTGACCGACGATACCGCGAATCAGATAACGGGTTTGCTGGGGCGTAATTCGGCAGCCTGTCAGTGCAAAATAAAAATTATATAATTACGATTGTCTTGTTTCTTCATTGTTCCAAAAAATAAGCCTTCTCACCAATGCGGTTGTTGAGGAAGTCGGTAATTTGCTTGGATGATGCTCGGGCATCGGCAAGCGTCTTGACGTCCTCACGATCTTGATCATAAATCGGCAACATTTTTGTTGTCATGTATGATGCAGCCTCTGCGCGGGTGGTGTGGTGTGAATGGGTGTGATTCTATAAGTATGGGTATATAAAGAACAGACATTGTTAGTGACCCAATTAATTCCACAAATAAAAAAAACTTAATTTCTATGAAAATCTGGTACGTTGCATCTTCCAGATTCATCACTGTCGGCGTGAAGCGCGCCAAGCACCCACAATAGCGGCCTTTGGGATTGCGTTCCCCTGTAGATCGAGAATTCTATGATACACCTTGCGTACAACAGAAAATCCTGTAGCTCCAGCGATAGGTGGTAGGTATCTTGTCATCGTGGTTCCTAAAAATAAAGTATGTTTGATAATTGAATATATTAAACCTTTAAACGCTTAAATATACCCACTTGTTGTATGTTGACGATACCTCTGAGCTCCGAACCCGGAAGTGGAGATTGTTGGCCTTCGTGTAGTATGCGAGTATGGTGTCGAATTCTGCCCACGACTTGAGTGTTACTCGGAGAAACGGGTTGACGACATTCACTATTTTTGTTGGTGTTCAGTCATCGAATCAAGCTCGGCAATATGGTGACTGTTTCTTCTTCGTGGCTTGTATCCATCGCCTTCACTACTATCACTACTCGTATGGTCTGAATATGCGTCGGCTGTATCAGAAACAGGATATTGCATCGAAGATGCATGAACCCCTGCTGTAATCACACTCGCACCGGCCTCCGACAAATAAACACGCTCCGACGCCTTCGCGCCATCTGCACTCCTCACACTCTCCACAGCCTTCGCGCTCTTCACACTCTCCACAGCCTTCGCACTATCCACCCTTTCAGCCAGCTTCGCACTCTCCACAACCTTCGCACTCTCCACATTCTCCACAGTCTTCGCACTCTCCACACTGTCAGACGTCTTCACACTCTCAGCCGCTTTCGCAATCTCCACACTGTCAGACGTCTTCGCACTCTCCAAATCTTTCGCACTCCCCACTTTCTCCGACAGCTCCACATTCGTCACAGCCGTCTCCACAGCCTCGGACGCATCCCCCTTTCCCAACGATTTCGTCTCTTGCCACTTCTTTGTCTTTTTGTGCTGAGGGCCATCGCCTTCGGGGGTACCAGGGCGCTTGTTGTTGCTCTTAGATCTTGCCATCATCACCGCAATCTTGGTGTCTGGAACTAAAGCACGTAAACAAATACAATTCATCCGTGGGTCAGTTTTAGAAACCGTACAGCAACAATAATGTCCTATGGTAACTTTACAGCAACTTTGGCGTACGGCGACCATACAGCAATTTTGGCCTACAGCTACGTAGCCATGGGAATTCAGCAAGGTGCATGACGAACGTACCCGACGTCCGGCTTGCTCCCCCCCCCCCCCCGTCTTTCCATGTTTTCCCCCCTTCCCGTCAGACCGTGTGCGCTCTCTTTTCCTCGCTGAAAGTACATCATTCTTTAAGCATCATACGTAAGCGTACTGTTAGCAAAGCAAAGTATGAAGTAAGTGCAACTAATATGTACCGTACCATTTGGTTGCTTTGTTTCCAACTCGTCTTCGTCGTCGAGGGCAACGCCTTCGTCGCCTGGTGCGAAAAATCCTCATCTCCGGAACGTTCTTTCTCGATCCCGAGCGTCACTTGGGCGTCCTGTGGCCCCTCACCATCCTTGGGTTGGCTCCGTAAGCGTCGATCTGTGACAGCAACTTGACAACGCCAGTCATTTAATCGGACAATGCCCTAAACACTCGCCGCAGCTTACCGCTCATGCATCCCCCTTCTCTCGTGTCGTCAGCCGCACGCTCGTCGCGCGCCGTGTGCTTTGTAGTCCTCGCGCTGCGTACAGGACTCTCGAGACGTCGCCCGCGTCGCGTGTCGATCTCGTTTCTCGAATTAGCGGCTCTGAATTGACGTACTCAGGAAAGTGTTTACGGTATATGCGCACTTAGTACGATAATTCGAACTTAAGACAGAACTTAAGACATTGTTTTTTAAGTTTTGAAAAGTGCATTACGCTGGTATTTTTAAAATTCTACTAAAGCAACCTTAAGCTGATAAAGCAACCTTTCATGTCTTATAGTTTGGGTTGTGGTAACCACTCCGATAAAATACCCACAGCATAAAATGGGCTGGGTACACTATTTGGAAAAGTACTCTATTCGGCATTATCCGGAGGAAGTCTTGCTGTATCTGGACAAGATCGAGCGTGGTAGGCCTTCCATAGTATTTGAGATGTTTGAAGCTCTCTAACGTGTGATACTAATGCAGACGCTGCGAGAATGGCCAAAGCTGGCGTCAGTGACGGACAGATAGCGGTGGTTCAACCGACCGTACGTCAGGAAGCGGAAGCAGGTGATACTGGTACGCAACGTACGTTATCCTGTATGGTACAGGCTATAAGTTTGTCTAATCCTCTACCATATTCTTCGTGTATGATAGCTTTGCCAGTGAACGAAAACAGCAGCGAGTTCGCGACCGCAACGCTTCTGCCGGTGGACACGGTGTTGTTGCCGGTCGTGATCGAATTGACCGTAGCGATGGAAGTGCTAACGAGAGCGATACTGCAGATGGTCCCAGACCGGAACCTGAGAGAAGGGCTGCGCATGGTAAAGATACTGCTGGTAGTGACAGTGCTGTCGCTGAGAGGCAGTCCCAGTTTCCCGGCGAAGACGGTGATGGAAATTTTGGGGCATCGATATCGTTATTGGAAGATATGTTTCTGAAGCGTGTATGATACACGATAAGGAAATTTCTATCCTGTATGCTAATCAATTACTATTCTTGCGAGTAGATCCTAGCCGTGGACCTATGCACGAGAGGTTATCCACGTCCCCGCTAAGATGTGAGCCACCACATGTGCCTAACCAGCAAAGCCCGACATCCGACATCGATTCTGAAGTGTCTTCTGATTCGGTGTCTCCTCGTCGGAGCTTGAACGGAGCATTTGGTGAGGTAGACATTGGAGGTGGTAAAAGTGCCGCAGGCTCAAGACACTCAGCACCCATTGCAGCCACTCCTTCAGGAGCCTTCTTTTTTTTTGCCAGCCTCGTTTGTGGTAAGCCATCGCAGACGCGAGTAACGAATACTTTGAGGGCATGATCGAAGAGCGGGTGGATGGACAGTTAGCTCTTGCAAGCTCGGTTCAAAGCCGGCTATACTGCACCGCCAGTGATGGCCTTCGACGAGGCAATGCTAGCCTCCCGGTCTTCGTTCAACCGCATGAGGGTCTACATGAAAGACAAACCCCACAAATGGGGGACCAAGCTTTTCATGCTTTGCTGCTCTGAGTCTGCCTACTGCATCAGGTGAGTCAAGCATGGCTGTGCGTCAGGCGCAGCCACGCGCTTTTTTTGTTTGTTGCAAAGTGTGCTTATGTTGTATCATACAAGATGATAACAATATTAACCTGTATGGTACAGATTCGAAGTATATTGCGGAAAACGCCAAGCTGACGGTGCTATACGATCCGTAGAAGTGAGGACTGGTCCAGCCACTGTCGTTCGGAACCTCCTCGAGGTTTTTGGCCCTACCGGATGTGATGAATTGCGGCTGTTTGTCACCGATCGGTTTTATACGTCACCGACCCTGTCGATGCAGCTCCAGACTCTGGGTTTCTATAGTATCGGCACGGTAATGACCAACCGAAGGGGAACGTGCAAGGATATAGTGGTCAAGAAGAAGAAGCGTCCTCCTGACGTTGATCGGGGAACATACTCCGTTGCTGAAAACAAACGGGTGCCCAGTATTAAAGCCGTGGCTTGGTGGGACAATCGTCAAGTTCATCTACTAGCCGCTGGGGGAAGTATCCAGCAGGATCGAGTTGTTCGTCGCGAGAAGAACGGTACTCAAGCTGATATGGCATGCCCCAGGACTATCAAACATTCATGGGCGGAGTTGATGTACACGATCAACTCCGCCTTTAGCGGTGAGAATTCTGATCCTGTATAATAAAAGATATGATCAGTGTTAATCTTGAATTATTCATGTTGTTCACAGGTATTCCCTTCAAATGACCCTGAAGTACAAGAAATATTCCTAGGTTTCTTGGATCTTGTCATTGTAAACGCTTACATTGTGTACAACCGGCGACGGGTAGAAGAAGGCGAAAACAAACTCTCATACGCCAAATTTCTCAAGCGGTTACATTTGGAGTTGGTCCAGCTTCAGGAGAGTGATTGATATTATCTACAGTCGACGGAGTGTACGCCAACAAACGCTCGCGTTCCGCCACGACTGAGGAAACACACTCCTGTTCAAGTAGATGAGTGGCGAGTAGGCAACAAGGGTCAAGGAAGGAAACGATGACAGAGGGCATGTAAAGTCTGCTCCATTTTGGAGGAGAAGGGCGAAACGAAAGGTGGTAAAGCGACTTTTTACTGCAGTACCTGTAAGCACACAGCAGCTCTAAAAAGGCTAAAAGTACTCGCGTGTACCTGTGCAACAAGATCAAGTACACAGTAAACGGGGAGTCCGTCACGTGCTTCGATATGTGGCGCAAACACTGGCGCAATGGCACCGTTCTACCGCCAACCGAGAGGAACAAGAAGATTTGTGCACGCATGCACGCTGTTCGCGCTGAAGAAGACGCCAATGTTGCTGACGAAGAGACTAAGGCCGACGAAGAAGAGATTGTGGTCGACGAGGAAGAGGACATGGTCGACGAAGACAGTAGTGACCGCCAATCGAAGAGACAGCGTCGCGAGCAAGCAGTGGTCTAAACAGCTGGCTAATATATTGGATTGAGTATGTTTGAATGTCCGGTTGTAGCGAAGTCTAAATTTCGAGATACATCTCTACGGTTTTGCTCGTCTATAACGCAAAATGAAGTGTTTCTACACCCCAATATGTATATAATCCCCGTTATCTTGTATATCTGCCTGGCATAATCTTGTAGCATACACGATATAAATGTTCACCATCTTAGACGTCGGGTTACCCCGAGTCTAATTAAATACAGGATAAAAAAGCGCTTTGTTTTCATTATAGATCCCCTTATCATATGATACAAGATAAGCACAAAAGGGTTTCGGAAAATAAAATGGGTGGAACGGAAATGTCTCGCGCTCAAGGGGTTAAAATTCTATGCTCTTATTATTCTATGAAAACCTTAGTGTACAAGCAGGTTTAAATATTTTTATTTTTTGGACCTCCGGGGACCACCTATTTCTCGCCTGAACGGGAGCGATGTGCATAGACTCTGCAGCAGAGTTCAGAGAAAAATGATTTTTTAAATCTTTTATGTGGCTTGAGTACACGAAACAGATGCTCTCTAAACACTTCAAATTTTGTATGACTTAGACTACCTCTATTATAAGGCTCGCTCACTATACGGTGATAACTGGTAGATCAACGTGATTTTTGGCGGTGGCTGTGGGCGCTGCGATGCTGACGAGGTGGGGCGGCAGTGGCGCGAAGTGTCTAACCAGCATGTCCGTATCTGTAGTGGGCCAGCAGACGCCATCACTAGGCCGCCAAATACCAGGTATCACTTGGCTGGGTAGAGAGGCCACTAATCAACACCAGGCAGTACTTTATGGGTATCGAAGATTTGGCGTAAAAATATGTTTATCCACAAAAAAGATAAAATAACAAGTAAAAATAAAAACAAAACATAACATATTTTTATTTTTAATCTGAAATAGCCGAGAAAAATATGTTTTGACCATCCCTGACACAGCGGGTGATCTCAAATTATACTGGGAGATAGGTAGCTATTGCGAAGCCCAAAGGAGGATTAATTTGTCGTGAACTGGGTCATGATCTGTGGTCCACATAAAATGTTTTGAACTTCAACATCAAAACGTTCGGTGTGTGCTCAAAGTAGTCAATCATGTCTGTCTTTTGTGTGGATGAGTATCATGGCCACGCGTAATGTCCAGTGACCACAAGATCAGTCTCGTGACCACGAATGTCTATGATTTATGAAGTTTCCAGCAATGAGTCAATCAATTTAACAACCCGTTATGATTTAAACGAATGTATGCTTGGACATGCTCCATGCACTTCCATGTCAGAAACGAAGATCTTTCGCCATTTTGCATCTATCAGCTTGTACTCAGCTAACATGTAAATCACTCAATGGTGATAACGATATATAACTTATTCAAAACGAAGTGTAACGAAGTTTTTAACTGTGTTTGTAGTGGCGTGAATCAGATAGTCTTTTTTTTGCTGTTTAAGGACACAATTTGACTCCCTATGATTATCCCATCTTACAACAATCAAGTTTCATGTTCCTAAATCGAGTGCGACGCGCCGGATGGGTGACATTAAATCAAGATCTGAGAATAAATATCAGTCTGAATTTTGTGATTCCTGTCAAAAAAAATGATATGGCTTTAATGGGGTGAATGCACGGCTAGAAGGAGAGGAGACGGAGATCGATCTCCCTCTGAAAAAAGAGATTTAAAACCTCGAGAGATCGTCTCCCGAGGTTTTATATATCCCGCCTCTCGTATTTAAGCCGACGGAGACGTACTTAGCAGGGAGGAGTTTGAAGAGATTCTCCTCGATCTCCTTCGCAAGAGCTTCGGATTGGCTAGTATGAATCAATGCTACTATTGGTAATGTTATCCACCAATCCCAGCGTCCTCCCGAAGCGCACCATTGTTTTACGCACCTTCAAATCACAAATTACGTGACCTTCAAGAGTCGTCCAGGAGCATGGCGTCGGATACTGGTGAGGAAATAATTGTGTACGAGGAAGACTCTGGATTATGCATCAATAACCGAAAGCTGGGCGTGGTGATTGCACACGTGTCGGCCCAGACACACGACATAGCTGAGTATCAGGTCCAGCTACACGTCAATCAGCAAATGCAAGCCCAACAGTAGCAGCTATAAACAGAGGCTCGAGTGCAACAGGCGCGAGCAGAAGCGGAGACTAGAACGGAGATTCTCGCTGAGATGATTCGGGCAACTCACGTAGACCTTGCTGTACTTGAGCAACACGTCAACTCCAGACTGCAATCAGCAATTTCGGTCGCTAATGATGTGGCCCAAGCTCAAGCACGAGCTGTAGCAGAAGCTCACGCCGCCCAACACGCCCAAGTAAGCGACATTCGATTTGCAGAGGCGCTCCAGCAGCTAGAGATGCGACTCCACACAAGTATCGAACAGCGGGTGCGCGTCGTGCTGGCCGGTCATTTGGAGCAAAATGCGTACAGAGATTTATCATTCTGTAAAAGCTCAAGTTCAAGATTTAATAAAACTGGTACAAAAGAAACTAGAGGACTTTCAGTGTCACGCAACAACTCAACTAGATCATACCAAAAGCTGTGCTGAAAAGAAAGCGAAGTCAATCGTACGGAGACATCAAGCCGAAGACAATGCCGCCCACGACGCCATCAGGACTCCACTATTACACGCAATAGAGGAGGCCAAGGCTGCTGCAACTAACGATGCAGTTCGTCGTTCAGAAGAGCTATTTCGCTCGCTTTTCACTCACGAAAGCGCTACGAATGCGCGTCAATTTAAATATCCTATTGGATCTATAACATCTAAGCTATCTGAAACCAAGACCGCAACCGGTGCTGATGAAGAACGTACAAGTCTATCGTCGTCCGAAGAAGAAATGAAGTCATCAGTTTCGGCAAAAGTAGTTGGCCGTGATTCATCACAGCAGGTGCAGGCGTTGGTGGAGATGTTGCAGGGTGCAAACGTGATCTCGAAGCCCGAACCAAGGTCTACCCGCGCATTAGAAAACGTCACCAGGTCAGAACAAGGTAAGGTCGCAGCGCGAGCGCTTGCCCGCTCGTGCAGACTCTCAAAAACCCGACAACTCACGCGCTCACGACCCGAATCCAAGTTGGTTCTAAAAGAGGCAAAAGAATCCAAACTAACGCCCCACGAGCAGATACAGATCGCGGTAAAGCAACGTAGTGAGATGCGGAAAGCACTAAAGAGAAAAGAGCTGAAGATGCTATTAAATTAGCCGAATTGCTGCTAAACCACACCAAGACCGACAAGACAAAGACGAACTAGAGCACGTGCACCACCGACAACATGAAGTTGCTCTACACGCTAATGTCATTGCTGAATAATATATATTTTCATGTACTACCAATTCATCGTTGTCCTGTGTATTTAAACGCTTACGCCTCGTCGTCGCTTCCTTCTATGTCGCTGTCAGGTGAAAACAGATCGCTCAGCAGCTCGCAACCCTCTGCGTTCTCGTCCTCTAATCCGACCTTGACATTCGACAGGATGAACATATCAATATCGCGCTCGCGGATCTTCGGACACTGTGTCACGTCGACAAACTGCTTGTTGTAGTTTAAGAAGGCTGACATATCAACATTTTGCGGAGCGATTGATCCCCGTTGTGGAGTTACTAGCTGACCGGCCGTACCAAAGTCGCGCTCGATTTGGGCGGACTAGGCTGGAATTGTGAACAGAATGCGTGCCACCAGTGGTAGAAACTGATAAGTGTGTTGTTCTCCATTTGCCGCTTCCAAAACTCTAGGACAATTTCTACTCGATTACCGCTGGATTGAAGCGAAGATGGATTCCCCTCTCACCTCTCAATCTTCTCATCGACTCGAGCTGCGTTCATATCCAAAGCAGCTACAGGCTCAGAGGGTGTTTCATCAATGATGTCGCCGAAGTACTCCACCAGATCCTCTGAAAACAGCGTCGGTGGTGCTGGTTCAGGCTCTATAACTGGTGCTACCGTAGCAGCCCCTGGTGTTGCTGCCACCGACAACATCAGTGTCCTCACTTTGTCGTAAAAGTTTTTGATCTTGACAAAAACATTTCGTTCTCCAGCGGCAGTGTTAACGCCCTCTGGATCCGCCTTGCACACATCAAAACTCTTGACATTAGGATGCAAGAAAAGTTGCATCTCCAGCATAAACGAGCACTTATTCATCTCCTGACGGTTTGTGTATCGGGAGATGGCTTGTGGAAAGAAGTGTGGAGTAGTGCACGAGTGGTTGAAACCAGGGTTGTAAGATCCTCAGGTCTGAACGACATTCGGTTTTCCTTCATAGATCGATAGTCTCGCAGTTCTTTCGAACAGGCTAGCACCGAGATACGCAACTTGTACAGCGCCAATATACATCGACTTGGTTGGCGCTTTCATCCTGACTCTTGATATTCACCTGCGTTATGGGCTGCAAAGAGACAGAATCTGAGTGAAATTCTGATAATCTCTTTCGAGCGCGAATCCCGCCGGTAAACTGGCATTTTCTCGCCTCGCTTTCTCTAGCCTCTCTGCATACCAGGGCACAAGTGGCTCCCACAGATCAAGAATTCTCTTAATCACTCTGTGTGAGGCCAAGAAATCGGTGAGCGCGGTACTCCAAAAGCTGATGAGGTTCCCGGCTACTCTTGCCATAGAGGCAGAGCTCTTCAATCAACGAGTCCATGACTTCGACGTGCTAAACCGTGTAAATAGTCTTCACGATGCGTCGAATTAAGTCCGTCATTTCTGGATTCTTAGACTTGGTGACGTCTGTCACCATTCCGCACGCAACCTTCGTAGCCGCATTAGTATGATTAGGGATGCACCACTGCCAGTTTAGCTTCAGCCCCTCAGTCCACTTAACATCGGGTCCAGCGTCCGATGTGGCCCCGAATAAATCACCCAATGTCAGCCCAAAGTCTCGTAGGATTTCTACGATCCAGCGCTTAAACGGAAGGCGTATACCACCTGTACCCTCTCCGTATCGAGGAACAAAGTGTCGTGTTCCGAGCAGAATCGACTTGAACTCGAATTTGTCAGCTGTCATGTAAATCCGCAACCCCAGATACTTCACACCTTGAACCTTGGACGTCCAGAAATCCGCAACTACGGTAAAGGTAGGAGCGGAGCCAATGCGATTCACTTGTAGTATCCCTTCTACAATTCGCTTTGTAGACGCGTATAGCTCCACAATTGAATGGCACACAATCTTGGAGTTTATGACGGCCTGTATGGCATCTTTGAAGACCAGTTCACGAATTGTGATTGACTCTTCGTACTCGCCTAGTCTATAGGGGAGATTGCTATTTACGATGCGTAGCGTCTCCATTAAGACGTACACCCGAGCCGGGTCGTCTCGAAACACCTGTGAATCTCTAACACACTCGAGATCATCCTCACGGCGACGTCGTCGCTCTTGCGTCACCTCCGTTTTCTCAGATGTAATAGCATGAGCTTTCTTAAGATGTTTAGTTGCCGCTGAAGTTTTACCAGTCGAAAGTGGGAAGGAAGCATCGCCTTTACGACAAGCTTCACCGGCCAAGCGTATCCAAATGGGGGGAGCGGAAGGACTGGGCTCCGCTGATGAGTCATCTGGAGCTTTAATCAGACGGACACCATAGGCAAATATGACAGACTTATCGTTTCGGCGTGGAGGTAGAACGATGAAGCGCTCAGGTGGTTCGAAGGCGTTGATCGCGTCACGAAGGCTCGCAGGGATCGGATGCATCTAGCGCTGGTTTGACGTTGGGTGACGGAGGCAGAATGCGTTGTGAGCATTCAGCCGTACAGTGCTACAGTCGATTTGCTGTTGAAGTGCCTTCGTCGTACTTGTGTGAATGATGTAAAGTGTTGTACAATCATAGTCGACAGGCGCAACTACGATCGAAAGGCATGGTGCTTGAGAAATTTTTTACGTCTTACCAACCGGACTTTTAGCGACTTTTCCGAACCTTTCTCCACCCCCTAAAACGGCTCTAAGCTACCATTTTCGGCGAATCAGAAAGGGAGACAGCCGGGAGATTCGAGTGTCGGTTGCTCTTGCATGGAGACTCTATGGAACGACATCTTGAAGACGCGAGACGATCTCTGGAGATTGTTGTTTCATCTCCCGTTTGTGGAGATTTTGCTGAAGAGACGGTATTACCGATAAAACCGTCTCCCGTTCTGCAAGAGAGACGGTAATACCGATAAAACTGTCTCACCGTGTGTCATCTCGTTCGAGGCGTGGGTTAATGCCAGAGCGTACGTTCGTACTTGGTTTTTGTCGGAGTGGTTCCCGCAAATTTACGGTAGGGTTGCTTTAAACGATCTGAGACATGTAAGGTTGCCATAGATGTAATTAAGAATTTCAGGGGAAGATATTTTATCTAAATTACCATTCTCCCTTAGGTACGCGTCTGACCCATTTAAGTACGGCTCTCAGTTAAATGCAATTTCAAACTAAGTACGATGACTGTGAGACTCTCATTTCCAAAATCGCGCGGCAGTACGCAGATCTCACGGAGCGTCGAGTGACGGCAAGCACCGATTGGGGGAAGGAGACTCACGGAAGCAACGCGCCGAAGAGTGCCCGGATGGAAGCAGCATACGCTTTGCCGAACGGTGCGAAACAAACTCATACGCGACGCAACTACATGAATGATCTAATATTTGTATGTGCTTTATTTGTTTTAAAGCGCGGGGGCTGCGACCAAAGGATTCCGAGCTGGACTACATGTATGCCACTCTTGGCATGGAGCAAGACGACAGCTGCGATGGTGACTACATCGTGGGCACGGAGGATTCCGAAGATGAAGAAGACTTTTCCGGCGACACAGAAGACCCGCGAAACCTCGGTACGACTGCGCCAGTTCTGTTGCATCTGGTTGTTGCTGAGACTAATGCCACTTGTTGAATCTATTAGATCACAACACACAAGACCCGAGTGCCAAGAGCGCCACTTTGCGCGGGAAACTCTACGGTACGTGTTAAGGCTGCTATAATTCCGGGGTTGCTGTAATACTAAGGTTGCTGTATGCAAATACGACCCAAAGAATGTATTTGTAAATTTTATTTTTGCACACGGCAAGAAACGGCGACAGTCTACTCACCAACGCTTCGTTAATCGAAGATATTCGCCGCATGAGCCGGTGCCATCAAAGAAGAAGCGTAAAGTGATGGTTGATGGCAAGACAAACGCGCGGAGTGACAAGCAGGTGAAGGAAGAAGAGCGGGGAGTGGTGCGGGAGTGCGATCAAGAAAGGCAAGACGACGAGCACGGCGCGCAGGACGAAGATCATTCGGGAGGCGACGACATAGAGGACCGCAACCATCATTATTATGCTGGTAGTCAATCACATCGAGAGTATAAGCCACGGAAGCGAACCAGTATGCACTTGGAAGAGATGAAGACCATGCTTTCGGACCGCAACAAAATTGCAAATGTTGTGGCTCGTTTCCATCCGGTCCGATTGCAACATGGGGACAATGTGATAACATTTTCATGGAATACAAGAAGAAGAACAATCTCAAGTTTCGCATTCGGAGTTCTGAGTCTACAGTTGTACACAACAGGTATGTAGAGACCGGTTTTACCTGTACACAATATTTAGTAGGGCTGAACTACGGTTTCGGTGATATGTAGAACTAATGAAGACCATATTCCCACGGAGTTTCAATGGAGCCACAAGATTTATCGATGACGCACGGTGTTTCTCAAGGGTCTCGCTCCAAAGGCCACCGCAACCGCAAGAGTCGCTTCTGCGGGTGCTTAGCTCGGCTCACAGTAACTGTGGCTCGTGACACTAGCGGTGACTACGGAATCCAGATCCGAAATGAGGTACGTGGCTTATAAACTTTAGCTTTTGTATTGTAGTGACACCGATTTTTATTTGCGTTTTTCAGAACCATACACACACACCCGACGACAGCTCAAGCTTCAACTTACCTGACGACGAAGACGCTACCGCTGACGGGCGAGACCGTGAGGATGTGAAGACTTTGGCGGATGCGCGGGTTTCTTCCAAGTATATCACCAACGTTTTGAACGAACACATTGGTATGTAAAAGTTTATTTACTGAGGTGTGCATTTATTTTTTTTGATTTTGAGCTAACTGTTTGCTGTAATATTATCTGTGGTTAAGTAAGGCTGCAAGATAACCCCACAGCAGACTCGGAATCTCATCCGCAGCATCATGGGACGCGATTCTGCTGAAGATCACTTGAAGGACATGTTGCACGCTCTCCGTCAATTGGATGGGAGCGATGTACTCGTGATGCAAGACCAAATGGGCGTTACGTGCGGGATTGTAATGCAAACCCAAGTGCAGAAACTGCTTTTCGAGTGCTGGGAGAAACCTTAGCGATGGATTTCACCCACGGGACGAATAATCTCGGCTATCACTTGGGTGCATGGTCATTATTTTATAGCAACTTTGCCTTCTATAGCAACCTTTTCAGCAACCTTATCAGATTTTATGGCAACTGTATATTTTGACTCGACTTTTTGTGGTTCATATGCTTTGCTATTCAGGAAGTTTGATCGTCACTACGGCTACAGGCAGAGGGTCCCCAGCCGTTAATTTCATCAGCCTCAATGAGCAAGCTGTGACAATTTCACACATCTTGGAGTACTTCAAGAGAAGAATCCAAGTGGACGCAGATTGAATCTGTGGTGATTGACAAGGACTTCGTTGAGTGCAGTGTTTCTGAAGGATGCATTCCCAAACGCCAACGTGCTGCTGTGCCAGCTTTACGCGATCACATACTGGAAGAAGGTAATGAAGCGGCCGGTGTTTTGCCTGAAGGTGTCGGAACAGGAGAAAGTGTTAAGACGGATGGCCAAGCTTCTTTACAGGTATAAACGTTTTCATTTCATATTCGATTAACAATCTAATCTATAGCTCGTGTGTCTTCATTTCGCACATGCCAGATCAGATACAACCTGTCTTACCTAGCATTGCGTGAGTACTGCAAGAAATAGAAATGCCAAGCTTTCTTTGCCTACTTTGAGAAACACTGGGACTCCTGTCGTGCGATGTGGGCAAATTTCGCAAGAGGAAAAGTGTTTACCGCTAAGAATACCACAACAAACAGAATCGAGTCAAACTGGAAACAAGTAAAGATGCTGCTGGGACACAAGACAAGAATTGACAAAACCATCGCTGGACTTTTGCAACACCAGATGATATATTACGCAGAAAATTGTATTCACAATTAGCCAGCATCACTCAACTACGCGGGTCCCTAAGACTGTCCCAAAGTTCCTGAGGGCAGTGGCTACTAGATTGTCTGTAAACGTGTTTGAAGTGGTGAAGAAGGAATGGGAGCGTGTCGTGAATCTGATGGAGGGTGCTATGTGCAAGCGGGTTGACGGGAGTGTCTCGTGCTGGAAGATTTATTCATTGAACCACACTTTCGTGGTTGATGACATTGAGTGGAGTTGCAATTGCCTCTTTTACAAGACCCATCGCCTCCCGTGTCGTCACACACAATGCTCTTGGCTGACGTTGGCCACAATTTTGACATGCTTCCGGGATTGGCTATTCACGACCGATGGAGTACGTATGCAGCCTTACCTATCAAAGCTGGACTAGCTGCTGCAGCCGATTTACTGAAACCAATTTTACGAATGTCCAAGCTAAGGTCGCCAAAAGTAAAGTTTCCAAATGATCAAGATTGTATTGAACATCGTGGTGTTGGTGGTGCGGCTGCGGCATCACCAACGAAGCCGAAACAAGTTGCTCTCGTCCGTCTGCACCGCGAGGAACGCGCCAACCAAGTAGTTTTATCCTCGGCCGAGAAGTATTCGTACGCTAATGCGATGCTTGAGCCACTTCTCGAGCATTTATCCAGTCTTTCGAGTGCAGACTTCTATCAAGAGTTGGTGACATAAAAGGAAACGGTGGGGATTGGGTTAAGCAGATCGCCAGCTGAACTACAGCTAACGAGATTGGTGATGACGGGAGTGATGAAAGAGACATGAATTGCTTTTCTATTGATCCCTCTGATGTTTTGGGAACTGTGCGATTAATGGACGAACTAGAAGAATCTGTTTCTACTACAGAGGGTTGCACGGATATTGGAAGGGCGTCGGAGTCTGAAGATGATATTCCACCCACGCAGAAAAGGGACGAAGCGTAGCAACACCATGAGAAATCTGACCCCACCACGACAGCTTCCCAAGCTCAATCTAATCAAAACGCCGGAGATGGCAGAAAGAGCAATGGCGTGGAGCTCTCTGCTCAGGCAGAAATGTCAATCCCGACCGCATGTCAGGTTGACATTGTGAACATGCCGAAGCCGAATCGAGGAAATGCTAGAGTGACGAAGAAGCAACTTTGTCAAACTAAACTCTCCGTGGCCCCGCCCGTATTACTGTCCACAAGTATCCTGATGGACTTACCGTGAATTTGGAACAACTTCTGCTTTGGGCACGAAACACACCCAACTTGAAATGTGTCTCGGCGATGCTGGAGAAGTATCCAGTCCAGTTCGAAAACGCGTACGTAAGAGGACGAAGTATCGACTGTCAATGGGAAGCAATGCGAGCAGCGGACTGCATGCATTCATTCGTGATCCCCGTTGATCTTACATGGTCCCTGCAGGCAGCCATCACAACAGCAAGAAAAGAACTGCGCGCTCCCGACGAGTTCGATGCCTCTGTGATGAAGCAGGGGGTCGTTCTTGATCTCGTTGCCACTATCGATCCAAAGCTGTGGAAGATGAGAAGGTAAGGTTACTTTATCTTTTTATGGTTGCTTTTTAAAGGTTGCTATTTGCGGTTGCTTTAGCTAACTATCTGTTTTACAGTCCTGTTGTCGGTGCTCTCACTGGATTCTACGATATTAAAACTAAGATACATATGTGGTTCGAAGACCGTAAATGGCTGGAGCAAGATTGGCGGGTGATAAACTCGAATGTGAGTCTGTTTGCGGAGGAGACAAACACTTTAGATTTGTCAGCAACTGCTGTTTGTGATCGCCACAGAGTGTTGGTGAACGAAGTGATAGCCAAATTTACGTCGAGCTGCTTGTGGACGAATTTCGAAACAAAATTTGGAAAGGGAAGCATTAGTTTCGAGAAATTTGCGAGTGGTCTTTGTCGCGGCTGGCTAAATGATAGCCACGTCGACTTCTGCCTGCTGACTCTTGGTGAATCTGCGGGAAATTGCTACTTGCTTTCGTCGTTGATGTGGATTGTTGGGTGGCCGCCTACACCAAGGAAGCCACTTGCAGAGGTCAACTTCATCCTGCACCCGGTGAATCTCGACGGAAATCACTGGGGCATCATTATGATTCGTCTAGAGGCTACTGCTAGGGCTCTGCGCGCGCACGTGTACATGTATGAGCCCCTAATCGACGAGTCCTAACACGATGAAATGCACACGATTTGGAAAGGAATAGCAAAAGACGAGAGCGACTCTAGCAGTCATGAAAATGAAGGACTATGTGGTTTTTTGGAGCGATGGCATCAGGCTTCGATGCCTGGCGTCCAGCTTTCCATAAAAAAGATTGAGTGGGTGGATTCCCCTCAGCAACCTGACGCCTCCAGTTGCGGCGTCTTAATCGTGGAACAGGCTAACCGTTTCCTTGCTGGGGATATCGGTCAGCAAAGCTGTCAAGTATCGAAGGATGAAGTCAAGGTAATGCGATTGCGCATGCTGTGGGTTATCATGCACCACTCAAACGAAAAACTATCACAAAGAACGAAGCTGCTAAGGTAAGTGAGATTCTTCAAAAGCTGCAAAAAGAACTCAAGTAAGTAGTAGCATTCAACTGTCAATAGATACGTTGTCTTTGTGTTAGCCTTTTAGTCTACTCAATGCCATCTCCAGCAGAATACCAAACGAAAGGACGCCCTCTTGAACACCTTCTTCCTCGTCCAAGTCGGCCTGCAGCTCATAACCGCGCTCCTCGTGCTCTTCGATCATCGCTTGGAACTTCAGCTGAACCGCTAGCATCTTCTCCAAACTGCTGTGCAGCTTCTTCAGCATCGCTTTCATCTTCATCAGTTTATCGGGTCGCGCACGCACCAGCTCGCGTGCCAGGGATTTCTGATCCATGGTATTGTAAGATCTCTGAAATTGCCAAGTGTGAAATCTGCGTGGTACACATCCAGATAACTGTGTGAGGCACAAATATACATGTGGTGCACATGATTACAACATCTCTAAATTTAGACTCAGTGCAGTGACGGATGCCACGTGGCACTCGTAATTTATAATAGTTTACCGGAGTAGTGGTTGCAATAAGCCATAAGGTTGCCACATTTTCCGTCGCCTTGTCGTAAATCAGGTTTCTTTACAGTTAGGTTACTGTAACGCCATTCGGTTTTTGTAGGACGCTCTTATGCACAGACACTTCCCGGTAAAATCTCATAAAATCGAAGTGTCTGTAAACTTTTCTCAGATTCACTCAGATATTGGACACCCCGCCCGAGTTTACATTATCCTGACTTATCCTGCTTAACCACACGCTACAGTGGCCCTTACATTATCCTGACTTATCCTGCTTAACCACACGCTACTGGGGCCCGCCCGAGTTTACATTATCATGACTTATCCTGCTTAAGAAAAGATTTTAACCACACGGTAAGGGTTTACCGAATGCTATATTATCCTGCTTATGTACACGTTAATGTTTTAGCGTCATTTGCTCCTTTTCTTTCAAATCCATGCGAAAACTTGTGTTTCTTTGTTTTGCAGTTCGAAGCAATGTTATAGTAGTCGAATTGGTCCAGCCGATAATGCAGAGCTGGCCAAACACAACCGGTCTTAAAATTAAGCTCTTCCAATTCTTATTTTTTACAACACGGTTCGCCGTTCGCTTCTCTGTACAATGTCAAAATTGTCGGGTTCAATGCGCTTCGAACTACCCCGAGCTACCATCGCTTGTAATGCGCCACTTCAACTTGGTGCTAAAAATGAAGGCAGCCAGCTGTGCCGGCCGAACACTGCTCCGGTAAAGTCTCTCAGCTTTCGCGATACACCTTAAATTCACTCGATACAAACGATGTATGTAACTCTTATATTTTCTCAATTGTCTGCGTTTCCGCATCGTAACCTTCCAGCGCTTCTTCGGAGAATAATTAGAAAACAAGACTCTTTTGTAAAAATGCTTTTTTATTGCGGTTTGCACGATGATGCAGAGCAAGGGTACCCGATGTCGGGCAAATTGCTTGGTACCCGAAATTACTCTAGGGTGAGGGCGGTATACCAGATCTTAACTACACTATAGCTTTTGTCATATTCGCTTATTGCAGTCTTCACCTCCACCTCATCGTAAAGATGGTTATTTTTAAAGTGTCATTCTTGATGATCTTTAAAAAGATCATCAAGAATGACACTAAAATTGGTGGGCTATATTAAAAAGCACTTGCAAACTTTGCGCTGCTTTTTATGCGAGTATTGGGTTAATTAATAGCATACCGTTTTTCGTAGGTCGAATTAGCAATTACCTATGCTACACTTTCTACTTACATGTACCGGTACTATATTCCTCTAGCAGCAACGGCATTAGTTTTTTCTGTCTTTCTAAAAAACTGTGAGTCGTACTTAAAAGTCTTATTTTTTTGCGATTTTGGTTCCTCTTCGTTGACCAAATCACTATATGATCTCACTACGAGCGCCAAACAAGTATACTTAGTTCTTGTAGCTCCCCGAATTATTCCTTATAGCCTTTAGACCTGTTTAAGTTTCACAGGCAATAATATCCATTGTACTAGCAAATATTCTGTTTATGGTGAAAAGTAGGTATTAGGTACTTTTCTGGTCTCTTCTGACCTGTGGAAGTTCCACATTTGCGAGCTCTGCGAGATTATTTATTTTGCTCACGGTTTTTTGCTCCAGCAGTGGAGTGCTCCACGCCTGCTCGTTCGTGGCTCGCGCAACACGTTGAAGAACTGCGCCTCCCCCGGGTCGAAGGCGCGGGTATGCAGTATAATATAGGGTAGTTTACACGCAACCGAATGATGCTGGAATCTCAAATCTAACGCCATGAATGCTTCTTCCCAATTCTATTTCCCAGACTCATCGTTGCATGACGAGTCTAGTTATCCTCGTTGTGCTGCTAAGCTTCTACGAAGCACTATTACAGTAGTCAGAAAAAAAATCTTCAATAGGAGGTCTAGATCGTTTCTAAAATGCGATTTGGGCATCCTACCTTTATGTCTCGCTTAGGTACGGATGCAAAAATTCTTTTCTTTCCAGAATCTGCCAACTCGAGGAAAGATGGTCCTGCTGACCTGCGCGCTCGTTGGAGATGGGAGCGTGATCTCTATCCTCATTGAAGAATGGAAAACGGTGGCTCTCCTGAAGGACGCGATCAAGGAGACGAAGCCCGACACGATCAAGTGCGAAGCCAACCTGCTGCAGCTCTTTCTGGCGAAGAAAGAGTACGTAAATGTGGCTGACGGAGGCAGATGTGGAGGAAGGCGTGAGTGGCACAAATGGCTTCAAGCTGCTAAGCCCTGCAGGAGCACCACTCAACATGGTTGACTTGTCGGAGGAAGACTTGCGGTTTCCAGTCACGAAGGAACTTGTTAAGGCTAAAATGACCCCTGTTCACGTGCTGGTGGTAGCACAGACGCAGTTTTTAGGCAAACGCACTCGATCTGACGAATGGTTCATCAATGAGATACAAACGACGAAAAGCAGAGTGGGGGTGGAAGATAACGAGCCAGATCGCGTCACGAGGTATTTCGAGATGGCTGGGTTTCCGCCGTTGGCGCATCCGAAAAGGAAATACACGAAGATTGTAGAAAGAGATGCGTACGTTGTGCTTTTTGCGGGCATAATGAACGAAGCCAGTCGAGCTTAGAGACGGATGAAGATTGCTGCGTGTTGGTCACGGGGAATCCAGGCACTGGAAAGAGTCGCTTCTACCTGTATTGGCTCTTTCACCTTATTTATCGCACTAAGGTGGGGAGGTCAAGGAGCTTCCGCCCTTCGAGTTAGTGGCGAATTATGGCAAGAAATACCACAAGCTCGATGCTGCGATCCAGGAGTTTATCGAATTGGACGGAGGGGATGTTTCTTTGCTTCAGGGCCAGAAGAATGTGATTCGACTCATCGAGGCGACTTCGTCAGAGCTTGCGGGTTGGCATGGAGTCTCAATTCAATTTGCCTCACCAGGAGCTCCAGGCATAAACGATTTTACGAAAGTCACCACTTTCAGGTATATCATGCCCGTATGGACCTTGGACGAGCTCCGAGAGTACAACTCGCTCATTCAAGATGACCTGAAACTGAGTGACGATGTCTTAATATCGAGGTGCCAGAAGTTTGGCGGGATTCCCAGATTCGTTTTCACCAAGTCTGATGAATTAAATACTGAAGAGCTGGATCATGCCATCGCTTCGTTCAGTGCTCTGGAGATCATCTAGGAAACTACAGCCACCGCGTCCTTCAGATGGTACCTAGCGATAAGGATCTACGTACGAAGTTCTATTTGGATTTTCTGTCCAATCATATCGCGGAGAAGATTATTGATCAAGTGGACCAAGAAAGTCTCCAGAAAGTGTTAGAATTCGCGGTAGCGCACGATGATGATGATTCAGGAAGTACGTCCGTGCTTCGTGGTAAGATTTTCGAGATGCTGTGCCATAAATGGTTTAGCCTGCCTAAGGAACACAAGCTGGTGGGTGCTGCGTCCGCTGGGCGATGGGCAAGCCCCCGTTGACGTTTCTCTACCTAGCGAGCTTAAAACGGTACGCTTCTCCCTTTTGACCGATATCAAAGGTGTTGAAAGCGGGGTTTACTATCGGCCGACATCGAAAACGTTTGGTGCTCTGGATGCATTCGTCTTTATCGGCAACGCATGTTACGGCTTGCAGATGACACTAAATCGGGACCATGGAATCAAGGGTGCACCACTGAATGCATTTATAAAGTGGTTGAAGGGCGTTGGTATTACGAAGAAATATTTTAACACTAAACGGGAGTGAGCTGGGTCTGAAGAGTCGTAAAACGATGAGCTTTGTGTGTTGCTACAAGAAAAGCTTATGGCTTACGTTTCTTGTGGTGTTGGCTGCACTTTGGGGTGTGAATACGGAAGCGATTTGAAGACATACTGATGGAATAGTCTCGTTGTTTTATAGTGTAGTTAGTGTAAAAAGCAAAAAGCAATAGTAAACTGCACCTAATCGAATGTTTATCATGCCTCTGCCAAGTCAGCCGATAGATCCATTAATCGTCGCTGCAAAGTTGCGATTTCTTCACTAAGTTCGTTGGAATCCAGCGCATAGTTTTCATCTAACAATAAGGCCAAAGGCGTATGTTAGTTTTTGAGCACAGACACCGCATTCATCAATCGAGACTCACCGTATCGAAGGACTTGTCGCTCTTGAGCTGCGATTCCTCTTCCGTAGAGGATAACCTCTAACTTCTGCAAATGCCGCTTCAATCCCGCCAAGTCTCGAGTAAATCCCTCCATCTCCATAGCTCTGCGTTTATCCAGACTCCGATACCGAGTCCTCAGCTTGGTCAGACGCACTTGAAGATCTTGGATCCGTTTCGTACATGCTTCTTGCATAGCCGCATACTGCTCCTTCAGAATATGCAGGTCTCGTTCCCGGGAGATCGCCTGGTTCCGGAACTCCAACACTGTCTGGTTGCCCTCTTCACGGACAACTTCACGGAGCGCATTGGTCTCTTCACGTACTTTTTCCGTCAATTTGGTCTTCTCTGTGGCTAAATTCTCGCATTGTTGCTTCACTTGGAAAATCTCTTCGTGCGCGAGACGTTCCGCTTGTTGCGATTTGTGACGCAGTACCAAATAATCTTTGGTAGTTTGGGTAAGAACTCGCTTGGTTTTTTCTACCTGCTTCTCAAGTTGAATGTTCTTCTCCTCAGTCTGCTGCTGATGCAACAACATCTTGGCTTTCTCTTCTGCGAATCCGTCCAAGAGAGTTTGAATTCGCGTCTCAGTGAGTTGCTGGTGAGATTCCAGTTGCTTCTGAAGGTTCTCAATTGTCTTGGTCAGTGCCGCCGTCTGTTCGTTCGGCATGTATATCGTCCGTAGCACCTTGTTCGGTGGAATCGATTGAGTGAAATTCTTTAGACTCGTGCCGTTTCCTCGTACTGCAAAGCCTGACTTTTGCTTAGTCTTCTTTTCCTGCATTTCTTCCGAGCCAATGTGCATGGTGGATGGATATGGATACGTTGTAGGGGTCGGCGTTCGTCCTGATGGGTACATTGTTCGTGTACCGGGTCGGCAGTCCCGGAAGAATGTCACCTGCTCCGTTATAGGTTGAGTAAGTGCCAACAACTGTTGAATCTTCTGTCGATCGTCTTGCTCTTGGAGTTTCAGTGTTTTGTTTTCCGTCTGGAGATCAATCAGCTCCGCTTTAGCTTGAAATAATGCTGAATTCGCATTCTTTAAGGATTCCTCCAGATCGACAATCTGTTTGGATAATAAAACGAAAATTTGTCAGCATTTCACCCCATAAACCATCTAAATGGCGCCGAACCTCCTCGTTTTTGGTCTTGATCTCCCATTTGAGGCGATGTGCTTCTTCCTTAGACACCTGCAACGCCATTTACACCGATTAATATCATTTCAATATCCATTTAACCTTTTATTTTTTCATAGCACCTCGATCTGTGCCAAATGTGCCAACGTTTGCTCTCGGTCAGCGTGGAATTGCTCGCATCGCTGGCGGTAAAACGCGAGTAGCTCCGCTGCATTCTTGCCTCCTTCCTCGTCCAGCTTCCTTTCATCCACGAGACTGTGCATGGACGTCGAGAAGCCCCGTCGCGGAGACCCGAAGGATAACAACGCCTCCTCATTAACCATAGCGGTTAGTGAGAGGAAATTGCGCATCAGGACCAAAACAGTACAAAAGTTCATGTAAAAGGGACTATTTTGGACAAAAATGTTGCATGATGAAGATACAACAGTACCAGTAAGACAGTTCCTGAAGCTGCATGCTTATCAGTAGAAGTTTTGCTTTCTCTACGAACTGAATTGTGTTTTTGTTTATTGTGGATTTATGGTTAACCAACAAAAAATGCGTCCTATCGGCTCAGCATCATATCTGCATGCGGCTTCTAGTTGGAGTACAGTGCAGTCTCCCGCTCTCCTGACGCGCCACTCGTTCGATCCTTCCTTGGGTTCGATCAGCGAGTGCCTTCTCCTCCGTGTCTTCCTTCTACTTAAGCGGCTTTCGAGGCTTCACTGCAAACTTACAAAAGGTTCTGCATGCGCTGGATGATTCGCAGCAGTTCCATGGCGCTGGGTCTTACGTCCGGATCCGAGTCCAGACAGCGATCCGCCAGCTCCTTAACGAGCGCGGGGCAATCCTCCGAGAACGTGGGCCGCAAGTTTCGTCGAATCACCATCTGCACGATCTTCATGCCCTGCAATTTCTTGCCCGAGGCATCGCGTTTGTCCGAATACGGCACCGCATGTGTGTCCAGCTCCGACATGACAATACCGAACGAGAAGATATCGGCCTTCTCCGTGTACTTCTTGCCCATCAGCACTTCAGGCGCTGTCCAGTATATTGTGCCCACACCTGCAGTCATCGTGTCCTCCACAGAACGTTCACGACTGATACCAAAGTCGCTTAGTTTGGCGCGGAACGAATCATCCAATAGAATATTCTTCGACTTGAGGTCACGGTGAATCACCTTGGGCGACAAGCCGTGTAAATATCCGAGTGCATCGGCCACATCTTCGGCCAGAAAGATCTTGTGGTCACGCCAATTAAGTTGCCCCTGTCGGCGCTTGAGGAAGCCGTACAGATCGCCCTTGGCCATGTACTCGGTCACGGCGCACACGTCCTGCATGGAGCTCCACGATACGCCCATGAACTCGACGATCTTCGGGTGCGAGAAAGACGCCATCAGTTTAATCTCCGCACCGAAGCACTCGATCTCCTTCTCGTCATTTTTCTTCTCGTTTAGAATCCGCTTAACAGCCACCTGTCTGTTCTCCAGTTGCGCCAGCCACACCTCGCCGAACGCGCCTTTGCTCAAGACACGCGTGAAATACAGAGACGAGTATGGGATACGCATCCGTCCGAGCGTCGGGTCGGACTGGAACTGCTCCAGAACTTTACTCGCAACCGCTTTGGACCTGTCTGTGATCTCTGAATCGCGGTTATTGCCTGAACCGCCCGAGCCGCCGCCGCTCGGCCGCAGTTTCTCCGGCGCGACGGGTTCGATGTTACGTACGGCCGGACGCTCATGTCGCGCGTGGCGGTCGTTCTGTTGCGGACGCGATCTCTGCTCAGGGTGCTGTGGCTGGTACTGCTGCGGACGTGAGCCCGCACGCGTTCGCTGCTGGGCGCTGGACGCTCTGTTCGGGCCATTGGACACTCTGTTCGGGCCGCTGGACACTCTATTTGGGCCGTTGGACACTCGAGGCTGCGGGTTGGACGTCCGCCGTTCGCGCCGCGGTTCACTGCTGTCTCTGTCTCTGGACCGGTCCTCTCCGGGAGTATTGCGGTGTTCACGTGCGGCGGGGGCGGGCGCGGGAGTGCCGTGGATGTCGTACGGGTGGTGGTGCGCCAGTGCGGCGTTGTGCGGCTGTGCGGACGGGGTGGGGATCGTGATAGTGTCCGGGAAGTTCTCATGACCGCGCTTGCGCCGGCTAGAGCACGCGCCGCACGTGAGGAAGGCCACCAAGCCCATGTCCGGTCGGCGATATATTCTCCGCTACAACCCCGAAGCCCGAATGACTATGGCTGCCCTGCCTCTTGGTTGAATTTCGAATAATACTTACGGAGCTGAACGCACTGACTACTTTTTCGCGTGGGAGAGCGGTTTGTAGGTGAGCAGGGAGTGGCCAACGAACGCTGATATTCGCGAAAAGTAGTGGGATCATGGCTGTGAGTGGCCGAAAGATGAAATATTGCATGCTAATGCGAATTTTGAGAAGCAACATCACGCCTGTGTTGTCTGTCCATTTGGCCAAAGCACATGATACGCGGTAACGCCGCCACCAGCAAACACACGGCTTGGAGTGTAGGTGGCGTGTAGGTGCAGAACTTTGAGCGCTACTAGTGAAGTTATTTAGAAGGCGAGGCAGTGCACATGACGCGCAAAATGGGCCTGACATGGCGTGCTGTCGCAGACTTCCTGTTCATCCACTTCATCCGGGTCAGCCACAGTGTAAATTTTGCCAAAGTGTCACTATGACGAAGGAGGGGTTGGCATCTTTTGAGTATTTTCGGTGAATTGTGTACCGTGGACTCCATGGAGGCGTTCTAGCTTGAGAATTTAATGCTGGAAAGATCACCTCAATATCGCATGCAACCGCCCACAAGAGGCTGCCGGACTTTTAGCCCCGGGTCGTGTTGGCGACTAATTTCGCAACCTCACGTGTGTGGTCTAGTTAACTTGGCGCGAAGGCTGCCCGAGAATTGACATTCCTCGTTATGTCAAAACTCCGCTCCTGCTTTGGTTGTTGGAATTTGGAGACAGGATCGTCTCACTCGTGGCGGAAGCGCGGACTGCGCTGTCATCCTGCATTACCAAGCACCTGCAGAGTTAGAAACACGAACAGTGTTGAGCACGCTGAAAGCCTGCAATATGAAACTACACATGTACATGTAGTATCCTATAATATCAACGAACGGTGAAGCAACCCCGCTCGAGATATTCTTGTTGAAGCATCTGCTGGAACATGACGGCGATCGACGATAATTGCACGCTGTAAGAATACTACGAATCCTCATGTACTTCACAATACTACTAGTAGTAGTACCGATAGCAGCTTCAGTACGTGTCTTGCAGCGACTGGAAGGCTCACTTACTGCTTCAACTTGTCTGTTGGTACATGTACCGGTATGCAACATGAGCGAAACAGCATCCCATTCAACAACGTGATCAGTTTACGGCAGCTAGAGCGGATTCACGCTGAAGAATCCAACGAAAAAATAGCATGGATGACAGCCCGAATATTTTCCGAGTGCCTGGAGTGCTCAATGGAGGCGATGCAAGTTGCGCGTCGGACGTGTATTCGTTGGCAATGTGTGTAGTCGAGGTGGTGAGCCAGCGGTGTCCTTATAAGGACCAAGTCGACGATGTTCTTTTAACCTTGAATCTGTGTATTATCTGCAAAAAAACTTAAATACCCGTTAGCGAGCCAGAGCTGTATATACCGAATCTATCGATGCTCTTCCTCGCTCGTCGCGCGCGATTACTCTTCCCAACGCTTTTACTGCAAATCCTCCTGGATATCGCGCAGGATGTCGAGCAGCTCGGGTGCATCCGGCCGTGCGTCCGGGTCGGCATCCAAGCAGCGGTTGGCGAGCGCCTTGATCTGCTCCGGGCAATCCTCCCGGAATGACGGTCGAAGCGCCATGCGAATGACCATCTGAATGATCTTCATGCCCTGCAACTTCTTGCCAGAGTTGTCGCGTTTGTCCGAGTACGGCACCTCGCATGTATCCATCTCGGACATGACGATACCGAACGAGTAAATGTCGGCCTTCTCGGTGTACTTCTTGCCCATGAGGACCTCAGGCGCCGTCCAGTAAATAGTGCCGACACCTGCTGTCATAGTCTCCTCGACAGAGCGCTTTCGACTGATACCGAAGTCACTTAACTTGGCGCGGTATTTGTTGTCCAGCAGGATGTTCTTAGACTTGAGATCACGGTGAATAACCTTCGGGTTCAGCGAGTGGAGGTACACGAGAGCTTCGGCGATATCCTCAGCCAGAAACATCTTGTGGTCAGGCCAGTTGAGCTTGTTCTTACGGCGTTCGAGGTAGCCGTAGAGATCTCCCTTGGCCATAAACTCGGTCACTGCGCACAAGTCCTGCTTGTCGCTCCACGACACACCGATAAAACCCACGATCTTTGGGTGTTTCAACAGAGCCATGAGCTTGATTTCAGCACCGAAACACTCGATCTCCTTAGTATCGTGTTTTTTCTCATCCAGAATCTTCTTGACCGCCACTTGTGTGTTCTCCAACTGGGCCAGCCACACCTCGCCGAAGGCGCCTTTGGAGATAGCGCGTGTGAAATACAGTGAATCGTATGGGATCCAGCTCTCCTCGAACTCAGGGTCTTCTTCCAGCTCCGCCATCACCTTCTCCGCTGCTTCCTGAGTCCGAGCGATAACAGCCGGGTCTGTCTGTCTCCTGTGCACTCCCTCCACACTGGACTGCATAGACGACACTTGGCTTTGCTGTAGTTCCATCATTGAAAGACCGGGGCCCTGATCGTCATGCGGCTCCAGCATGGGGACCTCAGGCGGAGGAGGTGGTGGGAACGAATGTTGTGGTTGATACTGACTCTCCTGGTAGTGCGACTGGTAGTTTGGTTGATGCTGGTGTTGCTGATACTGAGACTGTTGCTGCTGTTGGCGAGTGTAGGTCGGAGCTCCATTGGCAGGCCATTGCGGAGGGCGTTCTACTCTTTGCTGCGGGGACTGATAAGGCTTCGATACCTTCTTACTCTTTGAATTCCCCTTAGAATTACTGGTGGAGTCCATGCGTCGCTCATACGCCGTGTTACCGTGCGAGGTGAGACGACTGACACCGGATCGCGCAGTTACTGAAGGCAGACCGTAACCACGGTCGTCTCTGCGCTTGGTACGGTTCTGCTTGCGTTTCCACACGAAGAAGGCCACGATGCCAAAGAGAATGATGATCACCGCGATGACGATATAGATGATGGTAGAGCCCGAGCTCGAGTTCGTTTCAGGGTCGGCAGCAGCCACCGACGTGATCACCAGAGGAAGAGCGGGAAGCAGGAGGCGCCCCACGCTTTGGAGCAAAAACACCTTCATAGATTCCCAGTTCGTTCAGTATCGGTCCTTCCCTGCCGATTGAGGAATGAGAGCTGGCGTGTGCAAAATCAACTGTATGGTGGTCCCCGTATCGAGATTAGGGGAGCAAATGACTGGGAGTTAGTATGCTGAGCCCGCTCTTTTGGAGCAAGCATTGTCGCCAACATCTGGGCGAGCGGTAACGGGCTGCTTTACAGTGCGTCGTGCGTTGTGTGTGGAATCCACAGAAGGGCTCAAGTGTCTGCAGACTGCAGACTCAAGGCGTTCGTCGCCGTGGCGGGTGTCACAATTTGAGTCTCGCTTGAGGAATTGATTGATGTTTCTTTTTTTTTTACTTCTTGGAAAGTGAGGTATTATAGTTTGCTTAGCAATGCACCGGGACACTAGAGATCGGTTGCCACGAGACTGCAGTCATCGAAGCCATGCTTTTCTCAGGCTCATCGGGCGCAGCTTCTTGTTGTTGTTGCAGCTTGGAGAAGTGGAAACGAGAGTCAGTTTGTTGATTGCGGCGGCGCCTGCTGCTTGCGAAAGATGAGTCAAAGCTAGTGGGGCGCGATCTGCTGCCTCGGCTCGACCGCGGCGTGCAAGGCGTCAAGTGAGGTGGTCCCCGTTGACAGACGTTGCCGAGACCCTAACTCTCGATGACCACGCCACAGGAACCAGTACCGTATTCGCCGGTACAAGTATTAATACCACTTTCAGGAGCCAAGTTGGCTTGGACTCCAAGCCTTGGAGTTTCGCGGTGTGCTTCGATGTTGAGAAAGATCCACTCAGTACAATTTATCTGTCTACCAGAGCGGTAGGATTATCCTTCTTGGATCTACCGGTAGATATCCTATCATCTCGCAAATGTACGAAGAAATTCACACTATTTTCAGCTTTTCAGCGCTGCTAGTCCGAAATCAACAACGACTGGCGATAATTGGATCGGTGGACGTGTCTGAGCTCGATATTCGTACAGCTCCTGCGAGAATCGCATCCGTGAGAACCTCACGTCTCGGTGTGAATGTTGTAAATTCGAATGATGGCGTGTCGTCCTTTAGCTAGTCATGCCCGTGAAAAATCTGCATAGCTCGTCCAACTAGCGAAAGCAAAACAAGTAAGTCGACATGTACAGCAAACAATATGGACGATAAGTAGAATGCATTCTCACGTATGGTTTAACCTACCGGTTGTTCGAAGATTTTAGTACGCTCTTTGGCAGCTCGTATCCACCAAACCTTTCAGAGTGGCCGCATTAATGCAGCGATGCATGATAGGCTTCGCTTCTTGTTGCCTTTTTACAGTTACAAGCGAGCTCGCTGCGCCGCAACGCGGCGCAGCCAACTCGTACCTTCAAAACATGGTTTTGCTGGCGTGAATGTAGGTGGAAGAAAAAGGAAGCTCAAAGCAGTATAAATACTGACTTACGTTCGTACACTGTTTTTAATAGAACAAATTAAACAACATGATCTACTTCAAATTACGTAGAACTCTATTTGCTCACTGTGCTCTCCTTATTCTATTGCGTTTCAATTGTATTGAATGCTCCAGTTGTGGCACATCTTCGGACTTTGTGACTTGGCATGACTCTCGATACAGCCACACAATACTTCTTCTTGCAGGAGTAGTAATGATAAATCCGAAGGGGGTGCTTTTGATTAATGCGTAGTTCCGTCTTACTGTCGTTGGAAATAGTAAAAATGTACGTACTTGCACGCAGCGCTTACCGTAGTGTTTCACGAAACCACGATAGTCATAACCTATTCCGTCACCTACAGGAAATGCCAGTTTACGTTGTCCAGTTTATTGTAGCAGGATTTATAATCAGAAAACGCGCCCTTCGAGCTAATTTAGAGCTTTCTAGAATTTTTTATTTACCGAATTTAGTTTTTGTCAAATTGTCTCAACAAACTGTACTGCTATAAGTGATTCTTTTCATCCAATAATAAGTCTGGATTTGGGGACATGACAGACAGACAGATATTCATTTTATTGTTTAACCCTTTTAAGATCGCTGTCATTAAAGCACATTTAACAAGTGGGAGGGGAATATCATTGCTTTCGCCTCAGTTTTTTTGAAGTCCAAAAAGGAAGCTGATTTCGGCTCTAAGTTACTTGGAAACATGCGCACTTCCAAATAACTTGCCTAACTGGTAGCCATATACAAGAGCTATCCTTCGCAAACACAGTTGGAGGGGGTTGTTTGGTGACTTCACGAGAGCCCCGTTCCCTCAGGGCCTCCCTGCCAGAGGACGATTTCGAAAGCACTTAGGCGGAGGGGTCATCCCTCCTCATGTGGTTCACACCCAAGGATCCCTAACCCTCGTCATTGGATAAATGTGCTCTAAAACCAAAACAACAGTTTAAATGTGCTGTAAGATATGTCATGTTGTATTAAATGTGCTGTAACGAGAGTCGTTTAAGATGATCACTCACGAGTTGAAGTGAGTGTACCAGTATACATATACGTACCCTACAGTATACTCAAATGTACCCTAATTTGTAATCTTTATGTGGTTCACATCGCAGTTATCACCTGGAGGGCATCAGGTTAGCTATTCCTGGCAAAAAGGTCTAAGTCTCCCCCGACCCATTCGCAGAGACGAGTTCGCTTTCACGCCGACGTCGAGTACTGCATCTGCGACCATGGAGGGCGGTATCTGGGCCTTTTACTACCTGCAGGGTGAGGACGGCGAGGACCGGTCGCACCCAAATGCGTTCAAACTGACAGGCGTCTCCTCAGGCGCCGATGTGACGCTCGCCGACGTATTTCGCAGCTTCCCTCTGCGCAATCCTGCCGCCTTTCACTTCCGCTTCCGGCTTAACAGTAGCAAGGGCAACACTTTCTATTGGCTGGACGTTACGCAGCCCACGCAAAAGGTTCCTCTTGCAGGCGGGCGCGTCATCTGTAAGTTGTTGCGGCTGGAGCGTCCTCAGAAACCTGGACTTGTGTTCCGGCGCCGACCCGTGCTCAAATGGGCGAGCGGTAGTCAGCCACCCAAGCGACACGGAAGCTCCAGCGCTCTAGGTGACAGCTCCAGCAGCGTACAGTCGTCCAAATCCGTGCGGCCATTGAGCGAGAGCAGCAACTTCCATCGGTCGTCATCGTCTCCTGGTTTCGAACAAGGCCGACCAGCCAAGTACTCGGATCGGGCACCTGGAAGTGGTAATGGGGCAGAGTCACGACATAGCAATGCATCGAGCCGTACATCGTCCACTTCTGGAGACAAGAAACCGGTCTCACGGACAGGATCGGGGTCCAAGACGACGGCTCCGGAGACACAGGGTAACCTGGAAGATTTCCTGTCAGGTGGCCAGAAGGCATCGGGTGCAGCAGCTACTCCAACTCCTTCACCACCGAAGAAAGATGTGAATCTTATGAGTGACAGTTGTTGGAACGATGCACCGGCCACACCAGCACAGCCAGCTAACACTACATCGGACTTCCTGAGCTCGATGGACCCGCTGGCTGCTCGTGCGACGCCTGCTCAGCCTTCACCGTCGAAGGCTGTGCAGAGAGATCCGCCCAAGTTTGACGATGACAACGGACAGACTGTTGGTCCCGTGACTGTGGCGGAGATGGAGGCACACTCCAAATCCACATCCGACGGCTCCAACGTGTACAACCCGAACCTGGTGGACAAGTCGACCAAGAGTGACGATGTACGTCGTGCCATGGAAGAACGTGAGCGACAAGTACAACGCGATGTGGAGCGTGCGCGAGACGACTTGCGAAAACGAGAAGAAGCCGTACGCAACATGGCCGCTATGAAGGACAGTGCCAACGCAGTGCTTGGCCCCAGACTGAAGGCCTGGGCGGAGGATAACGGTCGCGTCAAGAACATCCGTACGCTGCTGTCCACCATGCATCAGGTTATGTGGGAGGACTGCAAGTGGACCGAGGTGAACATGGGCAAGCTGATTCAGCCGAACGACGTCAAGAAGCACTACCGGAAGGCAATGATCGTCGTACACCCTGACAAATCTGGAGGGCGCAATGCGGAACAGTTGCTGATCGCGGAGCGTGTATTCGCAGCACTCAATACTGCGTGGGAAGACTTCCTGAAGACGAATCCATGCTAGAAAAACGGCAGCGTAAGAAGAGCCTGAACTGCTGTCAAATGGCTACAGATAAAAGCTGGATACAAGTACACAACAATCCCATGAATAGCAAATGCACCTTCAGATATATATGCACACGAAGCCTGCCTTTCCATTCCCAATACGTTGATCAGTAGCGAGAGCAGTATAGCGATTGGGTTCGCGTGCGTAGATCGCGTAGGCTCTCAAAACACGGCGCGTTTGACGTCAAGCTGATGGTCTTTGGGTGCAGATGTCTTACATCTTCTTGATCACAGCGTGAGTCCGCCAGTATTCAACCGCCTTCATGTACTCGTCGCGGTCGAGGGGCACACCAGATCCGCCCTGTTCCTTGCCTACAGCATTCCGCATCATTGTGATGGGCTTCATGGGAAGCTCGTGGTCCACGTCCTGGGCCTTGATGGACACAATACCCCACGGGGCGTCGCCGTGACTGGGGTCGGCCGGGATGTCTACAGCCTCGTTCTCCTTGACGATCTGCTCACGGCTGTAGAGGATAATGTCCAGATACTCGGCCACCTGAGGAGTCACGCTGTGGCTCGGGAACCAACGACCCAGTCTGCAGCAAGCATCAGCAATAATCGCAACTTTAGTCAAAGTTTAAACTCAACGAACGTATCGGCAGCAACATACACGGGCAGCTCGTATTCCGTGCGGGCCTCGTAGTCCGACATCAGCATGTGGGCGTTGGCCTGCGTAATAGCCACCATGTTGAGACGCGCTCCTGTGAAGTTCTTGATGAACAAGTGCTTGCAGAATGGCGCGTAGCTGTCGTCGAGCAAATGTCAGTTACACTCATTAAAACAACGCCATTGCAATGTTTTACAACGTACCCGTCCACCAGCTGCTTGTTGTTGGCCTCGTAGATCTCGTTCACCTTCTTGACGAACTCATTCTTGTCAAAGTCGATCTGAGAGCCCGAGTACGTCTTGTCGTCGAACTGGCGCTTGGCAAAGCCGTCTGAATAGTAGTCAATAAGCATCCTGGTCAGTATCATCAGTTACAATACTATGAAAACTATCGAAGCGTACCCAGCACGATGTCGCCGCGCTCCTGGGGCTGCGCGGCTTCGGCTGCCTCAGCCGCCGCCTTCTCCGTCTTCATCGTAGCGGCACCGAACATGTTGGCAATCCCGCGAGTCTGGAAGCTGCGAGTCACCGCCGCCGTCGTCCGCAAGCGCGCGAGAAGCATGTTAGCGATCTCTGAACGGGCCCGAAGGGAGAAGAACGAGCAGCAGACCTGCGAGTTGTGGTGGTGGGAGGATCACCAGGAATGAAGTGCAGCTTCAGGTTGTGCAGAGACGGAATTTTGGCCAATCCAAATCGGATCTGCAGAAAACGGATGGAAGAGACGCTGCAAGAAAATTTACAGACTCAGTATGCAGTTTAGAGGTGTTTTCTCGACTAAGTATATCATGTGACGGGACAATTTTCAGAACTAAGCACTTGTAAGCTGAGGAACCACTTCAACGTCAACATTAACTTAGCTCGGGACGGGGATTCCAGGCTCGTGATTCCGTCGCGTCGGCGACGAAGACACATGTACGCTGCTCGTAGCCACTCCAAGCGAGGCCTCGAGAAGTCGCGTGAGCCGCTCGAGCTGTTGCTGCTGCTGGCGGAACTGCGCTTCGAGGTGACGCTGATCAGGAGTAGCACACACGTCAAAATCTGTCGTTAGTTCGGCGTAAACGCAACACTCAAAGCCAAAGCCAGCTTACCTGTCCTGCCATGATAACCTCAACCTTCTGATGCAGAGCCTCAATTCGCATGGCAGCAACAACGCGCGGCGTTGAAGAGCTGTTCGATGACGCCACCGATACAGGCGTGTGTGTTACTACTCCCGCACCCGACTCACAGTCGAGGTTTTCACGCCCGGGCCCGTTCCCGTCATCGCTGAAGTTGCCAACGAACAGTGGATTGTGGTTGATCGGACTACCACCGCCCATAGCCATACTGTACATCTCGGCTTCCTCTGCACGCTGTTTCTCCAGCATAACCTCAATGAACCCACTCCCTAAGACTGCACCAGGAATCGTGAACAGGACAATACCCCAGAGCGCCAGTGTGGCACCAACTGCACGACCCATGCCAGTGGCGGGCACTACGTCACCGTAACCGAGTGATGTGATCGTCTCGACGGACCACCAGACGCAGACACCAAAGTTCGAGAACACTCTAGGTTGCGCCACGTGCTCGAGGAAGAAGATCAGTAGCGATGAGGTGAGGATCACCACGGCCGTGAGGTATGTTACAACTAAAAATTCCTCCTTCTTGCGTGCAAAGATCACTCGAAGGTTCTTCATCGCGTTGTACATCCGCTCTAATCGCAAGAACGACACGATCCGCAGCAGCCGAAGACTTCGCAGTGTTAACCCTCCTTGGTGATGTGTGCTGCGATGACATGAGCGAGATTAGCTACAGAAGCCAATTTGAAGGTTATGAGCGATTCAACTCACTCGAACTGCAAGCTGAGCTCCAAGTAGAACGGGACCAATGCCATCAGATCGATCAGCGAAAGCGGCCGCGTCATCCATTTTAATCTGCAGCACCAAATTGAGGTTAGTAATTAATGTTACGGTCAACTGCCATCTCAAGCCACATACCGTCCTTTGATCACTCCTTTGCTATATCTATCATCCTCCACGCACGACCACAGTCTCAGCGCGTACTCAATGGAGAAGATGATGGTGGATACGAGCAAGAAAATATCTGTCCAATCATTGACCTCGGCGGGAGAAGACTCGGTTGCATCAGTTTCCATCACGACTGAGGACTCGGAGACGGCCACCACCACGTTTAGCAGAATGAGCGTCAGAATGCTTAGCTCCAGTATGTAGGACGCGAGCTGCAGGCCGTAGCGGTGCTGCACGGAAGAGCGGAAACGCAACACGGTCCAGATGTCTTGGCGCACTGTTGTATGCCGCCTGTGAGCTGCATGGTGGCGGCTCCATCGCGCTGGTGATGGCGTGGATAGCAGCGTCGAGTGCTCGGTGTAGGAGCGGGGTCGCTGCTCTTGCGGCGTCTTCATCTTGGGTTCTTCGTCTGCAATCTACAAGTCGAAGGATGCGACGTGCTGGTCTATACCCCATGGCTATCCGAGCAAAATATCTCACCGTCCGGATAATCTAAGTGTAGAAGTTTAGAACAGAGGTTCCTTGAATATGGTGCTGTGTTAATTTTGTCGACTAGCGAATGAGCTCGGCATCAAATTGATCTGGTAAAGCGATTGACCCAGCGTTGCCGTATCGAGTGGAGATTCACGATAGCCAGGATTAAGTTAGTACTTCCTCCGTCCGGAAAAATAAGCGGGGTATCTGTATAAATCGTGTCCGAAAATATAAGCGGTATACTTACAAATTCAAGTCATTTGATAGTACCGTTGTACTCCGACTAAGTACGCCCATACAAATGCTGTTTTCAAACTTCGAGGGACATTTACTGTATATGATACTTAGTAGGGTTAATTGATACGAAACCCTGCTAAAACGATAGTCTGCTTGGAGGAAATCGAAAAGGGACAGAAACGCGCGGACAGCTTCGCCTCACTTCATAACGGCGGTCGCATCGACGAAGCGGACTCGTTCATTTCTAGGCCCCCTTCTTTAATTCGTCCTCCCAAACACATCCGTACGTGGCCACGCCTCCAACAACTGGCGTGTAGTAAGTGGAGGATATCCGTCTCCTCTTGCTGCTGCACCGTAACTTACCTCCATATCTTCCGACTGACGTGTCGTTCGTTGCTACTGTTCCTTCGGCGCTTGCTTGCTTGTCGACTGGGATCCCCACAGACCATGTCGATGGCCTCTCGTCTCCGCTACTTCATTAACAGCCCCACGGGACCCAAGACCACGCACTTCTGGGGCCCCATAGCCAATTGGGGATTCGTGGTCGCCGTACGTGACTTCTTTTGTGCCATCACTGTTCCCTACTTAGGTCTTTTTCGTCTGAAACACATCAGCATATTGACTAACTAGTGTTTTCTGCTGTATTTTTACAGGCTATGGCGGATATGCAGAAACCCGCTGATGTGATTTCTATCAACATGACGTCGGGTGAGTCTTGATAATGACAGCTACCGCTTCAAGTTCGGTCTTGTCTAACTATTGTCGTTGCTCTCTTGTGAAGCCCTGTCGATCTACAGTCTGATCTTCATGCGCTTTGCGTGGATGGTGAAGCCCCGCAACTACCTGCTGCTGGCATGCCACGCCTCGAACGAAGTGGCGCAGCTCTACCAGCTTCAACGTGGTGTGCGCTTCCAGGCTAGCAAGAAGGCCGCCGAGAAGCAAGCGTAAACTACAGCAGTTGTCTCTCATCCAATGCAGAACGCCTAGAGCTGTCAGCCATCATATTCGTTGTCGGTCGGGGCTTAATTCTTTCGAGCAAGTTTTGTTACTCTGCTTCCGTGTTCGTGTTCCTGCGTCATCAAGTGCTTCCTTCATAAGCCTATGGATAGACTGCATGCAACCAGGAAATAGAGAAGAGATATTGACAATTAACAAAAAGCCTACAGTACAATATCTTTTCTCTCGGTGACGTACTTGACATTCGTCTCACATGCGGAAGACGCCGAACTTTGTTTCCTGGGGCTTCTGGTTGAGTGCAACGCTGAGACTCAATCCAAGCACCTTGCGAGTATCCTTGGGGTCAATAATGCCGTCATCCCAGAGGCGAGCTGTCGAGTAGTACCCAGAGCTCTCCTTCTCGTACTTGTCCAGAATCGGCTGCTTGAAGGCAGCTTCTTCTTCAGCAGACCATGTCTCCTTACGACGCTCGTAGATGTCACGCTGCACTTGAGCCAGCACGCCAGCAGCCTGTTCGCCGCCCATGACGGAGATACGAGCGTTGGGCCACATGTACAAGAAGCGAGGAGAGAAGGCGCGACCGCACATGCCGTAATTGCCAGCACCATAGGAGCCGCCAATGATGCACGTAATCTTCGGTACTTTAGCGTTAGAGACAGCCATGACCATCTTGGCACCGTCCTTAGCGATACCGCCGTGTTCAGCCTTCTTACCAACCATGAAGCCCGTAATATTCTGCAGGAACAACAGAGGAATACCGCGTTGGCTGCATAATTCGATGAAGTGCGCAGCCTTCACAGACGACTCGGAGAAGAGAATGCCGTTATTGGCCACAATGCCGACCGGGTTGCCGTACAGACGGGCAAAACCCGTGACGATAGTAGGGCCATACTCCTTCTTAAACTCGTCGAAGCGACTGCCGTCCACAATGCGCGCGATCACTTTCCTCACGTCGAAAGGCTTGCGCGAATCCACAGGAATGACGCCGCCCAGTTCTTCGGGAGAGTAAATGGGCTCGTCGATTGGCGTCTGAGTGACGGCAGGCTCCCTGCGGTAGTTCAAGTTGCTGACGATACGCCGAGTGATATCCAGGGCATGAGCGTCGTTATTAGCGTAATGATCGGTCACTCCGGACGTGCGGCAATGCACATCAGCACCGCCCAGTTCTTCAGGCGTGATGACTTCACCCGTCGCAGCCTTAACGAGTGGCGGTCCTCCGAGGAATACAGTGCCGTTCCCCTTGACAATGACGCTCTCGTCCGACATGGCAGGCACGTACGCTCCTCCAGCCGTGCAGCTGCCCATAACCACAGCGATCTGTGGAATGCCCATGGCCGACATGGTCGCTTGGTTGTAGAACTCCCGTCCGAAGTGGTCGCGATCAGGGAAAATGTCCGCCTGAAGCGGCAAGAAGGCGCCACCTGAGTCCACGAGGTAGACGCAAGGCAGACGGTTCTCCTGCGCGATCTCCTGCGCTCGTAAGTGCTTCTTGACAGTCAGCGGGAAGTAGGTGCCGCCCTTGACGGTGGCGTCATTGCCTAGAACCATACACTCAACGCCATTGATGCGGCCGATACCTGTGACAATGCCGGCGCTGGGTACGTCACCTCCGTACATGTCGTAGGCAGCCAGTGGCGACAGTTCCAGGAAGGGCGAGCCAGGGTCCAGCAGCGAGTCGATGCGATCGCGCACGGGCATTTTGCCTCGAGACTCGTGGCGCTTGCGTGCAGCCTCTCCGCCACCCTGACGCGCCTTGGCCACGCGCTCCCGCAACTCGGCCGTCAGTTTGGCCATGTGCGCTTGGGACTCTTGGAACTGTGCCGACTTCACGTTGAGCGTGCCATCCAACACGTTGGAGAAGGAGCCCAGCGCTCCCGCCCGCGAGGCAAAGCTGCGAGACGACGAGAGGGGCAGCGAGCGGCGCGACGAAGCGCCCAGAACGCTGCGCAGGTTCAGCAGCATCGTCGACGATGGATAATGGGGAGGTCGGCGTATGGGACTTGAAGTTTGGCTTGAAGCTCGGGTTTATCAGATCTGATACCGACCTATAAAACCGCAAATCTGAAACTATCAGATGACATGAACGAACTTGAAGTTTTCATGCATGGATGGCTTCAGCGACGTCCAACGGTAACCATGCAGCTTACAGCCTTGTTGCAGTCAGAGCGCGAGAACAAGGTCATCAGCGCTTGATTCGCGGTAAAGTTTAGATACCCTACACTGTAGGCTACATGTACAGTGTAGGCTATACGTCCTTCTACTGTAGTAGTTCTAGAAGATGTACGCCTGCTATCGTACCCAACTGTTAAACAGCTTCAGCTTTTAGATTTCAGCCGCGAAAAAGAAGCTGTGTTTGTCAAGATCACATCGGCAAACTACCACGTGCATTAACGCTTAACAGACATCCTAGCTAGTGTTTTATTTCCTAATGCTACCTACTCTTCCCGACGAGAGCCTATGCCCCTTTTTGGATTGCCTACACGACATCCGTCCTGTTCACCCTGTTGTTGCAGTCACCAAGCGACTGTATTAGCCGCGCAATATGATATTTCCTTCTCTCCTTGATAAATAAGTCCCGCTCGTATCGCGACCTGCATTCCGTCACGACTCGTTCGGACTCTCTTCAGCCTCCGCCTGCATGGCCATCGTTACAGCGAGCATTTGATCCCGCTGGAGTTGCTCAAAGTGTTGCATCGCCGCGTACTGATCCTCACCCGACGCCAACTCAAGCGCCAGCATCAAGTCCGAGTCGAATTCCGTCGCGAGTCTGATCCCAGTGCGCAAGATAGACGGGAACCCCAGCGGCAAGGCCGTCGGGAACAGATCTGTGTGTACAAACTTGCGCAGCGGCGTCTGCTTCACGGCCAGTGCGGTTGCGTACATCTCCGCGGATCGTTTGATGTCTTCTTCCGTGTGTTTCGATCGCTCACGCTTGTCCAGATACTCGTAAATACGTGCTACCAGGTCTGTCGCGTAAGATCCCAGATCTTCCACCTCGTCCGAGGTCAGTTGCCACAATTCGTCACCCTCAGAGCAGTTAAATTTGGCGCGACAGATCGGACACGTTTGACTCTGCGTGCTCCAGTGCTGGAAGCAGTTCAGGCAGAAGCTGTGCGTGCAGGGCAGCGCGACCTGTTTCTTCTTGTCCATGCAGATCTGGCACTCGGTTTCGTCAAAGTCCGCCTCCCCAGTACTATAATTCCGACACAACCCAATACCAAAATTAGTATAATGTTCAACCCTGACCACATTTTTCTTCAATATGGCACCTGGTTGTTTTCTCGGGGAAGCGTACGGTGTGTGCGGCACAGGCCTTGACATCGGACAGGAAGCAGTAGATATAGTAGAACTGAGCGATAGTTAGCGTCTTGGCCTGGCCGATGGTCTCAGAACTCTCGGAGTCGTACGTCGGGTCGCGCGGGATGTCCACGCGGAACTCGCCCAGGTTGAGCTGCATGTCGACAGGACGCCGCATCTTCCGCACCTCGACGGCCACATTCCCATGGATCCGCCACAAATACGGCAGCAACTCAGCCGACACGTTCGGATCGATGACGATGCGGAACGACAGATAGCAGTTCTTGGGCGTCGTGCAGATCCGAGCCCTAGATTGGAAGAACAGGAATGCTTTTAGTTACGAAGTTTTTTCTCAACTGCTTGACTTCAACATGGCGTACCACTCGTTGGCGTTTTGCAAGTGCGTGCCGAAGTCCATGAATGTGCCCATGGCCTGGCGGATACGCTTCTTCATCTTGTCCTCCTGCATGGATGTGGATTGACCCATCGTTTCTTTTTCTACTGTCGATGCGCGCGATGAGAACTGTGCGTGAAGAAGAAAATGGCCAAGTGGCTTCCGAGTTGGGGCTTTGTCTTTTCGGCGCGCCGTTTTTCTGAAAAATCGGAACTGCTGTCGTCTCTACGGTAGACATCTGGTTCGCTACAATTTGAAGGCTGCGGATTTGGCTCCAGGATATTACGAGGGGGAGTTTTGCTTAGGTTATTCGAGTTCTGCTTGGTTTTCTCAAGAAATTATATATGGCCGCCTAGATCAGCGAATAGGGCTGTTGATCTCGGGCTTTTTTATTGCCGAAAGGCGCGTGCTTCTTGAGTTGTTCCATGCAAGGCCATGCATGACATCATGGTCCGCTGTGAGCTATCGTCGCCAGGTGGCGCTCTAGCGGCGACAAAGCAAGCATATTTGGCGGGAGGAGTCACAACATCGTCTTAGCCCGTCCTACAGCTTCAGCGTACATGTACCACGCGCCAGCACGTAGCCATTCATGCAGATCGGCTCGCGACGTGGTGGTGCCTTCGCCCAATGACCAATGAGCATTGGTGCTTGCCATGACACTGTGCGACGAATTGTGTCGGAGACAACAACGCCATGACAAAACGCTCGAGTCAACAATAGAGCTCGCAAAAAGCACATGGCCTCTGTGCGATTTGCCGGTTTCGGGTGTGAGAAACCTTTCAAGATCCAACGTACCTAGGAGACGCGGCGACGACGCCGAGGATCCAAGCACCACTGCCTTGATGGCGAACGACGATGAGCAGCAGGTGAACACGGTGGAGCTGCACCCGAAGCGCACCACATCGTTCGCCACACGCCGAAAAAAGAAGCCTCCGGTCTGTTGTCTGTTTGCAGGCTTCCTCTGCTGTTTTTAATACGTGTGACAAGAGCTGCAGGTTCACTGACATGAGATGGCTGCGTTTCCGGACTGTAGGTACAGTATGACCTCGCGGCGCGCATCGCGATGGAGCGCGAGAAGACCAAGTACTGGGCTCGGATCCTACTGTTGTTCCCACTCGTCCCAGTATGTCTGGCACTCACGACCATCGTCTTCGGTGGGGTGATCATCAACGTGGCCACAAACGACTGCAATGCTGACCTCATGAGTGCGTCTGTATTTTAATCTGAAACACGGTAATGTTCGCTGTTCCGCAGGGGCGGAAGAAGCTAATTAATGGGTGGTGTCTGCTTGCTGGCTGTTGTACGTCCGTTCAGGATTTATGCAGGGCGCGGTGGTGCTGAGCCACGTCCTTGTGTGGTTTTACACGTATTGCTGGATGGGGCCATGGCCGATCAAGAGTCTGCGTACCGTGCGTGTCTTCTACCTCGTGTACGGCATAGTATGTGTAGTCTGGTGGGGGCTTTACGGCACGCTACAGGCCGTCACAGCCACGAGCTCGGGCTTCGAATCGTGTCTGTCCATGTCACCGACTCTGTATATATTCTCGCAGTACGAGGTGGCCGCATTCTGGGTTGTGTTCATCGCGGCTGTGGCCTTCATCGTGAACGAAAAGACCGCGCGCATGCGGCAAGACAAGCTCGACCAATGGACACACAAGAAGGAGGACGCCAAGCGTGCGAAGGAGCAGCAGGAGCAAGAGGCTCGTGATCAAGTGCTTCAAAATGCACAGGAGGAGGCGCGGAAACTTGAGGAGGAGCAGCGTAAGAAAATCGCGGCGGAACAGCAGAATCTCTACGGCAGCGACGACGAAGGAGGCGGGGAACTTGACGAAACCGAGCAGGACCTCGACGGCGACAATGAATACGGCAATAACAATGATGGAGACGAGCAGCAAGAAGAAGATGACGAGGATGAGGAGCAAGTGCCGCTGGGTGGAGAAGCAGTGTAGCCATCTCAACTTCAATTTAACGTTTTGCACCCAATGTTGTCTTCTATATAGAATATGGGGTAGGGTTTCCTTCTCGAGCCCACCATACTGAATATTTTTTTGGCACTTGAACGAGAGAAACAGACCCGGACGGGAGGCACGCAGAGGACCCCGGAGCAGCATGAGCAGTGCTAACGGGCAGACAATTACCGTGTGCGGCAACGTCTTCCGGTGCGTAGTGCAGCTATTACTTGATCCCCTTGAAATTACGTCGTAAAATGAGTATTTTAGGCTAAATCTTTGATGAATTATGTTGGAATTCATGCAGCCTGGTGGAGACGATCGGCCGCGGCTCTTACGGCACAGTACGGTGGCAATACCTTCGTCGAATAGAAGAAATAGTTACACGAAGCTATTTGCTCTGGTTTGACATTTTAGGTGCACAAGGCCATCAATTTATCGTCAGGCGCTGCCGTGGCCGTCAAGATGATCGGCAAAGACAAATTACGACGGCCGCACGAGCGTCAAAGCATCGAGAAGGAGATTGAGACCATGCGCGTTGCCGTGGAGCAATTCGAGAACGGCCACCCGCACATCGTACGCCTTCTGTGCACAAAGGAGTCACAGCACCACATCTTCATCGTTCAGGTCGGGCAGGAAATTGGTGCAAGATTCAAGGAATAATGCTGATGCGACTGGATTTTCTGTTACTTGCAGGAATATTGTGCTGGCGGAGACATTGCTCAGTTGATGAAGGCGAACAATGGCTTAACAGAAGAGCAGGCGAGACTTTATTTGTCGCAGTTGGGTGAGTGAATGCACGAATTGTTGCGGTAAAATACGACGTTTTAACGTGAGGTTTCTTGCAGCCTCTGGGTTGCAGTTTCTCCGCTCGCAGAATGTGGTACACCGCGACCTAAAACCTGCCAATTTGTTGCTGTCCTCGCGGAATATGGTGACTGCGAAGCTCAAAATTGGTGAGCGATTTTGCTTGAATGTTGCTAAAATGTGT
This sequence comes from Phytophthora tentaculata, assembly GCA_033557915.1. Classification (NCBI taxonomy): domain Eukaryota; phylum Oomycota; class Peronosporomycetes; order Peronosporales; family Peronosporaceae; genus Phytophthora; species Phytophthora tentaculata. Next base: position 6,789,884 of record JAUCEA010000009.1, read on the forward strand.
GCAATTTTCTGGTATTTACATTCTATTTTGTAGCGGATTTTGGGTTTGCGCGGGAGTTGGAGTCGGAGATGATGGCTGAGAGTGTCGTGGGCTCGCCGCTGTACATGGCGCCGGAGTTGTTGGAGTACAAAAGCTACGACGCCAAAGCTGACTTGTGGTCGGTCGGGATCATCCTGTACGAGATGTTGGTGAACGAGCATCCGTTCCTCGTTGTCGACAAGGTCCACGCGACCAACCACCTGGCGCTGCGTCGCAATATTTACCAATACTTTAAGCTCTACGGCCACGTTCGCGTGCCAAAGAACGTCAAGGTCTCTCCTGAGTGCGAGCAGCTGGTGGAAGCGCTGCTGCGAGTAGACCCACGCAGAAGAATTTCGTTCGAAGATTTCTTTCGTGCTCCGTTTCTGTTGCCACCAGCTCCGTCAGATGCTGATGTTGTTACTGAAAATGCGAATTTGGAGAGCTCGGAGACGAAACAGCCTCTTGTTGCTGAGAAACAGCCTGAATATGGTACGCTATTGATGTTTTTTTATTGTTTTTTATGGGCATTTTACTTACAACATTGACTATTTTGTAGAGGATTGGGCTACTTTCAGTGACGAGTATGTAATGGTGGAGAACGAGTATGAGGACGTGGGACGGAAGATTCTGGACGGTCAAGACCTGAACGTTGATCTGGATGATAAGACGGCAAAGCACCACGCGAAAGAGCACGTGCCTATTGCGGACACAGGATCCACTATCGTCGATGGAGGCATTGAGATTAGGGACGTGGTGATCGACACGTCTTCTCCTCGTCACGACACAATTGCAGTCGATCCAGTGGCGACTGAATCGGAGCTGGAGACGAAAATGCCAGACCGTGAAGTGATTCCCGCCGCTAAGAACGACAATTGGCTGGTCGGTGAGCGTCGTCAATGGGTGACCGACGACAACCGCCTGGAAGAACTGCTGGGTATTTGCTACAAGAGCTTCTCGTGTGGCAGCGTGGCGCTGTTCGTTCCCACGCCGTTTGGAGACTACATTGCGTTCCACGAAGGATGTCCACACTACTATTTGTCGGAGGAATCGATCGCCGCTTCAAAGAAAGACGACAGGTACGTTTCAGCTGCGCTATGATGGCACTATTGAACTCATATGCCAACCTTTCTATTTGCATAGGAACCCTCCATATGTCCTCGGACACATCGTCTACATTGAAGACCATGAAACAACTGACGTAAGGCTGGTATGCGTAACTGTCCTACAATTTCTGCGTAATGCTGACGTTTTGTGTAATTTTGTGCAGAAGATGAATCCGTATTGCCTTCGCGAAGGCACCAAGTATCACGTGGTGTCAGTCACTCCGTTGGCCACTTCATCTCATGATGCGAATGGCAGTATCGGAACGGCGGATAGCTCTTCTGCTTCGGATGAATTGCCGCTCTCTCAGGTCCTCACTGGCCGCACAGTGGCCAGTGATGTCGAGGAAAATGGACTGCACGGAGTTGCGAGTGAGCAGCCGTCAGCGGACGCTTCTCATGGCTCAACTGAGCACCAACGGATATCATTCCGTAGCTTCCAAATCAGTTCACTGGCCTTGTTTTTCCTCAAGGGAGGGAAGTTGCCGTACGTGGCTTTTAACGAAGGAGCTCCGAACTATTACTTGGCAAACGAGTCGATTCAAGCGGCGATTTTGGGAGTCAGCAGCGACCGCACACCACCCGCATATATTTGCGGTGAGATTATCTTCATCGATACTTTCCAGGCGACTGAGGTACGGAATTTTTACATGTATTGGCATGCTATGTACTGACCGAGGTGCTTCTTATTTTACTTTTGCCAGGATTTTAACCCGTACCGGTTGCCGTATGGAACGCGATTCCATGTTGTCACGGTCGCAAACCCGAAGAGGACGTAGCTGATAAATGCAGCAAACTAATTGGTAATATGTTGGAAGTGCATACAACAACAAAAATCAAGGAAGGTAAACAACGCGTACAGTTAGATTGACAGTTTTTCTGGCCCACAAGGAGCTTTCTACTGTTCCATTCAGATACGCACATGCTTATCCGCTGAAGATGTTAAAGAAAAGGGTAACCTCAGTCGTTACCACTAGGGAATTCGAACTGTTACACGCAAGAAATCCAAAAACACCATAGTTTTTTGTGTGGCAAATGACCTTATATTTGAGTTTTTAAACTTAAAAACACGATAAACATGCTTTGGCAAATATTTCTACGTACATATAGTACTACGATTCCTCTAATGTACGGACACTCTTCCGACAGATAAAGATGCGTACGACGTTTAAGTCGCAACAAGAAACGTGTGTACATGTACATCTGTCACCTCTTACTATATTTTCGTTTCAAAACAAGTATCCAAGAAACTACAGTACCAAGAATTACCCAAGAAGTGCGTTTCTTGACAAAAACTTTTTAATGTAATCAGGAGTCTTGATTTTTTTCTTGGCACCGTGAAGTGTTCTTGCGGTTTACCTCCTTGCAATTTTTCTTAGTCTTTGATTGTTTATCGGAGTACAGCGTACCGAATCGGTACGTTATGGGTTTAGGTAGTTACTCAAAGTCGCACTCTGACGAAAGAGCGTTCACGGACCCACCGATGCTTCCACGAGCCAACTCCAGAGCTAAGAAAGTATTTTCGGTGTTGTTGAAGTCGCACATCATGCCCGTGACATCAAGCGGATGAACTGAGAAAGAAATGTAGACCTCTACATTAGGGCCTAGTCTAGAGGCCGTCGACACGAGCTTCTGCAGTGTCACGGTGTAGTCGACGGCATCGGTACAATCATTGTCGTGGCGTTTTCATTGGTATGGTCCGTTATGACCAACCTCATGCCATGGGGTGTTAGATGCTTAAATCTAGAAACATGGGGAAAACGCGTATTTGCTAAATCGAGTTTATTATGGTTTTGGAGTGAAACGTGAATCGTTTTGAAAAAAAAATTACGGACGCTACTCAACTTCTTTTTTTTTGAAAGAATTTCATAAACCCTTAAGATATTTGTTTCAGCTCGCAAGGAGCGTTATCTATGTTTTATAGTTTACTTTTTGTTTGGCGTATATGCATGTCAACGAATGCTGGCGACTTTTTTTCTTGGTACTGACGTTTGTTGGTTGTTTTGCTATAAAGTATGCCGATTTACAGTGTTTTACCACCTTGCAATTTTTTCTTGGTTTTCGATTGTCTGTCTGCTAGTTTCGGTCTGCTCGGTACGATGTGGGTTTAGTTTCTCAAAGTCGTACACTTCTTACTCTGACAGAAGAGCGTTCACTGCCCCACCAATGTTGCCACGAGCCAACTCCAGAGCCAAAATATTCTTCTCGGTGTCGTCGAAGCCCATCGAAGCGTGCTGCTATAGCGCCTCGCTGTAGTCGACTTTGTCTTCGGAGTCTTTATTCACCGCTGCGTCTACACGAGGCGCGGTGCGCATTTCGATCGCTTCTACGCTCTGCATCTCTTCGTCGGTGAAGGCCGTCGCAGTGGCTCCTTCAACTTCTTCATTCGTTAAACCGCATCCCCAGCGTCCACGGCCACGACCATGACAACCGTGGCGCCGGTGGTGGTGGCGACGGTGGCGGTCTTCTTTATCATCGGCATCCTCGTCCGAGAATCGTATGTGGTGGCCGTGGCATCCATGGTAGCCATGGTGTCCGCGAAAACCTGGGTGTCCCCAATGCTCAAAGTCTCGAGGGCTCATCGGCGGCCCACGTGGGTCTGCGAATCTTATCGGGGGTGGTCCAAAGTGACCAAAGTGGTCTGGAGGGGGTCCGCGGTGACGGTGAAAACGATCGTCGAAATCAGTGCCTTCGTGCTGGAACGGGAAGCCATCTCCTGGGAAGCCAAAAAGGGGGAATCCTGGAGGACCCTGGTGCATGGGGTGGTGCCCATGGAAGGGAAAGTCAGGAGATCCGTCGCAGTGACCGTGACGGCCGAACTTACCGCGTCCACGATGGTGGTGTTTTCCGTGGCCAAATTTACCGTGGTGACGTCCGAACTTTCCATGCGGGCCATGACCATGACGGTGGTGGCCAAATTACGACCACGTCCGGCTCGTAAACGTTAATCTCATCGTCAATGGCCACGTAATCGCCAACATTTATAGGCACAGTCAGATCCGCCATCAGAGAGTGCGTCCAATTCCTCCTTCACAGCGGCTTCCCCATACTCTCCGCACTGTCGCACCTCCACTAGCGTGGTGTCATTTAGAATTCGAGTTTTGCCCCAGCAGTTCTTTATTGTCTTGGCCGTGACGCCTGACCACGCCTCAATAAAAACGGGGCTGCTTCCAAAACATTCAATTTCCTTGTAAGATTCGCCAAGCACCAGAGATTGACCACGAGCCGGACGACGAAGTCGATGACACGATTGCGCCTTCGATCGCTTTGAAGCATTGCATGGAGCTCTCTTCCTATTTGCTTGAGTGTGGTGAGGCCGCAGACAACGAGCGCAATGGACTGCACGCAATCACGAATCTAGTTAGCGCTAGTGCTACGAAAGCAAAGCACCAGCGAACAATGCGCGACTTTCTCTTGTAATTTTCCATTTGTTTCTTTAAATGGAGCCATTTTATATGAGTCAACGCCTCCACTAGTCACCGAATGTGCCTCAGATAAGCAGGTTTGACTGTATTAGTCAATTTGTCAAATCTGTCAGAGATTGGGTACCCCCTCCGACAGAAGCTAAATCTACCGAGTGGTCAGATTCCCCAATTGTGACCATGGCCGACATTCGCTTTGGTAAAATGTGGAAGCTACAAATATTAAGGATGCGGATTAATCCTGAGTACCAAGAAGATGGTTAGGCAAAAGCTGCCAGCTTGTTTGAGTTCAACGCTTCAAATACACAACAACTTCTTCTCTTAGCTCCTAGAGGTCGGCCAATGCAAAATACAGAGCCACCAAAATGCGTGTGCTTACGAAAATGAGTTGCTCCATTTTCAAAACAGGAAATTGATGTGCAAAGCAAAACACGCCCACTATTTTAGAAAGTCTCAAATTTTGAAATAAAATAATCTTGAATTCAGTGTGCGGATTCCAAAAATGTATCCCGCTCGTCTTTTCTCTTACAAAACAGGCCGCATTAGGATGTGCGATTTGATTTCACTATTGGCCTGAAAAGCAAGCCGCAGAACCATGTAGCCCATTCAAAACCTCCCCAGTCAGTTAATGGAGCTTTAGTCTTGAGCCCTGCTGTCCGACGCAGCCCTACATCAGCATGTCTTTAGTGGATCTCTGGATGATAGAAGCCATTTTAGGTGGTTCCTAACCTGAACTACCCCCTTGGCTATTGTTTACAATGTGAAATTTTCTAAAATAGTGGGTGTGTTCTGCCGGTGAGCCGCAAAAGCAGATTGCTTGCCCACTAACAACTCGAAAGCTCTTCGTTGTTGAATTAGTCACATGCTTAGTAGTTCATTCATATCCCCAGCTCGAAAATCGCCCAATCTTAGTACCAACACCCCGCTTAGAATTCCGCTTTTTGCAATGTAGCCACTCAGGATTCCACTCAGAATTATGTTTTTTTTCAAATTAATACACGTACTTCTAATACTGTACTTCGAAGTATGTTGAAAGGCTGTCAAGCACAAAAATTGATTGTGCTGAATTTCAAATCCACAATCACAATTTCCAGATTGTCTCCAGACATTACTGCCAGTCATTTGGTACTGTTAAAGGCAGACAGACCTAGTTTTGCTAACTTTTACTGTCCAAAGTGTCCACTACGCCTGCGAGTATTTTCTAGGGGTAACTTTCCTTTATTGAGCAACCACCACCTAAGCAACAAGCTATATCGCTAATTAATGAAATCTTACGCGGGTATCTTTGCAGGGTATAGCTTTCAACGTGTTTACTTCCACTTTAAAAACACGACCACTTTAGGCGCCTTAGTCTGTGGCAAAAAATAAGAACATTGCACTTGGATTTCAGTTATTCATTTTTAGGCCTTATTTCGTGGGCTTGTCGTTTCAAGAAATGAGCCTCCGTAACCATAAACTTCACATACTTGGTGTACCAGACAAGAAAGAAAACATTTTCTTCAAGACGAGGCAGTGCTTTCGGCTCACTCGGACCATGTGCGCCAACCGTTAGTTTCTGCGCTGCTGCAATCGGATGAGCGGAGCGGTAGTGCGGCTGATATCTTCCTGGTAGTGCTATTAATACATGTACGAGTAGTGGTAGTATTAATGCGTACTTAGCATTAATAAATACTACTTATTAATAGTAGTAGTATAAAGTATCATTTTAAAAATATTGTCAAAAACTACTACTAGTATTTTTAATTAAAATAAACATTGGGCAAAATTTTGAAGAATCAATTGTATTTTGTTGTTTGATGATGTTCCCAATATTCATGTTGCTAACTATTTTTTTTCCTATACGGAAGCAGCCGTGTTGCAGACCGCTATCCTATCGATATATACACCACGCACCATACACCTTGCTTCGCTCTCCGCCGTCGTTTATCCAGTATGTACGTCAGCTCAGCTCGGCTGACCTGTCCGTCGTGTGTGGCTTAGAGCTCAATGCGCTTGCCGCCGCCTCCGCTGCTGTTGCTTGCGTTGCTCATCGTATCGCTAGTCTGGCGACTCTTGTAGCTGCTACTGCGGTCGTACGAGCCGCGTCGAGAGCGTCCGCGATTGCCGCCGTTGTGGTGGTTGCCGCCGGTCAGCGACTGTCGAAGCGAGGAATTCCTCACGGCATCGCCACCATAAGACTCGCTGCGGTCGTACGAGCTGCGACGCGTGCGGCCGCCTTCAACGCTGCCCGTGAATGATTGACGCAGAGACGAGTTGCGTCTGTTCTCGCCGTTGTTGAACGACTCGGTGCGGTCGTATGAGCTGCGACGAGACCGTCCCTTTGACTTGCCCGTGCCGTTTGTGTTACTCTGTTTGGCGGTAGCAGTGGCACCAGTGAGCGACTGACGCTGTTGCTGCTGCTTCGCGTCCTCCAGCAAGTCCACGCCGAGCGTCACGCTGAAGCTCACGCGGTCGCCATTGTCTTCGGGTTCGCCCTCCATGACGATGCCCATAACCTTGGCAGGAGACTCGAGAGGACCGTCCTCGCCTGTAGGCTGACGGATGCCTGAGTTCTTGGCAGGAGCACTAGGAGCAGGAGTTCCAGAAGACGAACCCGTGCTGGACATGGAGGAAGAACGACGATCACGGCCCTTGATCACCTCTGCGAACGACAGACGCTCGCCCACCACCACGGCTGTAGGCGAGGCAACGACGGCCGGTTCCTCTTCCGGACCAGCAGTCGAGATCTCACGGATGTTGACGACACGCGACGACTTGGAGCTCTCCTGTTTCTTAACGGACAGCGAGTTGGCGCGCTTGATGGGCGTCGTCATCGGCTGGTTCGAAAGACTGTTCTCCATGGGGGGAGCAGGCGGTTGCAGCGTCGACAGCGACACACGCATGCCCACGGCAGGCTCCGAGAGTTCGATGGCCTTGGACGGAGCAGCAATCGTTTTGTTGGCCGTCGCCTTGGGCTGTGGCTGCTTTGAGGACAGCGCCAGCTTCGTCAGGCGAGGCACTTCTTCGCGGTGCTTACGACTCAACTCGGGGTCTTGACGCAGAATCAGACGGAGACGAGCGTTAGCCTTAGCAAGCGCCATGTTCTCGCCCTGCAGGTGTTCCGTGTGCTGCTTCAAGTGGTCCACCGTGTGACGGAGAGCCTGGCGCTCGTTCAACGCCTCACTCAACGAGCTCTGCATCAGCGTGATCTTCTCCATCACTCCAGCGTGTTGCGCCTTCAAGTTGCGGTGTCCAGTCTTGTAACGAGCCAGCTCGCTCTTCAACGCCTCGTTCTCATCCTGCAGCTTCATGGCACGTTGGTTGGCAGCCGCGAACGACGCGCCATTAACGTACGCGCCACGCTCCATCACTTCCTTCTCCTTCCGGAGCTGCACGCCGAACGCCTTCAGGTTCGTGTTGGCCTCCTTCAAAGAGGCATTCTCGCGTCGCAACTGGTCAATCACCAGGTCAGCATCCTCCAGCGCCTCCTCGCTACGCATGTGAACCGAAGCACGCGTGCCATGCTGAGCCTGTTGCTCGAGCTCAATACGCGCCTCACGTTCCTGCTGCAGACGCTTCTTCAGCAACTGGATCTGGTTCTCCAGTTTGGCGTCCTCCTTCGCCTGTTTCTGTAGAACTGAGAACGCCTTGATGGCCAGGTGCATGCGCACGACGCTCTGCATCGTACGGATCGCCTTCACCTTGACCAGGTACTTTCGACGAGCCACGAACATCTTGCAGACGTTCTGGATCTGAGTAGCACGGTACTGCTCGCGCATACGCACCAGCAGTTGCTGGGCGCGGTGGCGACGCACATACTTCTGCACGCTGATGGCGGCCTTGCGTTGCGTCTTGTACTGTACCACCGCACGGTGGCCACGGTACACCTTCTGCGCAACAATGGCAGCCTCCTTGACCTTCTGGAACATGGCCATCGCCATCCACTTTTTGGCGTAACGCTGCAGAACCACAGCCGCGGCATTGAACTTACGCGTCCGCAGCTCCTCGAGCGCTTCGAGGGCTCCTTGACGGAAGAACACGCGCGTCTTACCGGTCTGGTACTCGCTCTCCTTGCCCGGCATCAAGTTCAGCAGCAGCTCACGCACAGCAGCCGCGGTCTTCTCATCGTCGCTCGGGTTCTCGTCCGCAGTGGCAGTCAGAACAGCCAAAGCTGAAGGTTTGCCGTCCACAGTGGCGGTCGAGGCCACGCCACGGAATCGCTCGAGGAACATTGTCTGCAGCACACGGTTGGGGTACGCCATCCGACTGATACGCACAGCCTCCACCACACCAGCACACTGGAGCTGCTCGGTCACACGCAGTTTGTTGAAGATCAGCGGACTCTTCTTGCCGTTCGGCTTGATGCACCGAATGTAGTGGACGTTGGTGCGACGGATGTCCTCCATAAGTCCGTTCAGTTGGCTCTTGAACTGCGTGCCCACGGTGTCAGCAACGATCGAGTTCTTACGCTTCAGACCGGGACGTCCACGCGCTGGACTAGCAGCGTTCGTGCCGGGGATACCCGTCATGGCGTCTCCCACGTGCTCGTCCGGAAAGAGCTTCTTGAGGAACGGGGCCTTGGACTTCTTAATCAGGAGAATCAGATCGTTCTGAAGCGCGTCCGTGTTCTTGATCAGGAAGCCCGTCGTGTCGTACTGCACTGGACCAGCGTAGTGTTTGATGACGAACGCATCACGGGCGAAACGTGGACACTCGAAGCGGTCGTTGTCGCTGTAGTGGGCCTTCAGCTTGTTGGCGAACGCGGCGTCGCTACCCTTGGGGCGCATACACTCCTCATTCAGCAGAGACAAGACACCGAATCGACCTTCGAGCAGCGACAAGACGTTGACGTTATCAGCGAACTCGATGCGCGTCCAGGGGATGCCCTCGTCCTCGTACTCTTGCTGGATGGACTTGAAAACATCCTGCGTGAACTTCTGCTGCAGCTTCTCGTTGGCGTAGTTGATGCACAGCTGCTCGAACGAGTTCTTCTCGAAGATTTCGAAGCCGAAAATGTCCAAAATGCAGATTTTGTGAGCCACATCTGCGTGCGCGGCGCTCGTCGACATGTTAACGCGGTGAATGAGCCATGAGAACATGTGCGAGTACAGCGCAACGCCCAGAGCTGTACGCGCTCCCTCGGCTTGCGAGACGTTCAGCGGCACCTCGTACGTCTCCATCACTGCTGTCATCTCCCGCGTACACAGCGCAGTGTGCAGCTGGTTGTCGTCGAACTCCAGCAGCTGCGACACCAGTTCGCTCGCTTTCTGGTTCTCCGGGGTGCCCGTGAGCTGCGACGCGTCATCGTTGCCAGGCGTAGGCTCGAACTGCATACGCGACAGGTGCAGAATCGCCGCCACGACCTTGAAAATGCTCATCTGGTCCTCCTTGGATACGCCCATAGTCTCTAGACACGACACAGTCTGCTGGAAACGCTCGGCATCTTTCAAACCGGCGCTGACGTCGATGTTATTGGCCAAATCTTCATCATGCGGCTTGATGAACGGGAAGTCCTTGGCTTGCATGCCCGTGACCTTCACCTCCGTCGTCACATCTTCTGGAGCAGCCAGCAATTGGTAAAAAATGTGGTAATTACGCTCCCCCAGGCCTTGCAGCGACACACGCGACTTCTCCAACAAGTACGTGCGGGAGCGAGCACCAATCAGCTGGCCGAGTGCGTCGAACTGCAACTCGGAAAATTTACCAAATCGACTTGAGTTGTCGTTACGCGAAGTCTTGGCGTTACCGAAGGATTCCATCAAAGGGTTGGCGTCCAATACACGCTCAATGATGTTGGCCTCCTTTGCCTCAGCGTCCGTCGTGGACTGGCTGCCGGCCGACGCCAAGTGGGACATCAAAATCTTGGTCGTTTCCGTCTTACCAGCTCCAGATTCGCCACTCACGAGGATACTCTGGTCCTCTCCGAAGACGCGCATGTGCTGGAAGGCACCGGCACTCGTGGCGTACACGTGGGGCGGCAACTCACTGCGATCGCGCTCCATATATTGCTCCTGGAGCTCTTTGGTGTAGATATCGAGCCATGAATACTAAAATATGACAATACAAAGTTGACAGTTAGAAATATCAGGTTGAGGAACAAAGAGTGGGCCAAATGAGTTACGTACTGGGTTGACGGCAATGCAAATGGCGCCAGTGTATGTGTAGGGAATTTGACGCAGGAATCGATGCTTTAGGTTGAACAAAATGGCCGGCTCGTGCAGGTAGTTGAGGCTCACCATGTCGGCGCAGCCGTCCTCGGACGTGAGCGCGTTCTGAAGCAGCATCGTGGATTTCTGTATTCGGCATTAGAAAGATCGCAATTAACTGTGAGATGGGTTCACTAAGGTGGCAAATCGATGGACGTACGTCTATTTTGCGGATGGAGCCGGCCTCAGGCTGTTTGGCAGCGTTCTCCTCGGTCGAGTCGCCCTCGATCATCACCTCGACGGTGGTCTCGCTGACGACGTGGCCCTTGGTAATGGTGGCCTCCACCCAGCTCACCTCCGAGTCGGGCACATAGATCTATTTTGGCAACAATGAAAACAGCGTCGTGGTGTTTAAGCGACAGGGCTTGCCGTACTTGTGTCTAAAGCGAGAGGGGGCGCACCTTAGTCTGCTGGTCTTCCATTGGGAAGGGACAAACGTGGCACAAGAAAGGGAATGGAAGGAGGTGGCGGCTTGCGTGGGGATTGACAGGCCGACCTCGCTTAAGTGCTCTCTCGTCTCTATGCCGGGCTGCGCGCTCTCGTCGTCCTCCCCGCAAAAGTAGCTATGGCGTTCCGGATTGCAAAACTGCGCGGGTAGGCGGCCGGTCCAGGATAGGCCGCCATCTGTTGGCGCTCTCTCCTCTCCAGAGAAAAATCATGCCCCTGCACAAACCGATCGCCTGGTCTGTCCTGTTTGCCCCCAAACATGGTTTGACTTGGATTTTGTAAGGGAGCCGGAAGATGTGCGCGCTTGTCTCTACCCCCATACAAGGAATTCCCAAAACACGGAGCTATTTCTTTCACAAGACGCTCTTCAGAACACCGAAAAGCGGTCAAAACGCTGTCCACCTCGATCACTTCAACGTGCGCGCATCACGCAAGCCATATCTGGTTTCACAGGTTTTGGGTGTTGCACATAAAGGAAGCCATCTGAGCTGCCCCAGCAGGCAGAACAATAACGCAGGAAGAACCTCCATGAAACCGCGCGGACGGATGCAGGCGACGTCGTCAAAGCACCCCAAGCATGCTGTCTAAACGAACTCCCACCACCACGGCGATGGTAGCTTGAAGTTGCCTGCAAGCAAGAGGGCAGCGGCGGGGAGACACACGGTCACCGACCCACATGAATCAGGACCGTGATTGAGTCAGCTGTCCTGTTTGGCAACTTGTACACATTGAAGACGCCTCCCTGCATGGTACATGTACCGAACCGCTCGAAAATTGCCGCTGCGACTCGCTCCGCGCCAACTTGGCGCCGCCAAGCACCGAGCGCACCTGCATGAGCGAATGCCGGGAAGGCTTTGCGCCGCGCATCATGATGGCCGTGGGCCATTGGCCTCGAGTGTCGGAACATTCTCGAACAACCGAGCATAATACGGGACATCAGCCTGCTTTTTGCGGCTGCGCAGATCAAGATACCGAGTGTATCCATTAGTATTCCGCACAGAGTCCGCACACCCATGGCTACAGTCGAGGCAACAGGGAGTGTCCGCTGTCGTGGAGGTCGACATCTTCGCTCCAACTCGGAGCGAAGATGTCGGAGCCGTGGAGGCTCCACTGGAGCTGGTCACAGCAATCACCACCTATTACCACTGGTGGCTATGCTGCGTGATGCATGTATCAACTCGGTTCGCATGAGACGCTATGTCGGATTAACTGCTCCGCGGCAGAGGTCGATTTCTCACAAATCGTGCAGCCGAACAGTTGAAGTGGGCGCCTCTGGGCCGTGTTCGTGTCCACGCTCAAACTGAAGCATTTGGGCGGTTTGGGGCAACCCCGACAATTTTCGTGTGAGTCACTTCCGGCCTGACTGGTGCTCAAGCGGCACACTACACAACAAAGCACCAAGCGAGGTTTATGCTTCAATTTGAAGTTCAAAGTTGTGGTGGGAGCCCTTGCAACTTGCAAAGAGGGCATTTCAATTGCCCGCTGGCTTGAATCCACACGCTCCATAGAGCGTCCAATGCCTTGAAGCCCTGCGATCTCGTTCGCGACGTCCAGCAGCAGAGACCATCATTTTCTTCGTAAAAATTAAGTATTTCTTTCCCGAATTGTTGTGGCGTAACGGAAAATTTTGCTGCAGCGTGTGTTCTCTGGTGCTGCTGTCATGTAAAGAGGCAAGTGAGTCACCACCTACGGCGGTCAGGTTAATGCTGCGCAGTAAACAGTTGCCGCTTTGGTCCAAAAGATTCGGCCGTTGCCACCAAACATTCGCGACGCTCCTCCCGCGAAGTCAACATAGCCGGGAAACCAAAACGGTTTAGTGCCGACAAAGTCGCCCATTCGCAGGAAGCTTTTTCGCTCGCTCCTGCTGTAACTAAGCAGTGGGAAGCTGTGCGCCGTAGCTTATGACGAGTGGTCGGTCTTCCTGGTAGCCGATGTGACCATCTTGCTGGGCTTTACGGGTTAGCGATCCAGTCGCTGATTTTGAAGATGGCACGCTGTGCCTGCTGGCCGAGCTGCTCCTGCTGTCAATCGAGATCGAGGATGTACCGGTAACGAGCTGGAGCTTTCGGGGATCCAGTATTGTGAGTTCTAGTCTAAATTTCCGTACCGGCTGATTGAACCGCTCCGCGGTATAATATTTGCAATAATACTGTACTTACCCTGTAGTATTTCTTTTTAAGAAAAGTACATGTAACGTTGGTAAGAAAAAGGAAAATGTTCCAGATCCGATTATTTAGAGCATTCTGCTCGCAATTTTAGTGCTCATGCAACTAACTTCTCCCTTGAGGAGGTTGGCCTTTCGTAAGACGTTTCTGCAAAATCTGCTCCGAATTGCATCGAGCTCGGGTGGGTCGAGTTTCTTGAGCCTCACAGCAAAGTTAAGCTATTGGCGAGTAATCTTTCCAACATACTGCGTCAAGTCGATATCAATCCTCGCTGTGTGGTTCCTTCCATCCGTATTCTTGTAGGGTTGAACAGTAAAAGCATCGTAAATTTCGTTCGAAACGATGAAGAGAAGGATGTGCGTGTAGCCTTGAAACGCTTGGCGTCACAAATGAAGCGCATTCGGAGTCCTGGAGAAGTTACTGGTGGCTCCACCTCTAAGCCGCGGCTGTGCGGGACTTGCCGCCTCCCAGGGCACAACGCACGCGCGTGCGAGCAACAGTAAGGTCCGCGCTCGAGTTGTAACGGCTCTTACTGTGCATATTTGCGCACAATTTGCTTAACCCATTTGTCTAGGTATTCAAAATTAGCGCCAGTGCTTTTGTTTTCGATAATTTGTGTTTTGGGGAGTCACAGATGCTGTAGAGTTGTACAGTAGAGTACCAGGTCGCGCTACGATTCGTAACTTACCTTACGAATTAGCCAGAGTACCAGGATCTGGCAAGGGTGATCATAATGTGGCAATTGCTAATTGGATAGTACCAGGATCTGACAATTTCCCTTGTAAGATCCTTTGGGAAGGTCCACCTCCTTCAGTTTTTAGGCGGATGTAACTATTAGTGGTTCTCACGGTTCGCATGTTTTGCATGTTTCACCAGCCAATAGGATCCCTGTAATTTTTACCTGCAAACCTGCACTGACCCAGCAAACTGAGAGTCGGTATGGTGGTGGCCACCCTGCAATGCTTGTTTTCTACCCATCTGCAGGTTAGTGTTCTGTCAACGTTCCGTGAATCTGATTGGGTAGTAAAACCTGCAACACGCTAACCTGCCAACCGTGAGAACCACTATTAATAGATGGTCCACAAGATCACTGGCTTCACATAAGGTTGTTTGAATGTCGTTCTTGTCAAAACGGGTCAACATTCACCCATTCTGAGATAAGATTTCGCGATTCATTACGTATTGCGACAGCTTTTACATTAGACTATGAAAGACCATCAGTATTACATAATTGCGATATTAGCCAAGGTATGTTTTCGGACAGGTCTGCGAACCCAGTAAGAATCTGGATTTAAATATCCAGATAATTAGTCGAGTGAGAATGTTGGTCAGTAAAAAAAGATTCATTCGAGAATTCGCGGAGTGGCAAGACGATGGCGCGGAAAGTATGGTACCAGTTGGTGGATGGAGAAAGTCGCGACGCTTTCGCGAGTTTAACGAAAGCCTCAGTGACATCTGATGTTGTCAATGATGTCTATGACCTTCGGAAGAAGATTTACGCAAAGTATGACCACGAAGGAACAAACGTTCTCGCCTGCGTTGTGGCAGATCAATTGAGTATCTACGCGAACAGAGCGGCGTATGACGCAAAAGAGAAGCCTTTGGATGTGAGCACTACGTTGGACGGTATTGATATACAGGATACGCTCATTGTGGAAGTGCCGAGGCAGAGTCAAGTAGACTCCGCTTTGAAGGAGCCAAAGCCGTTGGTGTTAGGCGAAAAAAGGCAGAGAACGGAAGCTTTCGATCCTCGTCAGTTGAATGAATTGGTCGCAAATGCACAGCAACTCAAAAAAGGTGCCAAGGAACTCACGGTTGGGACTTTATTGGATACTCCGACGACAATCTTCAATACACCAATCGACAGTGGCTTGTACATCCGGCAGGAGTATTGGGACCTCCACGATATCATCGAGCAAAAGCTGAAAGATAGATAGATCCGTAGAATCCTTGTGGTTGGAAGTCCTGGGATTGGGATGGGGTGTTCTTGCTGCTTCTGTTCATGATGGAACAAAAGGATATCGCCTACCGCCCGCTTGGTGATCCACTGATCTACTTCACTTGGAACAGCACGATGCGTTACGAGTATTCGGATACGCCGCATGTTGGGAGGACCTACGATGGTTTTTTTATGGCAATGAAGCCGATGGGGCATTGCGGCTTAATGCCTTTAACCGTGCGTTTGTGTTCGCCAGCCCGCGCACTCAGAATTACAACGAATTCGTCAAGACGGCCTGCTTCAAGGTGTACATGAATCCATGGACCAAAGAGGAGTGCCAGGGGGCTGGCCGATGCGATGGAGGTGGAGGACCAAGACGAGTGGTTGCGGAGGTTCACTCTCGTTACTGGCAAACCAAGATTCCTGTTTTCATCGTCCCAGACGTTGGATGACTTGGCAGAACAGGTTAATCAAGATATTCCCCACAGTGTCGATGAGCTCAAGGACCAGATTCGGCTTTTCGAGCAGAAAGTATTCGATGATCGGATGAAGCATTCTGTCTTCCACATATATCGCAATGAGAACGCGCCTAGCCGTTCGTATTTGACGTATTCATCTCTGGCAGTCGAGACGATCATGAACTCGCGTTATCAAGTTGGGTGCGCTGATACAATTCGCTCGTTGTTGCAGACGCCAGCCCCGAATTAGCAGTCGTGGAGAGGCAAAGAAATCGAAAAGTTTCTGCTGCAAGAACTTGCCACCAGCGAGTTTCGTATGAAAGCACTCGAAGGAAAGAACGCCGGAAGTGTCACAACGCATGGTCCATTCAATGCAGCGTGCGAAATGATTCAAGCTCCATCCGAGATTCAGAAAAAAAATGGTGCTGTACATCCCGCTTTCGAAGACTTTTCCAGCAATTGATGGTGTGCTTATCGTCCCACAAGCTGGTCGTATTATCTACGCCCAGTCGACAGTGGCAACAACTCATCCCATCAAATACCAACGCTTGAAAAATGTCTATCAGCATTTGACGCAGCGGCCTCGTTTGATGGTGGGGAGAGGAGCTCGAGCACACGTACACGTTTTCTGTCCCCCTAGATTGCTTCGACCTTAGCAGTGCCTGCTTGCCCTGTACGAGGGCGAAATCCTTCATGTTTAGCGTTGCCGCTGCTCGAGTGGCGAACCGCATTCCAACACAGAGCGAGATGGAGCAACCAGGAGACTGCTCTATCGTCACGCTCTTTGACATCGCACTGAACCAAGGCATACTTGGGTGACAAAGTCGTGCTTCGCCCGAAGAAGCTCTGAAATGTATCACCGTATTTTTTTCGCTTTCTATGTTACTGTAAGGATTTTTTCCTACCCTTTAGGTAGACAAAATCTATAGACGCTGTGAATCCTGTAGTGATGCATCTCCTGCATGCTGAATCTCTTTCGTTTTACTACAGTAGCCGTATACAAGTGTCGGTACATGGTACAGTGCGCCATAAATATGTACGCCCCTAAAAATGCGTTTTTAACGCTACTTTTTGCGAACGACTTGCGCCCATTATTCTTACAGAATGCATATAGGTGTTATTTATTATCTGAGGTTAAAAAGCCTTATGGTACACCAAATTGCGCGTGGTGGCTTTTGAGAAGCAGAGCAAAGGTCTCAAAGTTGTAAGGATCATCTCCAGATTGAATTAATTAGAAAGATCTTCATCGAAACCCTGAGTGCTAAGTGCCCCAATGTGGACTACTCAAACGGAGCGTACCTGCTAGCTTCCTGTCATCTGACCTACACAGGCGTATGTAAGATCTTAGCGCAGGGAGAAAATGACACTTATGGACCAGAGAAAACCTACCGCCGGTATTGATCCGCCATTCAGAGAGGTAAGGGAAATCACCAGTTGAGGGCCGTCGATCAGTTAATGGCCGGTATTAATTTAAACCAATACTACACTGTAGCGTATCTCTTCGTATATTCACCTCGTATTGGTAAATATTCGCTAAGTACGAAACCTCCACTACCAAATCCTTCAAAATACGGCGGGAATGGTTGGCGCCAAAACTTCACGATGTCCGTTGCCAACGCTGGACCCGCACTCGTTGCCAACAATGGAGCAGCACTCAAAAGCAACAATGGAGCAGGCACTGGCTCCGAACGCAGGGGCACTGGCGGGGCCGATCGCATTGGCAGTGATGGAGCCGAACTCGATGGAAATACCAGAGCCGAACTCGTCGGTATCAATGGATCCGAAGTCTGCGACCACACAGATTGTGGCGTTCGTCGATTTATAGGACATTCAAATAGCAGTGTTAGTTTGTATTTCAATTGAATATATGCAGTGTTCTTACTCAATGCCGTTTGCCTCTCTGTCTCCGTCGGTAGCACTTTTTTTAGAGTCGGCGGTGGGCTTGCTCTCCAACTCGCCCTCGTTGCATCGGTAGGCAGACACGGAAGCCTTCGTCTCAGGGCTCAGCTCCGCCTTCTCCCACGTGTAGTACTCGGCGTCCGGGTTGGCCTCATTCATGTACTTCTCCGAATCGCCATGGAACTCGAGCTGTTGATCTCCGAGCTCTCAGCAGCGCACACGTCCATCACACCGAACGCGTACACGCGCATAGACTCCGAGCGCTGCATGAATCCAACGGCGTTTCATGTTGTGAACATGTTTGTGTTGTCGTAGTTGTAGTCGCTGAGCCACAGAGATGTAGCCCTCCGTGTTCAGGCTCTCCCAGAACCTCACCATAGCGTCAGACACCCAGGTTCATGGAGGACAGCTTTTCACGGTTCAGCACAGCGAGCGGGTGCTCCATCTTCTTGAGCTTGGCGGCGGGGCTGCCTTCTCCTTCTTCAGTGCGTCCTACTTGGCAGCCTCCTCGCGAGAGTTGTCGCCCTCGGCAGGCAGAGCCACGTCGAAGAGCGGCACGTCTCCAGCAATAGCGGCTGATTCACCGGCGTCGAGAACCAACGGCCTACTGCCGAGTGTGGCTTTAGGAACTCCTTGTACAGCACGAACTGGAACGGGTACACCAGAGCCGAGGTACTGAAGATGTCGGCATGGGTGATCTGCTCGTCAGCGAGGTAGGCGCGGGAAACCTTCCTCACGTCAGCTGTGACCCTGGTGAGAGT
The DNA here is from genome assembly GCA_033557915.1 of Phytophthora tentaculata. Taxonomy (NCBI): domain Eukaryota; phylum Oomycota; class Peronosporomycetes; order Peronosporales; family Peronosporaceae; genus Phytophthora; species Phytophthora tentaculata. The sequence continues at coordinate 6,808,281 of JAUCEA010000009.1, forward strand.
GGTGGCGCTGAACTCCAGAGTGATTCAAATTGGAGTCTCCTTCTTTGATTGATATACTGTGCTAATTTATGCTAAAGTTTAAAAATAAATCTCTACGGTAAACCTAAACCCTTTTCAAAACTGCAAAGCTTTTTATTATTGCTTGAGCCGTTCCGAAGTTATGGGCATGAGAACTGATCGCCTCCCGTAACTGGTCATTTCCCTTATTAGTTTCCGCGAACTGTTCGTGCAACATTCCATACTAAATTAGGCGTACTTAAGTGCGAGGGCGACGACACAGGTATGGCCGTTACGGTACTGTCTAACTGTGTTTGAGTACTCGTCATCATAAATCTATGGGTTTCCTCGGATATAAATATTCGAGTAATTAGTTTACGGAAATTGAAACACCAACCGGATCCCCCCTTAGCTCTGAAAAAAATTTCAGATAATTTTTTGATGATAGAGTACCAGGTCGCGTTACGAATTAGCACAATACCAAAATCTGGCAAGGGTGATCATAATGTGGCAAGTGCTAATTGGATAGTACCAGGGTCTGACAATTTCCCGATCTTACAATGTAAATTTAATTTACATTGTAAGATCCTGGTATATTCAGTGTTGGCAATCAACGAACTGTAGCAACGAAATTTCGTGGAAAGCGTTTATACGAATGATGCTCCCGCAACGTTAGATGTTTTAAACAATACGAAGTACAGCAACGTTTGCTAATCCAAAAGGATTCGCTTCCAATGTCGCAGTGTGGTTTCCCGTCACTTGCGTTCGAAATCTATTCGCAACAGTGTTAAATTACGCATCCTGTGTGAGTATCACCTGCCAACGTGAGGCGTTTCAACTTTTAAATGAGAGCGGCAAATGGAATGAGTACAAGATGGTGAGCACCGCGGACCGCTGTGTAAACTACATCATACTCACTTTATCTATGGTATTGACTATAAATAACTCTAAATATGCTCCAAATTTTAACGTTGCTCTAAATTGTACCGTTGCTCTAAATTGTAACGTTGCTCAATTATGTTGTCTAGTGGGGACCATGTTGTTAGAATCAGGTTGTGCTGGTAGTGGTGAGCCACACAAAATATTTCAGCGAAGGCAAAGCGTATTTTGTAAGTTTTATTTAGCAGCAGCGATGTGACATTACACCTGGCTGCGGGTGTCGGAGATCGCATTATCAACTTCCTTTGCGCTGTTTAGCTACACATGGTCGATGCTTCTCGCAGATGCGCCCCTGCATCGTTTATCACAGCAGACAAATCCGGTCTATAAACAGCGGGAGCCATTGAGGCGATGTTAACACCCACGCAATCTAGAACAGAGGCTGCGTTTAGAGCTGTCTGGGCAGCATTTTGTCTTGAAAAAGTCTAGGCAACAGCGGTAATCTCTCGCTCCAACTTGACCCGTATATACTCATCGCTAAAACCAAAAATGACGGCCTTGTAGTCTGTGATAACATTTGCCATACCTGCCGAAGGACACTTTCAACGCGATTCCTCTGTATGCGCTCAGTCGTGGTTTCTGTGGTCATTCAGCCAGCGTTTTGTGCGTACAGGGCCCATGCCGCAAACACGCGCTCCATCAGTCGCTCTGAAGACTACAGCCCGATAACAGCGCATTGGCGAACTGAATAGCGACAATTGAATTGTGCTGCTTCTCTAGCTACTTTTGTGTAAATTCTTCAACTCAAGTCGCCTTTTAGTCTGCTGTAGTACAAAAATCGCTTTACCTTGCTTCGTTGCTGTAGCGTTGCATAGCTTGTCTACTGCAATGTAGCAACGCAGTAGTGTACTGCTATCGCAGCTGTACCATAACGATGTTGTATTTGTAACGTTGCTTAAATTGTCTACTGCAATGTAGCAACGCAATAGTGTAGTGCGGCAGGGCTGTACCATAACGTTGCTGTATTTGTAACGTTGCTTATGTAATGCAGCAATGCAGTAGTGTAGTACGGCAGGGCTGTACCATAATGCTGCTTTGCTTGTAGCGCTGCTAATACTTCAAAATTGGGCACATGGTATTTGCTTGGCTGTGTGTATTACCCATGTATTGTTCACTGTCGAACGCATTCGTTTACTGCTGAATAAGCAGCGCGAACAACGACAAGTTATAAGCAAACTGCAGTAAACAGGTTAGCAAAGAGCTAGCACGATTATGTTATTTCTTGACCTTAAAGGCACGCGCGATCTCCTTATCTACAACATGAGCTATGTCTTCATCGTTCCGATCCGTGGCATGAATCTGTGATCGACACATGATGAGCCACAGCAATCGCAAACGCATCACCTTAATTGACTCACCAGTGACTATGTCCAGTTCAAAGCACTTGGTGGGAACCCGAGCGTAAGTATGCACCATCGCAAGCACCATGATACCACAACTTGATCCATCTGGTTGCGTAGGACCGGAAACGGAGTGACATGGTACATTTTGTGGGAAGCTAGGGTGGTCATCACCCCGAGAACGCGTCTCATCGTGCCAACTGCGTAGAAACGTTGAATGTTCTGTTGCCAGCGTTTGTTAAGCTCCACAGTGTGTGTCAGAGAAATGAGTAGATCATACAAGTGCTCACTAAAATGCCCGTTCTCTATCGTGAGAATAATAACGGTCCAATTCATGCGGAGACTGTTGACGGGAACAGCAGCCGTTTTGTATGAAAAGAGACTTCTTGCTGGATTTTTTTCCTTCAAGTCATGAGAAGAAAGCGCAATACAGTAGGTTCTTCCCTCGCAGATTGCAGCCATTCCGTAACTAATCACCGCGTCATTTAGCCATTCTGACCCAGCCAATGCTCCAATCAATTCCTCAAATCGGATGAACGCTTTCTTTGACCGCAAGGAAACTTGGAGTCAAACGCGGAAGCTTCAGAAATTCGACTTGTTGGGTTTTTATATCATGCCAGGATTGGCTCAGCCATTCCATGTCTTGAGTCCATTTACTACATCGCTCAATTACATCATAATACGCCCTCATACGCGTTGTAACGTTTGTAAAAAGTCGGTAAAATGAACCCACGTCAGAACGCTTTTACATACTTTTTACACATTGTTTCGTAAGCGTATTTGAAGATCCTGTCGAGTCGAAGCAACGCTGCTTCGTTTATCTTGAAAGCGACACAGTCTCTAGCTTCCCTATCCGTGCATATTTTGTCTCTGGTATATATTTCCTTCAATTTAGGGCTGATGCCTGCCCCAGCTTCCCAAGGGTGTAGTCATTTCTTCAAGAGTCAAGTACCCATTGTCCAGAAGGATGGAAGCGTATCCGACAAGCACCACTGGTGCATCTGCAAAAAGTGCCAAGCAGTACATGTCGACACTGTCGGCAAGGTGGCAGCACCAGAGCTGATTCGTGGTCGTGCCGATGCTTATCGTAGCCATCTCAAGCGCTGTCCGTTCACCTAGCGGAACCTACTTCGACGAACACTGCTGCAATTTCGTTAGTGCGATCTGTCTCATCAATTGGACCTTTGAGTAGCACCGCAGCAAAACGGCAAAAGCGAATGAGTGACTTCTTTATGTCTATGGAGGAGCAACATAGTTTGAGATGGACCTTCTGGAGTTTCAAGCTGAGTGTGCCCTTCCAGACTACTTCATCGAGTGCGCTTCGACCAAGCGGCTTCACCTTCTTGCATGCCAACTTCGCCTATTTGATATTGCTGTCCAATTTGAACTACTTCCTGTCGGGTCAGATCACCATGGGATCGCAATTGCAAAGCAAATGGAGGGATCACTAATGAGAGCGTTGGCACTAGGATGGACTGTTGGTGCCGTCGTTACGGATGGTGCTGGCCAATGTGCTAGGGCCAGACGCATACTGACCCTCAGATGGCCAAATATTGTGTTCTTGCGGTGCTTCGCGCATGACGTGAATAACTTGGCCGAAGCTGTTCTTAAGACAGTGTTCAAGGCCGTCACGAAGCAGGCTGCTTCTACGACGGCAAGTTTAAATAGTTCATCGGCAAAATGGCCCCTTCGCGCGAACGAGCGCGTTTATGCGATGTACGGGGAAACACTGGCATTTATTATGCTGTGTGATACCCGCTGGAAAGACATGCAGGCGTGTTTTGCTAGTCTGCTTCGTGTTCGGTCAGCACTAGAGGGTTTGGCTCATGAATATCGATATGATGCTAAATTTCCGACAACACTACATGTATTGCGCGATCCGTTGTTCTCGAGAAACTTAAGCGATGCTGAACGTGTCATCCGACCGCTGACGGAAGCATCATACTGACTACAAAAAGATGACAATACAATGGCAGACGTCGTGAGGTGCTTCGGAAAGATCCACGCTGCTTTTGTTGCTAGTCCGTACGCTTCTCACCTCATACCAGCGGTGGAAACGCGATGTGCAAACTGTGAGCAGCCGCTAATGCTTCTTGCGTTTGAGTTACACCAGCTCTACGTGACCCAAACGCGTGCCTTAATCGAAGCACATAATAACTCCGTCTTCTTAATATCTGTAGACGGTGTCGCTGCTGCTGCCGACTATTACTACCGACGCTATGTCGATCTGAACAGCGATGGACTCGTAAGCACTTCCCAAAAAGCCAGCTAGGGCACAAGACCGCACCAGAGAAGGTACACCCACGGGTGGCCCTCGCCCAACAGGAGCTGGGAAGTCCCCCGCCGCGCGGCGCGCGGGGCGTGGTGGGGTGGCACATGGCGCGTGGAGTGATGCCCACGCAAGACGCCCACGTAACGAGCTCGCACGTGACGCCTGCGGATCAAGCACCAAGTCAAGCCGGTGCCTCCAGGGCGCAAATACGACGTCGACAAGTCGCAGGGCGCGCGGGCGTGATGCACCGCGCATGAAGCCTTCACTAGCTCATGAAGTGACACCCATGGATCAAGTAAACGTCATTTGGGGCTCGGGCTCTAAGCCACAACAGGGGTGTCTTCGGACACCGAGGTGAGCAGTGCCGGCGGGGCACTGGGTCCGACGTGTTCTACACGTCGATGACAACGAATACGCTACATGTAGTGCTGTTCGTTGTGGGGAAGATGGGCAAGAGACGTCTGCCTCACGGACATAGGATATCGTTAGCTTAGCTAAATGACATCAATGTACCTCACTGAAAAAGAAAGATGGACTCGTAGGTGGTGTCGACAAGTGGTTACGTGGCAAATTTACCCCGAAGAAGCACACCGACTTCACTGACCCCGACGGTATCCTTCGGCCGAAAGGAGTGGTTGATTGTTGGGTGCACGTGGGTTATTCGTGGTACGGCAAGGGTAGTAAGCTTCCTCGACTAGCGAAAGTGACGGTGAATACCTCCACGTGCGAGCGTTATTTTAGCGAACTGGGACTGATACAGACACCGCGGTGAAATAAGCTGATGCCTGATAAAGCTCAACTCATCGGGATCATCCGAAATGAGGTTCGTGGTCGCAACCATCGGGAAAGTGGTGGTGGTGGGAGTGGAAAGGCAGAAGAAGCCTGTCGACCCTACTGAGAGACCAAAAACAGCAGATGCGTGGAATTTCGGATCCAGCAACTCGCTGTCCGCCCTTGCTGACGTTACCGAGGTAGATTACATGGAGACTGTTGGAGCAGTGGACGTCTGTCTGGACGCCATCGTGGACCTAGAAGATGATGGAGTTAACCTTGTGAATAGCATCGATGACGAAGAATGGTTTGTTACGGTCCAGAACTGGAGCCAATTCCTTTCGCAAACCGAAGCCAATAACTTCCTGATGAGAATATTCAGTCGTTTCCGCAGGAAAAGTTCCTGACCGGGTTGAGAGCTCCGAAGGCTATTTTAGAAAGGCTGTTTTCGAGCTGGGTTGATCTGCCTCCTATAGCGTCTTCGCAGTGAAGATGATAAGTTGTAAGGATGCCTAATCTCAAGTAGGTCATGCTTCTTATTGTTGTACCTTGCGTAAACCAACGTATCCTGACAAGCCGAACTGGAGCATGCAATACGCGCTGGAACACCTCGTCGTGCTGACTCGAGCGTATGCACGGCTCGATCATCATGACTCCGCGTATCCTCGTGAGGACTGAGCACAGCACGATGAGTACGAGGTACCACATCCCGAAAGCCGTGCCAGAGTACGTCTGGCTCACTTCGCATCTAGGTATGTTGCGCGCCCAATGGCCAGGCCACCAATCCACCGTCGTCCGCACGCCTTGACCCACACAATACATGAGGCTGATGACAAGCACCACCACCCAGTCATTGATTCCAGTCTCGTCCGCGATACACCTTGTACACGTGCGCTTCAACCGTGCCCTTGACACGATCCTCAGCACGAATCAATCGGCCGGCTGACGCGTTCGCGGTCTCGTTGGACTCTCCTTTTCACGTTGAATATCTTCATCGTTCTCAACCTATGTTGTTTCTTGTGAATCCGTTGCTTTCTTGTCGCTTCCAGACTCGAAGTTAGATACAATTCTCGGAAATCACGTGTGCTACGTGCGGGTCCACAGCACTCAGTAGGTCGTCCAGAACCAACACGTCTGTCCCTGCCCGATACATGGCACGGGCGATATCGATTTGAGCTTTTGACCGCCACTCAAGTTAATACCATGCTCGCCGATCTCCGTCGGGTCTCCGTTGGGTAAAGCCTTTAAGTCCATTGCCAGTTGTGACGCATCCAGGACCTGGGCGTATCGTTCATCATCGTAGTCTTGCTCAAACAGGATATTACCACGCAGCGTTGCGTTTCGGATCTAAGTGTCTTGGCTATCGTACGCCACTCGTCCACCGATCTCGAGCATGCCCCGGCCTCTTGAGAGTAGGTTGTGTATCGCGAGAAAGTACAAAATGCCGATTCCTATTTTTTCAAAACGCCTACCGAAGCCCGGAGTCCACAGACTCTTTTTATGGGAACGATTGGTTGTCACACCCGCAATTTATTAATAGTAGTCTTCGTGCACCGACACCGTCGGCCCAAAAGAATAAATGATTAGCTCAACACGCTGCGTCAAGATCGTACTCGTCCAAAACACACTATAAACGCCAGATCAAGGCTCCCGAAGTATGAAGAAGAGCTTGGCCTTCGACCGAAGTGCTGGTGGTGATATGGCGGAGGCGTGGAGTAAGTTCTGCTAGTCATTTGGAAAATAAACACCCCGGTTGCTGAGGGAAGAAATAAAAGCGGGTCACCGGTGAGTCTGGGCTTTTAAGGCCGCGCCCAAAAATATTGCGAGCATACTAGAAAACTAATAAGCTTGCCGCTATGTGAGCTACGTGCTCTTCGACCACGTCACATAGATCTAAATGGAACTGTTTGCTCTTTGACCGTGTTACATGTATTATATTATATCACCCAATCCATAATACTTAAGTATCGATTTGTGAGCCCGTTCGGCGTCTTCCTTCACTAGGTGGTGAATGGGTGATCTGTTTACTAAATTATCGATCGTCTCCACCGACTGGTTCGACTTTATTATTGCTGCTGTATTACTGCTTGACATTGCTTTTGCATGTTTGCTGGTGAGATGAAGAGTAACAAAAATGAACACTACTCGTTGTGGTCGTTTATTCGGGACGCTCAATAATACGTGGGGGCTGACATAGTAGGTCGCTCAAATACATGCTCTAAACGATAGAAGCGTGTGTTAATCCGTTGTTCTGATATCTGATTGACTATAGGTAAGACTTACCATACAGTAGCTCCCGGCACTCCTCGTCAAACTACGGAAACCAGCTTCGGAAACTATTTGAGCGGTGTCAGAAGGACAGCTTCTATCATCTTACCCATGGTTTATCATGGTAAAGTCGCTGGAGGTCAATAGAAACAAAACTACTGGTAGCTTGTGTTCCTGTGGGTTCGCATAGGACCCACACTGAAGCGCTAGTTCGATGTTTTGAAGTCGACCAAGAGCTCGACGTTGTCAAGGTTTAGCAATCATCAGAAATTTGTATATTTTGACTTGATAATAGTATGTAACCTGAATGCCTAATTTGAATCTGAGCCGTGTTCGGTACGATACCTACTTAAAGGTCGCCCAACGTACCTACCTAGGCCTGAAAAAGATAGGTAGGTATTTTTGCCGAATCTTAAGAGGCCTGAGAATACCAGACGTTCACGACATCTTACCAAGCAGAGCACCGAGCAAACTGGATTTGCCGGACCAAACCTTACCCACGAACATCACCAGGGAACCACATGTGATCTCCAAGCTGATCCCTTCGAGTTTGAAGGCGTTGCTTTCGGCCATTCTTTCTCTACCACAACCTCCCTTTTGAGACGTTGTAGGCCACTCAAAAGTGGAGTCTCGGATGGAAATCCACCCACAGCCGATCGAAGAACCTGGAGCTATGCTGGTGTTCTGTAGCAATGGTGACTTGGCCGTAGATATGCTTCCTCCGGTCAGAAGAAGAGGCTGGATAGCTATCTCGTCGCTAGTAAGGCGCCAAGACCAGCGTACGAGATCTTGTCCTTCGATATGCCCGCGACGGCCTGTGAGAGTTGATTCAACGCCGTCCGACAAATCTTGACTATGGCCACAAGGGTGAACGTCTTGACAACCGTGATAGCATCATGAATGAGCGCGCAGATGCCCAGTGTAACACCAGATACGAAGATTGGCGTGCGGTAGCAGCATGACCGTGTTGACCACCTAGTACATGTGGAACTTCCGTACCAAACTCGCTTTCTTCACTCGAATTTTTTCCGCATTAGGTCAGTCATTCTTCCCACGCGTAGAACTTCAGAACTCTTATGACTTGCAGAGCTTCAGACGTCACCATGGCACGCTCGTCGATAACCTTGAGTAACTTCTTCTGGAAGCCAGCGATGCGACGGCCCTGCTTGGCTGACCTCCTTCGACTTAGTTTCTCCATGAACATTTTTGGATAACCAACGTACAGACGTCATTAGAATAGCAATCATAACAAGCATTTACCTTATCAGTACCGTTCTCAATATTATTGAGAACGGTAAGATATTAACTTAACCTTACTTTCTAGTGCTGGAGCTTGAGTGTGTCTTTCACGCTGATGGAGGATGCACTTTTTGAGCCCCACCAGTTGGTGAGCGACACGAGCTGCATAAGGCAGTGTCGTTTTGCGCCTCGTCATGCACATATGTCATCGTGACGAGGCGATCCACAAGAGTTGGCACGCTACAGTGTCGAGACTGCTGAACTGCTCGTAAATCTTCTAGGTCTGTTTGCGTTCAGGTTGCAAGTTCAACGCTGCTGCACAATTGACGAGTGCTTATGAGCGAGGGCCATTGTGCACGTCTTAACCCTTTCGCAGTGCGAGGGTGCGTTTATCGCCCTTTGACGCATTTATCAAAGTACGGTGATCAATGCACTTCTAAAAGGGAGTATTCTGCGCCCTTTTAGCCATCCCCCGCTTTGAACCCACCGTGTTTTATTACTACCAATTAAAACATTGCAACTCAAGCGGGTAGAGGTAAATTTGGATTTAAGCTGTATTTATAGCATTGGCGACCGTAATCATCCGTTTCCACGCAGACGCATCGTCGAAATGATGTAACATAACTGGTGGGGCGTCCGCGACCGTCGTACAGCCATTCACTTAAACATACAAAGAGCAAGATACATGTATATCAGTTGACTATCGGTTTCACTTTACAAAAATCAAAAGAAACGCGCACAACGTTTACTGACTCGGAAGACAAGCTGTTGGTGCAGATTGCCTACCAGTTTGAGCGCGAAGGACTGCGTGTTACCTGGAACTATGGGGCTCGTCGTATGAAGACCAAGCGCGATGCCAAAGGACTTCGTCTTCGTCTAAGCAGCCTTAAACGGACGTATGGGAAGTACATTAAAGACTTTCCGCCTTGCTTTTTAGCGACCCGCCTTCCGGGCGGCTTATAAACGTGCCTGCCACCTCCACTTTCCCAGCCAGTGGTGGCTCGAGCTCGTTTGCTCCTTCCACCTCAATCACATGGCCGAGTGCTTAGCGAGGGTGACCGAGGGCGAGACGCGCATGGTGGCCGCTCTGGGCGTACATCTGCATGCGTCACCAGTACAGCAGGTACACCCACCGTCTTTTACTGCTAACGCGATAAGGAAACTTACATTGTATTTGCTACTTGAGTAGCTGCTATCGGTCGTGACGGCAAAGGTGCTGATGACACTGATGCTAGCGTCAGGGGAGCTCCCGGGCACGTGCACGGAGCACAAGAACAAGCTGATAGAGGAGACCGCTCTGGACGTACAGCCGCAAGCACTGCCAGTAGAACATGTACGAGATGCGCTGTGGTGGCTACTGAAGGTATAAGGAGACTTAGATTGTATTTGCTAAACGGCTAGGTGTTGTCATTCACGCAGACAAGAGTGGTGGTGGCGCTAGCGCTGGTGTCGGTGCTGGTACCGGTTCTTTGCAGTATTCATCTACACTAAATCGAGTGCAAGCGGTGGGTGCAATCGCTTCTATTTTTAGGAGTATCAGTGCTCAGGATGTTCGACAGGCCGGCCGCACCTACGACAACGCTGGTGAAGTCTTACCACCGGGCGTCTTCAAAATACTTGAGGCTGTCGGACCGCTCGTAGAAACGGCCGTCTTTCTCGATGTCAGGGCTGGGGTAGGAAATATTCGCGCCCAAGTTGCTCTGGTAACGGATGTCAGAGTGTATATTGGCGCGGAGCTTCGACGTGATCTGTGCGTACTTGGCCAGTAATGTATACGGCAACATCGCAAGCATCACCCACGCCTGGGTAAGGTGCTGCTTGTGTCGGTAGATGTCAGAGATGTTTCAATATCGATGCAGGCTTCAATTTGTTAAGCCACCATTGTCTATACCAACATCCTTCTTTTCGAAGAAGATGCAAAGCTGATAGTTTCGCGATAACTTAGCGCAAGGCCAATGGCACGTATGATTATCGAAACATCGCCGTTCTGTCCAAGACACCGCTCGACCTGTTCACAGCCATATTGCATGTTCTGGGAATTAGACCGCCAGATAGAAGTAAATTGTAGATGGAGTCGACATTGCACCCAATTTATATATACCATAAGAAACTATAATGTACCTCCATTTGTTTAGCTAATATTGATATTCAATCGGGTCACGGGTCACCAAGTCCATGAGAGGATTCGTCCTCAAATTCACGGGTGGCATCACCAGGGCGTACGGGCACAGCACTCGAGCAATCGCGAGCAGACTTCCATCGCCAGGTTCATACGCAGCAAGTACGTGGGGGACACCGACGCTCCGTCTGAACGCAGCAAGCCCGACAGCGGGACCAGAACCCGCGGTGTGTCTGTGTGCAGCCGTAGCGGCGTGTCCAGTTGCAGGCCCAGCGGCACCAGGACCGTAAGAAGCACCAAGTTCACGAGCAGGGCCAGCACCTATATTCTGAGCACCAACGGTAAGCCCAGGTCCATGGGCGGCTCCAGCACCGAGTACGTGAGCGGCGCCAACAACGCCGTGTCCGTGTGCAGCTCCAGTTTCGTGTGTGGATCAGAGCTCGCAAACGGGTACCCGAACTCGGGTATACCCGCTACTAGTTGCGGGTATACCCGGTTTCGGATTGGACACGGGTACCCTAACCGTGATGCAAAATTTGGTCGGATGGACTGGGTAAACCGAGATTTGCCTTTTGCGAGCTCTGCTGTGGATCCAGCGACGCGAGCAGCTCCAGCGACACGTACGTGTTCAGCTCCGCCGGCGTGTCCGAGGGCAACACCAGCTTTAATTGGGTTGCACGCAAGTGGCTACATGTAGCCACTTGGTTATGAAGAAGGTTTTCCATGTTGGTGTGTGATACACCTATGATTACATTTGACAGATTACTGGTCTGCATGCATTTAGAGCTTTCATTGGTTGAAAGTAAAACATCTTCAACCAATTAGAATAGCAGGATTCTGTCAGCCATACATTGGCCAATACCTTTCAGTTAGAATATCACGATTTAGGAGGAAAATCCAAACAAAACAAATAAACAGCTCTCAATTTTACCTTAAATCGGCTTGCTTTAGTGCTGGACAGTGACCTGTTAGACATCTGGTCGGGTGTCTATTTGAGCCCATTCGGAGTGGTGGACAAAGCTGGAGGGGACCCGGAGAGAACCGGGCGTGTTATACACGATCTGTCATTTTCCGAAGGTGACTCAATCAACGGCTGTACGGACCAAAAAGTGCATCCCGCGCCCTGAGTATCGACACTGTGGTGCGATCGCAGCAGAGATACACAGACTAAAGTCATATCATCCCACAGGCCCCGAGAAACTCATGGCCGGCGATGTGGTTTCGGCCTTTCGAACATCAGCATTCACAGCCAGAGCGTCAATCATTTCGCAGGTCACATTGAGGCCGATGATGCAATCGTCATCGAGCTGTATGCTCCATTTGGATGGACCGGTTCACCGGGTATCTACGAGGTCGTCGGAGGCGCAATCGCCCACATCCATGGGTCCCACGTCAACGGGTCAAACCCGGATGGGTTCTTTAGTTATCATTGAGTGGGTGATCATATCAATGTGGCAGCGGATACGGAGTGTACTTGCGAGGAGATGGAGCCCTCGCTTCGACACGCCATGACTGTCCTATTAGGAAGCAACGCTGTCAATGACGAGAAGTTTACCTCGTGAGCGACAGCTCAGATGGCCCTCGGCCTCCATTTCGACACCGTGCGCGGCACAGTGTCCATGCCCGAAGACAAGATCACGAAGGCACGCACCCTCGTTGCCGGGGCCTTTCACAGCCGTGAACTTTCCCGCAAGGGTTAACGATCCCTGCTTGGTAGCCTCCGCCATGTCGCCACATGCATCAGACCGGCACGTCCGTTCTCCAGCGGCTCCGCCACCGAGAATTCCAGCTGAATCGCTTCCAATTCGTGAATGTCTCATCGTCAATGCGTCAAGACCTACTCTGGTGGTGGCACATTCTCCACTCTCCTCCTCTCAATGGGGTTCAGCTGGAGTATTTTATTACGCTCCCAGAGCCAGATGTCATTGTAGAAATGGATGATTGTGACTTCGGACTGTGCGCTCTCGACACGTATTCCAAGGAGGCGCTGACGTACCAGTTCAATGTCCAGGAACGTCAGCTGATCGCGGATTCAAGAGCGGTGATACCAACGGCTTTGATATCAACTTTCGGGAACTACTGTATTGCGCCTTTGCGGCGCTCAGGTGGTCCCAACGATGGTCACAGATTCCCACCGCATCCACGCGCCCAGTCCACATTCTTTTCCAAATTGATAACGTTCCCGCGGTGGCCTGGCAGAATCGACTGTCGTCGAAGAACAAACGCGCCCAGAGCATCATCCGATTGCTAGGGCACTGGGAAACCACACTATGTCTTCGGTTCTCAGCGAGTCCCGTGGCCTGTTCATCCAACATCCGCGCTGACGCTGGTTCAAGGCTATCTGCTCACGTATCCTATGCATCACAGTTCAGCCTACTAACGCATGGATGGTCGCAGGTGACGCCCCCGCTCAATGTCGACGATCGCTTGATGAACTGGCCCTCCATCTCCGCCAGCATTCCGTTGCCACCTCCACCTTCGCCAAGTACTCCACCGTGATGACCAAGCGGACCAATGGGCCTCCCACCACGGATATGATCGTTGGCTCCGTGGCCTGCCCGACTCTGAGTGCACTCGGATCATCTATTGCACGGCTTCCAGTTTGGCTTCGGCTCCGGTAGCCCCATTTGGGGGCTCGTTGATATCCGCGTCCCTGCACGGAATTCGGCACTTTTTCGCGGCGGCTGGAGAAACCTTCCCAATCACGCACCCACACATCCGCATGCTCTTGAAAGGGATCAGTCGGCTCGACCCTGATACCCGCCGTAAATCCCCGGTGTCGATTAGCCTCCTGGAATCCTGCTTCTATGGCCTCGCTCTCACTGATCCCTTCGCTCGCGCTCTATGGGGGGTCGTGTGCCTTGCGTTCTTTTTCCCGCTACGGAGATCAGAGATTGTTGCCACACGCGGGACAACCTTCGAGTGGTTCGCGCTAAATGCGGAAGGCCTAGTCGTTTTGGTCTCGAACAACCGCCCCACCATCTCAGCAAGGAAAGCGCGGTCGGTTCATATCCGGTTGCGAGGATCGAAGACGAGCCAAGCCGGTGGTCAATCAACGAATGCTGTTTCGCTCCGGACACAGGTTCTTGTGCCCGGTATTCGGAGCGCTTCGCCTCCTAACGGCACGGCAAAACCTTCCCATGTCAATCCCGGCAGCCGTGTTCATGAGCTCAAGCGGTCGTCCGTCGTGTATCTGAGCGGTACACATCGCCAACTCGATCAAGGAGACTGCGTCAAGGCTGGGCGAAGATCCAGCACGTTTTAGTTCGCACTCTCTTCGGGCCGGCGCTGCAACCCATATGTACCGAGCCGGAATCGACGCTCTAACGATCCAATTTGACAGACGCTGGGTCTCCGATGCGTTCAAGTCGTACACGAGACTGTGTCAAGAATCCATCGCTTCAATTTCGGCGAAGCTAGTATCCGGTTCCAAGGAGGACTCGACTCTACGTTAGAAGGGATCTCCTGCTAGACCACATTGGGGGCTCAGCTCCCCCCGTCGCTATTTGGACTGAGCTGGTGGTTGTTGTATATCCCTAGTAATGAAGAGTCGTTGACCCCCTAAATGTGTGGAAAGCTATATTTTGGCAAAGCCGAGCGAAGCAGGCAAAGCGGAAATGATGATTTACACACCAGTTTCTGGCAAGCTCCGTCAACCATTAGTTCGTGCGAAGGGCGCAGACTTGCAGCACTCTTAGATTGAGCAACAACAGCGTGTTTAGTTTCTTTAGACCCGCCTCTCCTCGTCCCTATTTGGACTGAGCTGGTGGTCATTGCATATCCCTAATAATGAAGAGTCGTTGACCCCCTAAATGTGTGGAAACCAGGCTGGTTGATTAGGTGGGTCAAGCCTTACCGACCAAGCCAGATTCCAGGACCCAATGGGGGTCTTCACCTGAGGCTTGGAACTTCGAACCTGAAAATAAAATAGTGATATTTTCCAGGTTCGAGGGCAAATCGCCTTCACATAAGCTGATTTTGCCCTCGAACCGCTAAAATGACAGTTAAAGCTCGAAGATAACCTCATTGGAGTGACTGAGTTAGAGGGGCGTGTTTTGGTCCCTGGAGCTTGGAACTTGTTATTTCGAATAGATCCACGAAGGCACCCGAACCAACATCCTCACTATTTGTCGGACCGAGAATGCCTTCTGACGACGAGTCACAGCTCGACGGAGACCAGGACGACGGCGGAGCTGGCATACCGCTTGTAATTGAGGACCGTAAGCGCAATTGGACGGACGAGACAACACTCGCCCTAGTAAACGCGTGGCGTGATGTGGCTAAGGGCGGTCGCCAGAAAAGTGAGAAGACACGAATGTACAACGAGCGCATTTACAATGCGTACAAAGAAGCAGTACCAACAACAAAACGATCTAAGAAGGCCATCGAGGACAAGATGGCAGGATTGTTGGAAATGTACCGCTTTATGAGCGATTTCAACGCAAATAGAATCAGAGGGAGCACGGGAAAGCCGAATGGTTTGATCTCCCTCGTAAAGAAATGAAGGAGCTCAGGTATGACTTGCTGTTTACTTTCTTAATAGACCTGACTAATTATTCTGATTATTACTTTTTATTATTCGCAGAAATGCCCATCCATCGGTAGTCCAAAAAATACTCAGCGGATCTTTGAAGAGCTAAATGGATTTCTAGATCATCAACCCGACACTGTTACTCTAGTCGCTACATTTGCTTTTGAAGTTCGCCTCAGTGGTCAAGACGTGCAAGAACGATCTAGAGGTACTGTGTTCGGCGAAGAGGAGCCGGACGCCGAGAAGGATCCACACAACACCGGACGGAAAAGTAATAAGCGCAAGGGTCCTGACAAATACGACAGGCTGCGGGAAATTCTTGATGAGCGCTCACAAGCATCGCTTGCGCAGGCCAAGGAATTGCATGCTGCGGAGCTAGAGGAGAGACGTCGCCAGCACAATGAACATATGTTGCTGCTACGGGAGTTCTTGGTGTGTTCAAAAGAGCAGAGAACGACAGCTAAAACAGCAATACTAAAGCTTTCGTAGGGCAATAATTTTGGTTTGCAAGTGAGGGGTTCACTTGATGAATGCGAGTTGGTGACCACGAGGGATTTGCATGTATGTCGTTTCTTAGGGCAATTCTCACCGCCTCTGAGCTCGGGGTAACTCCAACAACAACGCAGCCGTTCTTACTCGAGCCCACGCCCCGTCTCTATTTCAGGAACTGTCCTCCAACTCCTAGTTTAAGGTGCGCTGCCGCATGTCGCCTGTGCCAAGGACCTGACCTTATCGGTGGTTCTTTTTCTCCCCACCCGGGGGAATTTGTACGCTGTGGGGATCGAACCCTCAGTCCACAGTGTTCGGTCCAGAAGCTTAGACCACTAGCCCACGCCACCGGGCCAATACTAATGCTTTGCTTTAGTATTGCTTTTGAAAATGACTGTCAAAAAGCAATATTCAAACATGCTGAAAACTCAAAACAAAAAGTGTTTATTCGTTTTGCATTTACATATCGCTGCCACAACGAACTGCAAACTATCGTTTAAGCTTGTTACAAAGATTATCACCAGCTGAATCTTCTACTTCGGTTTCTGGGCCTGGAAACCTCTCTTGATATTTTCTTAATATGCGACGCTCTTCAGTTTCATCAAATTCAAAAGTGTCGTTGGTGTCCATATAAAAAATTGAATAATGCATACAGCATAAACAATATCGGGCACAATTTCAATATCTAATTGAATGCCTTGGAGTAGAATCCTCCAACGGCACTTCAATTGTCCAAATGAACACTACCCGATACCGGTCATGACATAGCCGCTTGTTTAGCTTTGCACAAACAGGGTCCACAGTGTCAGCCAACTCGAACGTCGTCGCAAGGTAGCTAGTATTCTGGTAACCCGAGTCGCCTAGAAGAAAAAAAGGCAGCGCAGCATAGCTACCTTCTCCTGTTGGGATCGTCACTGTCTTTGATGCCACCGAAACTTCAGGAAACGAAAGCGCCAAAGCAGAATTTCTGAATACACGACTGTCACCAACTCGACCCGGCCACTTACAATCAAGGTCACAGAATCGGCCCCGCCAGTCCACAACAGCTTGTAAAACTACACTGTACCAGCACATTGCAATTGTAATACATATCTCCATTAATACTTGGACGACAGATTGGTATATGAGATCCGTCAATACCACCTATTATCTGCGGAATGCCGCACTCTTCTTCAAATCGGGATGCACACGACTCAAACGGAGGGAACGAGATCAGCGATTGCAGCTCAATGCACACGACCCCTGCAACTTCTCTCATAATTCCGGATACTGTCGATGGCCCCACCCCAAAACGGTCAGCGGTGTTGTGTAGGGTTACCCGTTGTGCACAGAGATACAAAAGTATTGCCAAGCGCATATGTGGCAAAACAGCGTCGGCAGTGTGTCGAACCAGAGCGAGTCGAGGACAGACAATTTGAGCTAGAAACTCAAAATTAGTAGCATTCATACGAAACATGTCACGCATACTGCTGTTGAAAAATGTCCGGGAAGAAAACAGCATTTTCGCCCAGTGTGAACTTCTTTCTTTGGCAAAACTATCCCAATCTTCTGGCTCGGCGTATGTGTCTATCACCTCCATCTCCATACGGAACGATTCTTGGAGAAGTTTAATAGATTGACCCCCTCCTATAACGCCGGATGCCATCGATTCCAGCAATAGCAGTGTCACCAGAGCATGATAGCCGCGGTTTGTATCTTTAGCGCTTTTGAAGTGTCGCACCTTTTAATATTTATACATGAGCACTCGAAACACAAATTCCAGGTTCTAGGTAAAACTAGTATGACGTCATCGCGAAAAAGCGGCCCTTCGAGCTTTTTTTCAAGGTTCCTGATTCCAAGCTTAGGTGAAGATGGCCACTAATTAGCCGTTTTCTGAGTTGAACAGTTTGTTCGATGTATAACACTTAGGCGTTTTAAACGGTTAGAGCACACGAGCAGTGTTGTATTCGTTTTGAGCACATATGCCTAATATGCGGGGTAAGACGGCAGCGATACTTATCGGAAGTTTACTAGGGACGCCGTCCCTCTGTTGCACCAACCCTGTCCCCACCTCGTCCCCCTGATAACAAGGACATGTGAAGTGACCGCTTCATGATAACTGCAGTTATCGTGCAAAACAAACCACCATTTTAATGGCTTAAAAAAACTACATGTACGAAAAAACGACTGGTAGGTTAGACAACGACGACCTCTTGGGAACACCAACGCACGGCTCAGAGACCATAACCACGGCCTTGCGGCCTCCAGAGACGGCGCTGGCGTGCGCTACCCCGGATCTGGCGGCTTGATTGACCACGACGACTGGAGCTACGGCGATGACCGTAGTGAGTCGACCACTAGGGCACCGCGTCTTCGACCGGATCGCACTCGACGACTTACACTACCACCGAGTCGTCGGCGTAGGGATCGACCTTGACCGGCACCAAAACCGCAGCGACGACGCCTGGTGCTACCCCTGCGGCTACTACGCCGGGTGCTACGCCTGTCGCTACGACGACTCAGTCCAAGACTGCAATGACGTGTCTGTGGAAGGCGATGCGACGTACTGCATTGAAGGACCTATCTGCAGTGACGCGGGTGACTTGCCGGCTGGCTCCCTGTTCAGTAAGAAGGGTGACGTTTCCGTGCAGGACTGCCACGACACACGTCCAGCTACACGAACTCCAGCACTTGCGTGGCTCCTCATGACGCCATGTGCTTGAAGATCAAGTCCGGTGTTTGGGGATGTGTCTTCGAGCATGCCACGCCGGCTCCGACCAAAAGTCGGATTCAAACCTGAGGTCCCTACACCTGCGCCGACCAAGCTGGAGACGTCGACCGACAAGCTGACGATGGCCGAGATGAAGACCCCAGCTCCGGCACCTGTTTCGATCAAGGAAGACTCGACCCCGGCCCCAACCGCAGCCGATCCGTCGACGGTGGCCCTACGCCTTGACACGGCGGCCGTGCCACTGGGGTGCCGTCTACGCGTCGCCAACGCCGAAGCCTACGACTGACATCCCCTTGACGCTCCGACTCCGTGTCCGTCGACTGGCTGGTGTGGTGAAGTGACACTCATCGTGAAGATTGAGCCGATGTTCGTCTCGGGCGCATTGAGCTGTTGTTCGAACAGGTGCCCGTGAAGCTTTACACATCTCGTTCTTATAGTATTGGAAGATGTGCTGGCTAGCTCCAGGCGGTACCAAATCGACTGTCAAAGCTCCTCATCATGTTTTTGCGATTGATACGTTTGGAGATCTTCGTCTCCTGCAACTCAACCTCTAGTTACTACTGTAGCACCCCTCAAGTCATGTACTTCGAAGTACTTCACTATTCTTTTTCAGCACACGACAAAGTGTTTACAAATACCGCAAATTCTGCTTTGAGCTAGCAAACTCCGCCATGCACGTTAGGTCAGTCTGTAGGCGAAGGAACTGCGTCAGCACTATGCACGGTTTTCTACTGATAAAAACCTGCTAAGCAATAAATTTTATTCGCTATGGCAGGCTTTTGTTATCTACGATGAGCCCTCGCGACAGGGAGATGGCGTCCCTTATTCATAGAAGCTGGCAATACGGAGAAAGCCTAACCCCAGGAAGATAACCTCTAAATATCCCCGCTCCAAACGGCAAATTTGGACAATTCAATACCTGCTCTCAATAGTAACCCAGCTCTGTCAGGCATCTCATCGCATAATAACTATCTTCTCAATTACCTCTACTAAAAGATGCAAATGTGAATCACATACCGAGCCATCTGCTGTTTCTTTATCCCTCCGCTGTCTCCGTGGTGATGCCATGTCACTCCAAAGGCTCCAGGGTTCGCCAGAACCCAGCATTTCAGATTTGAGCGTGTGGGTGAAACTGCTTTTGAGGGTGGGTGGGTTTTGGGTTTAAAAGATGTCGATGACGTCACAATTTAATATTAACATTTGTATGGGAAGAATCTGGCCTCCAGCAAATACATGTCAGTAGTCTATGTGGCGAATGTGTTTTGGAAATCTTCCCCATACAAATATCAAGTTTACCTTACCCACGAAAAAATCTGGGTGGGTGGGTAGAACTCATGAAAAATCCATTGCCCAAAAAAACTTTATTCCGGTTATCGAACCTTGCTCCAGGATCCTTCCTGCCTAGCAAATGCCGAGGCTCTTCCAGCTCTGGACAGTTCAACGATCTCCTCTATACTGAGTGCGCCATCCACTCCAGAAGACACGACTGCCTGAGCGATGCTGCGATCCCATCTCAGTCACTGGCTGCGAGCCACTGTTTACCTCCGTGTGCATCGCTGGACGGACTGGGTATTACTGGTCACGGCCTTATTGAGCTACGGAGTTATCACGCGATTATGGACGCTTCCTGTGGTGCTGGACAAGTGGGCCAACGCCTGGCAGCAGACGTGGTGGATGGCGCTGCTCGGGCTGCTTCTCGGTGCTATGGAAGATCTTTGCGTCTGTGTCGTAATGCTCGCGGTGCTCTGGACCTTCGACTATCTTACACTCAAGTCCCCGGCGGAGCGTCACAAGCTGGCGCGTCGACGGAGAGAGCAGCGAGAAGCAGCTCAGAAAGCTGATGTGGAGCAAGGATATAAGGGCGACATGGAAGCTCCCGCGTGGACGGAAGCTGTGGTGCTCACAGAACAGTTCGGTCGCTTGGCGGTGTATGCTCTGGTGTTTCTACTAGCGACTGGCGGGCTGTGTCTGGACTCGGTGTTCCTGCGTGCACGTAAGATGCGATTCTCAGCCGACTTTGTAGCCATGTACTTCCGCGAGCGAGATGCTGCCGGCGAGCTGGAAGTCGATGCTGCAGAGTGGTGGGTGCTCTTCTGGACCTTGTTACTCACGGTTGGGCTAGCCATATTTGTCGGGTTGCTTGGAGCTTGCTGGATCAATTTAATGGACTGGGACGTGCTGCGGTTTGTACATCGCAGTTGGTTGTACCAGCAGTGCGTCGCAATAGGTGCTGCAGCTAGCGACTACGAGCGCTTACATAACGACAAGGACGTTGACGAAGACTTGTCTGAAGACTCGGATGATTCGGACGAAAGCGACGACGACGACGATGATTGTTCCTGCCTACGAACGGCATCGCTTCGATTAACTCCACGAAGCGTCCTCTTGCTGCTTGTTGTGGCTTTCTTCTTTGCTACGCACGCGTTGGCAAGGACATTACCGACGGTAGCGGGTCTAATCGCATTAAACCCAGTGCTAAGCGAGCCTGCCCGGTTGGGTGCCGGCGTCCAGTTTGTTGCGGAACCGAGTTCTATTAGTATTAGCAGCAGACCAATGAGTACATTCATCGAGCAAGAAACGGAGCTATCCCAGATATTCGACGAGAACTCGTTATACCGCCGCACGTTGGCTTTCGATGGTCCGTTGGCTTTTGACATCAAGGTTGAACGTGATGAGCGGCCCAATGTGCTGCTGCTAGTGATGGAGTCTTTCCGGATGCAAGACTCGCGATTTCTGCTGGACAGCGCTCTGGAACAAGACGTGGAGGCTGCAACGGCGTCCTTACTACCGCTTAATGTAACGCTGACGCCCAACTTCGACCGATGGGCGTCTCGTGGCGTGGCATTGCGTAATTTGTGGTCCACCTGGCGTACAAGTCGCTCGATAGAGACCCTCCTCTTTGGCCAAATGCCGTACGATAGCGTGACTGAAACAGGTACAACATCGGGTCGTCTGGACACGAACCTCACGGGGTTGCCACAGCTCTTCAAAGCGAAGGGCTACGACACCATCTTCACCACTGGGACACGCACAGACTACGATTACTGGGACACATTTCTGCCTGCACATGGCTTCGATACAGTACTAGATCGTTGGGGACTCGTGGATATTGTGGAGAACGACCTGAAGCTCGATGATTGGTCTCAGGGCAACCACATGCTCACTTACTGGGGCATTCACGACGATCTGTCGTACACGGCGCTTTCTTATATTATTCGAAGTCGACAGTTTGCTCAAAATGTAGCCAAGCAGCAAGCGGAGCGTGATGCAGCAGCTGCCAAGAGGAAAACGCCCACCAATGAGACGGAGAAGCCTCTCCCGGTTACCACAGCATCAACAAACCCGTGGTTTGCAACACATTACACGATTTCAAGCCACGTGCCGTTCCACGAGCGTCCTGACTGGTTCTTCCGATACGTCACCGAGCATCGAGCTGAGATGAAGCAGTTTGCTCCGCTGTACCAGGGCCACGAGCACGAAGAGCTAATCCGCGACTACGTCCAGATGCGCTACTTCTCAGACATGGTGTTCGGTCGATTTATGGAGCAGTTGGAGAAGGATAATGTACTGAAGGATACCATCGTAGTGGTAGTGGGAGACCACGGCCAGGCCCCGGAGCGTGGCAGCGCAACACCCGAACAGGACCAGATCGCCACATCTCGAATCGCAGGCGCGATTATCGCTGAGGGCCGGATACAGAGCCCCGTAGTGATTGATGACGCAGCCTCGCAGTCGGATATTTTGAACACATTGGCGGATATTGTGGGGCTGCCTGTTGGAGGTTTGCTGCAGACTAGCATCGGTCGTTCGCTGAAGCGTAAACCTCCCAAGGGTGTCGGTGTACGGGTGGTCTACAGCAACAATCCGGCTACAAATCTAGCGGCGGTGGTGGGTGACATCCGCCTTCATTTCTTCGCCGACGGGTCGGACGCGGTACGAGCTTATCACACGCAGCGTGACCCGCGTCAGGAGCATGATCTCATGGGCGAGCTCTCGGACGAGCGTGTACGAGAGCTATTGCGGATTTGTGACGACGGTCGCGCACTTAATGCGTATTTCAAACACCGCTGGGATAACAAGTGCTTACTGCAACCCTTGTGCGAGCTGCGGCGGTAGGTGACAGCTAGCCAAAGCAACTGATACCGCAGCAGAGTTGCTTACTGCGACAGATACTATTACCCGGTCGTTACGATCCTATTGCACCCATGTTTTTCAGTCTGGTGTCAAACCTAAATGGATATGCTGCAATAGGCACTTGACGGTCAAGCTGACCAGGAAGGGATGAACTGTCATTCGATTTTCGAAGGATTGCAGAGCATTAAAATTATTTATCATATTATTAATATTCATCTCCTCGACTTGTCAGACACCTGAAGCGTGCGTCGTTGTTGGCACATGTTGTGTGCCGCCGTTGGCCTCCCTGTAGTTCAGGTCACTTGCAAGAACATGAGAAAGACTGTTGTTGAAGTCACGTCAATGACTTCTGTCAAGTGCGGCACTACTCGATTGCGTCAACGGCAGCTTACATTTTATTGGCCAAAAAAAAACGAATCGCTGACGCTCTATGATCACGTTATCAAATTAAAAGTACAAAATTTGAAAAAATTGTAATGCAGAGGTGGTTAACTATTGAAATACCTCTTTATGAATAGAATGGATAAAATATTATAATATTCCATCCATTCTATACGAACGTCACAGTTCGAAGTTCTACTGTACTAGTTCTGTAGAACTCATTGTTAAAATGTCCGAAGGGTTACGCTTACAGTAATACAACTCGACCTCCCAACGCTATCACTATCGAGAGGATTGTCTTCACTGCTTTAGCTACCATGACGGCCCATCATCTCAACATAATTGGTCTGCCTCCACCCACTCGACAGATTCCGATTCCCCAGGCCGCGTCCAAGAGATCCAAACCTCGTCAGCAGTGTCATGGGTCTACTTGTGGAAGGCAGTCCGCTTGACTGGCCGGATGCCTTGGAGTGGCTGCAGCACGTGCGCACGCAGGGCATCGACCAGTTCTTGCACACGTACAACCGCGTCAAAGACATCGAAGGCGATGAGCTCAAATGGGGCGACGAGCTCGAGTACGGCGTGTTCCACATGGACAAGGAGACCAAGCGCGCGCGTCTGGCTCTGCGTGGCGCCGAGATCTTGCGCCAACTGCAGGCCAAGGAAAAGAAATCCGAGGAGCAGGGCCGCGACCCCGGGAGTCCAAGAGCCGCCGCCGGACCCTGCGTGGACGGCTGCAACTGGGTGCCAGAGTACGGCGCCTGGATGATCGAGGGCACGCCCAGCGCGCCTTACGGCGGCTTCACCAGCGACCTGTGCAAGGTCGAAGGAAACATGCGCCTACGACGCGCGCGGCTTCTGGCGCTGCTGAACGAAGACGAGATCGCGCCGTCCGTCACGGCCTTCCCCATGATGGGCGTCGGCGACTTCACAGTGCCGTCCAGCCAGCCACACGGCCTTGTAGCCATGTCAGACTACATCAGCGACTCCATTATCAACCCACACCCGCGATTCGCCACTCTGACAAGGAACATTCGCCAGCGTCGCACCAGAAAGGTGGACATCCGCGTCCCGATCTTCCAGGACGTGTATACGGAGGCGAGACAGGAGGAGGAGCAGGCGACGTGGAATGCAGAGAAGTCTCGTCCTAAGTACGAGTCCAAGAGGGACGACGGATCGACGCCTACGTCGCCTAGCTCGACATCCAACTCGGAGGATAACGCCGAGTCCAAGTCGCCCCCGGCTCCATTGAGGAAGACACTGGAGAGCGAGACTAAGTCCATTCGCAAGGGCTCGATAGTGGACTGTGACCACAAGGCTGAGCCATATCCAGGCTTCATCCACATGGACGCCATGGCTTTCGGCATGGGCATGTGCTGTCTTCAAGTGACCTTCCAGGCTAAGAACGTGGGTGAGTCGAGACACTTGTACGATCATTTGGGAGTTCTCTCGCCCATTTTGTTGGGTTTGACGGCTGCCACGCCCATCCTGAAGGGCCGATTGGCTGATACGGACGTGCGTTGGGCCACAATTTCCGCTGCAGTGGATGATCGTACACCTCAGGAGCTGGGCGAGGCGCCGGCTCCGTCAGACCCGGAAACCCAGGCGAAATACGCCAAGATGGCCGGTAATGGCGTCAAGCGTCTACCCAAGTCCAGGTACGAAGGCATTTCGACCTTCATCTGCAACCACAAGCAAGGCGAAGACCCGCACACCTCGACGGACAAGTACAACGACGTCGATGTACCGTACGACGAGGAATCCTACAAGACTCTTATCGACGCGGGCGTGGATAGACTGCTGGCGCTCCACATCTCGCATCTGTTCATCCGTGATCCGTTGGTCATCTACCAGCAGCGTCTGCACCTGGACAATGAACACGAAACAGACCACTTCGAGAACATCCAGTCCACGAACTGGCAGACTGTGCGCTGGAAACCGCCTCCGCCGGCGCCGTCTAGTGCTGAGGGTCCCCACATCGGCTGGCGCACGGAGTTCCGCTCGATGGAGATCCAACTAACGGACTTTGAGAACGCAGCCTTCACTGTGTTCATCGCTCTGGTCTCGCGTGTGATTCTCACGTTCGATCTCAACTTGTACATCCCGCTGTCCAAGGTGAACGACAACATGGAAGCGGCACACCGTGTGAACGCTGTGCTGGACGAGAAGTTCCACTTCCGTTGCCACATGGCTCCACCTGAGGTCGACGACTGCGGCTCCACGGGCTCGTGCCATCTACACGACGATCCTGACCGTTCTGAGCTCATGACGATCGCGGAAATTATGCTGGGCAGAGGCTCGTACTTCCCTGGTCTCATCCCGCTGGTGTATGCTTATCTGGACCATATCGAGTGCGATGAAGCCACCCGAACGCTCGTGGAGAAGTACATGTGCCTCATCGAGAAGCGTGCGACGGGCGAGCTGCCAACAGCAGCCACTTGGATGCGTCGCTTTGTGCGCGCTCATCCGGACTACCGCCACGACTCGGTGGTGCCTCACTCGACGGCATTTGATCTATTGAATGAGTGCCAGCAGATTGGTGAGGGTCTCAAGCAGTGCCCGGAACTGTTGGGCGACTTCAAGATTGCTCCTGTGCGAGGCCAAGCAGCTTACCGCGTGCCGTTGAAGAGTAGTGGAGTGGCTACCGAGAAGCGCCAGGCACTGCTTCAGCGATACCTGGGACGTACCTCATCGAACGCGTGTAGTTCCTGCCACTAGTACGGCACAACTAGGGTATGATCAAGCAACGATTCGCATTAAATGAATATGAATTGAGTTTCAAGTTATTAACTCTTGGTATTCCAACAGACAATCAATCCATGGATACGGCAAGAACCTTTTAGAGAAGAACTTTTATCTATCAATACACGTTCTCGTCTTCTATTCTTACGTGAATCTCCTTTTGCGAGGTCTGAAATAGAGGAGAAACGACAATTTTGAGCAGTAGCACAAGTCTGCGGTTAGTGCTGTCTTGACCCTGCCAAGAGCTCGTGCGCTATAGCCGTTTGAACAGGTGAGCGAGGATTTCGCTGCCTCGTATTCAATCCCGCACCTCCTTCAGCCGGACGTCTGCCATGGAGGAGGCGCCCGTGCCGCGCAACCCGCCACCCAAACCCAAACGTACCAACGTGCCGTCAGCACCTGCAGACTACCCCGACGACACGTACTCGGACCAGGACTACAATATGTCACCCATTCGACGGGGTCGTCAACATGCCAACCGACAAAGCGGATCCCCACCAATGACGCCTCCGTACCCAGTTCCCCGCCAAGCCAAAGTGCCCATTGTCGACGCCGAACCGGAGACTACCATCGGTGCCGCTGTGAAGATGAAAGGCGAGCTGAGTTTCGAGCGGCTACTGCGAATCGAAGGCGAGTTCGAGGGCAAACTCAACTCGAAAGGTTCTCTTGTTATCGGCACACGCGGGGCTCTGATTGGCAACGTTGACAACATGAAGGAGGTGTATATCACTGGCGGCCGAATCGTGGGTAATGTCAATGTGGAGAAGCTTGTGCTGCGAGACAAGGCCCAAATATTCGGAAACATCACCGCAAAGACGGTCAAGATTGAGCCAGAGTGCATCGTTGTCGGACGGATCAATGTGAATCCACAGGCGCCCGAGAGGATCAACGAAAAAGGTGAGATCGTCAAGGATGACGCCCCAGACGGCACGCCTTCAAGCTAAGTTGAAGACATATATCTATTAGACTTGGCTTGAGAACTCGTCAGAAACTCTACAACATGATAAAGAAGAAAACATATTCCCGCTTCCATCTCGTCATTCCCAAAAAAGCATTAGATTCGATGAATGTAATATATATCCAGCAACCTCCATCGAAGAGAGCTGCAAACCTTCTGCACGTACGCTGCTATTAACGACGAGTTTAGAACTTGCCGGGACGCTTTCTGCCAGTAAACTTACTGTCCGCCTTGACCTTCTTGCCCTGCTTACGGTAGCGTTCCTTCTTGGCCATCACCCAGTCCTTCCCCTTAATGGCTTCACGGCCCTTTCCTCGGCGTTGCTTTACAAAACCCCAACCATGTCAGCACCCACCCATAAACCAATTAATAAAAGTCGAATAACCACAAACGTACGCGTTGGTTCTTGGCGCGTCCTTCGTACGAGATCTGGTTGGCTGAGGCTCCAGTGCCAAGACCCTGAGGCACTTGCTGTTGCTCCATGTATCCAGCAAATAGACACAGGTAGAACTTCTTGGCTTTGGCACTATTGGGGAAGTCAATGACGAGACCACCAGAGAAGCCGCAGCGCATTGCGGTGCCCGAGATTTCCTCCATCTGCTCAGGTGTCTCCGGGTAAAGCTGCAGCACTGCCCGACTGCCAGCCTTCAGACACGTGTAAAGTGACGTGAAGAAGCGTGTGAGACGCTTGCGTGCCGTGTGCTCCTTCTTGTCCGAATAGCAGAGCCATTGAATAGCTGAAATACTGATGCAGCCGTCGAAGACACCAGGACGGAAGGGTAGACCTCCGCCCATGTCCTGTAGGAACACGTCGCCACTGCTGTCACGCTCAGATGCGATGTCCAGCATGTCCTTGCTAATGTCTACACCCACCCACGCGTGGCCGTGCTCTTCCAGCGCCACTGCGATTATCAACAAGCAAAATGTGAGCTAAATCATCGTATAGAGACGTCAAAACTCTGGTAACTAGTAACTGACGCACCTCCACTCAGTCCGCTTCCACATCCTACATCTAGGATAAATGCTTCCTTCCCCTCGGGCAGGTTCAGCAGCTCAATGGCGCGGTTTGACAGCTCCTGCTGCACCTTAACGATACGCGAGCTTGAATTGTACTTGGCTGCCTCCTTCTCATCGTAGAAGAGCTGTAGCAATCAATGCACAATTGTAAAGATTAGTGGTGAACATACTGCAGCATCCTGGCTGTTGGACGCACCTCCGGCGGCGAGATGTGCTCGGGACGACTCATGCTGCTCGCAGTCAACGATACAACTGCGCCTCCTCCACCAAACCAATACGGTCACTTTAAAGTTGCATGAATTTTGTGCTAACTTAACCTACAAGCAACTTCAGTCAAGCAACATAAGTTATTTTCAGATGGGGCACCCGCTCTTTTACATGAAGCGTTCTTATCGAGCAGCTCATATTGCTCTTGGTGCTCTCTTGGTCTTCGTGTTCCCACCTATTCATCCGGCATAGCCTGACAAACTTCATCTAATCGAATCAACAAGGAATTTCTCCTCGGG
Source organism: Phytophthora tentaculata (assembly GCA_033557915.1). NCBI lineage: Eukaryota > Oomycota > Peronosporomycetes > Peronosporales > Peronosporaceae > Phytophthora > Phytophthora tentaculata. The sequence continues at coordinate 6,836,694 of JAUCEA010000009.1, forward strand.
ATATCGCAATTCCGATCAAAATGGCGCAACAGAAGCCGGATTTGTCCATGTTTGACCACAGCATCATGAAGGACGGCGGCACCAGCAGCGAAATGTCCGCTCCAAGTATGCTCAGTCCCATCTCAGGGCTGTCGAGTGACACGTCCTCGTTCCTGTATGGAGGCGGCTACGCGCACGCTCCCAACTCGCGGCCAGCGCCGCCCCACTCGGCGACTTTGCGCACGAATTTCACTTCCGCCGCCAACGATCAGAGTGGAACGAGACCGGCGTCAACCTTGCCGGCTACCAAAGAAGATGATGCGTCCGAGTCACCCGACGCGGCATTCCGACACTTCAGGACTCCAGCAAACGACCCTGGAATGCCCTTCTCGGACATGGTGGTGTCGGCCTCTCCGCTGTATGGAAGAGCGTCTAAGCGCAACATGATGTTTATCGTGCTGGCCATTGTGGTCGGCAGCGTCGTGGGTGTCCTGCTCAAGCACTTTGAGATCGACACGACAACGGCAGAGTGGATCATGACACCCGGCAACCTCTTCGTCCGTGCAGTGCAGTGTGTGGTGGTGCCTATGGTCCTCGTGAACCTTGTGGTGGCTACTGCAGACATCACGAACAAAGGCTTTGGCAAGCGACTCAGTCTGCGTGTTGCTGCTCTCTTCCTGGTGTCAATTATCGCAGCTATCCTGCAAGGCCTGCTCACAGGCGTCATCATGCATTCGGCCTTCATGTCGTACCAGAAGGACGAGTCGACGTCCAGCACAGACCCAATTTTCGGCATTCAGTGCGGCAACGGCAAGTATCTCGAGGCAGGAGATGACGGTGTGGTGACATGCTCGGCGTCTGAAATCTCGGGCTCCTCACAATTTGCTCTGGACGATGTCAACGGCGCACTCGTGCGTAATGAAGCCTTGACGGGAACGAACACTACGATGTCAAACAACGTGCTGGCCATCATCAATCAGCTTGTGCCTAACAACATCATGGCAGCATTTGTGTCCAACACGCTACTGAGTATTGCGGCATTCTCATTGCCACTTGGAGTTACCCTGGCCTACAGTTTCCACGGCCCAACCAACCTCAACCCGCTGCTGGAGTTCTTCCGTGAAGTTAACGAGACTCTCGTGCACATGGCTCACTGGATCCTCCACTTTACCCCGTTTGCAGTACTGAGTCTGTTAGCTGGATCCCTCGCCACCTCACTGGAAGACACAGTCGCGGATCATCCACTCAAGTTGGTGCTGCAAGTCGTGGCTGCATTGGCCGTCAGTGTGCTGGTACACATGCTGGTGGTGGTGCCAGCTGCGTTCGTGGTGTTCACTCGACGCAATCCGTTCCGTTTCATGCGTCAAATGCTGCCGGCGTACGTGTACAGCTTCGGTTGCTCGTCATCTATGGCCGCGATGCCGCTAAGTTTGCAGTGTATTGAAACATCTCGCGAAGTTCCGAGCCCCGTGATGCACTTCGTCTTGTCCGTGGGTACGTCGCTCCATATGCCTGGCACGGCGCTGTATCTGGCGTTGCTGGTGCACTTTATGGCTGATGTAGCAGCCGTGGCGGAGGCACAATCGAGTACAACGATACTGGTGTCGTTCCTTGGTGTTTTGCTGTGCACTATCACAGCTCCGCCGATCCCTGGTGGTGCGCTCACTGTGCTGACTGCCGCATGGAACATCGTCTTCCCTGAATCTGCCATTCCGGACAGTTTGTACGCGCTTGTGGTGGCCTCGGATGTGTTCTTGGATCGCTTCGTTACGCTGTGCAATGTCAACGCTCAAGCTATGCTGTGCCGTGTATTAGCTGACCAGGTGGACGAGAACGACACTAGCAACGCCCCACGAGCTCAGGTTCAGCAGTACGCAGTACGGTAATGTACTCCCAGTAGTCAGTTGGAGAATCGAGTTGAGTAGTGGTCAAAACATGTAGTATTATTGCTGCTATCTAGCGTCCATTCCGTTCAGCAACTTTGTGTTATAGAGTTATTCTTCATCGTGCGGCTCATGCTTGTGGTGGTGGGGCGGGTGTAGACGGCAGCTTTTCAACCGGAGTGGGTGCTGGCGAGTTGCTAAAATAAGGGTGCTTCAACGCCTCAGCTGCAGTGATTCGCTCAGCTGGGGTATACTTGAGCAGCTTGGACAACAGATCCAACGCGTCTTCGGACGCCGCCGAGAAGATCGACGCAAGCGGAGGCGCCGTGCTCGGTGTGAACTCGACAAAGTTGGCTAACGAGCTCACACCTGGCCATTCGTCCTCCGTCGGTGTACCGAGAGCGTGGAAGATCTTTCCGAGCTGATCCAGCTCATTCAACCCCGTAAGATACGGCGTACGCAACATGAGCTCAGCGAAGATGCAGCCAGCGCCCCACATGTCCACGGATCCGCTGTATTCTCTCGCACCGAAGAGCAACTCTGGTGGACGGTACCAAATGGTGCAGACCATAGAGGTCATGTTACGGTTGGGACTGCCGTAGACTCTGGCAAGACCGAAATCTCCAATCTTGACGTGGCCGTCTGGCCCGATGAGCAAGTTCTCAGGCTTGAGATCGCGGTGCAGCACGTAGTGCTCGTGACAGTAGGCGATTCCTTTGAGCAGCATCTGCATGTATGTCTTAATGTCGGCGGCTGTGAGCACCACCGCCTTATCCTTGATAACGTCATCTAAGTTGCTGGGAAGCAGCTCGAACACGACGTTCATGGTGTCGTTGGCTACGAACACATCGAGCAGCTCCACAACATTCACGTGCTTGAGTTCCGCCTGCAGCTTCACTTCACGAAGAGCCGTGAAGTCTACGCCGTCCTTAAACTTGCCGCGCTTGAACTGCTTGATAGCCACTCGACGACCGGTGCTCCTCTGCACGGCGGCGTACACGATACCGAACGTACCCTCGCCCAAGACTTCGCCGCGATCATAGCGCTCCATGGTGGAATTTTATTGCTTAGTGACAGGTCATTAAAGCACAAAATGGAGGGGTATACACCAGAGCTCGCAATCGGGTACCTGATGTCGGGTAATTACTTACCCGTCCGGGTATACCCGTAGTCGGGTAGGGTACGGGTACCCGAAATACATTACATCGAATTTGGAAAGCATCAATATCAGGGAACGTCGCTGTAGCGCGGCATCTGGTGATGATCTAATCGAAATAGCGCTTTAATTCGGTGGTGATCTAATAGAAAGAGCTTGCGCTTAAATTTAGAGCTGAGTGATATTTGTAAGGGGTTACGGACGCAGCAGACAATACAAAACTCACATTTATTTTGGGTAGTGCTGGTAACTCGAACGGGAGATGTTGGACACCCTGTAAAAGACAGAATTATCTCAATGCATTTACTATGGTACCGTATGCTGGATGACTCCTTAGTTGTGGCCAAAAAAAATGCGCTCTGTCAACGAAATCAATAAACAAAAAGTTTATTAAAAAGGCATTGATGACTTTTTGGCGGTGTAGCATTATACAATGTAGGCTCAGTTGCCATTGGCTGAAAATACAGTCGGGTACATTCGGGTACCGGAAAACTGCTGTCGGGCGGGTACGGGTACCCGGGGAATCGGGCGGGTAACCTGAAATCCGCCATTTGTGAGCTCTGGTACACACAATCCACCGGTAATTGAAGTTGACAATCACTCCCGCCAAAAAGATCGCTTTTGCCGCTGGAGCTCTCGACAAACCAGTTTCGTGCAACAACGGCAATTCTCCATCTTCACCCAGTAAGCTTGCAAAGTGCAACTGATCTACAGGCATTTTGCGTTTAAGGGTCGGGAGTTTCTATCGTTTCGCCCAAAAAAATGTAGACATCCGTAGTCCCAAGTCAAAGAAATCCTAACTTTTCGCGACCCTCTCTCGGAATAGTGACTCTTGGTGGCCTGCGCTGGCCCCCGTTACTTGCTCATTCGCGAATCCGCCAGCTCACCGTCAAGCAGCCCCCAGACCCCGAGTAAGCTTCATCACCCAGCTTCCTCGTCGTCTTCAACTTGTTCTTGACTCAAGCCAACCCTCCTATCCTCCAGCTCCCCTGTTTCTACCAAGATGCGTGAAGTTATCTCGATCCACCTCGGTCAGGGCGGTATCCAAGCCGGTAATGCCTGCTGGGAACTCTACTGTTTAGAGCACGGTATCCAGCCTGACGGCCAGATGCCCAGTGATAAGACCATCGGCGGAGGAGACGACGCCTTCAATACTTTCTTCTCAGAAACCGGTGCTGGAAAGCACGTCCCGCGTGCTGTGCTCGTCGACCTGGAACCCAGCGTTTGTGACGAAGTGCGAACTGGTACCTACCGCCAGCTTTACCACCCGGAGCAGATCATCTCCGGTAAGGAGGATGCCGCCAACAACTACGCGCGTGGCCACTACACCATTGGCAAGGAAATCGTCGACCTGGTTTTGGACCGCATCCGTAAACTGGCCGACAACTGCACTGGTCTGCAGGGTTTCCTGGTCTTCAATGCCGTGGGCGGCGGCACCGGTTCCGGTCTTGGTGCATTGCTGCTTGAGCGTCTGTCGGTTGACTACGGTCGCAAGAGTAAGCTCGGTTTCACCATCTACCCGTCGCCTCAGGTGTCCACGGCTGTCGTGGAGCCTTACAACTCGGTGCTGTCCACCCACTCGCTGCTGGAGCACACGGATGTGGCCGTCATGTTGGACAACGAGGCTATCTACGATATCTGCCGCCGTTCATTGGATATCGAGCGTCCTACTTACACGAACTTGAACCGTCTCATCGCCCAAGTCATCTCATCCCTGACGGCGTCTCTGCGTTTCGACGGTGCGCTGAACGTCGATGTGACGGAGTTCCAGACGAACCTGGTGCCTTACCCGCGTATCCACTTCATGCTCAGCTCGTACGCTCCTGTTATCTCCGCCGAGAAGGCGTACCACGAGCAGTTGTCTGTGGCTGAGATCACCAACAGTGCCTTCGAGCCGGCGTCCATGATGGCCAAGTGCGACCCTCGTCACGGCAAGTACATGGCTGCGTGTCTGATGTACCGCGGTGACGTCGTCCCTAAGGATGTCAACGCCGCTGTGGCCACCATCAAGACCAAACGCACCATTCAGTTCGTGGACTGGTGCCCAACGGGATTCAAGTGTGGCATCAACTACCAGCCTCCGACGGTGGTTCCTGGCGGAGATCTGGCCCGTGTCCAGCGTGCTGTGTGCATGATCTCCAACACCAGCGCAATTGCCGAGGTGTTCTCGCGTATCGATCACAAGTTCGACCTAATGTACGCCAAGCGCGCGTTTGTGCACTGGTACGTTGGTGAAGGTATGGAGGAAGGTGAATTCTCGGAGGCTCGTGAAGATCTTGCTGCTCTGGAGAAGGACTACGAGGAAGTATCTGCTGAGACCGCCGAGGGCGAAGGTGAGGAGGAGGATCTCGGGGAAGAGTACTAGCTCTCGTGACCTTTGGACGGGATTTCGACGCTTACTGCTTGAAAATGGACGAATCTAGGCAGTTCATGTCAGAGACTATCCGATAGCACCCTGAAAATTAGATGCACACTTCCGCTGTGTCTTACTACATTACTACTCCGTCGTACCTCCTATCACTGGACGCCACCCAAAACTCCCATAAGAGCCGATATGTCAAGGCCTTCGAGAGTTAGTATGCCTGGCATATCCCCCCGCCCGTCTTGTGATACGTAAATCTGGTCTCAATAAAGATGAGGTAATACCATACAAACTATATCTTAGATTTTGTACTGGTAAGTACCAATCCTTCGCCCCCTTTGACATACATCACAGATCATCGACATTTCTTACCTGTGCAGCTTTTATATTTAGAGACAAATTTAGAGATTGCATATGGCACCCCCTTATGGTAGTTTTGTGTGGCGTCCACTTGACGAGCAGGTTAGCAGTTATTATTGTGAGTAAGGACCAGGTCAAAGTAAAAAAGTGATCAAACTAAAGCGATATACTGGCTGATGATTGGTCAGATCGACGTCAAAAACAGATCATTAAAAAGCGATCATCACTTTTAAAAAATGACCTTGGGGAGGTCATAAAATGAAAGAGCAAAAAAGAGATAATATACGGGCTCTGATTGGCCTTGTTCGCAAACCAGATGCTTCGTGGGTGTCCCATATGCAACACGATGGTATTCCTTTCTTTCGACCTGCTCCTAACTGGGATGTTACTTTGAAATAGCATTGACCATGCATATGGATGAATATCATCACTTATCCGACCTTACTTGAGTTTTGTATGCACCTAAAGTAGCCTATTACAACATTTGCATTAGTTTTGAATAATCATAATAACACAATTATATAATTTTAGCCAATAGTTCCTTAGGGGTAGGTGGGTCATCTAAGCCAGCCAATCCGACGTATCAAGTCGGAAGGACACGAAAAATATGACGCTGGATATTCTGTCCAAATCTGTCCAAATTATCCAAAAATATTCTCGTTTACTTCCGATGTTGTACATAAAAATAACTCACCATCTACAAGAACAAATTACTCACACGCTTAACTTGAAGCATTTTGTCAATAACTTTCGTCCTGATTAGTTACCGGCCGCGCTGCGCTTGGCGCCCCCGCGGTTCGCTTCGCGTGTGAGTTAAAGCTTGAATGTACTGGAGAGTGCAATACTCGGCTCGCTGGTGAGCTCAGCGCTGGGCCCGTCTCGCACCCGCTTGCCTCCGTTGGAAAATTAAAACAACGTAAAATGTTTTTAATTCGTTTGGACAATTTGGACAGATCTGGACACAATTTGGACAAGTTAATTTCCCCCAAAAAGATGTGTATGTTGATTCAAAATGACGTGATGAACGTATCACTTGCAAATTTGTAAAACATCCGACAAGGATGGGATTAGAATAGCTCAAGCCCGGAAACACAACACGCGCAAAAGCTACCGCCATTGCGGCGTTCAAGGCTTTTGTTAAGAGTGAGTCTGTAGATTTTGAATATGTAAGGAGGTGCGTTAAGATAGACGATAGTGGGAAGTGCTTTGTGTCTATCTTGGATCTGTTTGGTATGTATCTTGCCTTTCATGAAGGCAAGAAGGGCAAACAACTTACCCGCAATACTGCCATGCAGTACTATAGGCAGACTAAAATGTGCATTTTCGAGCTCTTTCCCATGCAGCGACACATTGTCGAAGCAAAGTTGCTCAGTATGGGGAAGACGCTAGACAATTTTTGTCTGAAAAGAGATGGTAAGGTCGTAAGTAAGGCACCACCTTGCTCTAAGACCGATTTACGTAAGTTGATGCTTTATTTGTATAAAAATGCGTCTACTTAAAGCGAGTATCAAGACGCGGCGTTACTGTGTTTGCTGTGGTACCTGTTCGGACGCGCGTCCGACTTGTCGCTCGTGCAGAAGCAGAACATCACCATCGACGCCGCCGGCATCCTCTTCGTGCGCTTCATCCGGCTCAAGACGTCCGAGGAGCAAGGTCTCTCGCTCTTTCCTGATCTTGACTTCGTGACTTGCCCCGTGTACACCATCGCGTTGGTGATCTTGACGCAGGGGGCTCCTTGCATCGATCTGCTTGACAACTTGCCAGCGCTGCCTGTCCAAGCTGCCGTCTCCTTGTCCCCAGTCACGCCGCTTCTGGAGGTGCTTGACCACCCAAACGAGTATGCCGCACTTGGAGCTGCTGTTACCACCGCGTCGCCAAGTGCTGCTGCTGAGAAGACACCACTCATCTACTCGCACGTCAATCGAGTGCTTGACCGGATCGCTGCCATCGCTGGCGTCGAGGTGGCTCTCTCTTCCCACTCGTTTCACCGGGGCGGAGCACAGCACGTCAATGGATGTGTCGGCCTCACGCATCGCTGGCGTCGAGGTGGCTCTCTCTTCCCACTCGTTTCGCCGGGGCGGAGCACAGCACGTCGATGGATGCGTCGGCCTCACGCATCGCTGGATCTTCGACCGTGGCGCCTGGAACATGAGCACAACGAACAAAGGCTTCAATTGCATCTTCAACACAAGCTGTGAAGATCACAAGGTTAGCAAGGCTCTCAGTGGGTACACCACCGACGCTAAGGTACCTTTGAAGGACTTAAAAGTACTTTGACGCGCAGATGCAGGGGAAAATCCAAGCAGTCCAGGCGTATATGTTCGCCACGTGCTTCAAGCTGGACCAAGTCAAGTAAAACGTGAGTCAGCGTGTCCTTGATGTGTTAACGGCTTATCTTCTCCTCCACTACCCGCAGCTGAAGGAGGTCCATCCCGAGGGCCCAGTGGTGAAGCGCTTGGAGGGGTGTGTGCTACTGGCTGGGACGTCTCTTGCGGACTTGCTTGCTTGGTCGACCCATCTTTCTGGCGCTGCCTGCAATACGAAGCTGCCAACGAGCGCACAAGACAAGGAAACCGCACCACCCAAGAAACTGAGCCAGGACAATACGTTCATTGAGCGCAAACGTAGCGTGCTTGACTAGTTAGCTCAACCAGTGAAGCACCAGAATGAACGCATGGATTTCCTAAAGGCTAAAATGGAAGGCAACAAACAGAGTGTCAAGCGTCAGCACAGTCAAGATCAAGAACAAGAACAAAGCAACCATCCAAGCGTCGACGAACCTCCGTCACTCACCTGCACAAGACGTGATACGCGTGGTACGCTCAGGAGCCTCGCTGGCTTTCTGCTTCCCCAAAGCAGCAGCGCTCGAGCGCAAAACAGCTCGGCGCGTACATGAAACTGTTCATCTGGGGCGAATTCGCGCTGGACCCAAGCGCTGACGACTTCCGTGACTCTGTTCTCGTACTGGGTAAGCAGGCCGAGACGAAGATGCTAGCCTTTCTGCACAAGCGTAAGATCACATCGCAAGGATCGACCTCTGTCCGCAAGCACCTGCATGATCTTAACGCCGCTGGCGCGCTTAACGACCTCATCGCGCGCCACCGCAAGAAGGTCCAGGCCGGCGCTGTCGAAGACCCTGATCGCCAAGACCTCCTTGAGCCTGTGGCAACGACACTTTAGGGCACAGGTAATCAAGGCACTTACCTTTGTAATGCATGTACGTACAACACGATTAGCTACATCACATCAATCTCACTATAACAAACAAACCTGATACAGCATTCGGCGTATAGCATCAGCAGCGATGACAACAGGCGCTGTAACGCCCACAGGCTCCTCAACCCGAAGAAAAACAATGGTGACGGCTGGAATCGAACCAGCAAGCCTCAAAGTAGTTCTTCGTGCTCACCATGAGCTTCGTCGTCGTGGAGGTGGGAGGGCGAGGGCCGGTGGACGCTTGGACGAGCTGGCCAGGTGCGGAAGACGAAGACGGAGGACATAAGGACCTGGAGCTCTGCGTAGTAGGGCTGAAAAATAGACGAATGGGCCACGGAGCTTGCTGTCGGCGACAGAGTGCGGAGTGTGGCTAGAAATTGCTGTGTGTGTGCGTGCGTCTCTGGGCCTCCACAAGGCACCCTCTCATTGGTTAATGTTTGCTCAATGAGGAGCGTCCAGCAATGACTGGCTGTCCACTTCCTCTTTTATCCGGACATAATCTTTTATCCGGATCCTCTCCAAGATGGCCCTCATTTTTTTATTTACCGGCTCGAGAGCACATGGCTCTCGTGCATAATTTGCACTTTTTTAGTTTGTTGCGTTTTGCTCATGCTACAGGCCGTTTTAGGCGATTCTGAGCCGCCTATAAACTCGACACAACGCGCTCTCTTTTGTTCAAAAAAATCATGCTTTTTTCGCACGTCATCCAAACACAGTGATTGCCGTTACCTGTAGTATCGTAATTGTCAAATAAATTCCGTTGGGTTTTTCGTTTGATGTACCATGTTATTGACACAGGTCCATTAAGGTAGGAGGTCGGATATTTTATGGTATGGATGAATATCGTCACGGTAAAAAAGCAAGGACGGGCTTAAAGTCCAGGTATTCCATCTATTTTACAAGATCACGTCCAGGTATTCTGCCAGGTATTTTCGAATCAACATAAAAATGGATCCGAAGATCTCGTAATATATAATATATTACCAGACCAGGTTTTACATATGTGCAGTATTTAGCAAAAACCAAGAATGACACTGTGACCTCTCGATCGGAAGTTGACCGTAAATGTCTCATACGCTGTTGGCCACTCAAAACGTCTGCTAAAATCTTTCAAGCAAAATAGGCCCATACAGGTAAAGCGAGGTAACACCAGACATTCACCAGGTACTGAATATGTATTAGCCAAAGTTATCTTCAGCTACAATGCTTGCAGCTACTCTTCCACTCCACGTGTCTTCTTGACTGACACAATAAATCTGCCTCATTTTAAGCAGCTCACATTCAATCGAAATAGCTGCTTCGTGGAAAACAAGTCTACCATCAATTTGGAAACCAGGCATTTCGAGGGATTTGAGTTTTTTTTCGAAAATTTAGGTATAAACCCTCAAAACTTCAAGAAACAGAATAAAACCTCGCTGAAATAGCTATTTGGGAGCGAAGTCGAACACGGTCTTAGTATGCAATACTAAAAGTACACCTGATCTGCAGTGTATAGATGCGGGCGTAAAAGGGAATTTTACAAACATTAAGTTTAATAGCGGAGGCGTTATAAAAAGTCGATGCATGAATGGCTGCATCTGCGGTCTTTGATTGGCTGGATTATGTTGTATGCCGTAACAAAGACTAGTTCATAACTAAGGTTATTTCTACTTAACACTATTTTAGTATTCTGTGTTCGACAAATGACTGTGAAAGATAGTGTGATGTAGAGTCTACACCACATTGTAGACGCATCGCCATTCGAAAGTTCAAGGTCACACAAAAAGGATCAAGACGGAACAAAGAGTCTTGACGACCTAGCTCCTGCCAGCTCACAACGCGCCAAGACCAATGCTACCAACGTTTTTCATTGCTCTCTAGCATACGAATGCGTGGCTATGGGTTTTGTAGCTTTGGCGCTTCTTGGTGATGCAATTGGTGCCGTGTTCGTCTAGCTAATGAATCGCTTTGCGGTCCATCTGGTCTTCCTCTACAAATGAGAGGGAAAAGTGCTAGCTAAAAACTCGGTCATGGCGTAGTACGCCAGGCGTACTACAGGCAAGTAAAGAACTGGCTTCTTGATAGCTAAAAACACCGTGCGGTTATAGAAACAAAAGCTTCTCAAGATAGCACGGACGCTGGAGCGTCACTGCATTTCAAGATAGGAGGTGGGTTGATCGAGAAGACGCCAGCGTGCTCAAAGCGGAATCTGAGCATTCTCATGGACGGACTGTACTTCGATGCCACGAGCGCAAAGGACTACCAAGATGCGGCACTGCTAGCCTTGATGTGGTATACATTTGCCCGTGCCTCTCATATCGGCTTTGTTCCTAAGAGCAGCCTGCCCGTGACCGCTGACGGAGTTACTTTTGTTCGACTAACTCAATTGAAAGCATCAGAGGAACAAGGGATTTCTCTTTTTCGTGACATAGACAGCTTCGTCACTTGCCCACTGAATGCTAAAGGAGTGGCATTGGTAATGCAGGATTTTCCTGAAACACATTTGCTTAATCAACCATAACTTGGCTGTGGAAGTACCGAGATTGTTACGACTACGGTGGAGAATTCCTTGGAAGAAGCACTGATGACTATTTGGAGCGGGCTCGACGTGTCCGGTTCGTCAAGGGAAGCGAAGGTAGCCTGATTCGAGTTTTAAAATACATGGCTACGTGAATAGAGTGCTAAAATCGGTATTCGAAGTTCAAGCGCTAGCTGGACTTACAACCAACCTCGTATTTCATTTGTTTAGACGTTGTGGCGCCCAACACGTAAACGCTGATCCTTGTTTAAGTGCCCAGTGGATATTCGATAGGGAGTCATGGAATATGACAGGCACTAACAAAGCGTTCGCGTACGTGTACAACACTACGAGTGAAGACCCCCCGCTCTCAGCGGGCTGGACTCTCATTCTCGACCATTTATATCAGATTTGTCCTATTTTGACTCTACCACCAAGGAACAAATCAAAGATCTGAGTAAGCTTCTGTTTGAGCCATGTCTAAGCACGGAGGAAGGTGAAACCTTGTTGCTGTAATCTTGAAGAACTTCCGTGAAACAGGCCTCCAGCGAGATCAATGATGCCGCTCTGTGTCCACCAGGACGTTCTGCTGTGATGTACGTTAGTCTGGGTTATTTTCAAAATAACATTTAATGCTGCAACGAATATTATGATTGAGTCTGCGCGAAAATATTTTCGTGCATTTGGTTGACTGCACGAAACAGCCCTCCCCATTACCATCCACATGCCGAACGAAAGCATTTAAACGTGGCCGTCGACTACCGTAATGAGAAAGATTATATTTTCTTTTCTCAGAGAATAGGACCTCTCATCACTTCTTTTATTTTTACGAAGGGAAATGATCCCACCAGCTTTGTTTTCAGCTACATGTACAAGGATACCACAGGCTGAAGTTCGTTTTAAAAGCGTTAAGGGCGAGCTACACCTTTGAAAGTTGTACTACAGTAGTATCCAGCATGTATAACTAGTTTCAATTACCAGTTATTATGAAGGGAAAGAAGCCTAATGCTTTGTTTTTGTGCACATGAGATCATGATTTCTAGGTCACCCTTGCGTTATGTAGAAATTGTGCTTCTTGATTTTGTTGCACTAATTCTTCCGATCTTATTTTTATTTTTTTAGAATATTAATAATATAATCAGATATGCAGAAAGCAGCATTATCACTCTGTCGACTCCTATGCAGCGTAACTCTATCACATTAGTGCTATCCTGAAATAAAGGACATATACATTCAATTCTGACCAAGACCAAGCGACCGTTCGTCTACAGACCACATGGCTCGTTCGTTTGTCACGTGTCAGACGGTTGCTGGATGCATGTCGACGACATTGCCGCGAAAGACTGTGCAATCGAAAATGACTGCCTCGATGTACCGTTTTGCCATCGATGGGTAAATTCATCTCTACATGAAATCGGAAGTTCTCTCACAAAAACAAAAACATGTACTTTGGAATTTTAGAAATCTAGGCGTGCTAGAAGAAAACTATGGTCTCAATTTCTGGTTCACCATAACTCAATCAAACCAATGCTCACTCGCGGCGTCTACAACGGCAACTCGGTACAATCTTGATTCACATGCAGCTGCTGCTATCGGCCACGAAGGTGCCGTCAGAATTCTCGCAGCCGCAGTCACCTGTAGTGGGGTCTTTGATGCAACCAGCTCCAACGCCGCTGTCGGACTGTTTGGGCATGGTGTTAGTGTCACATTTTCTCTAAGTACTCCAGAGAGCGTCAAGTTTCGTACTCCAGAAGAACGTCCAACACTCGTCGTTGTCCTCCATCTCGTCCGAAGTTGGCGGGTCCCATTTGTAAGCCGAGCAAGTGCTGTACGGGTAGCCGTTGTTGCCGTCGTACTGGTGGTCTGCCACGAACTCAGAAAATGTTTGCGTCTTGGAGGTGCGAGTGTTGTGTGAGCACTCAGCCGCTTGGATGGCCTTGGAGACCGTGGTGACACGGCAGTCTTAAGTGCTAGGGCACTTGCCCTTCAAGTTCGGTTAACTTTTTGGGGGTCGAATTCAGACATGACCTGGATTTAGGTCGGGCTGACTTTTAGCGGTAATTGCACCATTATCGAGCTTTCTGTTGACTATTGAGCCAATGCAGCAGTAAAGCAGCCCCTCGGATGTCTCACTTGACAAGTGCTGCAATGACGAAACTGACAGCTTGTTGAGCGGTAAATCGAACATGACAACAGTGTTGCGTAGCAATTATTGTGCTTTTCAATGCTTTTGTCGTTTTCACTTATCTTAATCTTCGATTTAATACTAAATGCGTCGTTTTATTAATCGAGGACCGTAAAAAGACAAATCGATCCATAATAAATCGGGCTGAGACGAGCTAAATCGATCGATTTCAGGACAAATCATCATCGATATCCTGTAAATCTACCCTTTTTGCGTATTTGAAAACGCAATTGACAATAACACATAAAATGTGTCCCCATCTCAGTTTCAAGCCTGGTTTTATCCACCGATCATAATCGATCTAAGCAATAAAACGGAGCGACATTTCATCTGCAAAGCACAATATAATTGCCCTTATAAGTGTCGATATGTGCCTCACAGGGGGGGGGTCTGAGGCATTCTATGTGAAGCGTATATGCACCTATAACACTCCGCTGGCCTGTCGCGTTCGGAGGCCAGAGCCTAAGCCTAGTTGCTACACATCGCAGTTACCGTTATTACCTTCGAATCGGTGCTCAGTGTAACCTAATGTTATCTTCAGTCTCACCACTTATACCACAGAACTTTATCTATGTGAAACTAGGTCAACATGTAGGTAAGCTATTTCTTCACTATCCATTTCGCATCCAGTCCGTGCAAAATCTTCGCGAGGCGGACCGAAGATAGTTCCAACTCGCCAAGCCCCCAAAGTCTTTGAAAAACTCTGTAAAAAAAGCGATATCCCAAAGCTAAGGTTTTCAGATGGCGTTTTAATACACGAGAGCAGGCGATTCGTGCCTTAAGATTGTTTTTTATGCAACGTCTGCCGCAGCACATGGTTCAAGGCTCGACTAGCAATTCCACAGAAGTTAGTGGATATGAGCTGATAAATATGCACACCTGCGTGCGGCCTACCTCCGGAGCAGCCAAAGGTGACGTAGAGTACTCATGACAATGAAGCTTTGAGATGATAGCTTCGCTGTTCTCGGCTTGACAAAACCCGTACACGAGGCGTGTCAGCAAGTAAGCACTGCCTTTTACCATATGACGACGTCATTAGAAAAGATTTGTCGGAAGTAGAGTCGATTCTAACGTGTCCGCCAAAACACTACGGGGTTACCTTCTTGGTTGTGCCGAAGTACCCCCGCTAGCGATGGTGGAGGGGGAAATGCTGACCTTCTTCCAGTTTCACATGTCAAGACTAAAGTCCGACCGCATCACTAAGCCAGAGTTGGTCATTGGCTGGGACCATCCAGAGCTCCACCAGGTACTCATGTACAACAGCGTTTCACTCGTCTTTGATGGTAATTCCGACACGCACGCACCGACTTTAAGTGGTGCATTGTCATGATGGTCTACGATCAGGCCAGCGAGTTGTTTGTTCCAGTGTACTTTGTTCGTTGCAGCTCCAAGGCAAATGACATGTACCTCGACATTCTCGGGCTTATCTATAGGGAACATTCCGAGAAGCTCGAGCCACGTGACTTCGTCTGCGATTTCGAGTTGCCTTTAATTGAGGCCATCGAAAATCAGTCTCCGAACGCTGAATTGATCATCGGTTGCCAGTTTCAATTCAAACGCAGTCCGACGGCAAATGAAACAATCTACAGCGACTGATGAGGGGGTTGCATTGCTATGGAAAAGGTGTGATTGACATACTTACAGTGACTAATCCCGAGTTAGGTCCTCGACGCGGTATCCGGTGAGTGAAACGCACTATCGCGCCAAATGCGTTGCGGTTGGGTCCCAATACATTCGCGTCAAGTGGAAACAGTTTTGGGGAACTTCACGCAACCTGGTTGGAGCAGTACAACATCGAAACGTGGGATGTTCACATGACAACGGACTTGTCGCTAAAACGAACTATTCCCTCGAAAGGTTCAATAGAGAGCTAAAGAGAGCGTTCCCGACGCCCCACCCGAACATTGCCACGTTCGTCACCTTGGTCCGGGTGATCTAGCAAGATTACGTCGTTACAATGACCAACGTGGCAGAGGCAACAAGATCAATGCGAAAAGAGAAAAGGCGACGGAGGATTAACATCAATCATTTTGGAGGGCCTCGCGTCGAAACTATTAATCCATTGATTTACCGATATAGACGTAGCATCCGATCCTGAGAGCGAAGATGAAATGCAAGGCAGCGATGCTGATTCTGTAGCAGATAGCGAGGCCACCGACGTGATGGAGGGTGACGAAGCCGCACTTCCGGACTTCTTTGTTTGATCCTGGCGGATATTGGGACGAGGAAGGCTCGCCTGGCAATGGCGGAGATGAGATTGCGCAAGCAGCCCTCGTATAGAGGCTTCAATGGACGTGTATTGATAAACAATAGCTGTTAGAATAACAGCAACATCTTTGTGATAGGGGCTAGATGTAGTGATTGTTTTAGACGCTACGAAGTTGAGAATCCCAACAGCTAAAATAAATTTTGCTTCTTATGAATACGTAATATTCATCAAAATTTAAAAACAAACTTTGCTAGTACGGGTAGTACTATCAACTTACTAATAGTTAGGCTTGATGTTCGACCCAAACACACGATCAGATCAGTATACGACCCAGGGCCACTTTGGGGCACTTATGTAATTCATTTCTTTTAATTTTTTTACTTTAAAATTGCAAAAAAAACGAAGACGCCTCTTCTGGATCTAACTTTTGAATGTAGTGCATTGAAGAGGGGGCGACCTACTAAAACTTATTCTGAGACCAATGTAGGTACATTGCTTGGTATTGGCGCCATTGCTAATGGGCCATTGCCGATCGTTTCTGTAAGCCAAGCTGATAGCGACGTTTTTTACGCAGACTGGTCGAATAGTTCGGACCCTCGGTACCATTCACACCATTTCAACTTAATGAACCACTTCAGCAAAACGTGGAACCTAAAACCAAAAAATATGAGCTCACAGCCCCCTCCCTCTCCCTCTTTTTTTCGCTGCTATTTCATGTACAGCAACTGGAGCCGCCAACTTTATGAACAATCATTTTGCACATCCATTTTGCAGGGATGGGGCTACAGCCAGTGTCTAAGCTACACTGCCAGTCTTCTTACTGCGCTACCAAACTTCATGCTGCTCGCGGTTCAACCGCGCTATTGCATATAAATCCGCGCTGTATCCCGAGCTCCATGTGCTAGTGAGCGTCCACATCGCTCCTGAGTCCGCGCTGCGCCTCATCAAAGTCTATGCTGCTGAGCGTGAGGTTGTGCCATTCCTGGCTGCTTGCTGTTACGCTTGAGGCTGTGTTGTGTCGAAGTCCGTACTGCTGGGCTCGCTCGTGCTGCTTGGACCGTCCGCGCTGCACCTGAGGCCTTTACGACACCCACTAAGTTCGTGCCGCAGCGCGCGTGGCGGCGCTGCAGAGTGTGCCGGAGATCGTGCTGCAACACCTTCCGAAAAGGCGCCACAGGCCTGTATACCAGAATTCAACTAACGTACGTTATATCTGAGTGTGATGAGAAGTATGAGTATATTTCCTTATGCTGATGCTATGATTCTAATGATTTCAGACATAAACTATTTTAAACATGACGGCCAAACGGTGGACCTTGCTTATACTATTAGAGGGTTGATTCCTCCACAACCTTTTTTTTCATCCGAGCGGGAGATTTAGTATTAGTCGCACAAGAAAAGGAAACAGCGGTCATTGCAGAGCTAGCACAACCAACAGGTCGTGCGATGTCGTCTAAGGAACGGAGTTCACATTGGGCAAATGCTGTTTTCCTTACTCATGTTCTTCGATGACTCAATGCAGAGTCTCTTTTGTGTAGATAACTGCAGCATTACTGCATTAGGGCACACCATATGCCCTCTATTTTCGCCAGCGAGGAGTGCTCCAGACGTAGCGCTACCCCCTTTCGCTTGGCGACTTTTATGTTCCTATGCGCACATGGTGTATTGTTGGAAACAACGGCTGAGCGATTTGGTATTGGGATATCGACTGTATCGGGCATCACAAGAGAGGTGGCATGACTATTTGTGCCCAGATGCAGTCACTGATAAGGTTTTGTTTGCTGGCACTCTGTGCATCTATTTTCGCAGAACAGTGCGGAGCCAAATGGCTAATTCCATGTCAGCCTTCCCCCATCTCAGTTTTAAGCCTGGTTTATCCGCTGACCATGCTCGATCTACGCCATAAACGTTCAATGTAATCTCATTTTAATGTGGCCCACATGTGGCCTGTTAACCCCTTAGTTCCCTTATGTTGTACCGTACAACATATGAGGTGTATACCCTAATTCACGTTTTTCGCAGCATCTATGCTATGTTGTACGGCTCAACATAAGAGGGATTTTGACTGAGAGTTTATATTGGCCTTCATGGTATACAAAAACTACAATATTTTTATTGTGTGCAAAAGGGCAAATGCACAGGCTATGTTAATTTTTCTAAGGAATTGGTTGAAGGAATCAGAGACAGGTACTTGCACCCACCAACATTGGTGGCCGACAGGAGCTGATTCTTTCATTCGAGAAAAAGCCGCGACGAGAGGAATGGTCGACGCAGTCGGAAAGTTATCCCGACACGTTTTGACGGCGGAGGAGAAGGAGCAATGCGCGATGGCCAATCGCCGGGAGCGTTGTATACGACGAGAGACCGTCAAGGAGAAGCCGGGTCCACGCACAAGGGCCCGGGCTCAGAAGAAGGCAGCGGCGATGGCTGCAGCTAAGGAGAAGCCTTGCGAAGCGCAAGAGCAAGAGGTTCCTGTGGAGGAGGCGAGAGGTGCTGCACGAGAGAAGCAGGCCCCTGCAGAGGCGAGAGGTGCTGCACGAGAGAAGCAGGCCCCTGCAGAGGCGAAATTGTCGGACTTAAAAGCCAAGGCTTCGGGAAAGAAGCTGGCTCCGTACCAAGTGTCGAGAATGTGGCGAGCGGCTGATGGGGGGGGGGGGGCGGAGTGAGATTCACTCCGCACGAGCCGGCAACCACCCCCGGACAAGACACGTGTGCTGCCAGTGAGGAGGTTGCGGCTATGATGGGCGGTATTGTCTCGGCGTTTGCGAAGAGGATGACCGACGAAGAGAGTCCTCACACTGTGACACCGGCTAGTCCGGCATCCTCAAGAAACCACCGCCGTCGAATTCTAGAGGACGACGACGATGAGGACGTGGCACGTAATGCTGGTTCTTCCAGCATAAGGCTCACTTGGCTAGCGGATTCCAAAATACGACTAATATAAGCTGTACTTTGTGTATTTATAGGTGTTGCCAACCGTCGAAAATAACACTGGATGTACCGGGTATTGAAGCGTGGGAGGTGCTCTCGTGTCATGGGCCTGCTGATAGCGAGGGTGCTTGCCCCCGTTCGGAAGGGCATCGCAGCACACTGCTCGGTAAAGAAAGTGGGGACAACCGGTTCGAGCTCTTCATGAGTAAGAATCGTTTTTTTTTCACGTAATGGGCTACCTACATTATTCGAACAACAAGTCTCCACAAGCAAGCCTGGATGGATCGTGAAGGATACGCCCAGTTGTGGATGTATTACATCGTACATTTGCCCGAGGATACCGCTCACCCCCTGTCATTAGCTTCGACAAAGCCACTTTGCCGTCTCGCTTCAGATACAATCCTACTCGGCAGTTCAACAAAGACAAACCCCATAAGTGGGGCAACAAGGTATTTGTCGCTGCGTACGGCATGAGGTATCTCCAGCTACCGTGGTGAGGTCAAACCCACCACGGTGATTTACTTTGGCTAAAGTCCTTATGTTGCATGTCATATAACATAAGCTTTCAGTCTTGCAAGTCTATTCAACATAATGTTAACTTAGTGTATCATTTGCCTACAGAATCGAAGTATTATGCGGCGCCAAGGCGCATCTTCGCACTCCGCTACCAAAACACAAGAACACGGGCGAGGCTGCTGTTGTGTGAAATATGAACGCGCTTTGTCCACCTTCGCTCTGCACAAGGTAAAGCCCCGAAAGCTCACGAAGTATTTCTGCCGGGAATGCTCAAACGGCAACAAACGGTGAGTCGCTAGTGGGCAGAAATGCGATGGTTGATATTCTAACGGATGAAGTGTTTTTGTAGCAAATATTTGTGCAACGTTGGGCGTGACGGCAGAGATACGTGCTTTCGTATTTGTCACTTGGACTGGAAAAATAGGAGCGAGATTTTTCCCACGCTGCTGCTCGAGCACTAGTCGCGCGAGAGACCACCGGCGTCCCGACCAGGGAAGAAGCGGAAACGCAGCTCACAAGGCACTGCTGGTAGCGACGGAGGTGATGGAGGCGACACGGGTGCAAGTGGTGACACCGTGGAAAGGACTGGCAATGAGGCTTAGCTTAGTGCTCTTTTTACGCGTTCTGGGAGGTAGCTAGTCAGTCTGCAATCAATTGAAACGAGTGGCATTAGTTTGCAATCGACTGAAACGATTCACATTCGCAAAGTTCATTGACTATAATGGAGTAGACTATTGAGGGTATTGAGGGTTACCGGTTTGGTATCGGTTATTGACCGTAAACCGGTTAGCCCGAACCAGTCCAATCCGAACCACGCCGATTACCCCACCGCCGATTACGCCGCTGTCGATTACGCCACCTGTGGGTACAAGATTGTAGGTACAAGATGGGCTTAGACGTGGCGCTCTCTGATTGGCTGAAGTAACTCAGTATCCAGTAAAGAATCAAGTAGTGTGTATCCAATAGGTCTAGAGTAGCGAGAAGGCTAGCGAGCTAAAGACCTCAATCAATCACTTTCGAATCTTCGTTCTACTCCTCAAGTGGTTTCCAGTCTCTGCTCCGGTCTCGCCCAGAGTGCTGCCCTCCCTCCGCTCCGTCAAGCTAACAGTGTCAAGATCCATACCCTCCATCATAGACCACTGCTGCTGGACGTATGCAACGATTCAAAAAATGGACGAACAAATAAAAAGGACTTACGTTATGTTAATTGTATTTACCTTACTGAATCGCCGAAGCGCAATAGACCACATTACAAGGTGTAATGTTGGATATGGCCCAACTATACAGCATGTCCCCATCGCATACCCACACCAAACCTAAACGTACTTTAGCGACGCCACATACAAATCACTATATATTACTAAATGGGACAGGGCAAAAATATACCCTCGTGAATAGGTCCGGGAACTAAGGGGTTAATTAGACAAAACACTGGTGTCTATATCACATGATTGGTCAAAAGGCTTGGGTGGTCCATGTGGCAGCGAAATCACTCCAAATCCCCTTACTTCTTGGACCAGCCTAATCAAGCCCCATACACTTCGCTGGTGCCCTTACCAGCGAAGTCAACGTCCGTTTGCCAGCCCCTTGATGTGGGCGTGATGGGACCTCTCAAGGCGAAGCTGAGGTCGCATTGGCTACTCGAAATGTAGCAGAAAAACTGATAGCAGCGGATAAGAGAACGACGATGATACAGCGAACAACGACTGAATGGGATAGCGTCTCGGAAGATGTAGTAAAAAGTATTTTTCTCTATACCACTTCCGTATGCAACTGTGTAATCAATTCACGTCCACCTTTTTATCTAAGCTCATCAAATTTCTTCTAGTTTTCTTTTTTTTTCTTGGCGATAACGGTCACCAATTGGATTTCGATCTGTCTTGGTGGACGTTATCGAGTTTCCGTTCTGTCCTTGCTCTGTTCAGTTATTACATTTCTGTTTTGGCTCGGATATGCTTATTTTTGCCCAGGCGGCATCTTCCGTCGATATGTGTAATGCGGTAGAGGAGGAATTACCATAATTCAGTGAAAAGCACTGAGATGTGTCAAATTGATAAGAAATGTTACCAGCATTGACTCGGTGCTTGTCACACAAATTATTGCAATTTCTTTTTGAGAATCGAAGGCACCTAAATTATATCCAAAGCACTTAGAGCAGTATCCACTACATTCGTTTAGCCTCACTTTTAGTTGTATTGCTGTGATGGCACCTGTTCTGCGAAACCCCTCCAGGAAGAAGCCCAGCCGTCCTAAACGACGCAAAATGCGTAAATGCGGGCGGTGCCACATTATACTGAGCCCCCTCAAAGTTGGAGCGCTACCTCAAGTGGAAGACTAGCTGCGGACCAAAGGCCGTTGCCCTGCAGAAAGAAAAGCGCCCAAGGTTGCGAGTCGTTTGTCGAGCAAGGAGCACTCCATAAAGAAGGAACTGGACAAGTTCGACTGGTTTGAGGAGGACAACGATGATACCAAGGGCGACGACGTCGACATGGATGACTCCGAACGTGCTAAGGGCCACCCAGTTGGACAACCTGAAACGCACGAAGGGGCTAGCTGACATTGACTGGGACGTCATTATCGATCTCCGCTGAGCATTACAAAACGGATTTTTATTCTAGAATAAAAGTACTCAAAACGGCGATATAATTATTTTCTATGAAAACTTAATTTCAACTTTGCATTAACTTGATATTACTTGCTCAAAACTGATCATTTTTGGTTAGTTAGGATTGGCTTTATCATGCCCAGAGAAAGACCCCTTCAGTTTTAAAAAGCGCTTTTAATGGTAAAACAAATTGCCCAATAAACCATTTTCTGACCAAAATTGTATTGCCCTTCTTGGATCTCGCGCTTATATGAGTCTATTTTAATTTTAAAAGAAGTTTTTTCTAACTACGATTGTGCTAGTATTATTCAATGTAAATATTCGTGTGTTTTTGTACGATAGATTTGGGTTTATAAAGAATATAGCTCACACTAGATCATATTACTTCTCGGACCAATTGCTGGGAGCTCAGCTACCGTTTTTTTTTTCTTCTTCAGCTTGGGCTTCGGCTTCAGCCCTGGTTTATATCTGCGTTTGCCAAGTTCAGTCGGGTCAGACTGCAGAGGAGGAACGCGCAACGTTGTCTTCCAGAAGGCTTACATCCGTAGGCCATGGCCGAAAGGATTTTGAGTGTATATCGCGGTAGTTCTAGATTGACAGTCGTTTGGAGTCGTTCGGAGTGTCGATGTGCTGTCCCTCCTTAGTAGCTGCTAGAATACCGTGGGCGCAGGGGAATTCCTTATCCTTCCACTTACCGCACTACGGTCTCGGATTGGCCTCGTTCACCAACCAGATGATCCGTGGTGTCTCATATGCAACACAATGGTATCGTTTTCTACTATCTCTTTCTTTACTTCGACCTGGTCCTAATACATAATAAAACAAGCTACCAAATACTATTATTTGGGCTAAAAATAGTTCTCAATATAAGCATCAGCTTGGTTTTGGTCATTAGTTGATACCCTTATGGTTAATATCGTTTCAATTAAAGATGCTGCGATAAGAAAACCTACACCTTTTCAACTTCAAAGTGGCAAAACGAAAAAAATATGACAAAATGTAGAATCAATACGGCACAAATTGAGACACGACGACGTATATATTAATGACCGGCGGGCATGTCCTGCAGTTGAATAGCAGTTGCATGGAACTTCACCGTGTGCCTTGCACACTTATGACACAGCTGCGGGATGATCGCTTCGTGCACAAGCAAGCCCGCAGTCATCTTGAGGTACTCCTCGCGGTGCTCTTTGATAGTGCGACGGGGAGGGACTTCAAGGATTGCCGGACGATGGCGAGCAGAAAACCTCTTCACCATGAGCTTGAATACCGAGAAACAGTTCTCGGTGGGGTTCAGCATGGGTGAGTAGGGCCCCAGCCGGAGCATCTTGGCTGCTGAGTGAGCTTCTTCCGCGAATACAGCTTCGAGGTTAGCGTGTCACGGAGCGTTGTCGCAAACGATATCAACATCATCTAGTGGCGTAGTAGCGCCAACGTGCGCTAAAAGGCGACGCATGTAAGCGTTGCACCGCTCTGACGTGAACGATCCGAACGTGTTCTCAACGTACGCAAGCCCGTCTTCGGAGATGCACGCGATAACGTGTTTGTTGGACCCCTTACTGGCCGTGTTCCGGTCAACAGCGGGCTTGCCCTTGAGACTACGCCCACGCCGACGGGAGCACCACAAGTTGAAGTTAGTTTCGTCTACATAATAAATCTTCTTACCTTGTGACTTGTAGCTCACGAGGTTGATAACGTAGTCCTGGTGTAGCTGCTTGTTGTGCTAGAGGTTGCGGTAATTCTTGTCCCGGTGCGTTTGCTTCATGGTGTACGTACGCGCGTCAATGTGGTGCTTGATTGTTTGACGCGTTACACGCAACGAAAAAGGC
Source organism: Phytophthora tentaculata (assembly GCA_033557915.1). Classification (NCBI taxonomy): domain Eukaryota; phylum Oomycota; class Peronosporomycetes; order Peronosporales; family Peronosporaceae; genus Phytophthora; species Phytophthora tentaculata. The sequence continues at coordinate 6,860,422 of JAUCEA010000009.1, forward strand.
ATCTCTAGCGCGTCTACCATTTCTTCCAGGGTCAGGTAATAGTTATCGTCGAGAAGTCCCAGCACATAGTTCACGTGGACATCCTCGAGTTTGGCGTTACGCCTACCGCCACGCCCACGTCTAGGTGTGCTCTCCCAGTCGTTTGCCTCACGGGCAGCAGCTATCCACCGGTAGGCTGTTCGCAAATTGACGTCATTGCTTTTAGCAACTTCTTGCCAACTGTTCTCGTCACCGGCAGCGCGAAGAACGCGGCGAACGGTGGCATTGTCGTACTGAATCTTATGGGAGTTGAGAGAGGTGTGAGGCTTCGAAGAGAAATTGGAAAGTGAGCCGAACCTATTGAGAAACACCACCGCCAACTGCAGTCCAGTAGTTTTGGCAGGAGTCTTCGCGCCACCTTTTACCTCTACAAATAAATTTCTTTTATTTACCGCTTGGATATTTAATTTCAGCTTCGCAGCTAATGTCATTTTGATTCTTGCCACTTTGAAGTTGAAAAGGTGTAGTGTTATTGAGCTTTTGCAACCACAATTGGTTGACAAAGGATAATCTCAGGATTATTTTTAGGTATAACAGCTCCCAAACAAAACTTATGAAAGATTTTATGGCTTGAAAACCGAAATGTCGATTCTTACCAGATAAATGGGCCAGACTGGTATAAAAGTAATCAGCTAGAAGTCGATTATCATACTAACTCCAAAAACGAAGGGTCCTGTATTCTCCCGGAGCAAGTGCTCCGGGTAGCGTATCATTTTCATTATGCTACTGTAAGCCCAAGTATTTAGATGAGTGTGATTTTGCTCCGGTATTTAGATGTGTATGGGTAATTGTTTATTTTTGTGCATCGCTGTTGCTAACGGACAAATGTCGGTTGGGAAAAGGCGAGTCGTTTTTTTTCTGAGCTTGATCCAATTTTATCCGATCCCCACAAGCCTTCTCTCAACAGTCACTATTGTGTGGCCCATTCCTCAAATCTCCCTTCAACCACAGCAGCGTCTCCGCAAATTGGGTAAGCTTCGTTTATCCAGCTTCTTCACTTCCAGGACCTTTCAACCCCACAAACTTCATCATGCGTGAAGTCATCTCCATCCACCTCGGCCAGGGCGGCATACAGACGGGCAACGCATGCTGGGAACTCTACTGTCTCGAGCATGGTATCCAGCCTGACGGCCAGATGCCCAGTGATAAGACCATCGGCGGAGGAGACGACGCCTTCAACACCTTCTTCTCTGAAACCGGTGCAGGCAAGCACGTCCCGCGTGCTGTGCTCGTCGATCTGGAACCCAGCGTTTGTGACGAAGTGCGAACTGGTACCTACCGCCAGCTTTACCACCCGGAGCAGATCATCTCCGGTAAGGAGGATGCCGCCAACAACTACGCGCGTGGCCACTACACCATTGGCAAGGAAATCGTCGACCTGGTTTTGGACCGCATCCGTAAACTGGCCGACAACTGCACTGGTCTGCAGGGTTTCCTGGTCTTCAATGCCGTGGGCGGCGGCACCGGTTCCGGTCTTGGTGCATTGCTGCTTGAGCGTCTGTCGGTTGACTACGGTCGCAAGAGTAAGCTCGGTTTCACCATCTACCCGTCGCCTCAGGTGTCCACGGCTGTCGTGGAGCCTTACAACTCGGTGCTGTCCACCCACTCGCTGCTGGAGCACACGGATGTGGCCGTCATGTTGGACAACGAGGCTATCTACGATATCTGCCGCCGTTCATTGGATATCGAGCGTCCTACTTACACGAACTTGAACCGTCTCATCGCCCAAGTCATCTCATCCCTGACGGCGTCTCTGCGTTTCGACGGTGCGCTGAACGTCGATGTGACGGAGTTCCAGACGAACCTGGTGCCTTACCCGCGTATCCACTTCATGCTCAGCTCGTACGCTCCTGTTATCTCCGCCGAGAAGGCGTACCACGAGCAGTTGTCTGTGGCTGAGATCACCAACAGTGCCTTCGAGCCGGCGTCCATGATGGCCAAGTGCGACCCTCGTCACGGCAAGTACATGGCTGCGTGTCTGATGTACCGCGGTGACGTCGTCCCTAAGGATGTCAACGCCGCTGTGGCCACCATCAAGACCAAACGCACCATTCAGTTCGTGGACTGGTGCCCAACGGGATTCAAGTGTGGCATCAACTACCAGCCTCCGACGGTGGTTCCTGGCGGAGATCTGGCCCGTGTCCAGCGTGCTGTGTGCATGATCTCCAACACCAGCGCAATTGCCGAGGTGTTCTCGCGTATCGATCACAAGTTCGACCTAATGTACGCCAAGCGCGCGTTTGTGCACTGGTACGTTGGTGAAGGTATGGAGGAAGGTGAATTTTCGGAGGCCCGTGAAGATCTTGCTGCTCTGGAGAAGGACTACGAGGAGGTGTCTGCTGAAACCGCCGAGGGCGAGGGTGAGGAGGAGGAGCTTGGCGAGGAGTACTAGGTTGACTCATTTTCTGTAAAAGAATTTGCTTTTTTAATTGATGCTACGCCAGCGCTGACCTAAAAATCTGAACTTTTTCTCACTGACGTTGCAAGCTTCTTCTATCCACTCTGTTAATAGGGCAGATGCACAGCGTAGTTTACACTTCGCCATAACTGTTCCACGATGTACGACGGTTACGCAAATCTCGCGGTTTTCCTATGTAGCTTGAGATGTTGACGTCAATTTCAGCAGAGCTAGCTTATCGATCATGGGGCTCAAAAATTTCTGTGCCCCGATCCACATTTTTTAATGTGGGCAGAAGTTATTGTTGGTTACTATTGCAGTCGAGTGTTTCACCATGCTAGAGACAAATTGATTTCCGACCGCTTCGCACTTATTTCCACTGAAGCTGAAAAAAAAAACGGAAGCTGTAGACGAACAACTCCGATAACGGACAAACTTGACATCCACAAAAGATTTTAATTAACGGACAAACTTCCTGATACACTGTACGTTACAATGGCTAGAGTTCTGAACCAGGGGCCGATCTCATCTATATAGCGTCCGAAACGGAGGCAACGTATCTACATGTTGATAACCGACGGCAATTCGTAATGAAGCGATTCGTCGACCGGCACCAGTATATCAAGATTTGAAACTTCGCCGGATCTCCAATTTATTTGGAAGTTTTTCAGCCTCCTTACAAAGAACAAGTTAAACTAACGACTGGTCACTTCATTGTTGGATCACGCTCTAAGATTGCAAACCGCACCCCTTCATTCCCCCACACAAAACCCGTCCAACTGGCGGTCCCCAGATACCAGTAAACTAACATTGTGATCGAAAAGATCTCGCCCACTCTCCAATTTGCCACGGTCCAGCCTTGACGAGCTGGAACCAAGATAAACCGAGCTCGTGCCGAGCTTCCTCAGCGCAAGATGGAGCCTACCGCCTACGGAACGACCTCCTTGGCGGTCGATGAGCGGCTGACCAGCCAGATGAACAGCAGACGCCACGCTTTCGTGAAGTGGGGAGTCTTTGGACTGGCAACGTGTGGCATCTGCAGTACGTTGGCCTTGATGGGGACCAGTCCGGTGCATCAAGACGCAATCGCTGAAGCGATGCGAGCGACCACAAGCGCGTTCAAGACTGCCGATCCTGCTGTGGGTGCAGAAGTCACGTGTTTCCAGAGCTCCTACATTAACAACGTTACTCGGATGATGGAACCCGTCATCGGATTGAAGTGGAAGCGCGGCGATCAGAAGAATGCGAAGTCTTACATTGCTATCGACCTGGAGAGAAAGTATCAGGAGATCATGGGCTTCGGTGGTGCCTTCACTGAGGCGGCAGCACTGCAGTTCCAGAAGTTGCCACCAAAGAAGCAGGAGGAAATCATGACGCTCTATTTTGACAAGGAAGAGGGCAGTGCGTACAATTTTGGTCGCGTCCCGATGGGCTCTTGTGACTTTTCGGTCGACTCGTACAACTTCGATAATGTACTCAACGACACAGAATTGCTGCACTTTGATATGAGTGTAATGCACGACCAACACGTCCTGATCCCATTCATTAAACGCGCTTTGGAGCGTCAGCCAGAGATGAAACTGTTCCTAGCTCCTTGGAGCCCACCGGCCTGGATGAAGCGCGGTAGTGACGAGTACAAACCTAGCATGCTTGGGTCCATGGATCCTGTGGGACTGAAGGACGACATGCGCGCAGCTTGGGCTCTGTACTTCTCCAAGTTCATCACTGCGTACAAGAAGCAGGGCATCCCGTTCTGGGGTCTCACGCCTCAGAATGAACCTGAATTCGCTGCTCCATGGGAAGCTTGCAGGTACAACGCGTCGTACCAGGCCGAGTTCATCGGCGACTTCCTTGGCCCTGTCCTCGCCCGCGACCACCCTGAGGTTACGCTTATGGTGTTCGACCACAACCGTGCTAGCGTTCGTCATTGGGCCGAGGAGATCTACACCCATCCCACTGCTGGGCAGTACGTGGATGGCATGGCTTTCCACTGGTACGACATGGAGCGCTACATGGATGGAGTGGCGTACCACGAACGTCTAAACGACACGCACTTTATCGACCAGAACCGCTTTATGCTGGCTACGGAGAGTTGCAACTGTCCTGGTGTTGCCTACGGTGACGCCGCTTGGTTCCGAGGACAGCGATACGGTCACGATATCATGACAGACCTGAACAACCACGTCGTCGGTTGGGTAGATTGGAATCTGCTACTTGACCACAAGGGAGGACCCAACCACCAGGGCAACAATTGTGACGCTCCTATCATTCTGAGTGAGGGCGGCACTGATTTCAATATCCAGCCTATGTATTACTTCATCCAGCACTTCTCAAAGTACATTTCAGTGGGTTCGCGTCGCATGAAGACTCACGTAGCGGCCCGTTTCGAGAAACCCGGTGATGCACAGCTCATGTGGGCCTACCCTGCTGCTCTTGCCTCATGCGATGGTAGCGCTCGCCAGACGATGCACGTGACTAACGACAGCAAGATCGAAGTCACTGGATCTGGCTTTTGCTTGGGCATGGTCGATGCGGTGTGGCAGGGTAAGGAGATTCAACTGGTGCAGTGCAAGTTCACGCAGCAGACGTGGACGTTCGAGGAGGATACCGGACGTATCCGCGTGAATGACTACTGCTTGTCACTTAACCACGCGTCCACAGACAACGGAGTGCGACTTACCGCATCTCGTTGTGGATCTGAAGTTATGCCCCACCAGCAATGGACATTCAATGAAGAAGATGGCACGCTGCGCTCGCGTGCATCTACGACCGACCAGTGCGCGACGGGAGGATACTCGTTCGTGCAGGCCACTGCGTTCGTGACCCCCGAGGACCGTAAGGTGCTTGTTGTCTTGAACGAGAACACGGAGACCGCCGACTTTGAGATCCAAGTTGGTGATATGACGCTTGAGACCAGCATCCCCAAGGGCGCCATCCGTACCTTCACGTGGATGTAGACTGAAGTAAGCTTGTGTTCATCTATATTATGCATTTCCGACGAGGAAATGGCTGTCACCTGAATCAATACGCGAAGTATCAGTGCTGGGCGTCTCGGAAGTATACAATAGAGAAGAATTACAATACTTTAGTAACACTCCCTCGAATACATTGGATTTGATGCGATCAAAAGTGAATTAATTTTTAAGAGACAAGTTGAAGCCCCGCCACTGACGTACCAAAGTTCGAACTCAGGTCGTGCAACAGAAGCCTTCAACGCAACACACACGCAACTTAATCGCAACATAAACTGGAATAAGGTGATTTGCGATCTTCCAGCAGCCAGTATCAAATTTGCCAGCGGATTGACAAGCGGGATTGAGTGAGACGATATGGCATCGCACTCGGAGCCCACAGCCTACGGCACGAGCTCGCTTGCTAGTGACGAGCGCTTGAGTGCTCGCGCTACTGCTCGGCGCAAATGGATAAGGTGGGGGGTTATTGGTGCGTCCACGGGCATTATCGTGATCGGATTGGTGGTGCTGGGAATCTCCTTCCACTCGACCGAGTCGACGGTGTCCACTGTAGCACCCAATAACGAGGGCATCGAGTGTTTCCAAAGCTCCTACGTCGACAACGCTACCAGCATGATGGAACCGATCAAGGGGCTCAAGTGGAAGTACAGGGGTAAGAAAAACACGGAATCGTTCATCGCAATCGACGTGGACACCAAGTACCAGGAGATCATGGGCTTTGGCGGTGCATTCACCGAGGCATCGGCACTGCAGTTCCATACATTACCGAAAGACAAACAAGAGGAGGTACTAACGCTCTACTTCGACAAGAACAAGGGCAGTGCGTACAACTTCGGTCGAGTACCGATGGGGTCGTGTGACTTCTCGGTGGGATCGTACAATTTCGCCAAGACTGAGAACGATATGGAACTTAAGGACTTTGATGTGGACGTGACACACGACACGGAGCTGATTATCCCGTTCATCAAGCGTGCACTGGAACGCCAACCAGACATGAAAATGTTCTTGGCCCCGTGGAGTCCACCAGCTTGGATGAAGAGATCGAGCTCCGAGTACAACGCCAGCATGCTGGGGTCAGTGAAGCCTGTCGGACTAAGAGACGACATGCGCGCTCCATGGGCTCTCTACTTCTCCAAGTTTATCACGGCGTACAAGAAGCACGGCATCGATTTCTGGGGTCTCTCACCTCAAAACGAGCCTGAGTTCGCGGCGCCGTGGGAAGCGTGTGCGTACAATCCCGAGTATGAAGCTGAGTTCATTGGTGAGTTCTTAGGTCCTGTACTTGAACGTGACCACCCTGGTCTCACCCTTATGGTGTTTGACCACAACCGTAACAACGTGCAGCATTGGGCCGAAGTGATCTACAATCACCCAACTGCTAGTAAATACGTCGATGGCATGGCCTTCCACTGGTACGAGGACGGTGGTGAGCGCTACATGGATGGTGTGGAGTACCCCGAGCACCTGAACGACACTCACTTCATCGACCAGAACCGCTTTATGCTGGCTTCTGAGAGCTGCAATTGTCCTGGTGTTGCATTCGGCAAGGACGCCTGGTTCCGTGCTCAGCGTTATGGTCACGATATTATGTCGGATCTGAACAACCACGTAGCCGGGTGGGTTGACTGGAACTTAATACTTGACCACACTGGTGGACCCAACCACAAGGGCAATCTGTGTGACGCTCCGATCATTTTGACTAAAGATGAGACGGATTTCACTATCCAGCCCATGTTTTACTTCATCCAGCACTTCTCCAAGTTCATTCCGGTTGGATCTCGTCGCGTGGATGTTCACGTTGCAGCTCGCTTTGAGAAACCTGGTGACGCGCAGCTGTATGTCGACTACCAATCTTCTCTGTCTTCTTGTGATGGTAGTTCTCGCCAGAGTATTCACACGACCGACGATAAAAAGATGCAGGTGACCAACACGCCATTCTGTCTCAATATGGTGCCAAATCCAACCGGAGGACGTGAAATTCGATTGGTGGAGTGTCAGTGGACGCAACAGACGTGGACGTTTGAGGAGGACACCCATCGTATTCGCGTTGACGACCACTGTCTGTCATTGAGTCGTGGCTCAACGGAGAACGGTGTGCGTCTGACGGCGGATAAGTGCGAGGCCGACGTGGTGCCGCACCAGCAGTGGACGTTCAACGCAGAAGACGGAACGATGCGTTCACAAGCGTCGACAACGGACCAGTGTGTGACGACGGGATACTCGTTTGTGCAAGCTACTGCGTTCGTGACGCCTGAGAACCGCAAGGTGTTGGTCGTGCTCAACGAGAACACGGAGCCAGCGGAGTTCCAGGTGCAAGTTGGTGATGCAGTGCTGGACACGTCGGTGCTGCCGGGCGCCATCCGCACGTACGTTTGGTAAACAATTGGAGGATGGCGATAAATGAGTGAGGTCGATACAAACTTGAAGAGTATCTGCAAAAAAAGTATCTTTGCCATCCTCGAATTCTGGAGTTTTTGAACTTCCTGCAGGTAAAATCACCAGTTCTAATAGTGATGACGACAGTGACTCGTCTTGCATTATCACCGTCATCATCGACAGACTTTCACCCTCCACTGGAGGGCCTCCAGGAGAGCCTCCTGCTTGGACTCCTGGGCCAGCCAAGATCTCCGTTGGCACCCAACTTCGACTTGCGTAATTTACGAACCGAAAATAAAGCAAGATTGGTGTCTCGTTTTTTGCATGCTTCCGCCACAAAGTATCAGAAAGCCGTTTAGCGGTAGCAAGAATTGTGCGTTATGTGACACATATCTTCCAACCACTTCAAGCACAAGCCCGCATACTCCATCCAAGTCAAACGCACCCTTCAACCATCACCACCCTTCCTTATCAGCAGCCCCTTAACTCAGCTCACTTTTGAATCGTCTAAATACTGCGTAAGTTGTGGGGTGCCAAGATGACGACGGAGCCCACAGTCTACGGCACCAGCTCCCTGGCGAGCGACGAACGGTTGAGCGCGCGTGCGTCACGAAGGCGCGCCATCCTCAAATGGAGCCTCGTGGGGCTTGCCATCTGCGCCGTGGTCGCCGTCCTAGCAGTAATCGGGATCGTTGCGCTACCTGAGGACGCAGCCGTAGCACCCGTTAAGACGGCCAAGGCAGCGCCAGCATTGGACAAGGAGGTGGCGTGCGTGCAGAGCTCATACGTGGCCAATGTGACCAACATGATGGAGCCCATCACCGGCTTAAAGTGGACGCATGGCGCACAGCCCAACGCCAAATCTTTCATTGCAGTGGACGTGGATGCCAAATTCCAGGAGATTATGGGCTTCGGAGGAGCCTTCACGGAGGCTGCAGCACTGCAATTCAACAAATTATCAAAGGAGAAGCAAGAAGAAGTGCTGACGCTCTACTTCGACAAGAACAAGGGCAATGCGTACACTTTTGGACGCGTGCCTATGGGCTCCTCGGACTTCTCAGCCAGTTCGTACAGTTTCGATGACGTGGTCAATGACACGGAGCTGCAACACTTTGATAAGGACGTAAAACACGACCAGGAGGTGCTTATCCCGTTTATCAAGCGCGCACTGGAGCGTCAGCCGGATCTGAAGCTCTTCCTAGCGCCGTGGAGTCCTCCAGCATGGATGAAGCGCGCAGCTTCCAACTATGCGCCCAGTATGCTCAACTCGGCTAAACCCATTGGACTAAAGGACGACGTTCGCGCGACATGGGCGCTGTACTTCTCCAAGTTCATTACGGCTTACAAGAAGCACGGTATTGACTTCTGGGGTCTTACGCCTCAGAATGAACCGCAAGCAGAAGTGCCCTGGGAGTCCTGTATGTACACAGCTGAGTATCAGGCTGAGTTCATTGGAAACTTCCTTGGTCCTATGCTGGAACGAGACCATCCCGACCTTGTACTCATGATCTTCGACCACAACCGCGGTAGTGTCCGTCAATGGGCTGAGGAGATCTACAACCACCCGACTGCTGCCCAGTACGTGGACGGTATGGCTTTCCACTGGTACGATGATGAACGCTATATGGACGGAGTGGAGTACCATGAGCGCTTGAACGACACGTACTTCATTGACCAGAACCGCTTCATGTTGGCTACGGAGAGCTGCAACTGTCCCGATGTGGGGCACGGTGATCTCGCCTGGTTCCGTGCACAGCGTTACGGCCATGATATCATGACGGATCTTAACAACTACGTGGCTGGATGGGTCGACTGGAACTTGATTCTGGACCACAAGGGAGGACCCAACCACTTGGCGAACATGTGCGATGCTCCTATCATTTTGACGGAGGATGAGCAGGACTTCTTCATCCAGCCCATGTATTATTTCATCCAGCACTTCTCAAAGTACATTCCTGTTGGCTCCCGTCGCGTTAAGACGCAGGTGGCTACCCACTTTGCCCAGCCTGGTGACCCACAACTGTACGTTGACTACCCGTCGATGCTGGCGGCATGCGATGGCAGTTCCAGACAAAAGTGGCGACCGACTGACGATGGGAAACTCACAGTCACTGGCACTGGTTTCTGTATTGACCTCAAGGAGATCCCGTGGCAGGGACATCAGGGTTTGCTGGTGGACTGCAGGTACACGCAGCAGCATTGGACGTACGAGACCGATACTGGTCGCATCCGCATGGGCGACTACTGTATCTCGTTGAACCACGGCTCGACTGAGGATGGCGTGCGTATCAGCACCGACTTGTGTGAGGACGAGATCGTGCCACACCAGCAGTGGAGATTCGACGCTGAAGACGGCACGATGCGCTCGCTTGCGTCGACAACGGACCAGTGTGTGACTGCCGGCTACGCTTTCGTGCAGGCATCTGCCTTCGTGACCCCGGAAAACCACAAACTGCTTGTGGTGATGAATGAAAACACGGAGCCGGCTGACTTCGAGCTGCAAGTTGGCGGTGTGGCGCTGGAGACGACCGTGCCGCCTGGAGCCATCCGAACGTTCACGTGGGAGTAGGTGGATGCATCTGTACGAGTGTGAGAAACAGTGAACAGTAATAAGTAAGGAGGTTGTAACACGAGTGCCCTCTTGCACAGTTAGATAACATTGACGTCAGCTTGGTTTCTTCTTGTCTGCAGGATCTAAAGACAGATCTCGTAACAGGTCATTCCAGAGATCCCGATCGTATGGATCCGCCTCGTTTCCAACGCCACTACCCAACGGATGGTACTCGTGCACGTCGGGATTATAGTTGTCTGGAGTCACAATTTGCATCTCTAGTGGCACTTTGCGTTTCTTGGGTCTCATCTCGAACACTTCGATCGACTCTTTGAGATAATCGGCATCTAGTTCCGACTTGGGCACTTCTTTCCACTGGAAATACAAATCCAAGTGCTTCATAAACTCCGCTCGAACTTCCGGTGCACGGCGCTCATTGGCCAACAAGATGACGGTCTTGCGGTGTGACAGAGCCAACAACGACTGCACCAATGGCTTCACACACGCCTTCTCGTACACCACATCGGCACACAAGATGCAGTCGAATGGCGCCTTGAGGTTCGTCACAGGCGTGCCCCTATGATCAATAAACCATCAGCAATATATTAGAGCCTTTCGCAATGCAAATTAACCGCTAAACTCTCGTCGTACCAAGCGTGTTGTTCCACACGGACGCGCTGTAGCTCCTTCGCAGTCAGGTTCTCCCTTACGTTGCGTCGCAGCCACGGAAGCACCGGTCCAATGTCCGTAAGCACCACATCGGCCAGTCCTCCAGTAATAATTGCACTTGCAATGCCTGCGAGCCCTCCGCAGCCTGCGCCAAGTTCGCAGATTGACGAGAAGCGCTGGAACCGCTCTGGTCGCTGCTCAATGAATTTCAGCAGCGTCTTGCTGCTGTCCCAGACGGTCGTCCCCAACACAAATGAGTCCGGATCCTGCTCCACAGATACCACACGATCTTCACCGATCGGCACCTCCACCAAGCGCGCCCAGTGCGTGAACGAGGACTCGAGCGCAAGCGGCTCCGACGCCGTCAACGCCTCCTCCTCCGCCATTAGACAATGGAAATGGCTACAAAATATGTGATGTGGCCGTCACTAACAGGAAACCCCGTCATACTGACCTTGACCTGAATTATGTTGATGCATCAAGTCTCTACTATCCGATAGCCAACGTCAAGCTCGCGACGCGACATAGAGCACACGATGCAGTGGACAGCACCAGCGCGTACGTACCGCTACCAATTGTATGGAACGCGATGCGATTGATGCAGAAATTTTAACTGGTTGATTGCGGGAAGTAGAGGGACGGAGGGTTATGAAGCGCCACGAGGCTGCAGCCCACCAGCGCGTGCTGCAACTGGAGCAAGCTCGACAGAATCACCAGATATCGTCGAGTGCGTGGCTGTAGTGGATGTCTTAACTTTTCTTTGATAATAACTTGTTTTGCTGTGGTTGCTGTACAGATGACTATAACCACCAGGTGAGAGCAATGAACAACGGAGACACTACTGGAAGATTTCTCATGTGTGTTTTGTAGCTGCACTTATCGTCGTTCTCGTACTTGGCAAATGTGATGGCACTTCGACGACAAAAAATGCAGACCCAGCCGCATTTCCAGTATGTTGTGCTACCTCATTGCTTTTATTTATTGTGCGTCTTGAGACTGATGTGGGTTTAATACGTTGTAGGCGCAGCATGTACTGAAGCCAACACGAATCGGATCAAGTCGTTCGCGCACGTCATTTTGAATCCATACTTCACATGGATTATCGTTATTTTCATTTAAAATTTGCATTTTGTGGCCTCGACTTCATGCTGGTTTTGCTCTTCTCACAGCTTTGTCAAATGTAAGCAATTTCCAGCTGCTCTCTTGCTTAAGCCCAAACGTACGTACGAATGGCACCGGGGGCAACTGTCGTGTTCAGCACTGCATTGCCGACCTGGATTTGGAAGTCTGCTGGCTCAGTATTCTCGTTCAACACGACGAGAATCTTGCGATTCTGAGGCGCCACGAAAGCTACAGCTTGGACGAACGAGTAGCCCGCCGTCACACATTGATTCGATGTCGACGCGTGTGAGTGCATCGTTCCGTCCTCTGCGTTGAATGCCCACTGCTGATACGGAACAACCTCAGCCTCGCACTTACCTGCAGTAACACGCACACCGTCCTCTGTAGATCCATGATTCAGTCCCAGACAGTAGTCGTCGATACGGATACGGTGCGTGTCCTCCTCAAACGTCCAGGTCTGCGGTGTCCACTGGCACTCCACCAAACGAATTTGATGTTGTCCAGTCGGAGTGTTGACCAAGTCCAGACAGAATGATGTTCCCGTCACCTGCATCTTGTTATCTTCCGTTCTACGGATCGTCTGCCTTAAACTCCCATCACAACTATCAAGGGAAGATTGGTAGTGAACGAAGAGCTGAGCATCGCCAGGTTTGGCGAATCGAGCTGCAACTTTTGTCTTGACACGTCGAGAGCCCGGAGGGATGAACTTGGAGAAGTGCTGGATGAAATAATACATCGGTTGAACGATATAGTCATCTCCACTTTCAGTCACGATAATGGCAGCATCGCACTCGTTGCCTTTATGGTTCGGTCCACCCGTGTGGTCAAGGATTAAGTTCCAGTCGATCCATCCAGCAGCGTAATTGTTGAGATCCGAGAGAATGTTGTGGCCGTAGCGCTGGCCTCGAAACCACGCCTCATCTCCGACTGCGACTCCAGGACAACTAGAACTCTCCGAGCTTAGCATGAAGCGACTCTGATTGATGAAGTGGGTGTCGTTCAAGTGTTCCGGGTAAGCCACTCCATCCATGAATCGCTCACCTCCGTCCTCGTACCAGTGGAAGGCGATGCCATCAACATACTTACTGGCTGTCGGGTGGTTGTAGATCACCTCCGCCCAACGATTTACACTGACACGATTGTGATCGCATGCCATTAGTGTAAGATCAGGGTGGTCACGCTCCAGTACAGGACCTAAGAACTCGCCAATAAACTCAGCTTCATACTCCGGATTGTACGCACACGCTTCCCACGGTGCGTTAAACTCTGGTTCATTCTGTGGTGACACGCCCCAAAAGTTGATGCCATGGTTCTTGTACGCCGTGATGAACTTGGAGAAGTACAGAGCCCATGGGGCGCGCATGTCGTCTCTCAGTCCAACAGGCTTGACAGACCCCAGCATACTCGCACTGTACGATGAGCTCGATCGCTTCATCCAACCCGGTGGACTCCATGGCACAAGAATCAATTTCATGTCTGATCGACGTCTCAACGCACGCTTGATGAACGGGATCATCATTTCCGTGTCGTGCGTCACGTTCGTATCAAAGTATTCAAGTTCCATGTCGTTCTCAGTCTCGGCGAAACTGTACGACCCCACAGAAAAGTCACACGACCCCATCGGTACTCGACCGAAGTTGTATGCACTGCCCTTGTTCTTGTCGAAGTAGAGCGTTAGTACCTCCTCTTGTTTGTCTTTCGGTAATGTATGGAACTGCAGTGCCGATGCCTCGGTGAATGCACCGCCAAAGCCCATGATCTCCTGGTACTTGGTGTCCACGTCGATCGCAATGAACGATTCCGTGCTCTTCTCTCCCCCGAGCTTCCATCTGAGCCCCTTGATCGGTTGCATCATGCGGGTCACGTTGTCGACGTACCAACTCTGGAAACACTTGATGTCCCCCTCGTCGGGGGTGGCGGTGGCAATAATCGACTCGACCGAGTGGGATGAGATACCCAACACTACCATTCCAGCTAAAATGATACCCGTGGAGGCGCTAATGAGCCCCCATCTGATCCATTTGCGTCGAGCAGCAGAGCGAGCACTTAAACGCTCGTCACTTGCGAGCGAACTCGTGCCATAGGCTGTGAAATCCGATGCCATATCAGCGCTTCAGTGCTAGTTCGATACTGAGCCATCGATGGCTGCAAGGGTCCAGGAACAAAGTGAATCACTTCAACTTGTCCACGCCATCAAATATGACAGTTCCGGCGTGGACCATTTAGCCGTTAAGTTAAGGTAAAATCTCTAGATATTTTATATCCAGAGTTTTGGAGCCCTCGTATTTCCTGTATAAATTTATAATATGTGAGCCCATTTGTAATTTCTCAGAGACTGCTCTGACGACATTAGAGCGTTTATTTTTAGAAACGCGTACACGCCTTCCTCGCCAAACGGACGTATTATACTTTCTGAGTTTCTGAACGTACATTCAAGCGGTACAGTGTACCAAATTGATACATGAACGTACCTCCGCAACCTTAACAGAACAGTCAAACCTGTTTATCTGATCCTCTCTATCTGCAACACGAGCTTTATTTGATACAGATGGTGAGGGAACCAAAATGATCACTTGGATAAAGTATGCATGCTGCTTAAATGATGCAAACTGTCTAAATGTTAACTGAGCCACACATTTTGGGAACCAAATCGAGCCAGACCTTTTATATGTACCATCGAGGGACATTGCATTTGCATATCAGGGACAAATTAAATGGATAATTGAGACAAATCATATCCATCTCTAGCAATTTTGTTCGGGACAAATCAATGATAGGAGTTATAGAAACGCAGTGCGCAGTAAAGAAACGGGCTGCCGACGCTTTATCTCGTGCCACTCACTTCCAATAATCCCGTCAAGATTGCCCGTGGGGCTCCACGAACGCTTCCTGTGTCTATACCAAGGCTGTCCCCCGAAGTAGTGCTTGACCCCGACCTCGCCCATGTCAACACGCAGTCGCCCCAGGCTATTGTACGTGAGCAATCGCATCAAAAGCGGCAGAAGAAGCAAGAAGAGGCAGCAGAGCTGCGTACTCGACAGCGATCGCGACGCAAAATAGAAGAGATGATGATGGCCTACTAGAAAGCCCAGCTTGATGCTGAGAAAACCTACAAGAAATTTGAGCGCCTTGAGAGGAAGCAAGCAGAGCAGAACCGCAGCCCTGATCAACTGCGGCTGGCTGTCGAAGGGGGCGAGTGTGAGGTAACAGATGAGAAAGAGCGTCGGCTGCGTAAGGTAGCTGGCTTTGGCAAGAAAAAGCCCAGGCTAACTGAAGCTGACCACGCCGTTATCGCATCCTTAGTGGGGACAATGACGCAAAAGGATATTGCATCAAGGGTTGGTGCTTCTCAGAGCACCATATCACGTCATGCACAAGGGAAACCTGCTCAAAGACGAAAGTCGGGATGTCGGCGGAAGCTTTCAAAGGAGATGCTTTTCGCTGCCGCACGTTTCCAATTTACTTCCAATACCGTGTCTCTTCAACGGACATGCGCGTTTATAGAACTCGCTTACGGCGTTTCCGTTACGACAAAGACAATGTCGCGTCGCCTCAAGACCGAAGCGGCTTCAGACTCGGGGACTTTCGTCGGCTTCCGCGAGACCGAAATCCGGATCGAGCTATTGAGGCTAGGTACGAATATACAACGACGACGCCAACTAAATTTGGACAGAACACTCTTTATGAAGCAATTTATTTCGATGGGATGAAATTATCAAGATGCACGAAACGGAAAGCATGGTCTATTCGAGGCTTGATCCCGACTGTTCCTGATGAGCCGTACAGTACGAACCCCGAGCATATCACGCTAATGTATGCTGCGTCTCCTTCATTTGGGACCCTCTACTTCGAAATCGTCGAAGGCAGCGTGACTGGTGAGACTTGCCTAGCGTTTATGAAGGAGATGATGGCTACCTATATGAGAAAGGGTCTAGCAAGCAGAAAGCGTGCTTTTATTATGGACAACGCGTCAATGCATCACCGAGATCCTGTGAACGACTATATGCATGGAACCGTGGTTAGCGAAAAAAAATGGACTTGAGTTCTTGCCAATTTACTCTCCCTTTCTCAACCCATTGGAGGAGATATTTGGTCTATTAAAATCACGTTTGTGGAGAGCCCGGTCAGGCGCTGCTGTCACGGACGAGAGCACAAGTCAGCTTAAGAGAAGTCTATCCGAGCAAATACTGCGCATTACTAGTGACGATGTGCGCCAGTACTATTTTCACGTCGTGAACTTTCTTAAATTTTCTGAGGACCGCACCCCTGTGTTCACACAGCAGCTGTACGAGGCCAGCCACGAGGGAGACGAAGTTGGTTTGTGTCCTATGCTTCCAGAGACTGTTGAGCGGCTGTTAGACAGTTATCTACCTCATTGCTACGCTGAGTTTACGCCAGAAGCCCAGGCTGACCTAGAAGAGTCGTTTCGCTGCAAACGTTTGACGATGAATATGATCGACAGTATTGTTGCAAGGCAAGCTGGCATTGATCCTCCCAGCGCTGAAAATGATGATTCGGAATGGCGTCTTTAAGAAAAATAAAAACTACATAATTTCATACTATGCTTTTTGTAAAGGAAAAAAGGGGACACAATTATCCGCTTAATGTGTTGCTGCAATGGATAGGATTTGTCTCGATTATCCATTTAATTTGTCCCTGATATGCAAATGCAATGTCCCTCGACGGTAGCAAGAATTTGTTTGACAATCCTGTGACCGTACTTAGTCGAATGGTGCGTGACTTTTGGTAGAGTAACTCACTTCTGACACTGGGCATGCATGTCATAATCGCACCGCTCTCAATTCTGGGAAACACAGCGAGAGACTACGAAATGCAGTTCAAAATCTTTGATAGTTATCGCGGGTTTCACGAGCATTTATTAGCCCTGGTAATTTTTTGTGTGTGTTTGGGAGCTTTAGCGACTGGGTGACGATTTGGCCCAGGCCAGGTTTTCAAGCATTGTCATTTAAACGAAGCGCCAAAAGTTGTACTATAGTAGTACTGTCAACAATGGAGTTGAAATAGATCACACTATAACACATATCCTCAGCAATGCCACCGCGCGAACGATGCAGTAGACGCAACCACGATATAAGGATTTAAGATCGTCCTGCCACGTCTCGGTAGCTGAATACGCAGAACCTACACTACGCGGGGCATCTTAGCGAAGGTTTTGCGTATCCAATATTGGAGGGAGGTGGTGGAGCGTAGCTCTAGAATATTAGACCATGGCGGCGTCGACTGTGACGGTGGCCGAGCCACTGCAATGTAAACCTGAACAGCTACTGCATGATTGGCGAACGTACTAAGATTTAGCCATATAAAGTCATCTCCATAGAACGCAGCTCCTAACACGCTGCTCCACCTTGAGCTTATCGCCTCGTGCTATGCAATGCTAGTCAGCGCGATATGGCTTTTAGTTTTGTGTTTCACAGTAGTGTTTTCTGTGCGTTTGGCGCCAACAAATTCGTAAGCAGTTTGCTTACTCCCCATAATAGCAGCGATTTTTATGGAAAAGTCGTCAGGGCTAAAACGAATTCGTGTGCGCACAGACGCACAGAAAGCGCAAAAGTTTTCATACGAAAAGGCGTCAGACGCCAACAAATTCAAGAGAATTGAACTGACTCATGAATGGCCCGTTGATAGGTCTCCTACTATAATTTATGTTGCTATTTGTTACCAGTTTTTATTTGTATGTAGGTATTATTAGAACGATACCGAAAATTGTTTATTCGCTGGTGCTTGGACGCGATTTAGGCGAATCTTACAAGGAAATTGAATGTTTTGGAAGCAGCCCAGTTTTCTATTGAGGCGTGGTCAGGAGTTACGGCCAATACAATTAAGAACTGCTGGGTCAAAACTCGATTTCTAAATGGCACCACGCTAGTGGAGGTGCGACAGTGCGGAGAGTATGTGGAAGCCGCTGCGAAGGAGGGAGAGAAGAAAGTGTATTATCCCGTTAAGTCCGTAGCTGCTGCCTTGGAGTTCTACAGGCAATAAGAACCTGCTCCTCCGAACCAAGGACGGATATACCCTTCTCAGTTCTTCCTTCCTTCCTCCCACTGTGATAATCTCGTTAACAGCGCGCCACAGCCTGTCGACAATAACCACCAACGGGGCACAACGAGGCGGGTACCGTGGAACTGTTGACCAAGGAGGAATTGGTCGCACTCTCTGTGATGATGGCGGATCTGACTGTGTCTACACTGTATAAATGTTGGTGATTACGTGGCCATTGACGATGAGATTAACGTTCACGAGCCGGACGTGATCGTCGACCAAACAACAGATATTGACCACGAGCCGGACGACGAAGTCGATGACACGATTGCCCGTTCGATCGCTTTGAAGCATTGCATGGAGCTCTCTTCCTATTTGCTACATTGTGGTGAGGCCGCAGACAACGAGCGCAAAGGACTGCACGCATTCACGAATCTAGTTCGCGCTAGTGGTACAAAAGCAAAGCGCCAGCGAACAATGCGCGACTTTCTTTTGTAATTTTGCATTTGTTTCTTTAAGTGGAGCCATTTTTATATGAGTCAACGCCGCCACTGGTCACCGAATGTGCCTCAGATAAGCAGGTTTGACTGTAGCCCGCAAACACTCGACTCGGCTTGAAACACTGGACGCCTGCCAAATATAGATTAAACAGGTGACTTATCTGTAGCAGATATGTCGAGACTTAAACGCGCATAGATCCTGAAAGTCATAGATATCATCTCGATAGATGGCCCTACCCCTAGAAGAATGCTGTGTAGCCATCTTAGCCGTTTGTCTTGACTTTTGTATATTTTATGCCGACCATCACTCCTTGGGTAATTTGCTGACTTACCTCTGAGCATATATCTTCCGACAGATCGAAAGGCTGTTCACTTTCAAATCTGCAGCTGAAGGCGCGAAGACACCGACACCCGTCATTTGAAAAGGTGTATGTGTTGACAGTTAAAAGCACGAACTGCGAGACATCAGCATTTAATCTGACACTACTAACTCACTATCTGTGCACAGGATCGATGGTGCCCCTAACACACTCTTCCGTTCACTGGAAGCACCGTTGCATCTACGATACCCCCAGCGACGACGAGAGCACGCCGCCTAACGTTCAGTCCAGAAAGCAGTCGGGCGTGAGTGGCGAATTGAGTGATACGGGCACTGCATCGCCGCCGTGGCTGACACCTGCACGGTTAAAAGCCCAACCAAATGCGGTGATGAGTCCGCCAAACAGCCACTGTACACCACCGCAGATCCACCAATGCGCCAGCCCGACCACTTCTTCACCAGTACTTCTGGAGACCCCACCGCAATCTCCACCACAATCCAGAGCACGCAACATTCGTCAACCTCGCCGAGACGAGCGCCGTGTCCGTCGGGAGGCTGCTGCCCCGTACTCGCGGACGAAGCCGCGGCGTCGCTCGGAGCCCCAGTCTCGCCAGCGTCGATCACAACCGCAACGTGTGGAGCCTCGCGGAGCTGAGCCGCGTGATTCCTTGCGGCCGGCTGCTTCTTCGCTGCCGATTGATGGCTTCGTTTCAGCGCGGTGGCCATGGCGCGTGGTTAACCTGCGCGAGCTGTACAACCCGCTGGCGACAATCTTTCCGACGGTCCAGCATTGTGGATGTTGAACGTGTTCTGATCCGTGCCGGGTGGACACGTGCCGCAACTCGCTCATGCACGTCTTTTGCAACGTGAATTGTTGCCCTTACGGAGGCCCATGCGGCAATGGCCTGGCCGAGCCCAGCAAGGTGTATCTAACGCGCAACCTGTGCACGAACACATTGGCGGTAGTTGCCGCAGAAGATATCGACGCTGGCGAGGTTCTGGGCCAGTATCTCGGCGAGATCGAGCACGTCAGCGTCTCTCGTGCTGAACGACCTCGCAACAGTGAATACCGACTTGTATTGAACCGGCGGTCAGAGCAGCCGGACTGGCCGATCCGCGCTGCGATCAATGCAGAGACGATGGGTGGTTTGATGAGGCTCGTCAACCACGCGTGCGAGCCTGTTGCCAAGTTCGTTGAGGTCAGCAACGGCCGTCGCCTCACCGTAGTTGTCGCGAGCACGAAGTTTATTCGACGCGGCCAAGAGGTGACCGTCGACTACGGAGACGACCTGTGCTTTATCTATCGGTGTGGGTCACCTAGATGTCGCCATCGCGATATCCAAGATGAGGACGATCCGTGACTCGTGAACGATGAGAAGGATCACACGAAGGTCGAAGAGAGCAAGTTATTAGTGTAATTGTATGGAAGGGTTAAGGTCAAATACATTGAAGTCTCACGTTCGAATATTATGGTGCTGTGTAATCGACTTTGAATGTAGCCGGAGCCAAAAGTTCGACGTGCGATCTGGCGTGAGGCGCCAAAGAGAAGGCGCGAAGTTTTGCCGCCAAAGCTCTTTGATAATATTCAAGCTAAGTGTCTGTGCGTTTTACGCGCGTAGATTTCGCGCGCAGCACGTTGAAGTTTCATAACAGCAACACCCTTTAAAGATCCAAATGTATTGATGGACTAGACGGCTTCCTATCTAGTACGCTGCGGCGAAGCGCGGCCTACTGTGTCGCTCACTTTACTTTTTGCCACACAGCAGGCACTCCGCCGCACCAAGCACCCAACACGAACTCCACGTTCTCCTTGTCGCACCACTTCTAGCCGTATGTTGACACCAGTGGGGTTACCTGTATCCAAGGGCTTGTTGACTGACGCTGCGTTGGTTGTAGATGGTCAGAAACTCTGGAACCAGTAACTACTCGATGGCCGACATCGACTGTCTGTTGATGCTCGTCGAGAAGACGCTCCCCTTGGGGAAGGACGAGTGGGAGCGTCTTGCGTTGTCGTACAACGCGAACAGGCCTCGTGGTGCTCCCGAGAGAGACTTCGAGAGCTTGAGGCGCAAGTTCAAAGTCTTGTACGGTACTCGAAAGCCCACGGGCATGCCGGATATGCTTCCCCACATCAAGAAGGCGAAGGAGGTCAAGCAGGCCATCGACGAGAAGGCCAGCGTCGTCGAGCTGGACGACGGAGCCGACGATGATCAGGGTGCTGTCGAAGTGGACTTCTGCTTCGATGTGGACCCGGACGACACCTTCTCCGAGGACGGCGACGGAGAGGGATCGCGCACTACTGCAGACACTGGCGGTGCTGACCTTGGCCGCGCTGGATCTATTGCTACTGGTGAGTCGGTGGACGCGGCGTCCGCGACTTCCAGCGGCTCTTCGAGCCGAGGCGTGTTCCAAGAGCTACTCGAGCCACCCGTGGGGCCCGAAGAACTGGATGAGCTCGCACGCACGCCGCGCCCGGCGGTCTTGAGAGTAGTGGTGGCCTTTGCAGCGCGGATCCTCTTGACCTTGGCGTAACTGGCCACGATCGTCTCCTTGTCCTCGTCGCACACACGCTTGACACCCACCGTGTCACGGAAGGCGGTCAAGTCTGAACCACCGAGGCGGTTCGAGTACCGCTGAAGAGTCGGATATTTTGCAGCATCTAGCTCGCCGCGGAATCCACCGGCGTGCGCCTGAGTCATTTGTGGCGTGGTTGACAAGGCCGCACTGGAGCTAGAGCTTGCAGCAGTTTTTCGGGGCTGTGGCGGACCCCCCCCCCCCCCCCAAACTAATCCGACGACCACGTGCCGTCGTACGGGTAGAAAAGCCGGACGGCATGGAAAGAGATTAATTACGCTACAAAATCGGATGGTTTTCAGCACTTTTTAAAAGGCGGATGCTTTTAGCTACAAAAAGGATGAATTCCGATACAAATGGCTTGTTTATTTAGCCAGCAGCATATGGTCGATGTTTCACACCCACGCCAACTAAGGCGAGCGGATGCGAGGGGTGCCCGTGAAACAGGGCCGCGCGGTATTTGCGTAGGCGGACCCAGCGCCGAGGCTCACCAGCGAGCCTCGCATCGCACTCTCCAGTATATTCTATCTTTATATAGCCAGCGTAGCGCGGCTGGTAACGGCTGGTTTACATAATACATGCAAATGTAGCGGAATGCATCGTTTTTTAATGTGTCGAAAAGCATCTTTTTTGTATAGTAGATAAACCGCACCCGGACGACATTGAGCAGTCGTCAAGCAAAATGGCGGGAAACATTCTCGAAACGCTGCTCTTCCTCCGCGAGGAGAACGAGCGTAAAGCAGAAGCTTGGCGCGGGTAAGAGGAGTAGCGTCGCCGTGACGAGCTTGCGGCCCAAGAAGCCCGCCGTCTCGCCGAGAAGGCAGATGCCGAGGAGCGTCGTCGCACCGAGAAACTTGAGCTGGAGGAACGGAGCCGCAGCGATCGTGAAGAGGCGCGCTCGTACCCACAATCTGGTCATGCAGATCGGAGCTCTCACCAAGAAAACGTGGAGGTGAGTGCTGGAAGCACCGGAGGACGGTGAAATCTGCAGATGTGGGGCCCCGTTTGCATTTAGTAGCGTCATTATTAGTATTTTAGTCTTCAGAATCACATGTGCTTGTAAATCTTGTTTTGCTGTAACTTCCATAGTTATCTGTTTACCACCTTCTTCTTTAGTTACACTTGAATGTCTTATCTACTTGTACTCGATGAGAGCGCGCATCTTCTTCTTTACTGACACAGAATAGTTCTATCTACTTGTACACGGTTCGAACGCTCTTCAAGCAGCTTGATTTGAGCTTTACAACGGCAAAATAACAAACACTTGCAAAATAGCAAATACTAAAATCGTGTTTAGACTCTCAACTACCTACTCCTTCATCGACGGTGCTTCCATCTCACCCAGGAAGGTCGATCGAATATGTGAGATGCCGACCGTCCGCACGCGATAGTTTGCCATTCGAAATAGGTTGTTGATTCTGCTACCTCGGAGCTCTGGGTCGTACGGCAAGGGGAAGTTGAGTCGGCTGTAAACCTTCTCAATGCTTCCCACCCCCCACTCGGCCACCTGGCGGACAGAGGTGATCGCGTTGTGTAGCGTTCTTGCAGAGCTCCGTAGTGAGGGCAGGATACGATCCAGATTCCCGTCTTTTAGTGGCGTTAAGATCCGGCTGGTCATTGCGGATGAGCACGAGAACGCCGAGTCCGACACCACGTAAATACGTGGGTCGGGCCAGAACTCGGGAACGAGTAGTTTGCTGCGAAAGCCTAGCGAAGTATCGGAGTCGTTCCACGACCCGGGACAGTTATGCTTGCACCAGATCAGGCAGCCGTCCGCCGCAAAACAGAGCGTTCCTGAAACGAATACGGAGTGCAACCACCCGTTGCACATCGCATTCTGCAGGTCTGCGTTAGAAGGCTGCTGAACCTGCATACGATTAGCAATAGAGAGATTAGATTATCTTGAGGATAAATGAGAACTTTACTTCGAATACATTCAAGTATTTGCCGTATATAAACCCGAACGTGTGCTTGAGCAGCGGCTCGCGTGCTTCGACGAGCTTTGCCAGCTCGACCTGGCGAGCGGGGGACGGCCACGCGTCCGTGCAGGAGCGTAGTTTTCCAGCGCCTTTGACAGCGCTTCCTCCACGCGGTGAAGTGTTCTCAATAGAATGCTTGGCGGGACGCCAGACATCATGCACAACGTGCTCTGCTCCATCGAGCCAACATAGAAACACAACACTATTGCGAACATGGATCAGCACATTACCACAAATTACCACACATTACTCCACGCGTAACGGCTCCTGGCCAAACCTGGAAATTCGCCTTTGACTTCTTCTCCGTGGTGAATAGCTCTCGACTGGTGCAGACGTGAGTTGAGCTCCCCGAATCAAGCATCCACTCGCTCGATTCGCTCAAATGTGCCTTCCTCTGCACCATGTCTATCATCCCACCATCTTCATCACTGCTACTCTCTTCGTGTGTACCGTTAAGCCACTGCATTTGATCAATCACTCCGGTTCTGGCTTGACATCGTTCACCAGAGTTTTCGACTGTTTCTGCTTCCGTGCCATGCTGTCTCTCTGGATCAATTTTTCACTTGCCCCTTTAACCTTCTTGGCTTTCTTCTTGTAGTACCAGCAGTCGCGTCTTAGACGCCCTTGCTTCTTGCAATGGTAGCACCGTACAGCCTTCCCGGTGGCACCATCACCATTGTTCCCATCATCATTAGCCCAGTTGCCTCCACCTTCATTTAGAAATACCCTGTTTCCACCACGTTGAACATACCGGTTACCACCGCCGGTCATGTTCATTACGATAGCTATCTCCGCCCCTGTTTGCTCCATCATACGGTCACGTTCATCTCTCGAGCGCAGAGCATTTGTCACTTGCTGGAGTGTGGGTGGGTTGCCCTGTCGTGACGGTAGGTCAAACTGTTCCAGTAATTCTCGATGTGTCAGGGCAACACCCATAAGGAGTAAACTAGCCATTTCACCATCCGCTATTGTATGTTATCTACCCATGTTCCTTAATCGATGACGTAGCTGTGTCATTGTGCGGATATAACCCGCCATTGTTTGGCCTGGCTCAAGCAAACATTGATAGAGTTGGCGCTTCTGTAGCATTACATACGAGAAGTCCCGCTGCGTGTGATCAGCCACCAGCGTATCCCACATCTCCTTTGCCGACATCATTTCACAAACTTTTGAAGCATCATCATTTTGCATCCGCGCAGTCCTCGCAGGGTTGTTGCCCTTGCTAGTCGGTCTCGCTTGTCGAATAAAGACTGTTGGCCCTCATCCGTAGCGTGTCGGACATCGTCGCCTGATACAAGTCCCCAGGCTTCCCGACTACCCCGATGGAGCTCTAATTCCGCTCGATACAGATCAAACGCTGCTTCAAAGAGCGGGGGCTTGCTGCTGCCGCCAACTTGCGAGTGTAGTACTTAGGGTTGCGCAGCAGCATTTGCCGCACCGTTGATGTTGTCCATTTGGTTGTTGACACACTGCACCTCCGCGCAATCACTTGGTCTCACAACCTAACAGCTTTAGCGCTGCGGGTGAGTGCAAGGTATGCAGAATAGTCTTGTGGTACAGAGCAAATCTTGAAGTAATATTCAACGATACGTGCCATGCACGAGGAAGAAAGCATCAGCTTAAAAACCCCTTTGACCATACAGTCCATCAATAGATCCTGTAGGTCTGCTCCTAGCAGTAAACCTAGGCATCAATCAGGACATGAGTGCAAGACAGACTAAACCGAGTCCATCGAGTCTCGTACTCTCACACCTGCACCAAACACTACAGTAGCTTTCGTTTTTCCAGGCATTGTGGCCTCTACCAGTGCGAGAATCTTCGACTCGAGTAGGCGGGATCAATGGCCATTCGCGCGTTGTGCTAGTCGCACTGCAAGGTATCAGCGTCACGTACAAGTATCAGACCCCATATTGCAGCTGCTGAATCAATTGGTGGGCTCGCTGAAGTTGTTACAGATGTCGTAGTTTCCGTACTACAGCACGACGACTAATCGCTGTAGTGTCAGCATAAGACAGTTTCTTCAATTTTACGAGTGATCTCTAGCAATCCACAGCCGAAGATGTAGTCGCCCCGAAATGCTAAAGAGAATCACGAAGCGCGAAAGAAGCTCAAGAACTGAGTTCAACAACACGCTTCCCAAGCTTGGATCTCCATTTCTGTGGCTTTCCGAGAGCCACGTTGCTCTTCATACAGCGACAAAACGCAGCGGTGTAGTCCAACAAGTGCTTCTTCAGACGTGGACTCGACAACGGGTCTGTCTTGGTCGTCTGAGCACACGCACTTGGCCCCGACGTTGTTGATCGTATTCGCTCACTTCCAGCATCGTCGCTGTCAACGGCTCCATTCTCCACCTCCCTTGATCATTGAGCACGTACGCCTGCGTCCGCACAAGAGGTCAGACACTTACAGATAACGCATCACCAAGTGCCGTGTACTGCGGTGCCTTAACGGATAAATCCCCGTTCGTATGTGGAAACCTCAGTTGCCGACGAAATGGGTGGCCGCTCGGATGCACTGTCAGTGCTTCGACACTGTCTCGTTGCGGCAGTCGCTTGACGCCACATCCAATCTATGCATGTTTTATCTTCTTCGGATCAGGAACTTTCACGGGTGGGGAGAGGGGTCTTCATGGCTCTGCGTGAAAAATGTGCTCTCTTGCACTGCAATGACAACATCACTTCGATTGATATTTTAGTCGGTTTCGTCTCGGCGGTCATTATGCTCCATGATCTCCATTTCCAGCTTCAATCGCAGCCATTTTGTTTCTTCATCGATATTTTGTCCACGTCTGAGTATTTGGGTTTCCAGTTTCTTGTGTTCTGATCTTGTTTCAACGCTTGATAACAAGAGGACCACAACCTCAGGAGACGGTCTCCATGTATAGAGTAGATACACAGACACCAACAGAGCTGCACAACTTGCTGTGTACGATTCAACCATAGAGCTAGCGCTTACATGGTTACTTAAACCAATCGCTTGTTCGGAATTGAAGCGATGCGTCTTTCGTTCACGCCGTCGAGTTGTTGCAGGAGATACCGCTTGAATCACGTATAGCGTCTAGTTTTACATGGTACTACTCGGGTATAGCCACGTCAGTGTAATCCAGCTTTTGTTGTATATAAACCGGTGCCAATTGAACTGAAATCAATTGCCCAAACGCAGTATAAAACAGGTAGGCCGGTGTGTTGCATGGCAAGCGTTTCCAATTCCCCCCCCCCCCCCTTTTGCTCATTTACGACGATGTTTCCGTATAACCGGGCTCACATTGAATGCATCAGGCGGCAGACGTACGCGGCGTCTCGAGTTGCGTGGTTCTTTCTTCAGTAGTTCATCACACGGTGGACGGACCCAACGACCACAAGAGTCACTCTGCATCAACCCCTAAAGATCACCGTCAGAATGCTTTTACGCTGCGGACATGTATCTGCGCTGCTCTACTTCTACGCACTGCTTCCGCCCATACTTCCGCCGGGCCTGGGCGCTCCATTCCCCTGGCTGAACCGAAAAGCCGGGTCATGCTCGGGAAGATTAAACAATCAGCAATGGGCAGCGGTATCGAAGCGTCGTTGGATGTAAACAATGTTCAAAGTCAATACGACTAGATTGAAGGCCTGGTAGCAGAATATTCAACTCTTGAGAGCTATCATACTTAAGAAAAGCAGAACAAAGCAGCCAAAAAGACGAAAAAAGCCGAGTCCCTGAATGTATGCGCCACTGAGATCCTAGAAGAAAGCAACCGTCGTCGTTATCTCCGCGCCGCGGAGGAGGCAGAGATAGATCCTCTTGTCGGCGAAAAAAGATCGAACGGGGCGCCAGCCAGCGAATCGACTTCAGATCTGCTCACATCGCAAACAAACACCGCGAAGAAAGTTTCACCTCTCAAACGGACGAACACATAATCTAGAATCTCAGTGTCAGGCTAAAATGGCTCGAGCAACGCTAGACATGCAAAAGTCGCACTTCGAGCGTCAGCTTGCGGTGCAAGAAAGACAACACAATGACCGCATCGAATTTGAAAAACAGTCAGCTAAACTACAGATGGAGTTTCGACGTGAACAAGCCGAATTCCAACGCCAAACTGAGGCGGCGAACCGAGACATGTTCATTGCTGTGGCCCGGGTTGTTTAGTGACGTGCTCGCACCGGCAAATAACTTGCTTGTAGTGGCAAGTTAGGTCACGTGGTCGATGCGGTAGTGATCGATGCGGTAGTGACAGCAGTAAAGTTCTCTCCCTCTTATTACTAATTAGACTTTCTACTAAAGGTTAGATAACTGTAATTTTTCGCGATTAAAGCGATATTTGTTGCGAGCTTTGCCGGTTCAGGAGGTAGTTTCTGTTGTACTTTGTCGGTAAAAGCATATGATAATGATTCTGCATTGGTGGTGAACCGGAAAAGTCCAAGTTTCGCTTCTTTTAAAGACCTCTAATCAGTGCTGGCAAGTAACAGTACAAAATCGAACGTCTAAATGTTTCTACTGTTTATACATTTCTGGCAGCGTGTTTTAACCGTTTATACTGGTCTGATATCGTAATTACCCATAAGGAGTTTTACTTAAGTTGAGTAAGACCGTCACTCGTCTCTAGAATCTTTTATTAGTAACTCTCGATCAGCGCTCTCGCCCGGTCTTGGGCGGCCGCGTTGTCTTCAATATAGCGAGGCGATCACGAATTTGCTTGGCGTTCGCCGTTATCCCAATGGCTTGTGAAAGCGCCGCTGCTACAGAGCTCCAAACGTTCATCGTGTTTCCATAGGCCGCCGCGTAGGGCTTTTTTGCGATGAGTTCACGAAGAAGTTCTTTATCTTTTCTTTGCTAATGCGGAAGCCAGCACCGGTCGTAGATGAGCTCGGACGACAAAGTGTATGATGTGTTGCGGATGAAGTTTACAAATGTGGAAGTCGTAAGAGTAACAAACAACGTGAAACATGTCCGTACAACTTTTTAAGACATGCTTAGATAATATGCTAGGACGTTGAGCCCCATCTTCGAATGCTGTTAATGTAATTGAAGCAGGATAACTTCACGCCATCTGATTATGAAAATACAACGCTACCTTAACGACATTGTGGCAGCCGTGACGGTTTCTTTTGCAAATCTAATTAGCTCCCAACCGGTACAGCATTCATAAAGACCTCTATTATGCTATTTAACAAGACGGAATACCTTGTTACCTGTATCCGATCCGGGTGAATGTTGACCCAGGCGGTGAAGAATGGCATTCGCTCAACATCGAAGGAAGCGCTGGCCGAATCGGTAACAAGCAGCATCCGTCCTACATCACAACGTCGAGATTGACTCCATGTGCGCGTCTAACACCGTTAAACTGGGTACCTGCACTGAATCCTGCCATCCGGTTATATCAATGGCGAGCCCGTGCAAATTAAAAAACGGCCCGGTTATATCGATGACGAGCTCGTACAAAGTAAGCGATGGCGAGCCCATAAAACGACACATATCGATGGCGAGCCTATACGAAAAGATTAACATATTGATTCGTATGGATGGTGCTACTAAAAGAATGAAGAACTGAATTAAAAGAAGTCAACAAAAAAAAGAATGCTCTCCGCTCCAGCAACTGTTGCTTGATCGTCGTGCCCTGTGCCCTTCTTGCTTCGCCCAACAAGACGTGTTCATTGGCCGTGTTTTGTCTTTGTCGAGGCCGCCCCTTCGATTGCATCGAGCCGATGTTGGTGGCACCGTCACCGAGAGAAATTTACCCTTCTTCTTGGTCATTCACGATTGTCGTCTTATTGCTTTCGCTCGTGGCCCCCCATTGGTCTTCTTCTTCCCAGGTGCGATGCCAATATGTAGCTCATGATCTCCCGCATACCCGTTTGTAATCGCCACCGGTTTCGGATGACAGCAGCAGTGGTACTGGTTTGGGTTGCGGGGTATCGATGCGCTCGGCGCTAGTATCGCAGGTGTCGGCTGCTTCGATATCTCCGCATTATGTAGCCGGCTTAGCCACCAAACGGTCTGTTCTCGAATCACTGATTGTCTCGCTGTACACAGCCAGCGATGGGTGGTTGCACACGCCGCCGTGAGTACCGTCTTCGAAGTTATCATCGTCAACCCTCGTCACTAGCTTCACACGATTTGCATTTCCCTGCGCCAGCTTCACAAATTCCTGCGAGGTCTCGTAGAGTTTAACCCCCGTCGCCCGTCCAACATAGACTTCAGCACCATCTGGAACGTCAGCGATGTCGGTAGCAGTGGAATCATTCGTCTTCGTTTTGTCCGACCATAGAGACAAACGAAACGAGTGTTTGGTCTTGGTACGACACTCTGATGAGGGCAGCTTTGCCTTTTGAGCAGGCGTTAGTTTTCGGGTCGTGTCGTCTCCAAGCCAGAGCGTTTAATCACCATGGAACGGCTCTCTGAAAGCGATGAACATGTCAAGTACGATAGCAGTAAACCTCCCGCAGCGAACATGCAATGGCTTATGGAATTGAAAGCTGGGGTGCAAAAGAAAAGTGACATCATTGCGTTGATTTGTAAACAGAGTAAACGGTACTAAGAGGAAATATATAAATCTACTGTGTCTTTAGGTTTAAAAGGGAAACATCTAGTACTAGTACTCACCTATGGTTTGGGTATTGTCAGTAGCGGACATGCCATTTATGTATAGAACTGAAGCCTGGAGAGCAAAATTTAACATAGCATAACAGCACTGATTTGTAAGAAATTGAGTGTTATACGACCCTGTAAGCATACAATACCGCGATAATGGTAGGTATTAAAGCAGACGAAGTTACTATTTGTACCAACACATTCGCAGATCACAGTCCTGAGCGAACACGTCGTTTGATAAAGAATTGAGAGCTGGGATGCTCAACGCAAAATGACATAATTGTGCGGATGTTTTAGAAGAATAAATAGTACTTAGAGGACTCACATAAATGTGGATTTGGCTAACGTCTTGGCCGACGTGACGTCGGTTCGGAACACCGCTACTCGAACGGAAAAGTGTATGGGAAGTACGCATTTTAAGCCAACCTTACATTGCCTGGCAGATTACAAAGTTGTCTATGTAGACTTGTAAGACGTGAACTGGCAACATTGTGAGTTACTGAGACGGATCATCCATTGCGTGCAGTCTTCTGCTTTCCTTCATAGCGTACTGATTTGGCTTAAAGTACTGAAGGGACTGCAACGTGAGTGGCTCCATGAGGTAGAATTGTGATATAGTCTTCGCACGTGTAACCGCAACATAAAAATGTGACCGTTGTGGGATACGCCGACTTGAATGTCGGAGGGGAGCGACAACCATTTTGTAGACAGTGAGACCTTGACATTTTTCAGTGGTTAGCGAGTAACCTAACACAAGCGGAACTTGTGATGTGGAACTTGTGATATGGACACAGGGAAAGAACGGTTCATCATTAATGGTGTTGTGCACCCTTATACATATCAAACCATTTTTCGTCGACATGTACAACGTTGTACACATCAACGAAACGAGTCTGTCTAAAAACGACATCAGAATTATGTTAGTATTATTTAAAATAGCTAGTTAAAATTATGGATAAAATATTTACCGGGTAATTGCCGCAAGTGCTGTAAGGCAAGTAATTGCCGCAAGTGCTGTAAGGCAAACTCAAGTTGGCGCTTCTTATGGGCGTCCGTCAATCGAGGTTTTACCGAGGAGAACCGTCGCCGCAGATAGCCAGCCTTCACATAGCGCTGGATAGTCGTGCGGGGCACTCCAATGGCTTGTGATCAGGGGTTCTGTAGTAGTGCGATTTTTTTTTGGTTTTAGTACTAAGACTAAAACGGGTTTTCTTCTTTGGAATATTATTTTAGCACTACTAATTTGACCAGCAACGATTAAGTACTAACGAATATATTAGTACTAAAAGGACCTTCACTCACCACAGTTCGTGTTTGCACGATTCCATCCACTCTATCTGGCTCACCCGGTTTGTCTCTAAAGAATTAGGCACATGTGCGCATGTATGCGCTCCCGGCACTACTTAGCATGTTCCGCAAGCTGATGTATCACGTCCCATACGGGATCTGTCCTGTTATAATAGGTGGAGCAAAGTAGATATTTGACGCTGGTATGTTGCTAGAGTGGACAGTGTATTGGGATTGCGGTACCAGATAATCTACTCGGTGTCTTCTCGGATTCATTCCCATTAACGATGCTACAGAACCTGTTTATAGTTTGCGTTAAAAATCCCGATTTAGGTACGTTATGCAACCGTTTAAAAATAGATAGCTCTGTATTACTGCCTATAATAGTTTGTTGCTGCAGATGTTGTGTACCTACCTGCCAAAAATACGTCTCCTTTAAGTCCCCGACGACGCAGTCGGCCGTGACACTGTTCATCGCTGTAATCGAGCGACGGAAATTAGAGAATGAGGCGAAGTAAGAGGAAAGAACCTGGGAAATCTGGTGAATCACCGCGCCAAAAAAATGTGAAAGGGCTCCGAAATTTAGTAGTGATCTTAGTACTAAATACATGAAATTAAGCACACTATTTAGCCTAGTACTACTAAAGCCCCCCATAATGAGCATAATATGTTTAGTATTAATAGTACTATTAAACTATTAAAACAACGATACTAAATTGGTGATTACTACAGAACCCTGCTTGTGATAGACTGCGTTGCGTCTGTCGCAGTGGGAGCTGCACCTTCTGCACTCAGGCAGCAATGTCGGGGGTAGCGCAAGCCGTTTGAACGGCGGCACAGCCGTGCGAGGAGAGCATCTGGGGTATCACGCTTGCCCCACACAGCTGTGACAGTGTCGCGATGGCACGAGAAGACACGGCTCGGAGACGTTTTCGATCCATAGGGCAGGACCCCATTAACCCCCTGGCCGGTAAGATAGAGCAGAATTCCCATCTCCTTCCTGGTTGGGCTAGTTACGTTGGCGTGGCATCGCAGATCTTTGGGCAGGAATGGCGAGAAATTAACAAATAGCTAGCGCCAGGAATTATTGGAAGTGCAGTGCGTTTTTACAGCCCTCCACTTCCACCTAATCATTCTTCTGTTTTAGCCAATCACGTTGTTAAGTGGACCACAAAAAACCAAATGTTGATTCTTAAGTGGGCCAGAGTGGTATATGTGAGTGCAAGTTACAATGTTCCACCTTTAAAAAACTCACTTCAACCACGTATATATCTTAATTCCGTCATGTAATTTCTGTTTCTTACAAATTTAATTGTGTGTGTGTGTTTTGGCTTTGCTTTTGGCACCCTAGGTCTCCATTCATAAGGATCAAAAGTAATGTGCTCACCGAATATGTAAGTACATTCACGTGCAAGTTTTTGTTTGGACATCGTTCACTAACATTGCTTTTAAACGATTTTAATCTTATGTTCTATTGTGAACACCAGCTCTTTTGTCCTTTCGGATTTACTTACTCTCAAGCGATTTGCAAATACCAAATGGCGGTCGATTTATATTTAAATCGCTCGCTATGCCGTCTGCTACCTGGGCATTCTGGTCGAATTACATATAAAAAAACTACCAGCTCTAGCCTGATCGACCAATCGACGCCTTATGTATCGTTGTATGCGCGAGATCGCAGCTAAATACCCCAGGTGGTTGGCTTATACAAAGATACAGCGATCGGTGTGTTCGATCTAATAAGGGGAATTTATAAACTAACTTGGGGTAAATAAAGCAATAACGGTCGATTTAGTGTCAGAATAGGACAAAAGGGTGATAATTACAATATCTTTCTTCCTTATAGCCTTTACAAACTCCTGTCACAGCCTTGGTAGCGTATGAATGCGCTTCCGAGGCTCTGATAATGACATTTCCACCAATAGCTGCCCATTTTGTTTTTCTGTGTATCCGGAATATATCCAATTACAGCTGCATGATATATCAACTCATTTACGTAAACTACGTCACGAGGTCTCTTAATAACCACACGCGATTTCTCACATTTTAGCATTCTAGTCAGTGAATCTACCGCGTTCCTGGTACGAACAGCGCGTGCATTCTCCAAATTAGCGGGGAAAACAGACTTAAACGCCCATGGTACGTAACCCAGCAAATAAGCCACTGTTCTTCCGTGATCTACATGCATTGGCGTTTCATGGCTGTTTGCTTGAAACCAAATTTTATGTGGGTACACATACGTCTCATCTCGTGAGAAGTTTAGCTTTGATCTGTATCCATACAGAGTCACTAAGCACTGATCCTGTGGAAAAACTCCACTTTCCCCATTTTTCTTTTCCAACGTGTTCGATGTGTTCAACGAAGCTTGCTTTGTGAAGAATACCCAGTGCTGTACGATGATGGTTCACAATCGAAGGAAGCGAAGCACGAAAGGACGCGTAGCTGCGGAAGGACACGACGCCCGGAAGGACGCAAAGTCACAGAAGGCTACGACACCGCAGAAGGACGTGAAACCACGGGAGAGACGAAATGAATGCGGACCACAGACCACGAAAGAACGCGGGAGCATGTTTCCACGGAAGTACACGTGGCCACGGTTAATGGAAAAGAAATCCCTGATTCAATTAAATTATCATTAGCAATAGTACAAACACTTCTCCGATGGGACGTTTACCTACAATATGCTCGACGTGCCGGGCGGGCATTGTGCACCCCCCTCCCCCCTCGTTCCACCGAGACGGTCTCGGTATGCAGTTCCGTCTGTGCGCCTGCTGCGAACAGTTCTTTGCGTGGGATGCATTCGCACTGGGCGAGGCTCGAGCGGGCGCCCACCGGTGCATCGTGTGTGCCTCTGGCCCATACAACCAGACGTTCTGGCATCAACCACTTGCGCCAGAACCGCCCCAAGACACGCGTCAGCGAAGCACAGCCTTACTGGCCGCTACGATGGATCCACCGCGCCCGCCACCACGCGTCGTCCAGAAGCGCGTTAGCCGCCGCCGTCGTTGCTGGACAAAAGGACACTGTATTAGCTAGGTGAGCTCTATTCGCTATTTTACGTTATTTGAAACGTTGTAAAACAGAATCCGAATTCAGGTCGAATCTACACACCTCTAATCTAGTGTAATAAATGTTTTTTAAATTTGGGACCAGACATGTCTACAAATTAGGAAACACTACAAGAACAAAATTTCCCAATCATTTTCAGGAGCTTCATTATTTAATCCTCATCCGACGACAGGTGCTGCTTGTCTTCCGTCTCATCGCCTTTCTTCTCCTCGCCCTACTCATTCGTGCTTTGCTCCTTCTAAATTTTTTAATTATGTCCTAGTCACCAAAGTCGCGTGGATACACGGCGCGGATGGAAGCGTCCAGCTCTTTAAAGTTCTCCCGATTAAGATAAATATTTTTTCTGTCGTTTGCAACGTCACGGTCGCCGGTTCAGGATCGAAGAGGCGTAGACAGGAGTGCAGCCAGTAGTACTCAAGTGCTGCATGCAGCTCGTCCTACGTCATGGTGCGCTTGGACCAATACTTCTTGGGCAGCTTCTTCTCTCCATCTGGCATCCGACGCACGGACCTCGTTTTGAACCGTGCTTGCGTCACTGAACGGGCATGCAGCCATAATTTCGACAAGCATGGACCCGTGCAGATGGAGGTCTTTGCCAGGCCACTGCAAAGCTCCAATTTTTCTTTGCAGCTCCTCTATCGTTGTGGTGATATCTGCGAGAGCTACCGTGACATGTTGGCGCTGCTGGGACCGCGGTGTAATCTCCTTGTCGTCAGAATCATCAGCTCGCTGACGCGTCGACTCCTGCTGCGTCGCCCTTTTTAGTTCCGTAGCCGCCTTGCCTACGGCTGTGTCGATCTTGGCATCGAAAGAGCTGACAAGCTCATCGATGCGTTTATGGAACGTGTTAATAACACCACATAGCGACTCCATTGATGTCACTTGCGCCTCGAGCGCGACCTGCAACCTACGAGGGTTCAACTCCCGGGTTTCAGGCTCGTGGTTGGCAACGACGCCCGATCTTCTCGCACTCATGACCGCGTTGCTTGCGCCGAAGACCGCCAGGACCATACGGTTGGCAACGACTGCCGAACGTCCCCCGTCGGTCGTATGCCGTGCGTGGCCGAGCTGTTCGATCGATCAAGCGCGGGGTGGATGCCAGATTGCTACTCCCACTGCACGGTCCTGGCGGTCTTCAGTGCGAGCAGCGCGGCCTTGAGTTCAGTGAGGTTTGAAAAATGATCTCGACCGTCCCGCCCGTCGTCATCTTGGCCCGAAATCGGATGCTGGCGCTCGTGGATGGCTGGTTACTACCAGCACCGGCGCGTAGCAGCCGAAGCAGGGCGTCCTGTAGTCCAGCATCTCTGTCTTGGCTCACTGCCATATAGGCTTTGCGGTGGCTGGTCGCGTATAGGTTCGCGTCACCATTGAGATGGTGGCGCACAAAATGGGGTTTTACATTCCGCGGGTCGACTGGGGCCTCGCAGCCCTGGAAGACGCAGAGGTGGCTCATGCCCAAGGCTGCCAAATTGAGAATGATCGATGGCGAAAGAAAATTTCTGGCATACGCCAGTTGATGGGTTCTATATGGAAAACGACGCCAGGTCCAATCACAACGGCATATAAGTGCCACTTATGGCTTCCATAAGATGTACTTTGGATAGAAAGAGCAACATTTTAAATATAAAGTTGAATATGCGATGGCAACATAGGAGCCATAGGCGTTGTTACCAGCGCAAAACTCCCCGCGAACTGATTACAGTGACTGCAGTTGCCGGTTTCATGCTACTTGACGTCGTAAAGAAAAATGAAAACATTCTAATAGTAGTCTGATATACCAGAGAGCCCAATAATAGCCTCGTTTTGGAATTACAAATTTGTCCCTGCTAGCTTCAACATTTGCAGAACGAGACGCCGATGTCTGGTCTCAGTTTTAACCTGACGAATGTTCGTGACGACCTTAAGCTACATTTCAAGCGGCGAAACCACTGACAGCAACAAGATCTTCGGGGTCAGTCAGATTTTCTGGTAGAATTCTTCTAGCAGGACTGTACGACTCCACTGCTGCAGCTGGCCAACTGGCGTCAGCAGAGGATCTTACACAGCCAGCGAACAACAAGAGGACGCACTACAAAAACTACGAGCACGCGCCCGCATTAACAAAGTCCTGGGGAAGAAGAGAAACTCGTGTCGATCTCCTTGATTGAAAATATTTGAAGATGGGATACATAAGTTGAGTAATTGTTTGATTCATTGATGGAGTCTCATTGGTTTGTGTCACTGTCAATATTTTAATATTTGATGTTTAAAAACTTCTAAGTGGGTGAGACTCCGGACCAAAAGAACTTAGCCTACAATAAACAAATATACGCCTGATCGCTTGGTCATCATTTCATCCTAAAATATCTAGTTTAGCGGTTTCCAAACTGAAGATGTGGACATGCAGTCTGCAACTTGCACGAAGTGATGAAACTCATTCAAAATCTCTGAGCCGAAGTACGTTTTGGTTTTAAATGTGTCCAGAAGACTAGCTGTTATGATTACGACTTGTTTTTTTTGTTCACGCTGTCTGGCCGAATAGTTCATACCGGACAATAGACTCTCAGTACATGTACCACTTCCACTTCATGTCTTCTTTAAATTGCCGCTACAATTAACTGTTTGTGACAGAAGACTGCAACTAAGCAGTAATCAGCTAGAAATCGGTTATTATTAAAAAAAAATTTAAAGGTCCTCGTCTTGTATTCTCGCCCGGGTAGCCTATAATTTTTTAAATTGTACTGTAATTTTGAGTTTTCTGAAAATTTTATTTGCAATTTTCACATTCAAATGTGACAATTTGGAGAAGCTGTGAAAATCCTCCTATTGTCATATTTAGTAATTAGGGCCTAATTACTAAATATGATGCAGTTGACATTAGGCGCCTAATGTCAACTACATCAACAAATTTGCGGCAATGGACGCACAAGCTGGATGGCATCGACGCGGCTCGGGGAACACCAGCGTGCGACGCGCTGGAATTAGTTTAGCTGCTCGAGCTGCGCCCAACTCGTCGACAACACCTTCAGCTACAACTCGTGTAAGGGCCACGGCAATTGGAAGTCAGCGGTCTTCGAACCAAGCCGCAGAACGCACTGCCAACAATAGGAAAAGCGCTTCGACCGAGTCAGAGGTCGCTCCGTCGCGATGGAGAGAAATGCGGCACTCGGCACGCACTAAAACAACACTAGAGACGACATATAACCTTAAAGGCCTAGCAAAGATCGCTGATCTGTGCCCTGAAGACCGAGAGAAGGTGGCCAAGCTTGTCAATCGAATAGTCGAGGTGAAGCAAGCGCTAGTCCAATTTTTTTGCAGAGAAGCTCTAGCTGTGATAAAGCAGTGTATTGCAGTGCAACGAGGCTGTATTGATAAACGTCTCTGTCTGTTGCAGGTAGGGACTATGCATGATGAAGCGGAGAAAGAATTCCAGAGACAAAGGGAGGTGCTGGAGGAGGAGGTGAAGGAGCTGCGTCACCAATTGCGACGAGATGCCGAAGAGATCCAAGATCTGTCTGATGAATTGCGTTCTTCGAGAAGAAAGGCGCAATTGTTTGAGGAGCGGGTGGTAGTGCTGGAGGAAAGCACAGACGCAGAGACACGTGCTCGTCTGGAGGCCGAACAAACGCTGGATCTGCTCAAGCTTGAGGTGGATAAGCTGCGAGCACTTGTGAAGCGACAGCAGGACGAGATGCTGCGAGAAACTAAAGAGCGACAAGAGCAGTTTGATGCTGAACTTCAGCGGGTAAAGGAGGAATTAAAACAAGCCCAAGAGTTGCTGCTTAAGGAGAGGAACGAGCGGCTACTGGACAAGCAGAAAGCGTTGGATCAGCGACTTGAGCGCTCTGCAGCGGCTGGTGAAGAGAAGCTGGACCGATTGCATTCCCTCCTTCTACAGCAACAGCAAGAATGGCAGAGCAAGGCCAAGGATCAGCAAGAAGAAATGATGAATAGGACAAGGCAGCAGCAAGAACAGTTTGACACTGCAATGAACCAATTGAAGCAGGAACTGAAAGCAGCCCAGGAACGGCTGCAGCAAGAGCGTGACAGTCGAGATCTTGAGAAAATGAGACTGGCTCCAGATACCAGCGATAGCTCAGCCCACGTGGAGCAGAGTGTACCTCCGGAGACCCAATCAGTCGAGCAAGCTCCAGTTATTGAGCCAGATCACCAGGCTGGAAGCTTTGCAACTGACATGCAAGGCGATCTCGCGATGTTCGAGGAGGTGAAGGACTTGTATGCTGAAGATCTCTTTGCGTCTCGACGGTGGAATGCAGCAACAGCCCAGTCATCCAGTGATCTTTACTCAGAATCTACAGCTTGGCGGCTCCCCAGTGTCCAGCTCTCTCATCCACCGGACAATTCTAATGTATCTACTTTGGAATTGTCTGTCCAAGAAGTCATCGAAAGGGACATGGAGGCTTTACTCCGTCTGGACTCACTGCAATAGTGGAAGCGCAATGCTCTCGCGTTTACGTCTAGATTATCTGAGTTGCTCTGGATGGATTATTGTTTGGAGACTTCTTGCCAAGGAGGAGATTTCGTCGTGCCAGCGCTGTTCGTAGCGGCTAGAACGTCAGTTTTTGTACAGAATTGTGAAGAGATTATACGTACGTCGAGGTGATACACCTGGTGCGCGTTTGGCTGGAGACGATGGCAAACACGTCGGCTTTACGTGGAATGCTCGTTGTTTGACGAGGTTCGTGTAGCTCGACGTATCTGCAGTTGATTCGATGTCTGCCTTGTTGCAAGATCGACACGGACGTTCGACTTTGGTCGACCTTCGGAAGAGTGTCTACAGTGTACACTATGTAAATATCGCTGCGGTTGACTAGAACAAAGCTGTTGTTGTTTATCTTACCAATGAACTGGTGGAATCACATGAACACGACGCCGTCAGCTCAGTCGAAGACACGTAATCTGACTTGCCCCAGCTATCAGCTTGATGGTGTTGGGTACGGTCGTGGTCTCCGGTTGAGTTCCTATCTGTTGCGGGATATTCCCATGCCGTCTCAGCGAGGAACGGGTCTTTCCCAAGTTGCTGCATCTTCAGTTGATTGATCTCGTGTACAGGAGAAGAATGATGCGAGGCCATCGGATGGGAGATTTGAGCTGGAAGTGTATACGTCTCCATGCGCTACACGAAGAAGAACAGAACCGTTTGCTTATTCTTCGCTGGCGAATAGCCCAATAACACGAAGAGTTTATCACTTACCGCGAAGGCTGATAGACGCATTTGGGATGCAAAATGAGGCAGATCTGGCCCATTGTTGGAGTCCTCGCCCACTCGAACTTTCACTCCCGGTGACAATGGCATAGTTTGGAAATTTTGTTCTAGCGGTTCCTCGATGTTGAGAGATTCGTTAATGTTGCTGGAAGCTCCAGATGCTGGAAATGGTACGTTTGAACGTGGTTTTGTCCGTCCATTTTCGATGCTGGGGAGGATATTTTTCGAGCTGCTGCTGATGCGTTGGGGCGACGTCCTTAGTACTAAATATTCCATTTGAATTTCGTCTTCTTTCTCGCCAAACACAAATGTGTTGGTAGCTTTTCCATTCTGTGCTGACCCTGGAGGGTGAGGCCTTCGACGAGCTGATACTCTTGATGACGATGGCGATCGTCTAGAGGATTCACCAATCTCTTGGTCGCGGGAGTCTGTATCAATGTTAACTTGCAATGCTGCAACATTACTGTTAAGATCCTGCTCCTTTTGACTGGTATCTGCCTCTGTTTGCTGCACTGCCATAGCCTTTCGAGGTGATACGATATAATTTCTACCTGTTCGTGGATGTTGAGGCTCTGTGCTGTACGGTACTCCAGGTTGAGGACCCGATAGTTCTACAGCGCCCGCAATATCCTGCTTTTTCCTCACTTTACTCCTCATTGTCATCCGAGAAGACGCGATCGAAGACGGACGTGTGTGAGATCGAGTTGCTGCCTTAACTTCTTTAAGAGTTTCGCTGTCGTAGTAAGTTCGCTTTGGCTCTTTAAGCGGTAATTGGCCTCGTAGGTACGAATAATCCAGTGGACACCTTCTTGGTGGATCCAGATTTTCCAGTGGTAATTCATTGCGTCCAAGAAGAACTCGAGAATTGTTCAAGCCATTAACGTCGCTTGAGTCCACACAGACATCTCCAGTCGGAGCGATAGCCGAAACCAAAGCTTCCTCGATGATCAACGACCCCCAAGCTGCTACAAACCCGAGCAACCGACGACTCAACATCTTCTCAATCGCTTCTGCTGCGCTATCTATCGCGATATCGTCCAGAAGTTCCATCACCACGCCTTCAACGTCATCCATGCACAAAAAATTGTGGTCTTCCCTAGCCGGTGGGGGGTCTGACTCGACGGTCTCAGTCGAGATGGCTTCACTATTCGGTTGTCGGAGCGACAGCGCGTCATTTTCGTTGTTATCTTGCAGCTCTGCTGTCATGTTGGCATCATTCGTTGATATCATGGTCAACATTACAACAAGACAAGTGCAAAAACGCGCGTTCATACGAAGCTATAACCAGCACTTTTCTCCTTAAAATACACGACTATTTCGGCTTGTTTGACGTCACTGCGAGTGCTGCTATCTCTTGAACCATGGCTTGTTGAAATGCAGGAGAACTAATGGGCGGTTTGTCAGCCTGCACTTGAATCGTAAGATCTTCCTTTACTCGTTGTCGCGCTCCCGGGGTGGCTTTCCGACTGAACATTCTGCTTAGAACGCCACGTTTTGGTGGGTTGATGTCCTTCGTTTTGATATCGACACTTCTCTCTGGAGTTTTGGCTCGACTTTCTCGCCGATTCTGGAGCTCTCGAAGTTGTTCTTTAAGCTTAACTACTTCGCTTTCTAGCTCAACTTGCCGACGACGTTGTAACTGCTCTCGTTCAGCGAGTACTAGTCGATGTCGCTTTTCACCCGAGAGCAGCACTTTGGGCTTCTCGGTGGTCGATTCTTTCGTCTCGACGTTGTAAAAAATGGTCGTTTTCTCGTTCTTGATCTCGATCCAGTCGCCATTTTGAGCTGCAACCGACCATGGCAGCCACGTATGTCTGCGCTTAGCTCCCTTAGCGTGAGTTTTGGCAAAACACCCGTCACAAAATCCATCTCCGCAGAGATTACAGAGTCGAGAACTGGCACGAACGTCACATTCCACACAATAAGTGTCCGTCTCCTTCTCCAATACATCTCGAAGTACATCTAACGCTGTCCACGTGTGGCCCAAACTCCGACGTTGACTTCCCGTGTGTGTCGATGTAAAACAGGCTTCACAGAACTTGTCTCCTCCGCAAGACTCACACTGTCGGACAGCGAGAGAGTGGCCACAATCGCAGCATAACTGAGCTCCTCGTCGGAATCGAAGCGCTTTCTCCACATGTCGAATCTTCGTGGCTGTCGCGTGATCATGAGCAAAGCAAAACTCGCAGTAGAAGGTGCCTGCTGTTGTCGTAGTCGAGCACTCGTAGCAGTAGTATGCAGCTAGATTCTTCTCTGGTTCTTGGTTGTTGGAGGTCGTAGGAGGGTCGTCTTCGTCCACTGTACATTCCGTTCCAGACTCACAACGAACAGGCTTTATTGCAACTTCTGGAACAACCTCAAAGTCGTGCTTGACCTTGTCTAAAGCTGCGTTTTCTTCACTTAAACGAGTGTGTTGTTTGAAGCATGAGGTGCAGTAATACGCTCGGTCTGTGTCTCCACAGTCCAAACATCGCTTGGTTGATTGAGCTTGCTGGCATTTGATGCACTTTCCCTCTCGAAGAATCTCGTCAAGCGGGTCAATTTCTTCCGCTTTGGCTTCTTCGTGGCTCTCGCTTTCATCTGGTGTGGTATCCTTCGTCTCTTCTTGCTCCGGTGTCTTTGCTTGTTTCGGTGGAGGATCCCAGCTACTTTCTCTCGTATTTTCATTGTAGTAGTAGACATTTCCATAGTCGTCTTCGAGTGTTATCCATGGATGCTTCTCTTCTTTTTCTTCTTTTTTGTCATCGTTCTCTTTAGTCCCGGGTGTCTTCAACATCGATTCAATCTCACGTCCTGCCGCTAATTCCTTCGCTCGGTACTCGGCTGCTTCTGCCTTGACACGAGCCAGATCCGTTTCTCTTCGTGCTTCTCGTATCTGGTTTGCAGCCTCTTGTGCTCTCTGTACACACAACTCCATCTGCTCCCGATCATAGCGTTCTTTCCAGACTCGTTCCTCCTCCTTTCGCTTGCGTTCTCTAATATATTCCTCCTTCAGCTCAGCCAACCTCCGCTGCTCACGTAGACGCCGAACGTACCGTTTAGCCAGCCACCGCCTTGCTCCACTTTGAATCACAACCGCTTTCTTCACTTTGAGGCGACGTAGCTCCTCCATTTGCAGTCGATGTACCCAGTAACCCATACGAGTGACGTAGCCTCGGTATCGACGCTGCACATACACAGCAGCGCGGTCTTCGCGAGCCAAACGCTCATGTCCAGCCTGAACTTGAGCGCGTAACCATCGTAACTCTTTCGTAGTAAAGCACGAGTCGTCCTCCAGAAAGCGTTGAGTCACGTATGTTAGCAGCTCTGACGAAGCCTGGTGAGTTGTCCAACCGACCCCGTCACTATCGCTGCCAAAGTATCTCTGTTGCTCAATCTTCACAATGTTCAGAGCTTCACGAAACAAGCGAGCAGTTTGTTGAGCCTCGCGTTGACGCACTAGCTTCTGGATAAAGAGGACGGAAGCTTCTCGTC
The DNA here is from genome assembly GCA_033557915.1 of Phytophthora tentaculata. Taxonomy (NCBI): domain Eukaryota; phylum Oomycota; class Peronosporomycetes; order Peronosporales; family Peronosporaceae; genus Phytophthora; species Phytophthora tentaculata. The sequence goes on from JAUCEA010000009.1 coordinate 6,903,527, forward strand.
GCTGCGCTTCGACTCGTAATCTGTTCAGAATCCGACGAGCAGCTCGACAAGAGTACACGCCTTTGATCCAGCTTTGCAGCTTGTGGACTGCTGTTTGTCTTCGAGTGAGTCGACGACGAGATAGAGCACAGCGGATACTGCATTGAATAACTAGCGCCGCATTTTGAGCTCGTCTATAGCCATTTCTAGCTCTTCCTCCTCGTACATGGCGTTGAATTACTGTCGAAGCTTTTCGTTGCGTCTCCTTCTCCTCAGCGAGGAGATATCGTTGATACCTAGCACAATAACAACGGAATGCACACTGGATCATGATGGCCGATTCCAAGCGACATTGAGCGATTCGTTCGCGTCTCTCAGCAAAGCGTAGGCCCAGCGCATATAAGCCACATCGTCGCCGCCAAAAGCGCTGTAGAAACACTGCTGCTTGTTCCTTTTGACGAGCTTTGAACCTTCGAGCGTACACTTTTCGTGCCAGTAACCCCCGTACCACACATTGTACCGCTATGACCGATCGCCAGTGACGTCGTGCTACTTCCTCAGCGGCAGCACGGGCACGAGCATCGTCAATTTTTCGCTTCCGTTGTCTAAATATTACATTCAACATGGCTAGAAACCACAGCTTTCTCCACCATGTTTCAAGCCGTAGCACAGCAGCTCTCGCCTTCTGTAGCCATTGTTTCCGACGCAACGCTCTATTACGACCTAGTAAACCTCGTGCCGTTCGTTGTAGATGAATTGCAGCTCTGCACTCCAGCGCTAATCGAGTTGCCCGCTCCACTCGACGACGCTCAACTTCCAATCGAGCTACATGCGCCCTCCATTGCGTTTGGATTCGAACTGCTCCCTGTCGAAGCATTACCCGACAGGCGATACGTCTCCGTAGAGCCACTCTACGTAGAAACAACTGTAGATTCTTCGCAGCACGCGTCTGCTTTGCAAAGTCACAGCCAATGCGCAGAGTACTCCACTTCATCATAGTACAGTAGCGTTCGAAGCGGAGTAGCGATTGTATAGCTTGGTTTCGACGAAGATCATGAGCTTGAGCTGCTTGCCGAAGCGATTTTAAGTGTTGTCGCGATCGACGTGCTCGCACTGCGTTCTGAATGACAGAGGCCGCGAGATTCCGCTCGTGCTCTACCATTCTCTGTGTTGCCACTTTCCAGTGTACGAAGCCATTAGCGAGTGTCCCAATGTGCGCGTCGCTCGAGACTCGCTCGAAAAGAGCCACCGCACGCTGCTGAGCTTCACGAAGAGCTTCATGTTTCCTTTCTTCGTGTTGAGCAGCTTTTAAGAACTCTTTCCAGCGGATGAAGATGTTGTAGAGAAATCGATGCTGGAGTTTGGCAAAAATCGCCGTCACGATACGCAGGCCATCTTGTTGAGCGTCTGAGCGCCGCATGAGGTTGCGCTCGAAGAGAAAAGTGAGAGGAAGACGAGCCTTTTCCTCGGATATACGCGCCATTACGTTCTCTTCGAGTCTGTGCTCCTCTTCAGTCAGGTTCTTAATTTGCCGCGAATATTTGTCGAGTAATCTTTGTGTTGAATTGCGCTTCATGGACTCTGCACTGCTTATGGAACTTAGCGACTTCGGTGTGATAGTTGGGAACCGCAGCGATAGGAGATTTGTTGGCTTTTTACGCGTTTTCAGTTTTCTCTGTCGACGCTGTTTGAGAGATTCATGGTCTTGCTGAAGCGATTGGAGCACAGAATTAATGTCCTCTAGTCGATCCTGACCAGGAATTGATAGCAGTGTAGGAGCTGATAATAATGACATCAATGACGTCCGGGCTTCTGAGAAATCAAGCGGTGGCACAACTAATTCTTCAGTCGACGAGGGGTTATTCATCACCGGCATATTCATTGCTTCATGCGTGGGGAAGAGCCTGTCATGGTTTCGCTGTATCGCGCTACGCTTAGTGCGCTTCTTCCCTTGATGTTTCCGTGATTTTCCACCTTTGCTTCTACATGTAGCCTGTAGTGTTGTTGTTGAGCTTTTCTCACGAGGTCTACCTGTTTCATCATTTGCGTCGTCATTAGAGCGTGTTGGTGACTGAGGCGAATCGTCCGACACCCAATGAAAGGGAGAGCGGAACTCCGCAAGCGCTTGTTGATCCACTCGAAGCCACGGATACTTGGCTCCCATATACGTAACATCCCACTGGCCTCGAGGAGGCAGCGCCATTGAGTTAGTTTATAAGCAGAAATGTGAAGCTTTAGATGTTTTCAACCAAGTTGAAGTTGTTAGCTAATCAGAAGTCGCGATCTATTTAAGTAGTTTTTCCGAAGTAGGCATTTTTGTTGATAATGACATCTCCATCACCTTCCTTGGATCCTTGCAGCGTGCAAGGCTTGTTAACGTCTTCAGTTGTGGCATTTAAGGGTAAATCTTCGCCTAAGAAGTGCGATCCGGCATCAAATTCGAAGTCACAGGCTGATTTGGTGGCGAACAACAATGAAGAGGAAATTGTACAGCAGCGAAGTAACTATGTACGTCTACAACACTACAGAGAGCTGGCTGCAATGCTACTGCAGCGACAAGTACAAGTGTGGCTCCTACGGCGCCAGGAGGCTCAAAGCGTTCAAGAAGTCCAGAAACTACGCGGAGATCTGCGAAAAGCTGCTATACGCGTGATTGAAGATAGCTATGCTCGATCTGTCAAGCGACGAGTAATTGGCAAGTGTCTGCATGAACTAGGGTCCTTTGAGACTCGACTGGATACACTGCTCCAACGCTGTATAACTCGCAAGCGACAACTAGCGGAGATTCAGCGGTTTATTACGCTTCGTCGACAGCAGAAGCACCAAAAGGAAGACCGTAAGCGAATCCTAGTTCATAACTGGCTCAGGCTGTGTATACGATCACATCGCAAGAAGAACAAACAAAGAACAGATAGAGCACATGAAAAACTCGTTGGTTGGGTACGACGATGGAAGCTACGAAAACGCTGTGAGGCGAGAGCTGCTGCTTGTGGCAGGGAACACCAATTTGAAGCGCAACGTCACAGTAGCGTTCTCAGAATCGTTGCAGTTTATCGGGTGTATAAGCTTCGTCAAAAGGCGAAAAGAATCGTTCAGTATCGCAGATGCATGCGAGACGGTTTGACGAAGCTTTATAGTACAATTCACCTGATTGTGCTGCGAACAGCTTCGTTCCGCTGGTACTCACGGATTCAAGACTTAAAGACGGCACATGAAGCTGCTACGGTGATACAACGAGTGTATCAAGGACATCACACAAGATTGTGGTTCCGTGGTGTTATCATAAAACTGCGCGAGAGATTTCGTTGTGCTAACTGTGGGGCTCTCGAACCAGGAGGAAGATACTGCAAATACTGTGGACGCCACCGTCCATCGTATGGCTCACTATCAAATGTGTTGATGCTGCATGAAAAGTGGCAGCTACGAAAAATATCTCGAGTTGGACCGAAACTCGTGAATGATCAGTTAGTGCCGACTATACCTTCGTCCAAGATGCCAACACATGTGCGTTCTCGATGTAAGTCTTTGCGATTACTAGCAAGCGGCAGCGTCGACCCGATAGCATCACTTCCAGAAGTTCTATCGCACCGTCATCGTCGCTTGGTATCTCGGAACAGCGATTTACTAGCTCCTATTAACTCACCAACAAATGCTAATATCCGACGAAACTCCGTCCCCTCCATTAGTGAACAAACTGCATTACGAGCGATGGCAATTGCTGATCTACAAGCCAAATACACTACCACAACTCACGTCAACGTACTGGAAATGCACTTCGGCCGACTGCACAGAGCTAACGCAGCCATCAACAGATGAACCACAAGATGAGAAGCTCTTAATCATATGCAAGATTTTTTTTGGTTAATATGTTCCGCTATTGTCTCTTCTTCGGTGAAGCTACCTGAACCGCGCTACTAGTCGTTGTACTACTAGCCGAGGGAGAAGACTTGACCGAGAACCACTCGTGTAGTAAAGCATCCTGTGCTGTAAGACGGCGTGTTGGGTCTTTCGTAAGTAGGCCTCTTAACAAAGCCTTCCCAGCTGTAGAGACACTTCTCCAAGCCGAATCCGTCTCAAGATTCACTTCGGCATGTAAAGTCTTCTGAATGACCTCACTCTTCGCCTTACCGTAGAAGGGGAGTTCACCGCGAAGCAGCAGATACATGATGACTCCCAGAGACCAAATATCCGCTTCACGACCATAACCCACAAGCGCAAGAACCTCCGGAGCCACATAATTCAAGGTTCCACAAGGCATTTTCATGAGTTCCTCCGGATGAACGAGTTTTGACAATCCGAAATCCGCAATTTTGAGATCCGTCAATGCTTCACCGCACAGAATATTCTCTGGTTTGAGGTCTCGGTGAACAATTCCCAGTCGGTGCAAATAGTTGACACTTTCAAGTAGCGGACGCATGACAAGACGCGCCTCGGCTTCGGTGTATCGTGCACGACCCACGATGCGATTGAAAAGTTCTCCACCTGATACCAGTTCCGTGACGATGAAGATATACTGGCGATCCTCGTATACGTCGTATAGCCGGATGATATTCGGGTGATGAACGAGCTTCAGGATGGCGATCTCCGTGCGTAAGAGCTCTTTCTCTGTGGGCTGCAATTTGCTCTTGTCGATGATTTTCACCGCCGACTTGACACCTGTACACTTGTGTGTAGCCTCGCAAACCTTGGAAAACCGTCCTCGACCGAGTTGCGCTCCGACGTCGTATACTTCTTTAATTGAAATTTTGTCAGTTGCTTTCCGGAGGGCTGCTGCCCAACGTTTCTGGGCGTCGAGAGAGCGAGCAAATACGGTGCGCTTCTCTCGTGAACTGCCGGGTTCCGGCACAATGTCAATTCCATAGTAGTGTACACCTTTCTCCACGATCTCGTTCTGTATCGGTTGTACTTCCACGTAGCAGTCACTCAAAAATGACACTCCTCGAGGTGCCGTATCATCTGGAGAGCTAAATGACAAATATTACGATAGTGAAATCTAACAATACTCTTGAAATGAAGTAGTAGCATACACTTACGCGTAGTAGTAGAGAAAATTGCCTTGTAGCACGTAATGGCGCTTGATCATCTTCCGTAGACGCGAACCGCGCTTCCACAAGTCTCCGGAGACACTGGACGAATCCTCGATCAAAGTCACGCATGGACTCTCGTCTAACGCTTGGGAAGGGGTGGGACTTCCACTAGAACTAGCGAAGGAGCCACCTCTCGACTCGGACTTCAGAACTCCTGAAGTCCCTGCAGGTAACGAGAGCAGGCGATCCACCTCGGCTAGCGCAACTTGGATCTTGGAAGTCACACTCTCGATGTTGCAGGAATGTTTAGCTTCTTGAAGGAGGTTGCGGGTCTTTTCCAGTTCGTTACGGTTTGATGGATCCACTGAGGGGATCGCATTCGCTTTCGCTGCAGTTCGGCTGAAAGAGGATCGTGTAAATTGAGCCAACTGTTCGTAAGATAAACAAAGATAATGCTCGTCAAACGTACTTGATGTGTAGGTTGGCAAACGAGTTTTGTTTCTTGCGCGGGTCGCCGTGCTCGCCAAGGCAGGGACTCCCAGGAGGTAAACTGAACCTGTATTACCATATAGTTAGGCTTCATTCGCTTGATTTTGTTTTCAGTATAGAAGAATTACCCGTCCACTGGAGCAGCAGGAGCTGCACTGCTACCGCGGGGACTTAAATTCCCATCCCTCGTTGCAGGATCTTCCACGGGTAGGACACTCATCAGAAACTACGAAATTGAAAACAAATTATTGATGACGAGAAATTAGTGGTGAGAAGTTCATGAAGAATGAAAACGTACATTGGTAACTCCGGGAGTGTTTTCACACCAGTGACAGAACTGCTCAAAGCTTAAGCGTGTGCTGGGGACCGAGGGAGACGGGAATGCCAACTCCACTAGAGCCTCAATGTCTTCCATCTAAAAATTGAAGCACAAACGGTTAATTGCGTTCGAAACTCACGTAAGAAGCTAATAATTGCACGCACAACTTTGACCGGGGTTGGTACTTCTGACGTATTGTTTGTTTCTTCATGCTCAGTCCTCGGCTTGATGAGCTCCAACGCCGACTCGGGGAACTGATGCAGCATCGTCATGAGCTCGTGGCGAGAAATGGAGCCAGCCCTAGACATCACTCGAAGTTAAACAATGATAGCTATAGCATTAGAATCCAGAGACGTACTCGCTGAGATCGTAGAGGTCGAAAATGAATTTGAGTTTCTCCTTCCGTGACCCTCTGAAGAGAATCGCCAGTCCGTAGACAAACTCGTTGTAGTGGATGGAGCCGGATCCGTCCTTATCGATCACCTCAAACAATCGTTCGCCCAGTAGTCCACGCATAGGAAAACACTTGAGAAAGGTCTCCTTGTCCACACTAATGCCGTCTTTGCCGTTAGCTAGACCCTTGAAAGTCTCGCGAAGTAGCCTAATCTCCTCGTCACCGAAGCGCTTCAAAGCCTCACGCTCCTCGGCCGATAGGCGGCGTCCTGAGAACTCCCGAGACAACGTGGAGTTGCCCATGGTGGAGAAAACCTTGGTTAGGACTGCTTTCCCTGTAGCAAGATGGGAAATAGCGTTGAAGGCGACGCTAACAATAGTGTGGCCAGTTTTGGCAGCGTCGTCTCTTGCAGCATTTTGAGTGATACTTTAAATTGGTGATGGCCGTTTGACATCAGTATCCCGTTTCAGTCTCCACATATCCTTGGTTGATGTTTTACGCGCACGGATCATCATCAACTCACAGAATGCTGCTGTAACAATCCCCATTAACAGGCATTCGTGAAGTGAATATTGGGGTGGATACTTTTTGTGTTGAAGCAAATGTGACAACGCCAGCAGTAATGTTGCGAGGTAAAAACAATATTATGTTTGAGCTTTCGAAGAATAGAAAAACGCAGTAACTATGTACGAAAGTTAAAAGATTGCATAAAGAGACTGCACCGACTCGGTGGGGTGTACTCGGTGCCACCAAGTACACTCAAAATGCCTGGACAACGTTCTGCTAGGCAATAGACCTACCATGCAGAATTTATGCCACGTAACCTATGCGTGGTAGATCGTCCATGCGCGGGACATCGTTCATGTCGTCAATCTCGGTAAATGGTTCGCCCACAGCGTCGCTTGTTGTCTCTTTTTGCGGCGACTGCACAGTCTGGGCGTCGAAGGTCTCCGGTTGTGGTGGAACATTGGCTTCCTCCGGTTGACCGTTGGAGTCTTCGCCTTCCTGCTGGTTCTCTTCAGTGTTGTTAGCCGCGACAGGTTCCGAAGCCGTTGTCCCCAACAAAGTCGCTGTCTCCTCGTCCTCACGCTTCGGGGACAGTTCGGTAGCTTTGATGCTGGCAGTCGGCTTGCTTCTCTTGGGCTGGCTCTCGCTGAGAAAGATATAACGATCTCCTCGTACGTCTGTTCGCAGCAAGCGCGTCTGCGGGTTGATCGCCCTGCGAAGGATCGCGAGCTCTCCGTGATGAAAAAGTTTCATACGGATTCGGTCCATAATAGCGTCAATATGGTAGAAATCTACCTGCGACTGCAGACGACTGCGTTCTTCTTCTTTCTCGCCCAGTTGCTTCTTTAATTTTCCGACTTCATCTCGCAACTCGCTGATCTCCGTCCGCAGTATCGCGTCACTCTCCTGCAGGAAGGACGTGAGCTCGTTGATCGTCTCTGACACAAACTGAGGCGACTCGGAGATTTCTTGCGCCTTGCGCTTTCGCTCACTGCGTTCCATCGCGGCCAAATAGTCAAATGAAATTGCAAGCAGAAATGAGGAAAACGAGAAGAGTGACGAGAAGTGACGAGGTCGGGAACTTTCGCTTCGTCCCAACTGCATTCACCCATCACTCGAGTGAGCAGATAGATAGCGACGAAGACGTACGAAGCAACAAAGTACAAACGGCGGTGTCAGCTTTAGTCAATAAAGCAAAACAACCCCAATACGAAATTACAGTCTCAGTACTAGCAAACGCAAGCCGTTAAGCCAATTAGTCTAACTGGCGCGCATACGAGCCTTGTAGTCACTGGAGCTCTCCATCTTCTTGCCCTGACTCCAAATCCCCTTGTTCATCTTCTTCGCCTTCTGCTCCAGCTTTTCGTAAATCTCGAGTTTGCCACCATACACCGCCCCCGCTTGGCGATACACTTGTCCTAGTCCAACTTTAATAATCTCCTCGGATGCATCGCGTCTAAATGGCCACCATCCGTACTGTACCAAGCACACCGCACGAGCATATTGGTCTTTGTGCAGCAGTGTGAGCGTCAATTTCCTGCCCTCCAACGTCGAGGTGAGCCACTTTTTAGCTTCATCTCCAAACGGTTGTCCCGGGTTTCCGAACTTGGCCTTCTCCGGTGTATCTGTCATTTTTTTAAACAAACTTATTAGTTCCCCACGCTATTGTGAAATATATTGAGATAGCAACGCACCGATGCCCGCGAGTCGGATCTGCAGTGTGTGGTCCGATAGTTTACCGTCGTAGCTTCCGGCACCTCGAAGCAGCGCCAAATGACGCGCTCGGAACGTGTCGCCGTCGCTGAAATTCACCGCCACAGCTTTGATCTTGCCTTCTTGGTGGAAAAGTTTATTGGGGAGATCCTCCACAGTCGAGTACCGACGGAACGGCTGCCTCAGACGCGGAATGGCTAGACCCACACCAATACCGAGCACGAAAGCACTGCATACGAAGGGGGTCGACGGATGATCCAATAATTCCTGTGGGTTGTCTGTAATACGGCGGAGCTTTTCCCATTGCTGTGTGGCTACAGCCTGCAGCTTCTTGAGCTCTTCCTCCATGATGGAACGATCTCAAAACCTCAGAAGGTGGACATAGATCTGTCTGATGCAATCATATCGTGACACTGAAACAGCAGATTTCCATGGTTGAACTGCTGCTGCATTCCACCGAGCAGAGCTGTCGCTACGGCTTCCCGGCTCTTGCTCGAAAAGTTTCTGCTGACGCCTTGTCTCGCTAAGCGCTCTGCTCACTGCTTTTAGGTGATCTGCAATTTTTCAACGAGCAAATACCGTCCTACTTCATTTTAAAAGTAACAACAGACTTTCAAAAATGACAGTAAATTTCACTTACATTTCGAAAACCTAGGCCACACTTCCTGCGCGAGTTTTCAAACAAGAATTGCGTCGAGTCTTGGCTTCATCCTTCTCTTCCTCGTCAGTATCGTCGGTGCCAACGTCGGTGGCAGCGCTTACCTAGCCTCTGGCGTTGCCCCCTCTCTTTCGTGGTGTCCGTGCAGTACGCACATCCGACTTGGTCGCTATACTTCGACGGCTGATTTGACAGCGTCACCACGCGCGCCTTGGTCAAGCGCTGTGTGGGACGTCCAGTTAACGCGGTTTGCAGAATGCTGTTGTAACCGGTGATCCACAGCGTGGACAGTCGCTTGAATGCTTCATCAGCGTCAAACCCCTGTTCGCGCTGCTGAAGACGGTCGTTCGCTGCTTTTAGCCTCTTGACTTCAGCTTTCAGGTCCTTAAGTTGTGCGTCTCGGGCAGACTCTTGCCGCATCAGCTGACGACAGATCTCTGCGGTGTTTGCCACAGCTTCCGCCTTCCGCTTGCGACCACCACTCATGGAAAAAATGTTATGGACTTCAGCAACGAGAATTTCCACATCCAGGTGGGACGGGGTGGCCGAAGCTCCTCGTCGCGCTTACACGTATCATCAAAATTCAATCACTTCAACTTGACGTTGAAAATGTTTTCACACAATAAGATGTATACCACCTAACAGTATGTGCATCACACTAATCTTCCCTTCCAATCCGCATTTTGGCTCCAATCAAGCGCAGCGATGCACCTCCTGAACCTGACGCTGCAGCCGCCCACGGGCGTGCACTTGGCCGTGTACGGTAACTTCTCTGCCCCGCAGGCGCAGGAGTTCGTGGTGGCTCGCGGCGACGTGCTTCAGCTGCTACGTCCGGATGAAGCGGGGCGACTGGAAGTGATCATCTCGACGCAAGTTTTCGGGGTTGTGCGCGCTCTCCAGCCCTTCCGACTCACGGGGGGAGACCGAGACTACCTCGTAGTGGGCTCTGACTCCGGAAAGATCGTAGTACTCGAGGTGAACCCTACGTCAAGTAGATTCGAGGTCCGACAGAGCGAAACTTACGGTAAAACTGGCTGCAGACGCATCACACCGGGCCAGTACTTGGCTGCCGACCCCAAGGGCCGCGCCGTGCTCATCGGAGCTGTGGAGAAGCAGCAGCTGGTCTACGTTATGAACCGTGACGCGTCCAGTCGTCTCACTATCTCGTCGCCTTTGGAAGCGCATCGCTCCAACGCCATCCACTTGGGCATTGTAGGACTTGACGTGGGCTTTGAGAACCCCATTTTTGCCTGTTTGGAGCTGGACTACGCCGATGCAGACGCTGATCCCAGTGGCCAAGCAGCTAGAGAAGCAGTAAAAACACTTGTGTACTATGAACTGGACTTGGGACTCAATCACGTGACGAGACGCTGGAGCGAACAGGTCGTGAGGAGCGCCAACATGCTCGTGGCAGTCCCTGGAGGCGGCGATGGACCTGGAGGAGTGTTGGTACTTGGAGAGAACACAGTGCAGTACAAGAACGAGGGCCATCCAGAGTTAACTTGTGCCATCCCTCGACGTGAAGGAGAACACAGAGACATCATCGTCGTCTCAGCGGCCACACACAAGCAGAGAGACCTGTTCTTCGTGCTGCTGCAGTCCGAGATCGGAGATCTATACAAGATCTCGCTGGATTACTCGGGCAACGTGGTGGAGGAGATCAAGATCCAGTTCTTCGACACTGTCCCTGTGGCGTCGTCTATGTGTATCACCAAGACGGGACTGCTCTTCTGCGCGTCCGAGTTCTCGAACCACTATTTATTCCAGTTCTTGAGTATTGGCGAGGGAGATGACACGGCCAAGTGCTCGAGTTTAGCGATGGATTCGACCGAGTTCTCGACGTTCCCGTTAAGAAAGTTGACGAACTTGGCGCTGGCCAGTTCGTTCCCGAGTTTGAGTCCTGTTACGCAGCTGCTGGTGGACGATCTGGCCAATGAACAGACCCCGCAGATGTACGCGCTGTGTGGAAACAACAACCGCTCGTCGCTGCGTGTGCTGCGTCATGGTCTTCCGATCACAGAGATGGCTGCGAGTGCACTGCCGGGTGTTGCCAAGGCCGTGTGGTGCTTGAAGGAGTCGTACGCGGACCCTTATGACAAGTATATTGTCGTGAGTTTCGAAGACGCGACGTTGGTGCTGGAAGTGGGCGAGACTGTCGAGGAAGTGGCTCAGTCTGGGTTCCTACGTGACCATGGATCGTTGCTGGTGGCGCTACTGGAAGACGACTCGAAGCTGCAGATTCACACGAACGGCATCCGCCATGTACCCAAGTTCCAGCCTGTGACGGAGTGGAAAGCACCCGGTAAGAAGGTGATTGAGCACTGCGCTGCGAACTCTCGTCAGGTTGTGATCTCCCTCGCTGGCGGTGAGATTATTTACTTTGAACTGGGTCAGTCCGGTGAACTAGCAGAGAAAGGGAAGCTGGATCTCGGCTTCGAAGTCTGCAGTCTGGACTTGGGGGAAGTTCCTGAGGGGCGTCAGCGGTTCCAGTTTATGGCTGTAGGCAGCTGGGACAACACGGTCCGCATCTTGTCGCTGGACCCGAACGAGCTGTTCCGACAGAAATCGACGCTGGCGTTGACGTCGCACCCTCACACGCTCTGCTTGGCTCAGTTACAGAACGAACCGTCGACTCCTGACTCGGAACACTCGTCCCAATCGCTGTTCTTGAGCATTGGACTGGACAACGGTGTGCTTCAGCAGTCGCTGATCGACCCGATCACAGCGACGTTGACGGAATCTCGCTCCCGTTTCCTTGGAACAAATCCAGTTAAATTGTTCCGAGTGGCAGTCGAAGGCAAGCGCTCGATCCTCGCTCTCTCCAGTCGTGCGTGGATCTCGTACTTCCACCAGACACGACGGCATCTCACCCCGCTATCGTGCGAGCTGCTCTCTTACGCCAGTTCGTTCAACTCCGAGCAGTGTCCCGGCGGTATTGTGGCGCTGACGAATGAAGGCATGAAGATCTTGACCGTGGACCAGCTCGGAGACACGTTCAACCAGCAGAAGTGCAATCTGCGCTACACTCCTCGCAAGGCCGTGGTGCACTCTCCATCCCGTCGATTGGTTGTTATTGAAAGCGATCACAATGAATACGGCGCGGCATATAAGAGACAACACGGACTCCTGATCCCGGACATTCGAAGTGCCAATGAACTGGAGGATGAAGCGGAGGACGAGATTAACGACGCGCTGCTGTTCCCTCGTGGGCCACTTCCTGCTGAGAAAGACAAGTGGGCGTCGTGTGTGCGGATCGTCGACCCAGCGTCGTGTCAGACGGTTGTTTGTGAGGAATTGGATGTGGATGAGCGAGCCCGTAGTATTGCTGCCTGTGTGTTCCACGATCGTGGTGGCGAGGCGTTTATTATTGTGGGTACGGTGAAGAAAATGCAGCTGCACCCTCAGAAGGCGCCTGGAGGAGGCTACCTACGCGTCTACCGTGTGGTCGAAGGCATGCAACTGGTGCTGGTCCACACGACGGAAATCGACGACATTCCGCACGCCATGTGCGAATTCCAGGGACGTCTGCTGGTCTCTGTGGGGCGAGCACTGCGGATTTACGATCTGGGAAAGAAGAAGATGCTGCGCAAGTGCGAGAACCGTAACTTCCCATCGATTTTGGTGGAGCTGAAGGCTGCCGGCGACCGGATTTACGCTTCAGACATGCACGAATCCTTCCACTTTGTCAAGTACAAGAAGGACGAGAACCAACTGGTGATCTTCGCTGACGACTGCGTGCCGCGCTTCATCACTAGCAGCGTCTTGCTGGATTACGACACGTTGTGTGGCGCCGACAAGTTTGGCAACGTGTTTGTGTCTCGACTCCCATCTGAAGTCTCGGACGAGATCGACAACCCTACGGGCAATCGCATTCTGTGGGACTCTGGGCTTCTTAATGGCGCACCCAACAAACTAGAGCAGGTGGCGCAGTTCCACGTGGGGGACGTGGTGACCAGCATGGTGCGCTCGAGTTTGGTTCCTGGAGGAACCGAGGCGGTCATCTACGCTACTATCATGGGCCGCATTGGAGCTCTCATCCCGTTTACGTCGCGTGAGGACGTGGATTTTTACACCCATTTAGAGATGTACATGCGTCAGGAACAGCCCCCGCTGTGCGGCCGCGACCACCTGTCGTATCGGTCCTACTACATCCCCGTGAAGAACATCACGGACGGTGATCTGTGCGAACAGTTCAGCGCTCTTAGTGTGGAGAAACAGGCTAGTGTGGCTGAAGACCTCGATCGGACGCCTGCCGAAGTGCTGAAGAAGCTCGAGGACATTCGCAACCGTCTTCTGTAAGGAACATGGCGGATTCGTAACTTTCCAGACTCGCTAAACAATAAAGAAAAACAATGAAGCAGTAGCAACGATCAAAACTGGTTCTAGAGCAACAAACTAATTAAAAAAATGGTAGCGACAGTCATCAACACGACCGAGGTGCAACACCCTCGGGAAGGCGCATATTCCGGTCGCTGTCGTTGAGGAAGAGAAGCGTCTTCGTCTCCTGGTACATTTCCTGCAATACTGTTATCCGTGGCCGAAACGTCTGCCCACATAGGCATTAGTACGTGCACACATTTTGGTCATTGGCCTTTGCACTCACCTCGAACGGCAGTACCATGTCCTTTTGCCCGTCTACCATGAGCACCAGCGAGTATACCACGTTGGAAAACGTAATCGCCTCATTAATCGCCACGCCACATATCTTTTCTAGATCCACAAACTATTAATATATACTATTCGTTAGCGATATCTTATAATACGGGTTGACTTGCGCGTCTTTCTAGTCTCACCTTGCTGCTCACTGCACCACTACGTCGCCTCTTGCTCAACTTCACTCCGAGTGCCGGCACCACCAACATCGATTCTAACGCAGCAGCAAATAGCGATTACTACCAACCAAATACGGCAATATTTACTACAATCCAGCAGCTAACCTTCAACTATGACGTTGCCAGTAGCCCGGAAGATCCACGTGGCCAATGCAGCCAGCAACAGCCCCAATAGCAGTCGACACGAGGATGATACACCCCATTTAACAGTCGATAGCACGCCACCAGAGCTGAGGAACACCGCCGTAATCAACCACCAGGTATAGTACCCTCTCTTTCCGTAGGATTCATGCCCAGATAGTGCAAACTCGATGCCCTGCTGTCCATAGGCCCGCACGCGCAGCACTACTTCACTAGCTCGCGACATCTTACAGCAATGTTATGTCATCGCACACAACGCTGACACCATTATTGTGTCCTCTACATAAATTATGTTCATTTCATCCAGTCGCCATGAAGAACTCAAAAGCTGATCGAGTTGAGGCGAAGCGGCAGCAGCACGCGGCAGATGAACACGAACTGGACCTGCTTCTTAACGTATCGCAACGCTCTGTTGATTATCCAGTGCCTTCCGACCCAAACCCAAGTTTCACCGCTGAAAATGACCCATTGACGACTGCAGAACTCAATGACAAAGTTTTACCTCGTGGTAGTGCTGAGACTGGCGCTTTGCTGCCTGGTTTGGTCATTCTTAAGGGGTTCCTGGCGCCTCAGGAGCAGCAAGAGCTCGTCAATGAGTCAAGACACATGGGGCTAGGAGAGGGAGGGTTTTACAAGCCTACGTACGCTAGTGGTGCTAAGTGTCGCCTGCATCAGATGTGTCTCGGACGACACTGGAACGTGAAGTCAGAAAAGTACGAAGACCGACGCAGTAACCATGACAATACACCGGTTCCTGCATTACCTGAGAGCTGGAAAGTGTATGCACAGCGCAGCCTGGACGCAGCCGCGAAGATCGACCCGCTGGTGATGGGGACGTGCAAAAAGATGACGCCGGACATTTGCGTTGTAAATTTCTACAAGAAGGCTGGAAGGAATGGCATGCACATTGACAAGGACGAGAGCGACGAAGCCATGAGCATGGGCTCGCCTGTGATCTCGTTCTCCATCGGTTGCGCCGCTGAGTTCGCATATATTGACCACTACCCGGACCCGCTCGAGGCGGTGCCGATCGTCCGCCTTGAGTCGGGCGACGCGTTGGTATTCGGAGGCCCAGCGAGGAATGTGGTACATGCACTGACGAGGGTTTATAACGGTACCCAGCCGTCCTGGCTGCGGATGCGCTCGGGAAGACTTAACCTGACATTCCGAGAATACAAGCCGAGTGAGCTCGACAGCTAGAGTGCTGGTTGCTATTTTACTGGTGTTTAACTGTGATAGAGACGCAAATGGAATGGTCTTCTATGAAATATTTGGATTTCAAGCCGCGTCTGCATCTTTCGTAGTGCAGGAGAAATGCTTCAATGGTTTAAAAACATTGTTGCTCGATAAAAGTATGATATTAACGCGATTGCCACTGGCAACTCATCCAATTGGTATCCACGTTCCGCAGTCGTTGTCTCCGTTAGTCACCATGACGCTGCAGTAAAGTTGCTACTCGCAGCGACGCGATCCATAACAAGATTCCAGGTCTCTCACAACATCTTCAATCCTTCCAAACCCTCCAGAAATAAATAATTGGCAAGGCACTGAGCTCGGCGGAATGATGAGTCCACGTTCTTTAAGCTTCGACGTGAGCGCCAAAAAGCGCTGACCGCATTGCCTAAAAAAATCCTTGCTCATTTTCTTAGTGCCGGTTGCCCTCACGTATGACGCAAACCCAGGTACCAACAAGAAAGCATTGACCTCCTCCTCGTTACGCTTCCGTGTTGCCAGAATCTTCTTTTTTCTTATGTCCCTTTGGCAAGATATCTCACCCACCCCATTTTCGAGCCACACATGTCAACCATGTAATTTTCAAGTGCAGTTTGGTCATATCGCTGGCCACAAATACACGGAATGGAGTCTAAGCTTTTCTTCGGAATCCCGTATTTTTCCATCGCCACCCTCTTGCATATGAATTGGTCACGATAGCAACGAAAATCAGACTCACATTGCCGACACGTCCACCTAAAATGATTGGGTTGTCATTCTCGCATTTGCAACAGTATCTCGCCAGACTGGGCTCACACTGTTCATAGTGATCGCCGGTGATCATCTGCATCTTGGTGAGAGTCAGGTTGCTCAAAAATGAGAGGATCTCTTCATGGACGGCCTCGTGAAGAATACTGAACTTGTAGGAGCGGGTCTGTTTAGCTGCGGCTTTATCGTGAGCCCGTTTTCTGCGCATTTCTTCTGGTGGAGACGTATACCGCGTGCAGAAAATTCCTTGACGCAATATTCCCACATGGAAGTTGGCTTTGAGCTTTTGCTGGTCTACTTTGTTCTTGGTCTACTTTCTCGTTGCGCTGATGCTTTGGCATGGCAGTGCGTGATTCTCGCTATGTATCACAAACTAGTCTGGCAACGTCCCATCAAAGAGTCAAAACCACTTCAACATCGGAAATCAAATGATTCTTGAACGGAATTTACAGGTAACATACAGGACACGAAATTGTTCAATATTCAACCAATGAGCGGCAAGCTGATTGGATGCTGTCTCTCTAGCAAGCTTGTCGGCATACGATGCAGCCGAACTACTGTGACCCAACCTAGCTGCCCTCGGCAGCACTTTCTCGCCCTTGTGGTACCGGACGGCACCTCGATGCAGGGACAGCACTCTGTGAAGACGTCGATGGCCACCGACACCGTTTGACTGTTTCGGAGTAAGTTTTTTGTGGCTGCGTAGGTCTTTACGTTCTTCATCAGATACCGAGCATCACTGAGATGCTTTTGGCTGTTTCTGTTTGGCATATCAGCACCATCCAGCATCCGGAGAGGAGGACAGCGCTTCTCTGCATTTCCACAGCGCCAAAGCACCCACAGATGAGCGGTGGAGCACTCGGGGATTGCAAAATCAGGAGGCACCCGCCGAAACCTCCCAGCCCAAAAGAAGGTAGGCAACGAGGACTGCTCGTTGTCAATTGGTGAGACTGCGTCTGTGGTCTCTTGCGGGTCTGACATATTTTGTTGTGTTACTAGATCGTGAGCACCTGCTTCTGCGAGGCAGTCTCGTAGTGCGTCATGTAAGCCATCAAATGTGACTGTTCTAGCGCCGATTGCACGTTCTTCCAGCTCATGTACAATATCTTTCACGACATTTTTACGGCTCTCTTCAATTTTTTCGATGGTCGAAAGAGCGGTGTCTTGTAGCGTTTTCATTTCGCCTAATATGGCCACGTGCGGAGGTAGGCCCGTTGCCTGCAAGTGAGAATTTGGCCCACCGAATCCACATTTGACGCGCGACGATAAGTTGGCAAGCAGGTCGCCATCCTGGAATAACGCTGACTCGAAGAGAGGGTGGCGGAAGGTGCTCTCGGATAAACGGTGTGTGATACACTAACGAGGCGATACAAAATTCTCCAACAAAAGACAACTGCTCGGGTAGACCTGGAAAAACCATTGCAATACCCCGATGTACTCACTGATCTTGCTCTTCAAAGTGCGGAGGTAGTATTGCAAAACTTGTACCTACTTGACGGCAGCCCAGAAACCGTCCGTACGACATGCATATCGCCGGGTGCCTCATAACGTAAGTATGTATTCTGCACACCACCGAGAGACCACCCAGCACGCAAATGCACTGCTGTCGACGATGGGCATGTAGTCGATCCGGAGGCGCAGTAGGTTGCAGCACCTTTGCGCATTGAATGTGTTCCTAGGTCACTAGGGTTTACTCCTTGGCGACGCAGCTCCGTGGCAACTATCTCGTCTTGTAGCAAACGCTGTAAACATTTGCGGAATCGGTCGTACTGGTCCGACCCAGGAAAGAGATGATTATCAGCATCAAAACTCGTAGCTGCCCAGTAAATAGCTAGCGCCAAGATGGGACAGATACTTGGTTGTAGCGGATTTGCGTATACGTGCCGCGGATCTCGTGGGCGGTCGCCACTCTGGTCATTTTTCATATGAGCAAAGAATACTCTTAAGGAATCACCACTCCACTCCATGTGAGAATGTCTTAACACCAAATGCGTTCGCTGAACGACACATGAGATTCCACAAGAGTATCATATAGGTCCGAGAGAAAACTGCGTCGCTGGCTTGCAGCGTCAGTAGATGCTCACACAGAAACTCATATAGCTCAAATGATAGAGGATTTTCCCAATTTTCACGTGCCCCTCGCCACGAGCTTGTGTCGTGGCTAACTGGCGTTTTAGTCCTTTAAAGAATTGTTTTAATACGTTCTCCATGATAGACCCCATTAAGCGCCCGTAGTTGCGATAGAGTTTAAGTAAACCGGCGCGATGGGTGTTGAGTGCAGAGTAACTTAGCAAGGTGCCGTCGGGTTTCTTTAGTGTGAGCAGCCACGATTCAAATACCTCAGCGTCCAGCGCATCAAAACTTATAGGGGGGTCGTTGTGCTTTCTGGTCAGCAGAGGCTTGACACGCTGCCGTAGCTGCTTCTCGGAGAGGCTAGACACGTCACCGATACGTGCTGCCATCACGTCTGAGATGAGATGCCGATGGTTCAACAGCACCCATGATGTGAACCGACAGTAGGAGTTGACATATGCAGCGTGGGAGCTCGCGCATACGGTGTTATCCCTGATCAGCTCTGCTTGGCGCTTCAGTTCGTCTAGGCTGACAACTGCCTGTGCTCCCTCCATCGTGAATTCGCCTATGGCATAAATTATTCAGCAGGACAGTTGTCCTGAAAAATCAGGAAAAACTGGATTTGGTTAGCTCCCAGCAATAGAACTAGTTTTTGTAAACTAATAAGAATACGGAAGATTACGACGTGGAAAATTCAGGACATTCAGTCCTGCACTGAGCCTCTTAAACCAACATAATGTCCTGCAAAATCTGGAGAATGTGTAATCGTCATTTTGGAGTGGGCCAGAGAAGTAATAATAATCTGCACTATCTACCAATTGCTGGTTTTTCTACTACTTTCAGCGAATCAGCAAATATTGAAAGCCTTAGTAGATATCCGATTGGCTGACGCTAGTAAAAATCCTCGTAAAGATCCACAACAAAAGGGAGAAACAAACAAAATGGACTCGATCTTCGGTATCGTGGGTAAGGACTTCGTGCTGCTGGCGGCGGACTGCAAGGTGGTGCGCAGCATCCTCGTGTACAAGGACGATGAAGACAAGGTGCGTTCTCCCATGTATTTTTACTCTTCACCTCTCTCTATGTGCCTCAAAACCCTCCGTTATTAAACGGTCTGTCCTCCCTGTTAATCTCGAATACGCTTCTTTATTCTCCTCTCCAGTCCATTAACCTGGACGAGCACAAGGTGATGGTCACATCGGGCCCACAGAGCGATCGTCTGGCATTTGGCGAGTACATTCAGAAGAACATGAAGCTCTACGAGCTGCGCAACGGCGTGACGCTCAACGGTCCGGCCACCGCCAACTACGTGCGGGGCGAGTTAGCGCGTTTCCTGCGCCGCTCCCCGTACCAGGTGAACCTGCTGATCGGCGCCGTCGACGCCACGCCAGAGCAGAAGGCTAAACCCAGTCTCCACTGGATCGACTACCTCGGCTCCATGGTCAAGGTGAACTTTGGCGCACACGGCTACGGTGCGCACTTCTGCCTGTCCATCTTCGACCGCGAGTGGAAGCCGGACATGTCGCTGGGTGAGGCCAAGGAGATCCTTAAGAAATGCCGTGCAGAGCTTGACATGCGCTTCCTCGTGCGCAACGGCCAATGGGCGTACACGGTACGACACCGAACGATTGTTGGCGGAATGAACTGGTATTAAATGATATTGTTGTTTGCTGCAGTTGATTGACGCGAACGGCATCTCGCAGGTTAAGGTTGAGTAGTTGGAAGATGGCTACAGAATACAGAAGAGAAGGAGTGCTGCGTAATTGAATACCAATGTGCTCACTTTCTATTGAGTTGTGGTGAATTTTGGAGTCGTTTATTGGTTTACTAGAGCACAAGATCCTCCTTCTTACACTCATGCACCGCGGGACTTTCGTTCTTGTGCTTTCCGGCGGTTGTCGCGATACCGGCGAAGCTCCTCTCTGGTTGAGTTAAATAGGCACAATTGTTAGATAAGGAACACTAAAGTAGGGTCAGTA
The DNA here is from genome assembly GCA_033557915.1 of Phytophthora tentaculata. Taxonomy (NCBI): domain Eukaryota; phylum Oomycota; class Peronosporomycetes; order Peronosporales; family Peronosporaceae; genus Phytophthora; species Phytophthora tentaculata. The sequence goes on from JAUCEA010000009.1 coordinate 6,923,618, forward strand.
AACCTAACAGGCCTACCGTTTTTGCTGCCGTGCGCGGTCGATGTTTGCTTCGGGGAATTGGTTGGAAGACTCCTCGCCGTCTTTTTCGTCTTGCTCGCTGAGCTCCTTTTGAGTAAGCAAGTCTTCGGTTGCATTAGCAGACGGCGGGTAATATTCACTTGCGATCTTGATCCATTGCCATGCCTTCTCTTCGTGTTGGTCTTTCCCGAATCGATCTTGACGCCACGCTGCGCTCTTGGGAACACCAATATCCTCGAAAAGATCAGCTCCTGCTGGTACGAATAATGCTTTGGCTGGATCGACCTCTTTACTGGTACCTCGAGCCATGGAGCGAAACGCAAAGCCCTTCATGACTGACCGGAATTGCGTCACCAGGCTCTTGTCCTTCATACTGGTGAACAAAACGCTGGCTCCATACATATGTGAGAGATATCTTACTGCCTGGGTGACTCCTTTGCGTTTAATTGAGTCCTCGTCTCGAAAAGTTTCGTACTTGTTGCCAACTACCAGTACTGGCAAAGGTAACGGGGTCACTTCGTCTTTGTCTGGATGGCCATTGCCATAACGTGCCATGGCTTCGTGTTTGAGTGCATCGACGGTGAACTTGTCCACCGGATTCTTCTCTTTAGCCTTCAGTACCTCGTGTACAACTGTGTAAAGGGTGGTAAACCACTTCACCAGTGCTGGAACAACGTCTCCAGGGGCTGACAAATCCAGAACAATCACCAACGCGCCATTCAAGATACGCTCCGGTCCCAGTGGCACTTTGATCATTTCGTTAACGCATTTGGTGCTGGCTAATTCCCACATATGCGCTACTGACGGTCGTCCAGCAGTACGCAGTCGAACAAACACGTAGTCTAACGCAGTGGTGGGTTTGATCTCCTCGGCCTTGGACGAATTCCGAAAATTGGCTGTGAGCGAGGTTTTGCCAGATCCGCGAGGACCGACAATCAGCGTGAAGGTATCACGTTCCTCCGGTGTTGGAGTAACTGCGGGTCTCTCGACTGCATCACCTTCTGCACCATCCACTGCTTTTGGTGGCTTCTTACCTGCGTCCTCCACAGTGGAGATAATGGACCAGATATCCTTGGAGGCCATAATTTTAGCTGTAGCTCTTGCCAGTGGACGTAGTAGTCGAGGGATCGCGTCCCCGACCTTTCACGCAGTAATATAATAAAGTGACAGGAGACTTTTGACTCAATCGATCTCGAATTTAATCGTTCTTCAACACCGTCCGTATCCTCGACTACTGTATCTGTTCTTCACGGGTAGTTAAAAGAACTTAATGTAAATAACGAGCAGTACGAAGAGCGCGACAGCGACGATGGGGCCGTATTGGCGGTAGATGGCCTGCATGCGCAGTTTCTTGGCGCCCCACTTGAGGTCTTTTGATCTGTCTGCCAGGTTGGACGAGATGCGCGAAACATCTGACAAGAAGGAGACAAGGTTGTAAGCCAACCCTTGCAGCTCATTAGATATCACTATCAACTTACGTTCGACACGCTCGCCGCGGTTAAGAACCTCCTGGATGTTCTTGCGCATGATGTTGTGGATATCGGCCAGGTCGTCGTTCAGGCGGTGCATGTTCTGCGAAGAGCTGGGGTCGGCGTACTCCTTGCGCTTCTTCTGGATAAACTTGTCTGTTTTGGCCACAGACCCACGACAAAATGAGCAACTTACGCGTTAACAGAATACTCTCAGTCCTCACCGAACTTAATGAACGCGTAGGGCCTCGCCACAGTCGTGACCACGTCGCGCCAGTTGCTACCGCTGTCACGTTCCAGTTCCTCGACGAAACCCACGTGCACCTCTTCCAGATACAAGAAGGCCAGACGTTTGGGGAATCCTCGGTCTGCCAATGTCAAGTAGCATACTCCTTCCTGGATCAAGTAGCTGCACGGCATTAAGTAACATCGTTAGATAGAGAAAACTTAACGAAAGTGCTTCTTTCTGACGCACTGGAAGGTGTAAGCACCCGACTCGATGCTGCATTTGGTGGGCGAGCGTTGATCTAGTCGCTTCATGATCTGCTTAGCTTGTTGCTTATACGTGTCCAAGTTCCCATTTGAGTCGCCGATAGACTCCATGGACGCAACCTGCAGCAATAAGGTCACAAATTGAGACGAATAGTGGGCCACGGTACAAGACTTAGCAGCCGATAGGGAGGTAATTGCACGGCGAAACTTATGGGCGATGTAGCTTCAGTATTCGTCTGCAAGGGGAGAGGTACGTACCAGCAACATGCCGTCCGAAACGCGCGCGACGAAGGTGATGATCGGCATGGTGGCACAAGAGCTTTTGGCTTCGTGGCACCTTTTTAATCGCACTCTTATTTCTCTACACTTTATTTCACTAATAAAGAGTGCTCTTAAACTGTTTCTCATGTTTTATACACTAATAACTTGCTTGTCAAAAGAGTAGCGATGGCGACTGGCCCGCCATACTCGGCTGCGCAGGTCGATAACTGCGCCTTCGCGGCTTGGTATCCGCAGCTCAAGCGCGTAAGTATCAAAGGCGAAGTGGTTTCGCTCCCGTCCGAGCTCGTGTCTTTACTGTTAGAGGACGGTGTGACGCTTCCGTCGGCACCAGTGGCGTCCGGGATAGAAGATGAGGACGAAGACGACGAAATAGATGCATCCAGCGCGCTCACGGACGAGCAACTGAGTGTCATTTCCGCTGTTAGAGAGCAGGTGGAGAAGGTATTGCAGGACTTTGGTGGCAACCTCTTCCCCAAGACTAACTGGAGCGCACCACGCGACGCTGCGTGGATGCTCGGTTCGCTGAAATGCACAAGCTTTGAGGACATTTTCCTGCTGCTCCAGGCCTCAGACTTTGTAGTGCACGATCTCACGCAGCCATACATTGGCTGCAGTGGCGAGAACGATGAGAAATCGCCACCTGAGAGCCACCTGGTGCTCAAAAAGTGGTGTAACTTCTTGGACTCGATGCTGTTCCGGTGCTTCGTCGTCGGTCATCGTTTAGTGGCGGTGTCGCAGCGTAACTGTGACGAGTTTTACGAGTTCTTACCGGATCAACAGGACGAACTATGTGAGCTTCTGTACCAGTTTTACAAGAGCAACTTCCGCACGACTGAAGGGGAGTTCGTATTCCCGGATCCTAACTACAGTTTCGATGTGTATGTGGACAAGCGTCGACGCGTCTACCTTCTGGATATCAACGTATTCGGTGCTGTTACGGACACGCTGCTCTTCTCATGGGAGGAGCTGCTGGAATTCCAGACGAGCAGCCCAACGACGCCACGGGATGCGGATGAGGAGCACCATCTTGTCGACTTCCGGGTGGTCGAGTCCAAGAAGGGAATCCGTGCGAACCCCCTGAGTGGGTATCGAGCACCGACGGACCTGGTGGATCATCTTGCAGGTGGTGCCGGCTTCGACGCCTTTATTGAACAGGTCAAGCGCGACAACGCCGCTAATAGCAGTGATAGTAGTGACGAGGAGAATTAAAGGTCGATAAGCAGCTCATGTTTGTATAAATTAGAGAACCTCCCATGCATTTCTGATATATCCCCCTTTTGGTAGGAATTCATAGTCTTCCTCATCGTTCCTTGTAACATGACGTCCGTCCTGCCACCCGCTCGAAACCGTTTTTTCTATAAAAATCGAAACGAACCGGTCCAGTTTCCGTTACATAATGTTTTACATATTTTAGTATGTTTAATACTTTTAAGTTAAGAAAGAACAAGGGCAGGCTCATATTATATATAAGTCAAATAACGGGAAGACTGAATGAAACGGGAAGCTTTCCGTTTCATTCGGTCTTCCCGTTACCAGTACAATACGTTATACATACAAAGTCCTCATTCTCAATTGGACATGGCAACCTCCGAGGCTGTCGGTTCGCTGCTCCCTCATGGCTATCTGCCTGTGGGGCTCATTTTGGCACATCATGCAGTCCCCAACCTACTCAAAGAAGCAAAGCAGCGTACCTACCAGGGCGTCTTCAATCGCGTTGGAGGCCCGTACGACAAGTACCGCTGGCAGTCTCTCGTCGCGGAGAAGGAACTGTCAGCATCAATGCTGGAGATGAAAGCGGCTCTGCGAGTGGTTCTGGCGATAGTCCACCCGGGGTGGGTGCCGAAACCTTCTCGTTCATGCGGTCGGACGCTGGAGGAACTGATCAAGAGCCTCACCAAGACTACCAAGCTGCCGACATCGCGCGGTTTCAGGCCACCCGGCCCGGTGGGGTTCCGGGAAGCGTGATTTTCGCGCTTCAATCTGGAACTAGGCTACGCGTATTCGACGGGTGCTTCACCTCCAGGGACGAGGCCAAAGCCTCGATCGTTTCCATCCCTACCGGGTTTTGTGTACTGTTTTGTGGAGACTTAATTCACAGCGGCGTGGCTTACAAGGCGAAGAACTACCGAATTCACTGCTACTTGACGTATGAGGGTGTGACGTGGACTCCTGACATTGTCCAGAACACGTTGCTACCACACTCAACGTGTAAGTACTGCGGAGACAAGGTGGAGAATGGCAGCAAGTTTCACAAGCACCAGCACTATTGCGACGACAATCCCAAGGGCGCCGAGAACAAGTTGAAGCGCAAGCTCGAAGGTACGGATGGGGAGTACAAGTGCGCATTGTGCCCTAACACTTTGTATCCACTCGCTTCAAGCCTAAGAGTCCACAATATGAGGAAGCACCCTCAAGAGTAGATGTTAGGAATAACTACCGACATCCCGAGTCTGCCTTTCGATCTGAGTTCAAAAATTAATAGATTTTTCTACTTCCATCCTTGCAAGTAAACCTGGCTGGAAAAAAGTTTTTCCGAGTGGATGGACGCCCAGAACAAAGTGTCGAAGCCCTCGAAGACGCAATGTAAACCGAAGGTCTCCAAGAAGAAGCCATCCCCCATAGGCTTCACGAAGACCAAAGTGCCATCCAAGGCGATATCCACCACAATCGACGTCACCAAGATCAATGCGTATGCCAACCAGCTTTTTCGTCTGCATCAAGCTGTCGAGGGGAAAATCGCCGCTAACAAGCCCAAGGACGACGTCACCGCCGCTGATGAAGGACTCTGCGCCAGAGTTGGGCTCTAGGGCTGTTTCGACCGATTAGTCAGCGCCAGGCTGGGTCCGGGGGTGCTTACTGGACCCGGTACACGAACAGCGTTGAGCCGTCAATATTCCAGCTGATAAAGATGCTGTCACAGCTTTTGCGCAATGCACATCACGTGCTAGATCTCTGTGCTGCAGCTAGGCAGGTTGCTATCAGCGCTCTAGAATGCAACCCAGATATCGACATTGAGTTTCTTGATTCAAGTAAAGATGGACTGGCCATGGCGAAAGAAGAGCTCGATCAGTCACGTGTGGATCACAGTAGGCTCCACAGCATCGACTTATCGCTGGAAAACCAAGGTACGCGACAAACGTTTGCACAGCCGGCCTTGCTCTCGGTTAAGTAACACTGGAGGTTAGGTTCTGAGTCAGGAAAACGCCTACCTCGTCGTTCTGCGTCACGTGTAAGTCGCTGCGTCCAGGCGGTGCAATAGTTTTCGCTGAGCGGACCAGCAGAAAGAGTTCAACGCAGTACATATCATTGCTCCAGGGAGCAGGTGTTGTGAACGAGGAGGCCATTTGAATGGTCGGGGGCTTCTTTAGCATGGGTGAATGCAAGCGGGAAGTAACAATAATTGTGGTGAAGGATTTCGTGGAGGCACATAGGTTTCTATTCCATATGCCTACCTTATTTTTGTAGCTATTAAATGATTGTAATAATGCAATCTTCCTTGACACGAACCTGCACGGTCCACGCAATCACTCCGAGAACGTTGCGGAGCGATCGAGAAGGAATTAGATATGCAAACATTAGCGTTCAAGCTCTAAGAAGGCAGTAGTCTATGTGTAACCGAAGAAGTCCTCATGTCAATGGCTGCCCTAGGCATATGTGGTGGCGTGAGCATAAGACGCTTTTACTGATAGTCCCTGTTTGATATGAGCTTTGGCGCGCAAGTTGGGCTGCTGTTCACGTTTCCTCGCTCGTCTTGGTTATATAAGTGCGGCGGGATCACAGCATAACACGCTCAGATCTAGGTCGAGCCCTCGGAGTCGAGCGAAGACGCCGCCAGGCAGAAATCGAGAGGCTGTCCAAATACCCAAACATGATAATCTAGTTGCTTAATTCAGCATTTTGAATTGATATTCCTCACACAACCACCCCGTTAACACGCTTATCATACTTATCGTTCCATACATCGAGCCTCAAACTTTATACGGAGTACTTCTGAGACTGGTTGATATCCAAAATCTACCACAAGAAGCAGAGGTGTAAATTCTACACTCTCCAGTTTCCATAGGAATGATCGTCTTAACATATCTTGCAGCTGTGCTTATTCTCCAATTTGCCGCCTCCAAAACATGATGAGGACGATCGAGTTGCCAGCCAAGCTGCGATCGAGGGCAACTGGAGAGAAGTTGTGGCTGATGCTTGGTAGGCACTTGGCTGGCATTTAAACACCCTCGAAAGTTAAAAGCAGCTCGTCATAATACTACTAGCTCTAGATTTCAAGGTTAAAAGCAGCTCGTTCATACTACTACTAGTTCTAGGTACTGTAACACTATAACAAATAGGAATCGACGGAAGATGGATATATAAGGTAGCGGTCGTAGAGTAGAGGCACCAAGGCCAATGTGAACGCTTTAGACACGCGATCGAGATTCGTGGTGTGTTTGAATGCCTGTCAAATGCCTGTCAAATGCCTGTCAAATGCCTGTCAAATGCCTGTCAAAGGTATTTTTACACGTTACCAAATGGTGTGACCAAAGTCGTCAGAGACCTAACGTAGCCTTCAATAAATTATACGTTATCATCCATGAGAGCTGCTCATGCGAGTGTCTTATTAAAGCGGTTGCCGTACAAATAATCCGGTCAGACTTTTAAAATAAGTAGCAGTGAGTTCAGTAAAATATGCTTTACAACTACCTGCCACTACTTTATCGTCCGAGCGGAAAGGTGTCCAAAAACAAACGTATAAGAAAGAGGCTGGAACGCACTAAGACTCTTTAACTTATCGTCGATAAGAGAGTTACACTTCTTTACCTTCCACCACGGTGAATAATATAAAAATACACTTCATATAGAATTCAATATACTACAATTGTCGGCCGTGCTGTGATAACATCCTAGCTGACTGACTGACTGCAGTTGAACCGTTGGCACTGCCGGGAGGACGACGTTCAGTCATCGGCTACGGTTTGTTGCTAGAAACAAACTTAACATATGTACTGGATTCGTCAATTGTGCGAACTTAATGCAGATGTACTGGATTGGTGACGCTTTGTATTAAACTTCTTGAAATTGGGACAATACAGTACATATGTACTGTATTGTGGAAATTCCTCAGAGCGCGTCATTTGGAACTGTCACTGACAGTGTTAGTTGTATTGAGATAACCTTAAGGGATGGGACTTTTAATGTTCTCCAGGCGTTAACTTAATAATAGGTGCGTAATTTCATTAGAAATGAATGCGCTGCGCTATTGGAGTCAGCTGGCCTACGCAAACTCGAGAGAGATAATAAATGCACTCTTCTTCTCTAAAGTATGCGTTATACATGGCACAACTTTGTGCTGAGCAGCAATCTGTCACCATATTCAGATACATGCATGCACTTCGAGTAAATTATATTGTAACGTACTTGTATTAGTAATGCTGTTGCAGTCTGCAAGTTGCATAGGATGGCCATGAACACTTCCGTGTTGTGCCTTCTTATGGATGTACATGTGGTACGTGTAGTGCGTCCGGATTTTTTCACCCGGCCAATCTCTTGGTTGGAGATTGGAAAGGTTTTGCCCTTCTCAATTCGAACTCCTGCTCAGATATTCCGCCCAGGTGGACCGTAAACCTGGTAGTCAAAGTGCGAAACATAAAGTAAGGACAAAGGCAGTCTGCTGCAATAAGGATTGAGGACTTATGTTCTTTCGCTCATGTGGAGCTCTAAGTGGCGCTCGACGACAACGCATCGGCCATAGATATCCGAGTGTAAAAGCATTCTGCCCGATCTGATGTGTTTGCCAACACTAACACGTGTTATGTTATAAAAAACACCACGTTTTCTTCAGACCTAAACTAATTGAATGGCTGAGTAGACAGCGGCCGAGTTAAATGACCTGTCGCGTTTTCTCTAGCATGTACATGCGTCTGTGTTTTGAATTGCTCGCCAAATTACTAAACCAAAAAACTAGATCGTCTTCGACTTAGCTGGGAATACCAGTGTTTTTTCCACGTAGCATATCCAATTGTTTTATTAGCGTTCCAAGCCCGAGCGAAAAATAAACATTGCTGAAACGCCATTAGAGTATAAATGGGTTTCCGTTATCAATAAAATAGTTTTTCAACTGTAATCTGCTGAACTTCCGTTTTTCCATATCTACGGATATTTACTTTCTGAAAAGACGACTAGATGATGAAAATCAAGAAACGAAAGATAATGCAGTGCTGGAGAAATTACAGCTATCACTCAACCACGTGTTTGCGGTTAGTTGGACAAAGTCACGGATCATATCCATAATATCGCAGTTTTGACAACTCGAGAAATTATCTGGATTTTATATCCAGAGTATTTACAGAGGTACGATTCTGCCTAAAAAAATTCTATACGCTTATTCTCAACACTAAGGAAAAGGTCGATTTTCAATATTACCCACAAACTAAACTGTAGTACTTTTGATGTAACTGTTACTTCAAGTATATCAGAGTGACGCCAGGATTTTTTAGCCAAAAGTGCCGCTACTCACTTTCAAACTAGATGAAGAGGCTACAGATCCAAATACGGGATTCTAGGATCTATAGAAAACGAGCCAGGTGAAACTCTTATAGCCTATAGCCGCATGACAATGAAAAAGAGAACGTGAATGTTGCTTGTGTCGGCTAGGGAAGTCATTAAAACCCAATCACCCAAATGATGTTGCTTGAAGGAAAGATGATTAATTAAAGATCATTATGAATGACACTAAAATTACTGGGTTATATTAAAAAGCCGCTTGCAAACTGTGTTCTGCTTTCATTAACGCTTGTTGTAGCCTACTGCTATCGTAATCGAAATTAGAAGCGACTGTCGGCGTCCTTCATTGGTTGAAGCAGATGCCTGCTTCGCAGCCGCAGGAGATGCGTTGATGCGAGTATAGGGTTAATTAATAGCATACAGTTTTCGTTTGGCGGGTAGGTCGAATTTGCAATTAACTATGCTACGCTTTCTACGTACCATATTCCTCTCTAGCTCAGTTCAATACCCATTCTAGTACTTCAAATCCAGAGCTTTCCCGTGCTCGGCACGACATTAATTAGGAAGAGTAATTATAATGACTGATGCTCGATAGTAATATGAGAGTACTTATTAAAAATTCAAGATACTACCACCCCCTGTTTACCACGTATAGTAGAAAAATAATATTCACTAAAAATTTCCATTATGGGCTTCACTTTCAGTGTTACTATATAGTGGAAGTAGTTCAAAGAAATACAATACATTTTATTAGGTGCTTTTGAGAGTACTGCAGACAAACTTTTTTTTTCTTTTTCTAAACCACACTAACGAGCTTGCTACAATGCACTGAGCAGAAACGTCTAAACCAAACAGGCTTCTCCTGGGAGAAACTAACGAGCATAGTTGTTTTTTCGGCTCAACAAGAGAAAAGCTCAAATTGAATCATCTGGACCAGAAAAGTATCTTAGATTCTAAAAAATTCTAAAATCAGTATTTGCCTTAGGTTCTGGCCAGTATTTGCCTAAGGTTCTGGCCAGCGCCAAATCTATAAATGGAAGATTTCAGTTTTCTTAATTGTCTCCCTCGCACTGTGTCACTTTGCATCTACCTCCCAACTGCTCACCCAACTCCGCGTCTTAGACTTCACCTCAGCTTTACCAACTTGAAAACCAGCCATTCATTTTGTCAAGGAATTATTTTCTACAACAGTATTTGCAAGAACTATTTCCTGTCGATCCGCGTACTCCTGCTGACGGTCAACAGCCGAGGCGATCGCATCGCGGACGTATCGGATGACGGACTCGCGGTGCTGAACGAAAAGGATTGGGCAGCCGCGTGACGCGGCTGCGGCCCGGGACTGGGTTCAAAATTCGCGGGTGGTGGCTCGGCTGTATTATCCGAGCCTGGCGAATCGCGATACTCCACTGTACGACGGCGAAGACGCTGAAGCGGGTTAATCAGCGTCCGAGATGTCCAAGTGGCGATGCCCGACGGAGGAGCCGCTCGTGTAGCGGCTCGAGTACGCACTCCTTGGGTAGCCTTAGCGCGGGTCGTAACGCCATTCAGTGCCATGAAGATAGCGTCTGGAGCTGGTTCACGACTGTCGTCATCGGTGTCGGCTGGGTTGAGAGCTACTAAGTCATCAGCAGCAGCGGACAAGGCGTTCGACAGACGTGAGGCACTCCAGTCCTAGGAGCTCGGGGGTACGGGAATGTTGTTCATAGTTCACGTAGAATGGAGTATGGCCCGTATATGCGTGAACGGCGTTGCTCAGCGCGAACTCCGCCATAGGCAGGAAGGAGCTCCAGGACGCAAACGGCGTGGCGAAACTTCTTAGCACATCTTCGAGGACTCTGTTGACGCGCTCGGGCTGGCCATTCTCTCGATGTGATGCGGCGGACATTTGCAACCGCGTCCCGACGGGTTCGAAGACCTCCGACCGGAAGTCAGACGTGAGGCGAGTATCTTGATCTGAGACGATAGACGTTCGTAAGCCGTGATGACGGTATACAAGATCGAGGGAAATCGTCGTGGTCTGAGCCGCGGTGATAGTCGCCGCAACAGCAGCAAGATGAACCATCTTGCTGAAGCGATCAACGAAGGCGAGGATACCTGCGCGGCTTTTGGTGCCTCGTGGAAGTTCGAAGACGAAATCCATGCTGACAGATGACCACGGATCCGATGTCACCGGGAACGGTCAAAGTGGCGCTTGCTTCGACGACAACGACTTCACCCGTTGGCAGGCTTCATAAGAGCGGACCCACTTACGCACCCATTTGTACATATGCGGCCTGTAGAAGTCGCGGGAATGCGACGCGATCACATGGTCAGTGTACACAGCAAAGGCCTGTTCCCCTAGAAGGTATGTCCGGAACTTGATCAAGGCATACCACATGGCAAGGAGTTCCTCGACGTGCACAGGGTAGCTGCGCTCGCCGGCTTCAGCTGGTAGACTGGTAACTCACCGCGCGTTCGCGGCCGTAGTCGTCGAACTACATCAGGGCGCAACCGATCGCGAAGACACTGTCATCACAGACGACGTGGAACGGCTTGCCATGATCAGGCAGCATCAGGATGAGCGCGGTGGATAGGTTAGTCTCCACCACGTCGAAGGCCTTCTGATGGTCAGGACGCCACGCCCACGTGGTGTCAGCCTTGAGTAGTTGCGAAAGCGGACGCGCGGTCTGTGCAAAATACTTTGAGCAGTGTTGGAGGTAGGTCGCGAGGCCTAGCAATTGACGGAGCTGTTTTTGGTCTTGAGGTGTTGGCCAAGCGCAGATGGCAGCCACCTTCTCCGGATCAGCACGGCCACCGTCCTTGCTAACGTAGCTCCCGAGGACGGGAATCTCGGGAGCGCAGAAGATGCTCTTCTTCAAGCTGGCATACAACTTGTTCTCGCGCATCACGTTTAACACCTTGCGAAAGTGTTGTAGATGGACCTCGATGTCGGTCATACCGACTTCGGCATGACTGTGAATGAAGATGTCGTAAAAGTAGCTGGGGGTGAAGTCTCGATACGGACGGGTAGATTGGATACCATGCGGTTAAAGGTGGCCGGGGCGTTTTTAAGGCCCTGCGGCATTACGAGCCATTCCCACAGCATGCCGCTGGGTGTGCTGACAGCAGACAACGGCACTCCTCTTCGCGCATCAGGATCTGATAAAATCCATCCATCAGATCTATTGCGCTGTATGTGGTACTGCCTGACATGGTGTCAAGCACCATGTTCTTGCGCGGGTTTGGCGTTTGTGCAGGAATTATGGAGCCGTTGGGCTTGCCAAAGGCGTGGGCGATCCCCCATCCGCCGGTTGCTTTGGTGACACAGAACGTATGACTGAAAAGCGGCGAGAGACTTTCGCGGACGTGGCCGGCTAGCCGGCGACTCTCAAAGAAAGAATCAATCGCGCCGACGTGGTCGCCGGGAAGTGCCACTGTCGGGTCACGCAGTACTTCGCGCCGGGCACGAGATCAATCTCGTGCCGACCTCCACGGTCTGGAGGGAGAGCGGCTGGGACTTTGTCGGGAAAGATGCCAATGAACTGGCGGACGAGAGGGGCGACGGGGTTGCCGAACGCTTCAAGGGCCGGCAGCGATTGAGCTGCGTATCGCGCTTTGCGGGCGGGCATTGGCTCAGCCTCGCCGGATGCGGCCAAGCGTCGGTGTCGATAGCCGCGATCTATGCGGCGTCTTCAGCCACTTGATCGATTTCGCCGCGTTTCAGGTCGTGGAGGAAATGTTTCCATGAGAAGTCGGGTAACGTAGTGATAACAGCGGTGTCACACGGAGGGCGTGCGACCTCGATGTCACCCGAGTGCGACGGGGTGTCTGATGCGTCGCTGACCAAACCGGATATGATCTCGGACTCAGTTGCATTTGAGTCTTCAGACAAAACGCGGGGTCGTCGGGGTTTCCGTCTTCCGCGAAGATGAACAGGGCACTGCGGGATACGCGTCTCGACTGCATCAACGTCTCAATGAAGCACCCGCTCGACCACTCGCGGGGGCTCGGTCTCGACCGGTTGTGGGTGGCCACGCTCATCCTCGTTCACGTCTTGACCTGGGAACTCCGCTCAACCACGCGCAGGAGCCCGGACTCTACCGCTTGTGGGAGGCCTTGCTTAACCACGTCTAGTTCATTCATGAGCCGCTGCTCAGTGGGACACGGGAACCCCTGTTAGACCGTGTCGTCAACGTCCTGAGGCACCAGCTCAGGACGCGCACAGGATGCGCTCGCACACGCTGCACAAGAAGGGCCATCGCTCGCTTCGATTACAGCGGTGGTCATGGAGTTGTGGTGTAGTGGGATCAGCAATATCTTGCGAGACTGCTAGATCCAACTTCCACTAAGCCTGGACACCGACTAACGGAGGGGCCCCCCCGATGATTTGTTATCTTGTGCTGTACTTTGCTCACCTTGTGTACCCGATGGTAGGGCTGAATCTTGCTCCTCCAGTGACTTCGTGAAGGTCCAAGTGGTGAAGGTTTGAACGTCTTGGCGAGACGCTGGGGATGGGGTGGAACAGCGCGGAAACTCTTCGCTCTGCGGCCGATAAGGTCCAGATCCTAAGCGATTACTCAAGCTTGGACCTGGCGGCCTGGATCTGGATCCGGCCGTGCGGTTGCCTTGATAGGGTGTGATTGCCTAACGGTCTTCCTTTACAGTTGCTTGCCGCTTCCTATAGCGGGATCTTGAGGGTAGTTGGAAATTGAAGGATCTCCCGACCAAAGCAATAAACTCCGGTCGATCTGGGATCTGCGCTTGAGGGTAGATCACTAGGTGGCTAGATCCGGTATGTATATTACCAGGTATTACTAACCAACAACATGACACTTATCCCTAAACTTGCTAACACGGAGCGCGGCTAATGTAGTTCCTCTTCTTCGTGGAGCGTGGAGCACTTGTTGTTTCCAATGCAAATTCGGCTCTGATTTATGGTTAAGTATGGTCCCATCCTCAGTCACTATCCTTATACCAGCCAGACGACCACCTATCACCGCCTTTATATCCTTCGCACTCTTACCCATCTCGAGGTGCCTTCTTCAACGTGGGTTTGCCATCATCCTATCGTAGACCATGAGGTCGTCCTTGATCGCCATGTCGAAATCCGGGATTCGAGATCCAGATTGCCATCCACCTGGATCCAGATTGCCTTACCTCTTGGATCCGGGTCCGCTCCTCTTCCTTAGGCCACTAGCTTCCTGTTGCTGCTTGCTCCTGCACTGCATCCGCTTGGTATTCCTCAGGGAGTGTGACGCTTGCATCCACGGTCTCTTGATGTCTGATCGGGGATCGCCCCTTCTATCCTACCGGATCTCCAGTGGTCACTCTTCGGGGAAATGACCGGGTTCAATATTGTCACTCAGGTCACGATCCATCCTTCTCTCACTTTTCCCAAAATCCGCCTCAACCACAACCGCCTCCTGCGTGAAGCTGTTACCGCACAATGACATCGCTCCACGCACTCACTCCGCCATTTCGTCGCGCTCCGACACACTGCCGCCTACTCGGTGGTGTTATCTACCAGTCTTCCGCCTTCCAGCGCGCTTAGCCGCCATGTCGGGCTCTGGCGGCCCTCCCTCCAGCGTCGGCCTATGGGATGCGCCGCCTTCGCCATCACCTTCGTCTTCCAATCACGACCGCATGTCTACGGCCCTGATTTTACGTCCGCCGTTGCCTCCAGCCGCTCATCCAGTGACTGCTACGACTGCCTCGGGATCCAGTCCTTCGCAGCCGAGTCGTTTATCGCTACCAGCGCTTACACCGCCGCGTCAACAGGTGCCTTCATCCACTGGATCCGTCCAACTGACTCCTACGTCCTCTGGATCTGCACAGCCGACTCCCGCGACCACCGGGTCTACTCAGCCGACCACGGACCCAGCTGATACCTATCCACGCACTTTGCGTCGCACGACTCGAGAGCTATCGGCTCGGGCGGCTGAGCTTACTGCGAAATTGCGTACAGCGCAGACGGATCGTGATACTGCCGTCACCACCCAGCGCCGATCCACGATCACCGTCCAGCGACAGGAGGTTGACCGGGTGGCCGAGATCCACGATTTGCAACCCGAACTGGTACATCTCCGAGATTCTTTGGTTGGGGCAGCTCAAACGCCTGATCCTGATTTTCAAGAACAGATAGATCTGCAGCAAACTCAGATCCAACAACTGGAAGAGCTCGTAGATCGCCTCACTGGACTTCGTGTTAACCTCATGGGCGAGAACGGCAGCCTTGATCAAGAGATGTATCACGCACATACCAAGATCTTGGATCTCCAGGTTCAGCCAGACAACGCTGATCGGAGTCGCTCAGATACTGAAGATCTACTTCAGCGAACTGAGAACTCACTGGATCGCGTGAAGGCTGCATTGCAAACCGCTGAGGGGCAGATCGCATCCCAAGCCGCTCTTTCTCAGGCGTCACAAAGTACTTCGCCCCCGGCCAGCACAACTGCTTCTGGTTCTGGATCGATGATCAGTATGTCGTCTGCCGACTACCGCCGCGTATCCAAGCAGCCCGCCGAGCTGAAGAGTTATCAGGCTAAAGTAACCAGCGAGCGGGACAGTGGGAAGCAGACACGCGTCCAGACACTCACCGATCTTTGGAACACTCGAAAACGCCGCGATGCCATCCAGACCGATCTCGATCGCATGATCCGAGAACGCGATGACGCTCTCCCGGATGCCGATCGCGAGAGGGCTCAAAGCTCCGATTTGCGTATGTACCGATCTACTGCTTCTTGACCAATGTGCCGCTTCCGATTCTCCATTCCGTTAACATGTGCCAAATTAGCGTCCACTCGCCAAGCTGTTGCGAGACTCAAGCGCCAAGTAGCTGAGATCAAAGGCCAGTGTCGAGTATTATAATCCGATTTGCAGAAGATTGAGCACGAACGGGATGATCTCCGCCGAGAACATGACACAGCGTTAGTCTGTCTTGCTTCTGTGGCTGCCGCGATGCAGCTCGACACCTCTCAGCGGCCCGCCACTCAGAGATTCACAATAGCTCTTCCTCACGGCCATCCGATCTCGCGTCTTCGGGATCTGGGGGGTTGTCCCACTCCGGATCCGCGGATATGCAGTCGACCGCACCAGATCCCGCGTCTTGTCGACAAAATTCTTCGGTGCTCGTGCGTTCAACACACCTTGAGCACCCCACATCTCGTGCAATTGTAGTAGTCATCAGGGTCCTCTTGATTCAATCAGTATACATACGATTCGATCTCCACTGCTTCTGTCTCAGACCCGTGCGCTACGTAGCGTCATGGTCTGGATCACCACAACTTAAGGATCTGGAATTTCTGCGTTCGCATCACCGTCTTCATCTTCGAAATTTTCCACATGTAAACACGTAACCCAATCCACCGATCCACATCCTTCATGTGGATCCTTCACCTCACTTCCACCAACTCAGCCCGCCAGAGCTAGTGGATCACAGTCCACTATCCTTCGTGGGACTGCATCACGTTCAACCGATTCCGGTCCACGTGATCCCGCAAGAACTCGTGCAATAAGGCGCCACAATAGAGATCTGCTTCATCCACTCAAGTAGGTTCTTCGTACCCTTGCCATGCACCAAGCATTCTCTGTAGATCCGGCCGTATCGGCCTTTTTCCTTGTTCTCATATCCGAGATCCGCTCGACTTCGTATTCAACGTCACCCAGATCCTGGTTCCAGCTATCCTCGGGCAACAAACTCTCGACGAAATCCAGCCGATCGGTGTTTTGCCCAGTCAACTGCGATCTCGGGCGATCAGGAAACTCTCTGACCAACTTCAAGTAAGAGACGTGCACCACCAGGAACAGGTGGTAACCAGTGCCGGTTGTCTCGATCTTCACAGCGTGCTCGTCGATTTCCTCGACCACGCAGATCGGGCCATGCCAGAGATGTGCCAACTTGAGCTACCCTTCTTTAACGCGTTCCAGGTAAAGCCACACTTGATATTCAACGTCGATCTGATGAGGACGGACTACATCGTTATGTCGTTCGGCACGCTCTGAGATCGCCCTCGCAACAGATCGCTTACTTGTTCTCGAGCACGCTGGTAATACTTCTGCATCCGATATCTCCACCGACGCGGATCGCGATCTCGCCTCCTGGTACTTCCTATCGGGATTTTATGTGTCGCAGTTGAGTCTAATGCCCGCTGTGCCATGCCCACTTTCATTCGAACCGTGTATTACCGCTAAGCTGACGAACTCAAGTCATTTCAAGGTAGATTGCCCGCCGATACTCCAGCAACCATCAAGCTCCAGCGGCTCGTCGGTCATCTCGCCTACATGGCGGAGAGCGACGGCCAATTGCCTGAAATACAGCCGACTATTCAAGGAGCTGGGGGCCGCGGACACGAAACGAAGCGTCGCAAGTTGGCAGGAAGATATAAGCCGGACAAGACGAACAAGTCCATGGCTGTGATTGCCAAAAATCGCCGCACCGTTCGCATACTGGTAGCCACCTAAATGACGCTGGTGGCGGCGCGCGATTTGTAGCAGGTCCCACGACGGAATGCTATGTCTGCCACGAGCTAGGGCACTTCGCTGCAGATTGCCCCTAACGAGAAGGCCGTAGTAAAACGGCGCAAAGGTTACAAGGGAGCACAGCAGCCGCTCTCGCCGACGACAGCGCGTGAAGTGTCGGCGTCAAGCGAAACCGAGTCATCTTAGACCCCGGAGCGTCATTTCACTTGACTGGCCAAGCTCACAATATGACGCACCTCCAAAGTCTAAATCATCCTGTTCGAGTCATGGTCGCTGACGGCAGGACGGTTCTAATATCTCAGCGAGGAACGCTAACTATCGACGCGGTAATCGGAGATGGAAGTCTAGCGCGGACAAGCCGATTCAGTCTCCAGGATGTGTACATTGTCCCAACACTGCACGCAACATTGCTCTCAGTGTCTCAATTAGTGAAGGCAGGCCACATTGTGCGGTTCGAAGACAACCAGTGGTCGATAATGCGCGGTCGGCAGCGAAGAGAGCTGATTGGGGCGGCAGAGATAGACGGCGTTTACGAGGTGACTACACCCGACATGCAGAAGGACGCAGCGACGATGCCACAGGCGTTCCTGGCCGCACGTGCGCGCGCTCCATTCTCCGTGTGGCATCGAAGACTCGGCCACTTAAATTACGCCGACTGCCAAAGGCTGGCCGGGAGTAACGCAGTGGACGAAGAAGACGTGCCCGTTTGTCAAGCTTGCGCGCTCGCGAAGGTAACCCGAGCACCTGCACCACAGTCAAGAACAAGCAGCACAGCAGTTGCAGACCACGTGTGCCACATGGACGTGAGTGGCCCAATCGCTCGCTCGTACCAAGGAAATGTGTACTTCAAGGTGGTGGTGTGGCGTGACTACATCACCGTCCACGGAGTCAGAAACTAGAATGACGGTTTCTTCACTTTGTCCATCGCCAAGCCGGGATCTCCCAATCCAGCATTCGCGTAGTCCGCACTGACGGCGGAACCGAATTCCTTGGCTCAAATTTCCGTAAGATTGTTGGCGAGGAAGGCCTTAGACACCAGAACGCAACCCGTTATCGGAGCAGTCAAAATGGCGTCGCTGAACGCGCCATACGCACGCTGACTGAGAGGGCATCAGCGATGTTGGTCGACAGTAAACTACCACACTATCTATGGGAATTCGCTTTGACACATGCCGCGTACATCAGAAATTGGGTGCCAAAACGCAATGCGACGATAACGCCGCACAAGAAAATGCTTGGGACCAAGCCATGCCTTGACCCTCTTCCAGTCTTTGGCCAGACCCTTTGTCGTCTGAACACCCGACCCCCTCCGGCGCAAGAGTGTCCGCTTTGACGGCCGTGGAAACCTAGGCGCGTTCGTGGGTTTCAACGGAGAAATCCGCGGCTTCAGAGTGTACGTCACCGGTGACGGCCGCCCCGTCAAAGAAACCACGGACGAGATCATCCTTGACACCACGTTGGCCGGAAAAATCGTTCTCGGCGATGTACAGTCACCTCCCGAAACCGGTGACCCACACGCCCAAGACGATGATGGTAACGCTTCAGACAGAGCCGACGCTCCAATTAGGCGGAGAATTCTGCAAGACACCAGTCTGCCCCAAGAACAAGTCGAACAGATCAACGGCACCTCCGAGCTGATCAGAGCTGGTCGGTCCGAGATACTTTCGGCGCGGGAAATCGATGTTGCTTTCATCCTGCTAACTGAAATTATTCGCGAGCCCTTAAAAATGGCTGAGGCCCGCTGCTCACCCCAGTGGGAGCACTGGAAAAGGGCGATCGTCGCCGAGATCACGGCACTCAAGGAAAATCAAACTTTTACTCTCGTTGATGCACCGCCAGGTACCCACGTTCTCGACAACATCGTCCAATTTCGACTCAAGACGGGACCCGACGGCGAAATCACGCTTTACAAGGCTCGCGTGTGTGCAAGGGGCGAGCGACAAATTTCCTTCTCGACTACGTTGAAACGCGCGCGCCTGTGGCGGACATCATTTGCGTTCGGTTTTTCTTTGTATTAGCTCCTCGGAGGAAGATGCACGTTCGCCAGGGCGACGTCCTGCTGCTTACCTCAAGGTGGACCTCAAGGAGACAGCCTACGTGCGTCAAGGCAAAGGTTTCGAGGAACAAGGCCAAGAAAAAAAAAGTGTGGCTGCTCAATAAAGCGCTTTATGGCCTCAGGCAAGCTGGCCGCGAATGGCACCACGAGATCGACATATTTTTGCGTAACTATGGTTTAAGGGCGACTGCAGGTGACGAATGTCTGTACTACATGTTCGTGACTAACGATTTGTTACATGTTTGCTGGTATGTCGACGACATCTTGATAGGACACCCAGATGAAACCAAGGTGATCCGACTAATGAATGCTCTCAGCATGAAGTACCAAGTGAAAAATCTCGGCACTCCTGCCCAATTCCTCGGTATGAAGATCGAACGCCCCGCCGTCGACGAATTCCTGATTTTGCAGTCGGCGTACGTCACGGAAGCACTTCACCGCTTCGCCATGCTACCAGTACGGCCGACACCGACACCTATGGTGCCGCACACAAGGCTGGATACGCTGACAAGTGCCCCATCACCTGCCGAAGTCGCAGCCATGAGAAAGATGCCGTACCGTCAAGTTGTCGGTAGTTTGCTCTATCTCGCCCGAGTGTCCAGGCCGGACATCTGCTTCACGGTTAACCAACTCGCTCGCCACTGCGCGAATCCTCGCCAACAAACCTGGGATGCAGCAAAATATTTATTACGATATCTCGGTGGCACTACGAATCTCAAGCTGAAGCTCAAGCCAAACCAAGATGGGTTGACACTGGCAACAGATGCCGACTTCCCCAATGACCTGGAAGACCGTCGGTCCACACATGATCACGCTCTTCGGTGCACCGATGGCATGGGGATCCACGAAATAGTCCGTTGTCGCCCAATCCAGTACAGCTGCTGAATTTATTGCTGCCAACGACGGACTTCAACATACGGACTGGATTAAACTAGTCGTCGACGAGATCCTCGGTGATATCGAGAAGCCCATCAAGCTCACGTTGCTCATTGATAACATATTCACTATTCACCGAATCAAGAAGGATGGGTCCAGCAACGCACAAAACCCCGTGGATATTCGTTTTCACGCGCTCAAAGACGCCTGGAGACACGGAGGGATGGTGATCGAATACATCTCAACGTAAGAAAACGCCGCAGACACATTTTTAT
Source organism: Phytophthora tentaculata (assembly GCA_033557915.1). NCBI lineage: Eukaryota > Oomycota > Peronosporomycetes > Peronosporales > Peronosporaceae > Phytophthora > Phytophthora tentaculata. The sequence goes on from JAUCEA010000009.1 coordinate 6,944,032, forward strand.
CATGACTAAAGCGTTATCTCGCACTGAACTCTGGAACAAGCGCGGCCTGTATGGCCAAATAGAATAGCGTCCGGGTGACGACCCGAGTTGCAGCGCTTGCGGGGAAGGTGTTGCGCTACGCTTTAAGGCATTGCAAGCATCTGCTCCTCGTTTCATTTTATTGCTCACCTACGTCGTCTCCTTGTGGCCCACGTGGCCTACGTCGCCTCCTTGATGATCCGGGCTGCCAGTAGTCCCTTAATTAGCGCTGCTAGCTTCTCCCTAAATCTCGGAGCGACCTTCCTTACACGCTGACCGATCGGCTTCGCTTCCCCGACGTCGATGTCGCACTTGACACCTCTTGATGTCGGCGGGAACGCGTTGCATTTGCCTATTAGCAGGTGTTTGCACCGCCAGATCAACCGCCGCAGGCGTTTCTCTTCATCTTTATTGTTGAAGACGAAGGTCGGATCACCGACGTTGAGATCTTCGACAGTCACTACGTCAGTCGTCAGCACGACCTCCGGTAGAACGGCCATCTCCGCTTGAACATCCTCCACAATTAGCTCACCGCCCTCGTGGAAACAGACTTGCTCATCTTCAATAGCACTGACTCCTGTCGTCGGACTTGGATCCGGTGAGATCGACCGGGTTTCACTATGCCGATCCGCATCTGGCGCCTGTCTGCGACCCGGATCTGATGAGCCCGGTTGACTTTCCGGCGTCTGCCCCGTTTCTGCTGAGACAGGGTCCGGTGTCGCTGGTTTCACGCCCCCTGTCGCATCATCTGTATCCACTGCATCCGGCATCCGCAATGCTTCCGGCTTGGGATCCCGCGGTGTTCCGGTGCCACGGGCATCCTGAAGTCCACCGTTAGCGCCACCTCGGCTTGGCCCTGCGTCACCGACCTCCTTGTGGTTCGAATCAAACTCCGGCCTACCGCGATGTGGGTGGTTGAAGATCTGTCGCATCCCGCACTGTCGCACTGCCCATCACCCCTGACGACACCTGCAACCGTGGTACTATCCTGCTCCGTCGGCGAGTCGCTCCATGTGACACTTGATTCTGACGGCGGACCGCCTGGCGGGTGCTTCAGTGGTGGCCTGGTAGGCCAGGTTATGCCACTCCATGTATTACGTGGATCCGACGGTCACGTACCCCGGAAGGCGCCGCACTCGATCTTGAGCCAGCCACTTCCTGACGCGCTCATTGTCCTGCATGAGGACCCGCATGTCGGTGATGTGGAGGTAGCGGATCTTGCCGGGGCGTTGGACTACTGTCGGGACCCACCGATCGCCACGGGTGACCTACAGCATCTCGTGATCTGGCAGCTTCAGCGGGCGCGGAATCTCCCACGACTTGCCGACTTCGACCCATGTGTACTCTCCCGTCCTGATCGTGCCGACCTTGTCTCCGTACAGTGGCCGCCGGCCACTCAGCTGGATTCGCATCTCGTCCGGGAAGCACACCGTACCGTCGGCGAGATCCAAGCGTACGCCTGCAGGGACCATGAAGTCCATGCCCAGGATCGCCTCCTGGTCAGACAGATCGCCTACCCAGATATCGAAGCAATATACCAGATTTCCAGTCAACGTGATCTTTATAGGTTCTTCCGTTCGTCGTTTACACATTATCGCCAATTCCAACGTAGTCTTGGATCTGACTTCCGTCTTTGTCGAACCCTACCTTACGAGCAAAGGCAGTGTCCAAGATGGACACTATGGCGCCACTGTCCAGAAGCATGATCGCTTTGTCATTGTTGATCTTACCAGCGACTTTAGCCTGACCGAACCATTTTCCAGGGGTATGGTATTTCCAGTATCCACGCGATTCACCCGGTAAGAGATCTGCCTCTCCTACCATCCCTGATCGTCTGACCTCAGCGATTCAGCTTGGTTTCGGAAGGATCTCACCTTCAGCCGCCTTGGACCAGTGATCCCGATCTTGCTGCGTCCAATATCCTCTCGCTTCATCGTGACAGGGATCCAAGGGCATAGACGTCACAGAACGGTCGAAGTCATCGGCCTGATACAGACTCGAAATCCTGACGGTAGGTTTCTCGTGCAGATCACATGTATTACCCGATAGATTGTGTCGCTTGCTAACTTGATCTATCGATGTCTTTTTCACAAATGCATAGACGCAGTATCTAAAACGCTCGGCTCGTACCGAATTCCAACCCGGCGAGCGTCGTAGTTTACCATCTTTTCTGTGATCTCAGGTAGCAGACCACCGTGCTTGTCGGGAGCGTACCACTTCCGGATATGGTTGTAGAACGCCTCCATCGGGCGCATGTCTAGATCGTGCAGCTCACCATAGCCGCGACACACTAAGGAACAGTGACCGGCTGGATGACCCTTCTTGCCACATTTTTCGTAGATGAAGCGGTACTAGCAGTCGGCCTCCCTGCGGCAGCACGATCCGAAATAGGTCGACTTGATAGCTCCGACTAGAAACGAGCACGCAGATCGCGGGACTGCAGATCTTGTCCCTCTTGGGTAGGCTGATTTGAATCGCGAACGTTCTGGATCTTTCCTGTCGTCGCCAACGCTGGGTCACCCGTCGCAGCCAAGGAGATCCAGCGGCGATAGTCCTCATTCGAGCTGTATCCGACGTTTGCGCTTGGTCCGCGTGGACTTGTTTCGCCTGTACTGTCGCGGTTGGGGCGCTAGACGTCTTCTGTCGACTTTGTTTCCATGCGCCGACTTGTTCTGACGAGTTTCGGCCCGATCTAAAGCTCGTAAGAGTTCTTGGGGATCATCAGCATCCGTCAACCGCTGCAGAGTCAGCCGATCTGCGAATTCTTGATCGCCTAGCGCTTCGATAAAGTGTTCGACATGCTCCTTTTATCCTCGACCTTCAGCTGCACGCGCAAGGCTGCCACGTTGAGACGATCCAGATACTCCAGTGGAGACTCATCCGATCGCTTGCACACGTGATAGTACTGCCACGCCAGCGAGTTCTCGAACACACTGTACTGGGTCCGGAAGCTTCGATGCAGATCGCTCCATTTGTTTCGAGTAGATCAGTTCTTCGCCGGTCCTGCCAGCAGGTCTGCGAAGGCATGACGCTTCTCCTCGTCCGAGGCTTGGTCGCGCAGCTGACTTCACTTTGCCGCTCTAGGCTCTGGTACGATCGTCATCTTGATCCCTGCCAGCGAATTCCTTCAGGTCTGAGATCGCAGAGATCCGAACTCCCTGGATCATCGATGTTCCCGTAGAGCCGACCGCCGCAGAAGTTACTGCAGTACTTATCTGTCGGGGAACCAATGTAATCCGGATCATACTCCCAGTTGGAGGGCTTGTGATCCAGCAATCCCACTGACTCCATCTCCACATCTTGCGATCCTTACGACGAATGGAAGAACTCAGATCAAGATCACGTGACTGGAAATCTGGTATATTGCTTCGACATATGTGTAGGCGATCTGTCTGGCTAGTAGGCGATCCTTGGCATGGACTTCATTGTCCCTGCTGGTGTCCGCCTGAATCTTGCTGACGGCACGATGTGCATCCCGGATGAGATGAGGATCGATCCTGGAACGATTTCGTGGAATGCTGGAGTTTGATTGATCAAGACCATCTCGGCACCCAAAAAGGCGTATCTGTAGCCTCAACTAACCAATGGGGCTGTTGTGATGGTGTAGATATGGCCAGCTCAGGATCGAGTATTGCGCCTTCCGGGGTATGTGTCCGTCCGATCCAGGCGATACATCGCATATGCGCGATCCGATGGGTCAGTGGGGCTCCTTAGCAAACGCTTGGAACCTGAAATCTGGAAGTTTTAGTGACACTTTTCCAGGTTTCAGGGAAAATCGCCTTCAGCATACCATATTTTCCCCTGAAACCTGCAGAAATGTTCCAAGAGAACCCCGCTTTAATGGCATTGTTTCAGGTGCATGTTTGGGTCCCTGAAACGTGGAACGTTTAAGATTGAATAATTTTCTTGACATCAAATCCCCCCTCATTCTGCTAGACGCAAGCTATGGACAGCGGAGCGGAGCAAGCATGCGATCCGGAAATCGGATCCACACCTGACCTCCCTGTACTAATTGAAGACCGCAAACGTAACTGGACGGAGGACACGAACCTGGCGCTGGTGAGAGCATGGCGCGTGGTGGATAAAATATCTTTAGTATTCATGACCAACTTGCTGGTAACAAGCATGCATACAACAAATAAAACAAAGTAAGTAAAACTAAATTACACCACAATACCGCAGTGCAATGTCCATACCATTAATGGGACTAAAAAAGGCTTGGGCGTGGCCGTGAAAAGTCCGAACGGCTTCACTGCGCTGTTGTAAGCTTGGACACTGTCGTCGAAGGTCCGAACGGCTTCGCGGCGCTATTGAAGGCTTGGCTGTGGCTGTCGAGTTTTGGAGAGCGTCCCAGGGCTGCTGTACGCTTGGCCCTGGCTTTCAAGGGGCTGGAGAACATCCCAGGGCTGCTGTACGCTTGGTCCTGGCAGTCGAGGGGCTGGGGAGCTGTTGTGCGGTGCGCAGCGACGATAGGTATGCGGCAATAGTGCGGGCAAGGAGGACGGACTTTGAATCTGCAGAGAGCGTGCGACGGAGTACAGATCCTCCTTAAATCTTTATTCTGAATGTATCATTTTCTTTGCTCGACTTTCCAGATGGGTTTTGCTGAAGTGCTTCGAAAACGGGCCGCCTAGAGTTTTTCTTCCAGGTTTCAGGTTCCAAGTTTGCTAAAGCCCCCAGTGTTGGAGATGGGAGAATTAACTGGTCTCTTGGTTGATCGCTCAGAGTAACTGGCGAGGAATACTGCGGCGAGCACAAGCAACGCGGATCCAGTTCGCAGCGAGAAGATCGCCTACGCCGAAGTGTCTTGCCTAGCAGCCCGCCGCCGGAACCAAGTGACACGAAGCGCCATCGGAGCAGGATGGTACCACGGTACCGGCAGCGTCAGGAGTGATGGGCAGTGCAACAGTACGAGATGCGACAAATTGGTTTTCAACCACCCACGATCGCGACGAGTCAAAGAACGATGTTAGCCGCCAAGAAATCGGAGCCGCCGAACCCAGTCGAGACGACTCTAGCAGCGAACTACGAGACGCCCGTGATGCAGAAGCGCAGGGCCGGAAGCGACGTGGATGTCAGACGCCACGTATCCGACTAATGCGACAGGGGGTGTGACGCCAGAGGCATTGGACCCTGTCTCAGCAGAAACGGTGAGGTGTTGCAACGTCAACCGGGCACAACAGGTCCTGATAGCAGACAGGCGCCAGGCGCAAATTACCATAGTACAACCAAGTCGATCACGTCGAATCCAGGTCCGACAACGGAAGCCGGAGACGTTGAAGATGAGCAAGTCTGTTTCACGATGGTGATGAATTATTTGCGAAAGTTGCTCTAGCTGAGATTCGAAAGTCGAACTGACGGCTGACAATGTGACTTTTGAAGATCTCAATGTCGGTGATCGGCCCTTCGCCTTCAACACCAAGGAGAAAGAAGGTTGCCTGCGGCGGCTATTCGGGCGGTGCGAACAGACAAGGGCAACGCGCTGTCGCCAGCAGCAAGAGCCGTCAAGTGCGACAACGATGTCGGAGACGCGAAGCCGATTGCTCGGCATGTGAGGAAGGTGGGCCCGCAATTCAGGGAGAAGCTGGAAGCGCTCATCAAGGGACTAGGGGCGGCCAAGATTATCAAGCACTCAAGTTCCCTATGGACATCTCCGATTGTCATGACCATTAAGAGGAACGGCGTGGCATCAGGTTGTGTATTGATAACGACTAGTTAGACGCCAAACCCTTACACTACGACGCTAGTAACCACTATTTAAGCTTCCTTTTCGCGCTTGCGCCGGGCCAATATGTCTCTAAGACGTCCCAGGGCGTGAGGAAACCACTTGTGCAATTTACGGGAAAAGCAACTCTGATTGATGTTTATCAAAAGCCTACCTCCTGTCTCCCCACCCCATAGACTATCGATAGTATCATCGGGAAAGCGACCAAAATTTTGAAACTGTGGGCCCAAAGGCTACAGTTTCACATTTCGGGTTCTGTAAAATCTGCGAAAAGGCACGTGAACCTATTTTATCGGGAATATTGGATCATACCGAAACTGTCTGAAACCAAGAACTGTTTTAAAGGTGGTATCTGCGGTAAGTTCATTCTAGGCATGGGGAAGAGGGTGCGTTCGAACGCGCCACTGGGTGGCCCAACTTACGAATGAGGGGTGGCTGTGGTGAAGAGCTATCGGAATTTATCACGGAGGGCTGACGAAGATTGGCGGACAAGGACCGAGATCAAGGTGTGATCAGGCATGCCGGTGCAGCTCAACATAGGTAGGCTCGACGCTAAAGGTGCCGAAGATTAGGGATCATAGGTCACCATGTGAAGATCGGCCGCCAGGAGACGAAGATCAGAAGTCGATGGCTGCGATCAAACCACGACCGATCTCGGCTAATACCGAGATAGAAGGCAGCAAGATGGCGGCCGAGCCCTTTGGAAGTGAAATCAAGTGACAAGAACTCAAGATCGGTGGTCTAAAGGTGAGATCAAGACGAGATCAGGTGGCAGCCTGACCAGATCGGCATGGTCTAATATGGCAATCTAAGGCCACAATGAGGAGATCAAGGCTCAAAGGATCAAGATCAGTCATCCCCTGGTGGAGATCTAGGCCGAACATGAAGGTCACCGCATCAGGATGAACATCGCCAAACAAGAGTCGCAGTTTAAGATCATGGGATCAATCGCCAGATTGAGGATGGTGAGAGTTGATTTTAGCTAGAGATGGGATATAGGAAGGCGTAAGATGCATGTCTAGTCAATAAAGTAAAATCGGTGATACTGTGCTCTTCAACAAAAGCTGCGCGATTGCATCGAAAGAGGTTACAAGGTTTTATGTACTCATGACTGATAACAAATAGTTTACATTATTGATGACAATAGTTTCTAGCAAAGATTAGGTAAACCAAATAGAAATTATCTAATGACGTGTACATAAATTCTACGGTAGAACCGTAGCATTGCTGCTGGCACAGCTCACATCATTTAGCTAGAATTATGAGCGTTTTAAAATCAAGAATCAGACATACAATTGGCTAAAAGTGGTGAGAAAATTGAGATTGACTTGAAATGCTGCGAGGCACACGAGATGCACAAAAGGTTTATCTCTGAGCGCTATACGAATATAAGCATAGAAGAAATATAAGAGATATATCAGCCATAGTGTGTGTGCACCTCTCCCATCTAAAGCCGCTTAGCGTTAGGGTCTAAACTACTGCTAGCAACAATCCAATAGGTGCTCGAGAAGATTACCTGTTGACGTTACTGCGAAGGCTCTTGCTGAAAAATCGCGGTTCTGTGTCCTTTCGCATGTAAGGATTAGAACCCAAAAGTGATCAGAACCCGGTTCCTGATTCTTATTGGATCTGAGTGATTATCAAAACCATGGTTCTGGTTCGGTTCGTTTTAGGCGTGTACTTCCCTCTAGGCCGCTCTGAAGCATCATCCAGGACCCATCCATCTCGTCGCACGTCGATCTCACGGTCTGGACCCCGTCCATCTGATCCGCCTTGAGCTCTGACGTTCGATCCTCATCACTCTGCAATTTACTGCAACCATCTTCGAGCTACACACTCTGCATCTCGGTTTTATGAGTGCAGCTCACCATAACGACTCCGGTGGCAAGGGATCCCAGCCTCCTTCTCCCGGCAGTGCCCGCTCCCGGCAGCCTCCCGCTTTGCTGGACCAGCCGGGTGTCCTTCTTGGAAGGCGAACTCCGGCAAGTGGCGCGGAGCTACAAGACCCTCAAGCACGGTCGAGATCGCCTGAAGAACACTCTCAACATGATCTGGAGCGACTCCACCACGACCAAGAGGCCGGAATCGCTCGACTTGAAGCCTAGATTGGCCTACTCCAGTGAGATTCTCAGGATGATACCTCTTCGGCGTCCACTCACCCGAAACGCGATCTACGCAGCCTGATCGACCAACGGAATGGCTATTTTTGCGACATGGACCGTCGCCTTGCGCAATAGCATCACAAGGTAGATGACGCCAACGCCCGTGTCCAGCAATTGGAGCTCGAACTTCAGAGGTCCTGTCACGAGATTGATTCTCTTTCCAGCAAACAGGTGCTAATCTGACTCCCTCTGTCGCCAGGTGGTTGACCAGAAGCGTGATCCGATTACTTGCGTTGGGAAATCTCTCCGTCGAGAACAGCACGGATCGTCTGTGAACTGCTTTGGCAAGGCAGAGTCGGATTTCACTGCTGCTCGATCTGCCATTGGGTTGCTCAGGTGGCTCGTGATCAAGCCGTAGCGACTTCGACCAGGCTTGAGTGCGAGCTGCGTCGTGTCCGGGCCTTTTGACCAGGCTCAAGCGGGCATCGCCGCCACCAATCCCTATCGGCATTGCGAAATAGCCTGTAGAAACGCTGCTCAATACACTGTGTCTCAAGCGGAGTTCGACCGAGATCAAGCGATGGACGAGTTTCGAACTGCTCGTAAGTACCCCTCTTCTTAGTCCGATCTGGCTTCGCTCTTCGCAAGCAGGTTATACATATTAACACATTTTAGTTTGTTAATCCATAATTGTTCATAAGCCTCAAGATGGGTACGATCTTCCACTTCGTAGCTTTTGATGAGGATTAGCTGAGACTTAACTATGCCATGTCGTTGAAAGTGCGTATAAATTGCACATTTAGTATGATTATCACATAGCCATTCGCGATAGTGTTGCTTATGATTTTGCCATCTCTTACGAGGCTCATTGAAAGTCAAACCTACATATTAAATGTCGCTCTCCAGGTGGATAATACGATAGATGTGTCCGAGCATGGCACAAATGTACGTTTATATTTATATCATATTCGATCTTCGTTCAGGATTAAATATGATTCACTTTTTCTCTCAAAAGGGTAAATATAAACATGGTTTTCAAAGAGTTAGAAGTTTCCGTATCTGTTCCTGAGTCCAAGCTCAAGAAAGCATTCAAGCCTGAGACATTATCATTAACTAAAGATGAACTAAGTGGTTCTGGTGCCACACTTCATCTTCACCCGGAGTCATATGCGAAAGCTCTTCGGGTTCGCAAATCTGGTAAAGGAACACGTAGGCTATCACAAAAAAGGAGATTGGCTACCCGTTTAAGCATATGCAAGGAGGTGGCATGTATGGTTCGAGTATTTGGTCCAAGGTATGGGGAGGCATTAAATCTACCTTCAAGTTTGCCAAAGATTCGGGTCTCTTGTATCGCGCTGCCGACGTTGCTGTCCCCGCTCTCGCAAGCGCGCTCGGGGCTCCACAGGGTGCTATCCCAGCAAGAGCCGCCATCCGTTCCATGACTGGAATTGGTGTATATGACTCTGATAGTGATGTCATTAAGGAAGGAGGACGACTAACTATTAATGATGTGAAGAAGGGTGCAAAGCGCGCGCTTTCGTATGCTAAACGCAAAGGTGTTCTAACCGATGTAGTCGATTCCGGTGAGAAGTACCTACTATCTAAGGCGACCAATCCTGAGCATGGGGACCTGATCAAGTCTATTCGAGGTGAGGTCCGTCGTCGTTATGGAGTAGGCGTTGTCAAGCCACAAGGAAAGAAATGTGCAAAGGGTTCACCAGAAGCTAAGGATCACATGGCTAAGATTCGCGCTATGCGAAAGTCAGGTGGCTCCTTCCGTTTGTGAGAAAAAAATGAAGCATTAGCTAACTTGTTTTTTTGATCTCAGCAATAACATGATCGAGACTGAAGTATCCAAAAAAAAGATCACCTTTTATCGTTTTGATTGTAGATACTGACAGTGATCGTTGATCTCGATCCATTGAAACAATTCATCCACGCATACTGACTGGGTTTGTACGAAATTAGCTGACCAATTGCTGCATCACCTCTATCAAATGCGCTGACAATATCACCAGATGCAACGTACTCATTTTTGATCAAGTTGCAACGAACGATGTATGAACTGGTGGGGTGAATCTGAGGGATAATGTTAGAGAGCTGAGCACTGGCAACGATTGCTGAGGCAGCAGGGTACGTACCTGCAGTAAGACTAAGCACCTTTCCAAACTCAACATTATCCATAATTAGTCGAGGTACGCGAGTGGTAGTAGGCAATCCAGTACCACCAGCAAAATATAGTCCAGTGGCGGGTCTCGTTTAAGTACCTCCAAGAGTTGGTAATGTCGTTGGTGTTGCTGAAAAATTCACCCACGATGCGTAGTAGACACTGTTTTCACTAAGCTTTAGATAGAACACATTGTTTCCAGTTGGATCGATCAAATATGCTCCAGCATTGACCAGGGCTGTCTGAATGCTGCGATTGATGTCGTCATAAGAATAAATGCCATCAGGGAGAGTGATACTGATAGTAGAGGTGGTCGCAGCAATCGGGACTTCGACTTTGAAGCTTGTGTTTTGGAATTGCATCGCGTCAATGTTGTACTCGCTGTTGTACATGGTAATGGTTTGGACTACACAAACTACGTCGCGGAAGTCAGAAGCTGAACCAGGGAACGAGTAGTTCCAAGTAGAGTTGTATCCATCTTGGATTAGGTTGGTACTGTCAAGTTTGAGATAGCTCGCCATTTTTGTTATATATCATGCTAAGCATTTTTCAGATGGATAAATCGGAATTAGCCATCCATAACAATAGGTCTGTCAAAGTTGTACCTGATTTGTCCATTCACAGAGTCGATGAACAACATCTGTCCTTTCTGCTCAGTGGTTTTATTGTAGTAATAGACGATCGATCGAACATCCACACCCTTGATATTGAATTCCTTGACAACCACGCTTCGAATTCGCTCGTAGAATGGCTACGTATTCACTAGTTAGTCTGATCATCTTATCAGTAGCAAAGTAGCTGTGGCTCAAGAATATGGTTGATAGCTTGAAGTGCCGACCCCTTGTGAAGTAGTGTGAGAATATATTCTTCTGGAGCAGCTTATCGTTGCTGTAATCATCGATGATAACAAGCTCAGGTTTATTCGAGCTCATTGGAGTATGACGCGCTAAATCAACGCTGGGTGGAGTATCAGGATCAGCAAAAGTGATGAAATCCTCTAACTTATCTCGAAGATATTTGTATAACTCTTGGTGTGATTGCGGGCTATGATCGTTAGATGTGCAAACACGTCGGGAGAATGCTTGAGAATGAACATACAGAGATTGTTCTTACCACTGAACGAGGGACCAAGGACAACCAATCTAAACAGCTTTTGGATGTCAAGGGCAGGGATATCACCCATACCAGTAGACTTGAACTTTTTTGGCAACGAAGCGCCATAGTTTGGAATACCGCTCATGATCGTGTCTTTAATCACTCGATCTATATAGCTCGAGACAAAAACAACTATGAGTTCAGGTTTCTCTTATCCCAAGCCAATATTTTCATCGCCAATCTATAATCCTGCTTTCTATCTAACGTTGAACGCCAGTGGATATCTAAACTATGATTATGCGCAGACGCTTTATCTCGATAAAAACGATTACCGCCTAACTTACATAACAGGTCTTATCCCAGGGACAGCAACACAAGGTGTAGTCCTCATTCCAGGTACTAATAATGATATCAGTTGAATTGGAGCATTATCATGTACCAGTCTGACTGTGAATGGTTTCAGCGTATCATCTGCTCCCACTTACGTGCTCAATATAACGCCTGGAACGACTGCAAACAACAAGGCACTTGTTCTGGGACCCTCTGGCGAGATCGGGACGATCACGTCATTGACTACAACCAATATCACGGGCATGCTACAAACCGCGGCACAAACCAAGATAACATCTATTGGAACGCTCTCAGGTTTAAGCATTGGTGGCAATCTGACCTTCACAGGAGCATCACGAATCATAACTGGGCTTACTACCCTAACGGCAACTACACTGACAGGATCACTATCTGCGGCAGCTCAGACTGGTTGGAGCTCTAACAGCTCTTACGATCGATGGCAATCTGACCTTCACGGGGGTATCACGATCGATTTCTGGTTTAAGTAGTATTTCAGCAACTACACTGACAGGATCCCTCTCTACGCCAGCGCAAACCTCAATTACGTCAGTTGGTACTCTATCTAATCTTACGCTTGCAACAGGCGGCACTGGTTTGCAGATTCCAGGAGTTAAGTTCTGGGACGCAACGACTTTGGCGTACAAGTCTCTAAGCCATAATCAATTCCTTGATATCGTAGAGGACGGCTGTGTTGCTCAAAAGGCACTGGTAGTAGATCTTAACAAAGATGTTGGATCTATCAGAAATCTCTCTTGCACGGGAACTTTCTCAGCATCTGTATCAACATCAACTCCAACTCTGACATGTGATACGATAACGAAATCTGGAACCCAAATGATGAGCGCAACGACTCTCAATCTTAATCCAACTACTCTACAGCTACGGTGTACTACTATCAGTGCAACTGCTACTGAGCTCAATATCCTAAGTGGCTGTAATGCAACGACAACAGAGCTTAACTATCGTGATATAACAGCGACTGGATCAGGACAGGCCTCAAAGGCTCTTGTTCTTAATTCATCGTCAGCAATAACCACAAGTTTAACCAGTCTTACAGCACTAAATCTGATATCGATTACAAACACTCAGTGTTTAACTACAGCCGGAGCTGTTCTAACAACAACTTCACGTGCGAGTGAATATCAGACATTGATTCTCAATCAGAGCTTAGCTGTTGGGGCAACATCCGGGATTGCTTTTGCTGTAGATGATAGCGTTCTCAATACTTTTACACCATCAGTTGCTCTGATAGCTACAAGGACAGCTACATCCATCCAATACGCTATGGCTGACTTTGCTATCCAAACACGATCCTCGTCAAATGCTCTCAGTCCTATGACAAGCCGCTTAGTAGTGAAACAGGCAGGAGGCATTGGTATCGGCACAAGTTCGCCAACAGGTAGTGTCCATATTATTGGATCTGCTTCGTATGTAGCCGGTAGTATGCAGCCAATAATGGCTTTTGCCAATGATGATGCTACAACACCGATCGCGCGGAGATCCAAATAGTTGATGCTACTTCTGGTACAAGTAGCGGAAATGGACTTTGGTTCGGGACGATAACTGCAGATCCCGTGAAATTTGGATGTGGTAATACCTCTGTGATGTATATCAATACGAACAATCGAGTTGGTATTAACCTGTCAGCAAGCTCCTGGAGCCCTGAAGCTGATCTGCATGTGAATGGTCAGCTGTGGTCTAATAGCTATTTTTATTCGAAGCAAAATGTGGACGGTAAAGCAGTCAAGCGCACTAATTGCTCTCAATCAAACTATCTGGCGTGGGGAACAGATGCAACGGTAGGAGCTATGAGGTTAGGAACATGTGATGCCAATTATGCATGGGTATCATATGCCCCTGTGAGGGGCGGTGCATATACAAATGCATCGGACCAGAGGCTAAAGAAAGACATTGTAGAGATCCCATATGGACTGGATGAAGTTATGCGTATGCAACCAAGGAAGTATACTATGCGTCAAGATAATAGCCATCACATTGGATTCATTGCGCAAGAGATGCTTAATATCATACCTGAATGTGTTTCAGGGACTGAATCGCCAGATGATGAGATGAATATTGTCGGAGAACCGTGTAATCCCATGGGTATCGACTTAGCCTCCTTAACCGCCCTCCTTTGTCGTGCCATTCAAGAACAGCAAAAGCAAATTGATGAGCTGCGGGCAATTACCTCGGAATGAGTATAGCCATGGATGCCTTCAAATTTCGCGTGTCTAAACGCAGAGATTATAAGTAGGATGCTGTGTTTGCTGATGGTAGAATTGTATCTTTTGGCGGTACGCCTTATGCTCAATACAAAGACCGTACAACACTGAAAGCTTACCAAGACTACGATCACAAGGATAAGAAGCGGCGTGAAGCGTACTATCAATGTCATGGTCCAATTGATGGAGAAAATCCATACACGCCCGACCGGTTTTCAAAAAAAATATCTTTGGTAGAATATAGCAACAATGGGTTGCATCCCAAGTAAAGAGCTCAAAACTAACCTATCTACTGATGAGCCGAACCAGATTGTGGGATCGACGATGCTGCAGGCTGATAAGATTATTGTTCTTGGTGATAGTGTGTTCCTCCCCACCCAAAGTCCGGATGGGGAGTCTGCCATACTTGAAGTTAGTATCAGCGATAAAAAAATCAACATTTATCGAGGATATCGAGATAAATTGATGCAACATGGCATTTCTTAGAGAGCGAAGGTCTTAACCGTTTTGACCTTTTTTAGGCTGGTAAGCCCACATACGGCCACCCTCGGTTTGCGTTGATGCATCCACCTTCCGGATTGACTTGTCAAGATCAGTTGCATACACAGCAGCCTGAGTCTTCTGAGGTCGGTCATGAATGATTAGATTCTTCATGATTGCTTTGAGTTCGGCAACATTGTTATCGGCGTTATCACCATAACTACCGGCTGAGCTGGAAATAATGCGGGGGTTGAAAAAGAACATGGTGTTTATAGTAGTCGAGTGATAATTTCTTTAAATTCCTTATCATCGATGAGACGATTGCTGTACATATCCACCGTGAGAGACTTGAGCTCCTTAATAATGCTTGGAATATCATTTCCTAACTCAATCTCCCCCTTGAGCTTGTCATACTCAGCACGAAGGGTTTCCAATGGATCCGTGAGTTTATCGTGCAAATTGTACTGGAGATGGGTGATTGCAAGGATCTCCTTGAACATTTTTTATCTTCGACGCTGAGCTTATCATACGTTGGCTGATCAATGTGTTGCTTATAAACAAGAGTTCTGATCATGCCTTGAAGACTATCACTGATCTGACACTTCGGTCCGCGCATTCGACGATTCGGTTGCACAATCACAAGAGTCTTAGTATCGAGGTCAGGAATACGAATATACTTGCTACCAAGCTGGCGATATACGTAGGCACTTGGCGTAGCTAAGCCCTGAATCTCATTGAGATTGTAGGTTCTTTCACGCCTGACAACACCTTCCAGTGGAGCCACACCAGCCCCTCTTAGCCCACGACTTTTAAGACCCTCTCCGTGAGTACGTGTGGCAAACGCGTCGGCAGCACGCTCACGTTCCTCTTCTTGTTCTTCTTCCGCGATCTCCAGGACTAATTTGTTGTATTCTTATACTTGGTACTTTAAACAGACTTTGTAGCCTTCACAGCTGATGCTGCGGCTTTCAGTGCTAATCGAGCTGCTTTTGAGCTATTTCCTTTCACAGCCTTCTTAGCCTCTTCATGTCGCTTTTGAGCCTCTCCATAAGCTCGGTAAGCGCGCTCAGCGTCATCGTGAAGCATGTCCAATTCACTCTCCTCGTATACATCCTCACTTTGTTGTTTAACGTCATCAGCATTGCTGAAGATTATCTCGCGAATGATCTTGAGATTGCCATTCACATTTTTAATCATTTTCTTCTCCACTTCAGTTGCAGGACCTTCGATATCGCTTGCAGTACGATGGACATCTTCCAGACCACTTAGAAGCGCAAGGAATGTATGCATCCAACGCATCACCTTCATCAGGTCGGACCAAGCGTTTTTTGACACAATTTTATCTTTCTTATTCCTAATGTTGAAAAAGTGGTTCTCACTTGGTTCGCTAAAATAGTACGTGGAGTGGACTTTCACACCATTTTTAGAATCGACAGCAGGGTGTAGAAGAAATGGGATATCAATCTTGTTATCAAAAAGGCTAAAAAAATGTAGTACTCATATAGAATTTTCTTAGTTTCGCTGTCAGGGATTGATAGATTTCTATCCATATCTTCATCCAAGCCGGTTTTCGTACCATGTCGTGCCTCGCGCTCATCATCATCTTCATAAGGCTTGTAGTCCTTGATATCTCTTTCAACATCGCTATCTCCAACCATAGTTAGTGGCAATCCTCTATCCTTGATCATGTCTTAGAACGCTCTTAGTGTGGATTGCCAATCAATCTTCTTCAGTGTTGCTGTGTGCTTCAGGTTTGATTCTTGTCCAAATACGTCAACGGATCCATCTGTTACCCAAACATACTGTTTTAACGAGCTGTTGTCAGATTTATATTTATCCTTGAAAATTGGTACAATGCTCTTCGTTAATCCATTCGAATCCAGCATCTCTATGCTTCTAGAAATAATCCATAGTATCTTAAATCTACTACGCTCAACGTCGGATGTGGTAGAAGTTATTTTTTTCTATCAAATGTAATATTGGGCAGTCTTCGATCCTTAAGAACAGCATCAAGTTCTTCTCATTCATCACCAGTTCGCTTCTTCTCTAAACGCATAACGGTTCTCGTTCGATTTTCTTCATCTAACATTCCATGTGTTTCATCGATCGATTGACTTTCAGCATCATAGCACATGTCTTTAATCTTCTCCATAGCTGCTACCCAGTCACTATACTCGTATCGTTTATATATATATATATATATTTACCGTTTCTCGATATAAGCGCCCCGTTTTCACCAATAACATAGCGTTTATCGTCTTTAGTATCTTTCTTTTTAATCGGATGAATTCTAAGTGCAACCCAATTGGGGTACTTTGTGAAGAACGCTTTGACCCATTCTCGAGATGCCACTTGCTCCTCCGTGTCAAGCCGGCTGGGTTTAGAAGATGTATTGGTTTCTGCATCAGTCGTTGAAGGCTCGATATTATCTGTGTTTGTTCCATTGTCTGACATTCGTACACCATTGTCTACTTCAGCATCTGCCGTACGTACTCCGTTATCCACTCCAACGTCCACTGTATTAGGGCGGACCTGAACGTTTCGATCAGTTGTATTAGGACTTGCTTGGAATCCTATTTCAGCTGTATCAGGGCAGTGCATGGACTTCAGCGTCTACCATAATGGGGCGAACATTCACATCAGGATCGGTTGATACATCAGGGTTTGTTTGGGAGGATTCATCACTCACCGTTTTTTTAAGGGCTCAGACGACCCGGTTGTGGAATCTGTCTGAGCTGATGCGGAAGATGTGGAAGTTATGCTAATAGTTTTACCTACGTCGCTTGCCCACGATGCGCCTTCATACATATCACGCTTAGCATTAGCTTGACGAACACGACGTTGGGCTTTTTCAAGAAGCTCCTGTCGTTTTTGCTCTCTCTCTGAGCGAGGTAAAATTTGGAAACATTGTGTCTATACCATTCGAATTATAAAAAGATGAGTACGTAAGTACCAATAGCTGGGCATAATTGAGTCGTGTCGAAACTGAGAGTACGAATGACAAATATGATTTCGCTCATTAAGAAGAATTAGATAGCGGTCCTTGATGCAATGGAATGGAACTCCAAATATTGCTTCCAACTTATGGCGGTATTTACGATTTACTACCGTTTTCGGAAATTAGCTACTACATCGAGGTTCATTAGTTCGTTCTTGATTCGGTATACTTCCTGGATAATTCATAGCTTCCGCTGTAGCTCAGCAAGCTCACGATCCTTATCTAAACAGCTGGGGCACATTATTATCTTATTACTATATATCAAGTCAGATAATTCCAAACTTTTCTCAAAAATAGATCGAACAATATAATTGAGTCAAAAGCTTACAGAGGATGTCTCTATCGAATGTATTTACAAGCTAGTTATGACTTATTTTTTTGTGGCGGGTGAAACCCAGTACTCCTTCTCTAACACAGACGGTCTGTTTTTTTTTAATTAAACGGAGATTTGAGAATGGCTCCCAGGAGTCAGGTTCATTACCCAGCCATCTCACCAGATATTTGAACTTTCCGGTTCGCATCTTTTTGTGATCTAAGATCTTCTCTGCCTCAAGAATATCGCCTCGATTAATAGTAGCATCCGTAGTCTGTCATTTAACCATTTTAAGATCATTTGGTGCCTTGTTGAGGGTATGTCGATTTTTTTGAGCGGATTTGAACTCGGTATCCATCAATTCCAACGATTGTATAGACGGCTTTGCTCCATCGAGCAGCTTCTTTATCAAATGTCTGCTTCTTAAGTCGATATAGCACATTTGCTCCGACTTCGAACTCATACTCAACTCTCTCTGCTTCACCTTGGTTGTGTTCCAGCTCTGACCCAATGACTTTACCTTTAGCTTCGTTTGGGGTCATTTTAATTGAGCGATGAAATGTGCTATTATAGTTTTCGATAACATCGGTGATAAGCTTTTGCGTAATCCTCTTGGGAGACATTTTAGTTAGTCTCTGCTTTAATGTCCTGTTGCATCGTCCAATTTTGCCCATGGTTCCATGATCACCAGGCTCATTGTTGTAGTGCTCAATTATTTTAGTTTGGAAGAATTCTTGAACCTGTGAGTTCACGAACTCGCTTCCATTATCGCTTGTCAGAATATCAACTGTGTGAAGGTGAACAAATGCTTTAAGCGCTGCTAACACAGTTGCTGCCGTCTTGTTTGATAAGCGCGTTGCGTATCGCAACCTTGAGTTGATGTTGATAGCAGTCAAAATTGGTCGTTTCTCCCAAAACGCAAGATCCATTTGCCACGAATTGGGGTTGTATGAAGCTATTTTGAAGCCATCAAATCGCTTCTTCTGATTCTGAAATCGCTGAATATCGGTCTGGTGAGCATACCACTCCTTCACGCTTTTGATAGTAATCTTAGGGTCTAACTTCTTTTGCCTTCTGATACAGAGCTTGAGTGCCGATAAAACCGGTTTTGGGATCATAGTAGAGTTTTTTTAGTAGGTCTTGAAAAGACATGATCCTATATTTAGATGAAAAAAATAAGCATCAGCTCGATATATCTCCTTAGACATTAAGAGGAACTCATTGAAACACCGTCCGACATTATCTGACGCTTATCATAGTAATAATTGAGCGCTGTTTTGGTTTGAGTATCGGTAATGATCGATTTGGTTTCTTTCGATAGTCTGAAACCCTTGTTAGTACCCCGAAGTGTGATGCGGTCCCGTACAACTGTCTCGAAACCATCTGGGTTAAGTACATCAATATTGCGACCACGCCCCTGCTGTACACCCTTAGCATTGACTTTGACCTTGTGTTCCTCGTCCGGTAGGTAGCAGATGTAGTTCTTGGAGGATAATGAGACCATTGCATCACCTCGCCACTCTTCCTTGAATAGACCAGGCGTGCGGCGGTCGAACTTGGCTACCTCGACGTTGTAGTCTCGCGGGAACCACTTATACTTATGCTCATCGAAGTGATCACGTAGTTCAGGCTTGATGCATTCCTTGATGGGTTCTCACAGCTGAACGCAATATATCCACTGTCCGTGCCCATCTGATATTGGAAGTCCGAACGATCAAAGTAAAAGTATATGCAGTCATGGTAAAACGGAAGCATGCGTAGCTTAGCGAGCTGATAGATAGCAATCGATAAATGGATCGGGTTCTTGTTTGAGCCGACGCTTTTTCATCGTAATCTCACAAGAATCATTAAGCTCCTCCAACCCGTGAAACGTAAAGTGTTCGATCTTGTTCTTAATAGCTTTGTCGTTCGACTCATACTTGACCTCTTTGTGTTTGCTCATATCCATTCAAGATCGACCGTAAGCACTGTTGCCTACAAGTTTCATCATCTCAGCAATCATCGCCTTAGACTTATCAACATCACCCTCTCGTCGAGCGTTTGATACGGCCTCCATAAACGGATCAAAAGCCTTGTGAGAGCTGGCCTTAATAAAGCAGTAAGTCGTGATGATCTCCAAACCATGAGAGAGATACCATTTAAGCAAAGGTGCGAATATAAGAATCTTTTCACCAAAGTAGCTACCTATAAGCTTACGAGCCGGTTTTGCTCGGCTTTGCTATCGTGCCTCGTTGTACTTAAACATGTGGTGGTCAATGACACTCTCATCAGTACAATCGATTAGCGTGTTCTTGAAAATAGGGGTCATCTCGCTGAAGTACTCTTTGAAGTGGTCTGGTGTGCGAATATCACACTCGAGGAAGCCGAAAATCTTGTCAGCAACGATGTCCTCGACAATGCCGTCATAAGCCTCGATCGTAGTCAATCGTCCGCATGGTATCTCATGACCAAGTGCCCATAGGTATAGAGCGTTAGCATCGTATCCGATAATTTTCTTACAGAGCTTACCACCTCGAATCTTCGTCTCATTGCGCTTAGCGTAGCGATTGAAGATAATAGATGGGCCTCCAGAAATGTTGGCTTTCATCTTAGCGTAGATGTCTTTTTCCTCCTTATCAATCCTATACACCAATCTATCCGAGTTGAACTCAAGCAACTTCTTATAGCGGGATCCCTTGAGTGATATGTCTTTACGCGCGGTGGTGCACTTGATACAGCTGACCAATATGTTGCCATCGATGTGTCCAAGCTTGTTGCTGATACGGTCTGCTGGAGCGGTATCGACGGTCAACTGGCAGTAGCATAAGCCACACAAATACTTCTCCTTTTGTAGTAATGTATCCAAGTGATCAAGTGTCATACCAAATTCCCTCTTTGCCTTAGCATCCTGACTCTTTTAGTCGCCCATACGCTGGGCTGGAAATTGGAATGCGTCAGCATGTGCCTTATCCGGATGTTGGAGATTGTTGAAGCAGTTCTGATACATAACCTTCTCCGAAAGTCCAGGTAGCGACACTCCATCCGCGAACATATCCAGATCGAAACTCATGAATAGCTCGCGCTGGGCTTTGATAGCCTTGATGAATGGAACTACATAGAGATTGTTGTACCAGACCAGTAGGTCCTTGATGGATTTCATCTCATAGTACCCCCACACGAACTTCACCCGCTCGTAATTGTCATCGTTGATGCTTGTTCCACGGAGCTTGCTGTCAAAAGCTGACTTAGGCGGGATAGTAGCCTGGTTGAGTACATTGAACGCGGTGATGTATTCATACGGGAAAAGACCCTTGCCAAGACCACAGACACATCTAATTTTATCATCACATTTGCAGCCACCCAGATATGTCGTAAGATACTTATCGTAGCTGGTACCAGCCGTTATATAGTTGCTAATATCGAGCATTTTCATGTTCGATGTAGCAATGCACATGTAGCTGGGGTTCTTGATAACAGATTTGATGTTGTCAGTACCACTGATGGCGAATAAGTCGCTCTTAATCAAGTTCATATCGTTTCGACCAGAATTGAAGCCGAATACTGGTACCTGATCAATTTGCTGTTTAAGTCACCCGTAATCAGACCTCTGCTTACCAAAGCCAAGACTGGTTTGGAAGTGGAAGAAGTGACCATACTTCCCTTCTTTAATCCAACTCTCTACATCAGACATCTTGAACTTCTGACCAAGATTGACGCCTGGAATTTCCAAACCGGTCAGACCGTGGGCATTGATGATTTTTTTTGCAGAAGCGACTTATACTTATTGACATTGTACTGTTGGATCTTCACCGATACATCACCAATGTATTTGAACATATCCATAAGCAACATCTTTGGATCGTCATTTACAAAACAGCGCACCTCCTCGGTTAAGCTATCAGCTACGGATACAGACACCGGAATGTGTTCGTTCGTGAAGTCAGTATTCTCCCCGTGTTGAGTCGCGGTAAGCTTAAGGATTGCCTCAAAGTCATAAACAATGAAGTGGTCGATGTACTGGTTAGCATCCTTAATGGAATACTTTGTAAGAAGTGATCGAATCGCGTTAGGTGCTGGCTTGTAGATAGTTGGCTCAGCGGGGAAGCTCTCAATATTCACAAGCTCGCACTGATTTTTCTTGTGATTTTTAAGTCTTTCACCGCTCACGACAATCATTTCACACTTGGGGCACTGATACTTAGACTGAAGCATATCGATGCTCTTAATGTAGAGAGCGTGAATCTCGTGTGATAGAATATCCCTAGCTTCATACCACTTGTCCGACCTACGATTGCATTCTACATTTCCAGAAGCTACATCCATGCTGTATACGTTAATACTGTGTTGGAAGCAGTCCTCAACCTCATCGAGTTGTAGCAGGTCAATAGACTTGAAGCTCCTAAATAGACTCAACGTATACTTAATCCCCTTAAAAGAGCATTAGCGCTTGAATGCCTCCTTCACCTGAGCCTGAATTCTGCGAGGATCCTTCTTGGCGCTCTGGAATGTGTGCCAGGCGATGCAGTGGAAGACGCACTTGTTGTTGGTCTTAGGGAAGTTGATTACATGCTTGTTTTCCGGAGGAATAACAGCATCGCTATCCCCAAGAGCATGGTCGCGGTGGTAGACAAAGATCTTGAATGCGGTGATCGCCTTAAGCTTATATCCAGAGCTGGGGTAGTTCAGCTTGTCAGCCAACTCCATAGACAGGATTTCCGAAATCACCTTCTTTCGAATATCCGCCTTGCTGGTGATTGCGACAGGCTTGTTGAATACATACGTGTTGGCGAGATTCGGGTAGAAATAGCGGGTGTCATCAGAATCACTCTTGCTCACAAGTTCGTACCCGAGAGAAATGTTTACCTTAAAAGCACTTGTCTGAGTCGAAAGAACGTTCTCAAGCTTATCGTAGAAATCAGTAGCCTCGATACCCTCATATAGGTGTGATTCCATGTGATTACCAGTGTAAAAACGGTACTTGGGATCAGCCTTATAGTCAGGCGACATATGCTTCTCAAGGGTTTTAACTGAAACATTGTATTGCTTAGCTACCAATTTCTTGTTGACTGAACGTGAAATGTTGCTAACATATACCATCTTACCAGTTCTACCTCGAACCTTAACCCGGTAGCTGCTACCCCATTTGACAGCTTGGATATTTAATCTCTTTAATCCTGCGAGTTCGTATGCAAACATATTGCCTATATATCTTCGTCTATATTAATCTCGTGAGAATCGACTTTATAATATCGGACCTTGTATCAGGATCGACTTTATATTTGGGCTGACTTTATATCTAAGAAAAAAATTAATTAATTAGTTAAGTTCGCTTTGGCAAAGTTCTGATTTACTTAAGTAATTCTTCTTCTTACGGGCACGAATTTCTTCGCGATTCTTCTCATCATATTCTCGCTGCTTAGCCACTCGCGTTTCCCTTGTTTTTAGATAGTACCGCTTTTGAGCGGCTTTGATTCGCTCTTTGCTAAGTTCGTATTGTTCAGGTGAGTACGTCATCTTTGTATATTACTACCTTTATATTTATCAGGAATAAAATATTGTAATAGAAGGCATAGCTCCGCATTCATTACTTTTTATGCCTACTTCGAAGCGTATTACTAATCTACGTATCGCTTGCACCCCTGCGGTCTTACGGCGAACAATATGCCACGCTTTTCAAACAACTCCGGCATCCTTTGCCGCATTAAGCTTGTCGCTTGCTCTCTGCAATGAGGCCTTAGCCCACATTTTTGTCAGCCTCCTCCAAACTTGAAAATCACCCGAAAGTCCGACCTTAAAAAGTGTGGACCACATCGTGTAATTTCTCTGTCAGAAAGCAACTCGGTCGAAAAGCACCCAGTGGGAAAGAGCAGCGATGGCGGACAAGCAAAAACCTCACGAAGACGTCCTCACGCGACTCGTGCGCGACTTGGAAACGAAGACGACTTTGTGCTACGTCAAGGACTATCCTGGAGTGGAGCTGAAGCAGTTGAATCATCACGTGAAGAAGCTCGGTCCACTGGTGAACCCTGTTTTTGGCGAGCAGCCGGCGTTCTTCATCGACGAAGGATACTTCATTCCGTATCGAATGGCCGTGTACGGCAACGAGAAGGTGGCGGCCAAAATTGCAGAGCTCCTTGGTGAGTGGTCAAAGTGGTCTGGAAAAGGAGGCAGAGTGACAACCTCGCAAGGGGCGTTCATTCTGGAGCAGCGTTCCGGAGGGCCCAACGTGAGAATGCCCGACGTGGCATACACACCGCGAGATGATGACAGGAATTTGACTCGTGAACAGATGTGGACGTATCGTGGCGATCCCTTTGTTCCCACCTTTGTTGTTGAGATTGATAAGCTTTCTGGTCGAGGCTCTCAACGCAGAGCTCTCGATCGAAAGATGCGAAATGAGTATTTCCAGCACGGCGTCCAGTTGGGTTGGCTGATCGACCCACGCCCAGACTTTCAGCGGATGTATGAGTACTATCTCGACGACAATGGAGACGTACAATGCTCTGACAACACTGCGTGGAGAGATCTTGACGGTGGCGACGTTCTTCCTGGTTTCACTCTTGTTAGCACTGATCTGGAGATGGTGTTGAACCAGGATTCGGGTTCGTCGTCAGAAGATGAAGTTGATCTGGGGTGTCCTTATCCAAGATGCAGCAAGCGATTCAGATCGCCTGGTGCATGGACTGCTCATGCTGAATGGCACCGTGCTGAGCGCTCTCGACAGAAATTCTTAGCCAAGCGTGAGAACTCATAGTTATCCAGTGTGGCAACTACGCTTCGACAAGTTCCTATCTAACCATATCGCAGAACTCAAAGCTTGCGACCTAAAGCATAGTTGGCGGCGCTGACTGATTTCTTATTCCTGATTAGTGGCTAAGAGAAGATAATAAAAAAACTATCTATTGTTTTATCAATATAGTTTGAATCGGTTGAGCGGTTCTAAAACTACCCTAAGATCCAAAAGACGTTGCTTTCACTCTCAGGTGGTCGAGGGGTTGCGTCGCTGAAAGCGATTCCAGGAATGTTCTTGGTGGTAAATTACGGTAAGGAAAAAAAACTGCCGGCATAATGTTCTAAGTATTATTAATACTACTAGAAGAAAGCGAGTCGAGGAGGCGCTGGGTAGTGAACTCGCTTGGGTTTCGGCGTCTCTCCACTCGTCCGCTTCGTCCTCACTACTCGACGCCTCGGGAACGAGCTGTACAGTCTCCACTTCACCTTCTCGCTCCGGTGGTACGATCACATCTTCCAGTAGACCAAGTAGAGTACGCAGCTTCTTGACGCCATAAGTAGCAGGCACAATGGACTTGTGCATCGACTTCTCGAATGCTGCAGGGAACTCACTCAGCGGCACTTTTCCAGACCCACCGCCGTCATAGCGACTCACAACTTTGTGAACTTCGAGCTTGAGGATGTTAAACTCTTGGGCCAGTGCTGCGTCCGACAGGATCCGCTCCAATACCGCCTCTTTCGGTTCATGACTAGACTCCGCAGTCTCCAGAGCTGCGTCATCTGCATTATTCTCACGCTGGCCAAGATCGACAGGCTTGAGGCCTGTCCGTGGGCGTGTAATGTTCTGCTTGTTCATGGGTTCACTCTTGGCACGATCGAGTGCGTCAAAATCATCCAGCACCTTGCGGAGTTTCGCTCGAGTCTCCAGCATCGTCTTCATGGCATTCTTAGCAGCGTCAAGCTTCTCATGAGCCTCTTCAGCCGCTTGAATCGCCTGTTGCTCAGTGGCTCGTTCTGTGGCCAATTCTTCTCGCAGTAGGAGCAAGATCAGGCGTTGAGCGTTGACTCGCTGCACAGTAAGGGCGATCTCAGCAGCCTTGGAGGCGTATTGACAGGCAGCACGGACCCAGACGCACGTGGCTGCTAGCGCTGGCGATACAGTGTGCAGTTGGAAGTTACTCGGACGGAGATGCGGATGGTGGATCACACTCGTAAGTGAGAGCAGTCGAGTCCATCGAATCCCCTCAGCGAACGAGTAGGCATCGAAAAGTGGCAAAACATACAGCGCCTTGACCGCGTATCTGTGGATTAAACCGTCTCGATCACCTAAGATGACGTTCGCACGCAGAGAGCTTTCAAGACCGACATGAACGTATCGTCTAACTTGGCTGATCGGAGCCTGTACCAGTCCATGGGTTCCAGTTCATGCAGCCCGTCGACTGCTTCTCGGTATTTGCACTCGAGTTGCTGTCGATCTTGTTTCCAGAACTGCTCCACTTTGACCTGCATGGATTCTTCCTGAGCTTCAGTTTCGCTTAGTTCAGTAGTCAACGAGGCCACACGCGCTTTGGCTTCTCTCATGGATCGAGCACTCACTTCCTGCTCATTACGAAGCTTCTCCAGTTCCGGTTCCTGCTCTTCGATCGTCTTCACAACGGCAGCGTGTTCAGTCGACGTTTTGTCGAGCATATCAGCGCCAACCATGACGTTTTGAGTCTTCGCAAGTAGATGAACCACAGCCTTGACGAAGGCGTCCTCGTGGACCACACCTTCGGGTAGAGTAGGCAACTGTCTCGCTATCATCACAGCGTACGGAGTCCGGAACTTGTTGGGCAGTAGATCGAGTTCTAGCTCTCCCGAGCCATTCACGTGATGCAGAACGCCAAAGTACTGAACAAACGTAGCGGTTGCTAGCTGCGAGCTGGGCTTACTCAGCCACGCCTTATGTTCACCGTGTTCCCAGCGTCCAAGACGCTCCAAAGGCTCACTCTTCCCACCCAAAGTGCCGTCGTTTCCAGTACCTCGAGAGATAAACATTCCCTCGTCATGCATCTCGTCGTCTTCGAACGGACCTTCGTATCTATCGCCATTTGGGAACACTAGAATACCGCGACCGTGTCGTCGTGTACGTCGCATTGCGCCTGCATAATGTCGTCCGTCAGCAAACTCCACAGCTCCGGAGCCATCCAGGAAGCCGTCGCAGAATTCACCCGAGATTCGGTCGCCATTCGCCAGAGTGCGAACGCCATGTCCATGCCAGAGACCACGTCGGAAGGAGCCATCGTAACGAGAATTATCAGACAATATCAGTTCACCTGGGCCATTGTGACGGTCGTGTGCCCAGTAGCCTTCGTACAGCTCGCCGTTCTCCATCCGTTCGATGCCGTAGCCATGACGTTGACCATCTTTCCACTCACCGACGTACTCGCCTCGAGCGAAGATCATTCGGATGTGTAGAATGCCAAGTCCGTGGAATTTTCTACGTCGCACTGATCCTTCGTAGATGTGAGTGGCAGGACTCGACGTCACGCGGAAATTCGCGCCACTGGCCGTGAACGGCGAGAAGAAGTTGTCAACACCTTCGCCTTCCCAAACTGTGCCGTCTCGGCACGTGAACTTTCCCCAGTGTTTGTGTGCCGGCTTTCGAGTCTTACGCAGTGGATCAGGATGAGCTCCAGCACTGGAGAGAAAAGGCTTTAAGCCACTGGCACTGGCATCTTCGACCCACGGGCCTTCGTAGATGGAGCCGTCGTTGTACTCGATAACCACGTGGCCTTGAACTCGTCCGTCTTGGAATGAACACTCTAACCGAACGTACGTATGGGGCAGTTCTCGGAGCTTGGGCTTCTCAATTCGTGTTTGTCGTCGAGGCTTTGGCTTCGTAACAGGTTCACTCGTCTCATTACCGACAGCTGCGTCGTTTACAGGTGCCGGTGTGCTCTCGACTATCGCTGTTCCTGCAGATTTCAACTCGGAAGTTGCTTGACCAGGTGACGTCGTGTTGATATCACCCACAGACTGAGCAGCACCTTCAGCAGGAGCTCCAGTTGACTGCCTTCCAACGTCGTCACGAAGGTACTCAGCATCTGTAGCTTTGCCATTCAAGAAACGTTCGTGCAGTGCGAGGTCGTGATTCGAGATGTGGAGCGAGTGCAGCGGCATTTTGAGCTCCTCACCAGCCGCAGCGGCCTCTGCTGCCTCTTGAGCGGCCTTAGCATTCGCCATCGCCAGCTCCATTCGTGTCATGGCACTCTTAGCCATCACATCCTTCTCAGCGCGTTCCCGACGATGTACAATACGAGCCTGTCCCTGCCGTAGTTTCCCCAGTAAGAAGACCTCGTCACCTTCATCACGTTGCTGCCGCAGCTTCTGTCGCTCTGCTACATGCAGCAACTGCAGATGTCGCAGTTCTTCTTGAAGAGTCTCGAGTTGTTTCTTCCGCGCTGCTATCATGGCGTTCCAGGCGTTCAGCATCTCCACTTGATGGTCCATACGTTCCAACAGTTTGCGGAGATCCTCTTGGTACTGAGCCAGAAGAACGCGGTGGTTTTCAAGAACATCCGATCCCTGTTTGTGAGTCTCCAGTACTATAGCGCGCATGCGTAGCGTCCGAATGAGTTGGTGTATGAACAGTACGAAAGCTTTCTCGATGGCTCCCAAGCGCGCCAATTCTTCTCCATGATGGCGATTCGTTCCTCGGACGAGGCCATCAAATCTGCCAACTTCTTCTGAACCTGCGCCAGTGACGCCTCCGCCTTCTTCCGTTCACGTTTGAGCGACTGCTTCTGCCATTCTTCGCCTCCACTGGCTTTGATACGTTTGGTCTTAAGAGCGATATAGTCCTGAAGTTCGCCCTCTTCGTGACGCAAGACGTCAAGCTGCGTGTTCGTCTCGACTCTAAAAGCCTCGAGATCTTGTTCCAGTAAGCGTATGGCTTCCAACACGGCATTGCGTCGACCAACATTCACCTCAGGAGACTCAAAGTCAACGCCGTAAAGAGCTGACGGCGTCTCGAGTCGATTCTCGCGATCACGTCGCTCCAACATTTCGCGCTTGGACAAGTTTTTCTCTTGGATATTTCGACCTCGGTCCATCCAGACGTTCACTGCATCCTGGAATTTGCCTTCCAAATAAACTTCTTCCTCGATCTGGGCTTGTTCTCTATCAGCGCGTTCGTATTCATCTCTGGGTGGGGTTATTACCCGTTGGGCTTGATGTGTCAATGGAGCGCGTCCAGGCACCGTGTGACGTCGAGGCTTACGGAAGCAATACTGTCTGGAGAGCTGGAAGATCTCGACGAAGAACGCACTCGCTTTCTCTTCCGTTGTGAGATGGTTGACTGTGGAATTCCAGAGCTGATAACGCAGTGCTCGCTCCGAAGCGCAAACGTGTGCACAAGAACGGAAGGGACAGATACGAGGAACTGCGTGAGTCCGGCACATGTGCTCGCCCATTTCTTCCATTGAGCGGAATCCGGACATCTGGCACACGGTACATGTCAATTTCACTCGAAGTTGCTGCGCTGCCGTGTCCTCCAGTGCCATCGCACTAGTTTCTCTTGCTTCGAGTGGTGTGGTGTCGATAGGCGGTCGTTTGAGGCGAACTGCGGTAAGATAACTCACCCCCGTCAGCTCTTCAGGCAACTCCATGTACATATTGGCATGCCCCACGCCCTGGACGTTCTGAGCTGCTATATGGACACGCATGGACTATTCGCACTCCGGAAGAATCGGCCATAGCGTGGTTTTCGTCGGTACTGAAGCTGTGAAGTTAAGATCACTCGCGTCTTCGGTTTGTGGGGTATCCGTGTCATTCTGGAGTGAGGTTTTCGAGATATGTTGACAATCGATGGAGCTGCTGCTACTCGACACAATGGCTTTGCCAGCGAGAGATTCATTGCCACTCTCGTCTTTCCACTCCACGACGTACTGAGTTATCGGAGCACCGTTGTCCAGTGGAGCCTCCCACAGCACATCCACAGCTTTGCCTGCTCGCCATTTGCGGAACGGTATGGCATCTAGAGCTGCTTTCTGCTTGGCAGCAATATTGATCTCAGCCACTGTAAGTTTGCTGTGATCCTGTGGTTTATCGTCCGTCTCGATTGTTTCAATGAGTTTAATGGTCTCGCGTTTGAAGTCGTCCGTGTACAACATTTGTGCTGTGCAAGTATCGTACGGATCCAAGGCCTCTACTCGGGCTTCGTACCAGTTCTCATCGTCCAGTTCCACCTCGATAAAGCAGCCAACACACAAGAAT
Organism: Phytophthora tentaculata; assembly: GCA_033557915.1. Lineage (NCBI taxonomy): Eukaryota > Oomycota > Peronosporomycetes > Peronosporales > Peronosporaceae > Phytophthora > Phytophthora tentaculata. Next base: position 6,973,470 of record JAUCEA010000009.1, read on the forward strand.
TCCAGTGCAGACTTCTGAGCCGCCACGATCTCATCGTCCACTGTTGCTGCAATACATGAAGTGCTCGACCTTGCGCTATGAACTCAGTGCGCTCTTTATTGGCCTGGGCGTTCCTCGAGCTTCTTCTTGCGACAGACGAGCTTCTTCACGATCTCTCCAAGCGATTTCACGTTCAAACCGAGCCAGGAAGGCGATGGTATTCTCCTCAAGAACACTGAGCTCTGTATGTCTCTTGGCGTATCCTCGAGGACCTTCACGCGAGCGCTCTGCGTTCCAAACACCTTGACGTTCCAGTACATGAGCCTCCAGTCTCTCTTCTAGTTCTTGCGCTTGAAGCGCCTTGACGATCTGCAGACTCTTGTAACGTGCTTCGACCGAGTTGCGCTCCAGTCAATTCCCCTTAGTAGCCACTCTAGCGATTGTAGCGGCTGCAGCGTTCCCTACTGCCTTCCTAGGATGAGCTTGACCGGTCAAGAAATGCGCTACACCCCAGCGATGCGGTACGATAGCAGTATGGAACTTCTGAGGGTCATCGTCCTCTCCAGTGCCCCACACAGCTACCTGGCGCTCTTGGAAGACGCCGTGGACTAAGGCCCAACCTTCGGAAGTGCAGAACGAGCAGTTCGCTAGCTGAGGGAAGTAATGTTTGAGCTTTGGCGTGTTTCTCCTCAAAGCTCTTCGCAAACTCCGCCCCGCCGATAAACGCTGCCAGTTCAGCTTGTCCACGCTTCGCTAGTCGCTTAGCTACAGCCACAGTCGTTGCGTGCTGTGCCAGGTGAAGTGGGTACAGGAGCAGTCGATCGATGAAGCGAGTGTACGGCGCTGGTAGGAACACCGGTCCCTGCTTATCATTAACCAATGAGCCTTTGTATTCCAAGGGTGTGAGTCTCATCAGCACTTGCTCTAGTTCACGACGTCGAGCGATTGATCTCTGCACGCGGTTGATAACTTTCTGGATGCCTAGAGGTTTATCTGGAAGACCAGGTGGGACGTCCATGGGTCGTACAAGTTGCAGCATCACCAGCATTCGAGCGACTCTTGTATTAGCACAACGAAGTGTCTTGAGCACACGCAGCAGAGCTTGCTGGCGTCTGGCAGCGTTCACTCCTTGAAGTTCCAGCTCACGTTGATACCGCATCCGAGCGAAGTAAACTCGAGCCATACATTGAACCACTCGAGCTGCACAGTAACGCTTGGACTCGTCGGCGATAGAAGCAGCGTACGCTTCGAGTTCTTGTCGCCATTTAGCGCTGATCTTGCCGTCAGACCCAGCGACGCTCATAGCGTACGCAGCAGAGAAGGCCATCTCCGGTACACGATGAAGAACGCGCTTAGTAGGCTCCAGTTTGGTCGGCAGAATGATCAACGGGAAGAACTCGAGCTCTCCATCTAGATCCATCTTAACCTGAGCCACTCCATCCGCCACACTCAACACAAAAGCCGTCTCACCACAGCGTGGGTGACCAGGTAACGTGACGCGAACGGCACCGCCACGATCCACGCGCTCTTCACTGTGTCGCTTTTCGTCGGCTGTACTGGTAACGAGCTGCTCAAAGTCGCCCAGATATCGCTGAGCAGCCTGCGACTTACTCTGCAGACGCATCAAGTTAAACGTTCGTCGTTGAGGCTTCTCTGGAGCTGCAGCTTGTGCTTCGAGCTGTTTAACTGCATTGGCCTCTACTTTCTTCTGGACGATAGGGAAAAACGCTCGCAGCTCGTCAAAATCCTCTCGAACTTCTCGAAACACCTAGCGAATGTCAGTGTGGAAAGTGGCAGGATCAAGGCCGAAGAACGACAGGAAACTACGCAGTCCACGCTGCGTCGGACGCGTTGGAGCTCCGAGAGTACGCAGCATTTTTCCCTCCACTGCTCGTCGCGTCAAAACCTCCATACGAGTGATATAGCTCCTTCTGAGAGCTGCAGTTCGTCTGCTTGCAATGCGACCACGATACACAGCCTGCAAGCGCGAGGCACTGCGAATCTGGACCAGCAATTCCTTCTGCGAGGCAAACCATTGACGTGCCAAATACCCGCGGATATGGCGCTGAATGGTGACGGCGGCCAGGTTCTTAACGCGTTCCAGACGTTCCCGTTCCAGTTGTTTACGTCGTGCTTGGACACGCACCAGCTCCTGCGTTTCTGCCTCTTGCTGCTTGCGAAGTATAAACCTAGCACGTCGTACTTCCTCGAACAAATGCCTGGCTGCCACTCCACGCCATCGACGCTGAAGAACGATAACCATACGCAGTTCTCGCTCCACTTGACGCATCTGGTTCTCTTCAATAGCCATGGCTTCTCTCTCACGCTCTGCGCGCAGATATTCCCGTAGTCGAGCTTTTCTCGTCGCTGCAAGTAGCAGAGCTTTACTCAGTCGACCACGCCAGGCGTTCTGGATCATTACGGTAGCCCAAACCATGTACAAGTAGTGGTTTTCCACCTGTCTTCTAGCCAACACGCCTCGCCAGTAAGCCTGCAGTCTTGTGGCCATTCGACGCGCATGTTGAAGCTCTCGAATCTGAGTGACCCAAACTGTGAACATGAAGGTTAATTGAGCGTTGGCCATCATGGCTCGCACCCGCTTTCGACAGTATTTAGCGTACTCTGTATGAGCTGCCCAAGCCGCAAAGACGCGAACTTGAGTGCCGTTCATGAAGAACGCTAAGGCTCGACGCTGTCGATTGCGCATCTCGATCTGCTCTTGAGTGAACTCGTACCACGTACTCACGGCCTTGGCAGCGTTTATCATCTTCAGTCACGCTGCTACTCGACCAGAAACAGCTCGAAGTGCCACTACATCTTGGTGATATTTCCGCCAGCGCAGCCAACATTTCGTCACGATATTGCTGGAGAATTTCGCGAATGCTCGTCGCTTGGCTCGTTGTTCTCGTACAAATTCTATCCAGGCATTCCAGACCAGCAACTTGTCTCGATGCAAGATTTTCCTGCTAAACGACGATATTTGTCTCGTAGTTGACGTTCACGCTGTGCGTTTTGATGCCATTGACGAAATGCCCAGTGAGTTAAGCTCTGTATACGAACACACGGTAGAAGTAAGCTCTGTGAATATCTATCGACACAACGCTCACGCTCAATGCTTCGTACCCCGCAGACGATGGACATTGTCGCCTTGAGCAGGAAAAGCTTCTGATCTCGCACAAACTCGAGCCACAGACGCCACACCAAACGCTTCGCAGCCAAGTTTGCTCGAGTCTATGATAGTATTCACGAAGGGATACAGTATTAGAAGTCGTGATCTCAGGTGCAGGGCCTGCTGGTACTTCCTCTGCCTTCGAGCTGCGGTGTCGAGTTATGAGTCTCTAGTGAAACTGCGTTCAGAAATACTTTGGTGACCAATTGTCGACGCCATTTCTCCTGTGCTGTAAGCGTACGCCAGGCCACAACCACGCGGGGCAGCGACTGACCTTTCCAGAATGCTAACGCTTTCTTAGCATGACTTCGCTTGTGTTGGACGAACCGCTTCCAAGCACTGAAAAAGCTGGTAGTCGGTGTTGTCCCCAGAAATTGAGAGCTTTTGCTGCTTTTAATGCAGCTAGAGCACGCTTCTGCTCTCGTTTGGTCTCCAAATACAGCGACTTCCACGCGGTAAATACCTTAAGTTCGGATCGATTAGTCCAATAGCTCTGTGCTCGTCGTACGCGTCGATCATGTCGGCGCTTGCGCCAACGATACTGGATTAATATCACTGCTTTAACGACCTTCCGTCGAGTGATACCGTACTTCATTCGACACCGATAACCACGGAATACTCGCTGGATATCCAACGCAGCGCAGAACTGTTCCCACTCACGATCTTCCTGGTCGCTCTGCTTTTTACGAGCACGTTGTCGGACTCGAAAACGAGCTTGAAGCGTGGTCGCTAGCTCGATACTTTTAACAGAATATCCGAAGATTTTCTCTCGCCTTCGAGCTTTAGTAGCCGCGTCAGGATCAGAAGCTGCTAGTCCTTTGAACTTCTCCCCATTATCGACGACCACTTCAAGGCCATAGGGATTATCTGGACGACTGCGAAGGAGCTTATCCAGGTCCGATACTTGGATCAGTGGGCATTGAAATACGTTGAGGTGACGTAGGAAGCGGCACTTGTTCCAGATCGCTGTCAGCCCGGTAGGATCGAGATCTTCACAGTGAGAGAACTCCAGTACTTCGACATTGCGAAGACGATCGCCAAGAGTACGGCAGCTTGCTTCGCCTAGTTTGTGCCGGTGTAGCTCGAGGTGGATGATACTTCCCGGTAGACTCTGCAATCCATGACTGGAAAGCTTGATACAACCCGAAAGGAAAAGCTCTTCTAGTGACTGCATGACTATCACTGGGTAGGTAGCGAGATCGTCGACTTCTACACAGTCTCGGAGGTCGAGAACTCGTAGAAGCTTGTTGTAGCTTGCCAAATGAGTCAGCATGGCTCTGGACACTTTCGGTTGGCCACAAAGTCGCAGCTCAGAAAGTGACCGAGCAGCTTTCACAAGTCTCACGAGGATGGAAGAAGAGATGGTCCCAACTCGGGAAATATCGAGAGACTTCAAGGACTTTGAGCAAGTACCGATCACTGCCAGTAGGTCTTTTTCTCCGACGTTTGGGTTGTTCAACAGTGTCAATTGCTTGAGCGGCTTGAAGCTGTTTGAGACTGGAACATCCGACAGCCGTTTAGTCTGCGTATTGATGCCATCCGTTCGGAAAAAACTTGTCAAATCCTGAATCGGTGAAGCCCACACAACCAGAGAGATCAAGTTCTTCAAGCTTCAGTAGTCCAGCTAAAGCGAGCAATCCCTTGTCAGTAAGACTGACACAGCCAGAGGCTTTGAAGCTTTGAAGCAGAGGACACGCTGCTGCGTTTTGCAGCTCCTGCACCGGGTTTTGCTGGGTTTTCGACCGGAGATTTAAGCCACGACTCGAATTGCGATACTTCCTTACCCCGTAGAGGCAAATCGCTGGCTGATGTTGCTATCCGCTTCTTTCGTACGTAGCGTCCTAGATTTTGCTCTTCTTCGTCGTAGTTTTTGTCGAGGACTTTGTAACGTGATAAACTCGCTCACACTTTGTCGTGGGGCGGAGATTGGTTTGGTTTTCTTCTTGACAGGGCGATCATTCAGTACTTGCAGGTCGAGTGCGTGGCGCTTCGCCATTATCTAGTTAGATTCAAGTGTCTTTTCATCGTTTTCTCAATAAAGACTGGTGCGAACCTAAAGCGTCACTTCCAAACTCACCGCTAAATTCATTGAAACTTAACCAAACCCAAAGAGCTCCTACCAAAAACACATGAAGGGAGCGAGGTCCCACGGATCTTCACGAGTCGTCTCCAGAACAGCCAAACCACCGACGCAATTCCCACTTGTTGGAGCCCAATGCACCGAATAATCCAGCACCGTACGGTTCGTGTTCGGAGTCGTCGGGGTTCGTAGCATTTGCATTCGGACAATTGAACGTCCAGTGCTGTCCACCACAGCCAATTGTTGAACGCTCTCCACGCTGGACATTGCTACCGGTACCATCATCGCAAGAGCGCTCGAGTGCTTGTTTGTCCCGTGTGGACTTATTCTCCTTCACCTTCATAGAAATGTCTTCCACTTGGCAGTAAACTCTCCCGTTCCTGCTTTCTGGGGCTATCGTCACGCGACGTGCCGCCTTACGACTACTCCACTGCTTCAGAAGAGCTCGAAATTCCTTCGCGATCACTTGGTCGCGGGCGAGTGCGTGCGATCCATCGTCACTTTTTGAGCCTTCAAGAATCTCTTGCTTCATCGTGAACACCCTCTCAATGGCGTCACACCAGACCGTCTTAATGTCTTGCCCCAATAGAAGGAGAAGCTGCTGCATGTCGTGCTTCTTACGCAGCGGGAGTGACAACGCAAACTTGGTTAGTGAATCGATTCTGGTCCACAACTCGCAGTCTTGTTGAAGCTCCTCGACGAACGTTCGAAGCGTCTGCACAGCCGCGTAGCGCTTGCCTGGTTTGGCTTGGGCATTCACAGAGAACAACGCGTCGGTGATCGATGCGAATTGAGTTCGCAACGTGGAGATCTTATCGTTTAGCTCATTCTTGCGGTGCTCATACGCCGTTTTGATGCTGTCTTCACGAGTTTCGTCCAGTTTTTGTAGATGAACCGTTGGCCATTGCCCCGCAAACTTCAGCAACTCCTCTCGGTACACCTTGATGTCGCCATGGCAGACCACTAGGTTGGAGGTGGCCTTCACTACCACCCACTTGGCAAACTCATTCTTGTCAGGAAACTCTAGAGAAGAAGAGCGATTCATCGTCGTCGCGAAAATTTTAAGTGTGGATACGATTACCAACTGCCATGTTGCGTATGACATGAAATGACTCGACTCGAGCGGCGAGGAAGAAGCACACTTATTTTAAAACTGGGTCGGCTACAAGTATGGCGTCTACAGTGCAGATACCTGTTTTTCGTGTGAGAAAGACACCAGCTTCACGCCAAACTTCCACCAAAGCCCACCAGTTCCATACCAAAAGCTTCCAGTTCGAAGATTCGATTTGTACGTCACACTTCTGCTGCTGTGAAGCCAACTGAAGCGATGTTGCCTGCCAAGCTTATTAATACGGAGTCCTAATTGCTGAGCTTCCTCGACAGGAACAGGGGCACGTTTGCCCTCGCAGGTGTGTCAACTGTTGGTGTGCACTTCCAACTGGGGCAGAACCATTCAGACGTCATCACTCAGAAAGAACTCGATCAAGTTGGGCCATTGTGATCTCCAGTAATGTTCCCAATGAAGTCGCAGTGGTGATTGTTTTACCGTCGCTCAGCAAGACTCGAGCTATTATTATTTACGGGGTTAAAGGCCTTGCTCAGTGATCTGTCAGTCGTTAAAGTGATGCACAGTATCCACAAAGTCGCGTACTGGCTAGTGCGTGCAGAACCACACGGTGGAGACGCTGATCGTAGACGAGATCCGTCGGAAGGCGGAGGTTCGTTGTCTGCGTCGACGGTGCGTTAACGCGGTCCTCCGTTGATCGCGAGTATACACGGCAATTTCCGAGCGCTGATTAAGAATCCGTACTTGAAGGACTAGTCGGTGGGTCTCAGCAGGTTATCGTGGGCGATAAAGAAGCAAAGGCATCGAACCAGGGAAGCTGCAGACTCAGCGAGCCGGTAATCCCATTTTCGACGTGATTGTGGAATTGGATCACGTGGCTCGCGGCCGCTGTCAGATTATCTGGGACGTGGCAAAAGCTGTGGATAATGTGCTGGAGGGCAACAACTACTCGTTCGAGACGCGTCGGTAGGATGCAAGTACGCGGCTCATAATTTTAAATTCAGAGTCCGTCACAGTTAATGCTTGACACATTGTCTTGTAATACTATTTTTAAAGTGAATTAATTGTTAAATTTATTTTTTAAAAATTTAATTATAATGAATTTTAAAAAAGTACCAAGTCTCTTCCTCCGATGTTGGGCCGACATCGATATGTTGCTGGGTCCGTTTTTGTTTTGGGCAATAATTTTGATTCTTTAAGTGAGGGGGTTACACTTGATGAATGCGAGTAGGTGTCCACAAGGGCAATGCATGTTTCTTTTGGGCAATTGTCCACCTTCTCTGAAGCCCGGAGGCTCTCCAATAACGAACGCTGCCCATTTTGCTCACTCGAGCCAACGCCCTGTCTCTAACAGGGACTGCCTCCAATCAGGACGTGGCTACACATTTTATGTAGTCTAAGGTTTTCCTTTAACAGCCCTAGTTTAAGATGCTTTGGTGTAGCGGGATTAGCCAAAATCTGGTTGAGGCCGAACGCCACTCACTCAGTGCGCCCAGACACCGACTAACGGAGGGGGTCCCCCGATTATCCGTGATCAGCTGAACTTGGTCTCACTTTGTGTACCCGTCGGCGGGCTGGATCTGCTCTCTCAGGGATCCGAAGGTGTCCGATCAGTGAAAACTTAACCGTCCTGGCGGGACGCGGAGCGGGATCGTTAGTCTTGAGAGCGAATCTGACCTCCAGTCAAGCACCAAACGCTGGACGATCAGGGACTTATGCACTTAGAATAGGCAAAACTAGAGTAGGTAAATCTGGCTAGTATATTAACCGAGATCTTACGCTACGACGCTAGTATCCGCTATCGAAAGTTCCTCTTAACACTTTATACCGGGCCAATATGTCTCGAAGACGTCCGGGTGCGAGGAAGGCCACTTGTGCACTTCAAAGTAAATTCGGTTCTGATTAATGTTTATCCATATGTACCTACTGCCTACGCAACTTACCTTGCATCGTGCGCCTTCCTATATCCCATCCTCGGATAAGATCGGCTCTCACCGTCTCCGATCGGACGAACGATCTCGCGATCTTCAACTTCGGCCCTTGATTGCCGATTTCGCTTCTGATGGTGATCTTCGCCTTGATCGGCGATCCTGACCTTACCTGGCGATCTTGATCCTGATTGGCGATCTCGATCCTGATTGGTGGTCTTCGTAAAGATCGTCGACCCTCTTCCTCTCGATCACCGATCTTCAACTTGATCGTTGATCTTCCACTTGATCGCCGGCCCTTCATTATTGTCTCGAGATCCACTAATCGCAGCTGATCCCAGTCCGTGGAGCCTTGATCTCCGTCTCCTGACCCTTTTCCGACTCGTCCCGCAAGTCCGATCGGCTTGACCTTCCGGACGATCTTGACCTGATCTTGTCCTTCCGCCGTAGATCCTGACTTCTAGTGTCGCGATCCCTCTTCCATGCACCTTGGCTAACATCTTGAGGCTTTCATTTACAGCGTTTGGCTGAGATCGGTTGCGGCCCGATCGCGACCGCCCACTCTTGATCTTCGGCTTCTGGCTTCAAGTCAGTCGCGGGGGACATCGGATTTCCCTGCCCTCGCCCAATGTCGGTTGAGATCGCCATATCCGATCCTCCCCGATCGTAAGTCGTCCTTCGGGGAACATTCCGATGGCACTTCACCACAGCCGCCCATCGTCCGCAAGTTGGGTCACCCGGTGGTACACTTCGGACGCACGCACTTGATCTTTGCCTGACCTGTTGTTGAGTGGGCCGACGTCTCGTCTAGGGTCATCTTATCACATGGTGATCCCATCAACAATCGTCCTGTCAGCCGACGGGCAAGCGCGCGCGCAGTCAGCCATCGTCTCCGCTGCACGGTCAGCCCACCTCCAAGAAACCAGCTCGACATGACTCCATTCCTGCCGGCAGCGGATCTGCGGCCATCGGATCCAAAAGCCCCCAGATCAGTCGTCCACTAGGCTCTGGTAGTGGTGCCGAGGGAGGATCTCTCCAAGCTGAGATCGAGGACGAGAGTGGAGCCGAAGAAGAGGAGGAAGAAGAGGAGGAGGAAGAAGAAGAGGAGGAAGAAGAGATCGATGAGGATCATGATAAAACTGGCGCAGAGGGATCGGGTGAATGATCCCCGGCCTCATCTCCCCGACAATCCGGTCAAGACTAGACCTCTCCTTCCGACTCGGATACGGACGACGCTACGCGAGCTGCTCTCGCCCGATCCCGATCTGACGCCCGGCGCCACAGACCTTCCGGTCCCGCCTGGACTGCCGACCGTCCGATTCCCATCTCTGATCCGGGTAGCCCCGACGCCACTCCGGGGGGATCGCCTCACGGTAGTTCAAGAGCTTCTCCTGGGGGATCACCCCACCTGTCATCACCATCTGCTTCTCCTCGAGGCGCGCCGTCGGGCTGGCCTGCGGGAGGGTGTCTGCCGATCCCATCTCATCCAGGCACTCTAGAGCCTCCTGACTCAGCGCCACCCTCTCCTGCTCCGCCTCTGAATCCTCCGCTCTACCCCGAGGCCGACATGATTCCGGGGTTCAATAATCCGCGGCAGCTAATCCATGATGATACGGAACCCCGGAGAGCTGATATCTTGAGTACTCTCCAGATCACGGCCCTGATCGTGCGCACCATTATTTCAGTGATTGCCTTCCCGATCGGATGGCTATTCACAGTTCGAGGGCCGAGAGCTTCTCGTCCAGTTCCTGGATCTGGATATCTTGACAGCTTGATCACCGGGTCCAACCTCGTCGCTCTCATGGCACCTCATCCGTGTGTGTGTGAGGGGGGGGGGGGGGGGGTCCTCAACAATCCTCGATGTCGGTTCACTTTCGATTTGGCCCTCATCGACATCACCACACCGGATTTTACCGGTTTGTCCGAGCGTATTTGGTCTTCGAGTGGCGGCACCGGATCGCCTTCTGGGAGAACATCCACTATCTTCCTATTACCGCTGGGCAGTTAGCCGATCCCGTCGTGGAACGGCATTACCAAGCGCGACACAATCGCCGGATGCGCACTGGAGATCAGTGGAAGGGGATCGAGACTTCTCTCCTCCCGATGTTGCGAGAACGCTGGGTGGACGTCGACCTCTTGCTGGATTCGTACTTCCTACACCTGATCGCCGATGCTGATCGTATTCGCTGGTATCCCGGATCGGATTCTAGGCGTCGTAATGCGGGCGATCCCAACCGACACCAAGGCGAACCGAACGACCTGATCGAGGCTTTAGATGAATGTGACACGGCCGATCCTTGGCGCAATCACTTTCGGGACCGGCCACAGCAGCATCCGGCTCGACTTTTTGCTCGCCTTCACAACAAGTTCAATCCACCTGGCGCTCCAGACAGTCCAGCAGGGGGTCCGCCCCCAAGTGATAATCATCCCGCGGGTGGCAATCCATAAACTTCCGGTTCGACTCAGTCGATCTAAGTTCCCCTCGGGCAGTAACCTCTTGATCATCACAGTTTCCATTTGTTTCTTGAGGTTTTATGCATATACTCCACTTTGACACATAACCCCATTCTCCGATCTGCTACCTCCTTGCAGGTCCTCCTTCCCATTTCTCTACAGGAACGACCAACTCGCCCCAGTATTCCGATCTCACTCCTCCTCGTGAGACTGCATCACCTCAAAACGGTTTCTGGTTGCATGGTCTCGCAGGAAATCATGTAGAAACGTTCCGCAGTTGAGATTGGCTTCGTCTACCCACGTGGGATCATAGTAGCCTTTCCTATACACCAGAAATCCCGCAACACTCTTCCGTACCACGTTTTTCGACCAGTCCTCATATCGAAGATCTTCTCCACTTCGTAATCATCCTCGTCTAACGTTCGAGTCCAGCTATTTTCAGGCAGCGGAGCTTCGTCAAAGTCCAAGCGTTCCGATCCCGACTGAGCTAACTCCGCTTGGGGCCGATCAGGATATTCTTTGACCAACTTCAACTTGGAAATGTGTATGATCGGGAATAAACGATACTCCGATCCTGCTATTTGCAGCCTCACGGAGTACTCGTTGATCTTTTCCGCGACTCGGAAAGGGCCGTACCATAAGTGGGCTAGCTTCCGGGCGTATCCTTCCTTCACTCGATCCAGGTAGAGCCATGCTTGAGATATACGGTGTCGATCTGGTGAGGACGCACCTCGTCGTTATAATCTTCGGCCCGATCATTTATCGCGTCTTTCAGCTTAGCATTGATCTGTCGTCTCGCATGATCGTAGTATCTCTGGATCCCATATCTCCACCGCCAGGAATCTCGGTCTCGGGTCTTGGTACTCCCTAACGGGGTCATCGCTTCGAGAGTGGATCTCGGATCCCGGTCGTGCACCAGGTAGAACGGTATATCTCCGCGGATCCGATCTTGGGCCGTGTTGATCGCGAACGTCAACCTCTCGGCATATTCATCCCAGTCGCGTTGGTCAGCGTCCTGAACATACATCTTCAAAGATCGGGTTAGCGTCTGTACCATGCTTTCCGCCGTTCCATTCGCCTGTGGTCGGTAAGCCATCGTCGCTCGTTGTCTCTGTCCTAAGATCCGGTTGAACGATCTGAAGAAGGCCGACATAAAGCCCGGCTCACGGTCGTGTCGGATCGCCTCACTAGCTCCGAGTCTCATTCTTCGTACGATTCGGCGATCGTCTGCGCTGTTCTGGAAGCACTTGCCACCGCGATCACGTATCCGCTGAATAGATCAACCCAGATCAGAAGCTCAGTGTTACCCTTCTGCGACTTAGGAAGTGACGGGATGTGATCTATAGCTATGATATGGAACGGATATGTGGCCTGTAGATTTCCGGGTGGTTCTCCCCCGGATCGCAGGCCTCCCCATTCCCGTCACGCAGTCGACACACTCTTCCACATTGCGTTGCGCACTTTGGAACAAACCTCGCCAGTGGAAATGCTTCCTGGTCCGTTGATAGGTGCGTCCGAATCCTTGGTGACCTCCTTCCAAACACACATGATAATGATGCAAGACGTCCGCTTGCAATGACTCCGGTACCACCAATCTCATCAATCCATCGCGATCCTCTTTTCATCTCGGTGTAGATGGACAGTAGAACAACGTGTCGTCACTGCCGACCGCGTAATCTTCAGCAACTTTTTCCAGTTCCCGGGCTTCGGCTTGGGTTAATCGTCCCAAATCACCAGCTAGGTCCTTATTCATGTTGGAGATCCACACCTTCTCGTCCTGAGCCCGCCTGATCCGATCCGCCCGTAGCTGTCGGACTACCTCCTCCCGCAAGACCGAAGGACCTAGTTGAGTATCTGCACAGGATCGTGTTCGCATCGAGGCGATCTTGATCGGATGTTCTGACTGTTCTTCCTCCGGGCCGATCAGTATTTCGTCCAACCGGTTCAAAGTCATCAGATCTTGCTCCTCACACTCTTCGCACACCTCGATCCCCTGTTGTGACTGCAGGGCTTCACTAGCCAACTTGCCCGCACTCGCGTTCCAATCCCTTTTGACGTGTACCAGATCGTGATTTGGCCAACTTCTCAGCCGATCTAATGCCTTCTGCCTTAGCAGGGTGAGCGCAGGCACCTTGCAGTCGATCTCTCCGCGCACCTGTCTGACGAACATGTTGGAGTCACCGCTGATCACTAACCGTGTCCGACCCATAGAGTCCAACATATCGAGGCCGAACAGCTACCCTCGATATTCCGCCTCATTCACCGTCACATCTTCCACGTATTTGGACCTGGGCTTCAAGACCGTCCACTCCGGCAGCTTCCACATGATCGCTCCGAACGCGCCCCCACCGCGCTTCACTCTGGCTGAACCGTCAAAGCTCAGAACCAGCAGCTCCTCTTCGGCTCGCACTGTAGGGATCTTCTTCCTGGACTCCTTCTTTGGCGCGATCGCTACCAACGCCTGGTCAACCTCCGATCTTGGAGTAATACTGGAGGCGATCGCCCCTAGGATTTCGTCCTCCCCTTTGGTTCATTTCACTATTCCAGTGTCCACGGTGAAAGGAGAGCAGCCCATTGAGCTAACCGCCCTTGTAGACCGGAAGATCGGAATAGCCACGCGAGCGTAGAATGCCGTGGTAGGACCTTGATCTCCCGACCGACCAACGTATTGTAGTTCATGTCAATCACTCTCAGCAGCGCCAAGAGCTCCTTCTCCACCACGTTGTAGTTCAACTCATTCGATTTTAGCGTTCGGCTAGCGAAGGAGATCGGATAATAGATTCCGTGGTGTTCTTGCATCAGCGCTGCCGAGATCGCCTAATCACTAGCTTACACCTTCGCCGCCGGTTGTCGATCAGGGTCGAAGTGATGTAGGATCGACGTCGAAGCGATCTTCTGCTTATGAACATCAAAAGCTTTTCCGGCCCGATCCCATCTCTCTTCTTCCCGGTTAGTCGAGATCGCCGGGGTAGGGGTTAGATCCCTTTCTGGCGGACTCGGTCCCTCGGCACCTTGCACCTCCATCCGAGAGCGGTCTTCTAGATGTGTAGTCCTGCTGCCCTATCGTATCCCCGCAAAGTCTACCTCTCTCAATCCATATAGAACCGCGGCGTAGATCGTGTAGTCCTCGATAAACCGACTGTAGTAGTTCAGATTCCCGACGAACGATTGCATGGATCGCAGCGAACTCGGAAACGGCAGATCGATCAGCGACGCCAGATCCTTCGGGTTGGCCTCCTATCCTTCCTTCGACGCTCAATGTCCGAGATAATCCACTTTCCGCATGCCCCAAGAGCTCTTTTCTACGCTGATCGGCAGGTTCCACTTATCACATGCTTCTAGCAGGTGATCTACCTTGTGGCACAGCTGATCCCATGACTCCGCTACAAACAGGATGTCTTCGATGTACGATATCCGGCCTAACACGGATGGAGAACCCGGATCTCCGGAGTCTCCGTCTTCGAACACGTCCGACGGTTCCGCTTGGCTTCCTGATCGCGAGATCTTCGTGAACCCGTACAGTGCGTTGTCCACCAATCACTGATAAACCTGAGGAGCGCTCTTGAGACCAAACGGCATCAGATTCCACTTGAACAACCCAAAAGGAGTCACGAAAGCTGAGATCGCTCTCGCCCGATCTGTCATTCGAACCACCCAAAACTCCACTGGCCATGTTGAGATCTTCCAGCAGATCGTTGATCAGCGGCATCGGATACACCATGAGCCGAGTTAGGCTGGTTACCACCCTGTTATTGATACAGAGGCGGATATCCACGCCATTCTTCTTGATAATAACCACGATTGGCGAGGCCCATGGTGATTTCGAATGTCGGATAGTATGTGCGGAGAGCAACGCCTTGAGCAGATCGGACACATTCTCCCTGAAACGAGGCGCGATCTTCCTGACCCGCTGGCCGACTGGCTTCGCCCTTTGCACATCGATATCACAATACACCACCTTGGTCGCGGGTGGCAACGCGTTACCTTTCCCGCAGGGGATGATACCTGTTCCAGATCCGCTTTCTCAACCTCTCGATCTCTTCTGTGAGTTTACTTCAAGGTCTCCGATTCGGAGATCTCCCAATTTAACCTCCTCTGTCGTAATCACGATCTCGGGGATCACTGCTAACACGTTTTCCACCTCTTCTGCGAAAAGATCACTCCCCACGTGCAGATACATTCCGTCGTCTGACTTTTCATCATTACTTTCGCGCCGAGGTCTGGTTCCTCTTTCCGGATCGGCTCAGTCTGTGCTGCTCGTGTTTCAGTATCTTCGATCATCTTGAGATCAGGTCGGATTTCACCTTCGGTCTTCCGACTTCTGGCATCCTGATTGCTCTTTTCCCACTTCACCTCGGCATCCTTCACGGCAGATCGGAGGTCATGGTCTCCAGACTTCTCAGGATCAGGACGGAGTACACCTATTTCCATCTTTATCTCGGCCTCTGGCTCGCTTAATCGCTCCACCGGCTTCGCCTTACATCCCCCACTCTTCGGTCCTTCTTCTGGACCGTATCCCTGCTGATCTGGTCGGGTTCTAATGGTCAGGGCCGGTACCCGCTTCAAGATCGCCTTTGGTGTCGGATAGACAGGATGATCCACCAGAGGTCTCGAATCTGCGATCTGTTCTTCTGCCGCACGGAGCTCAGTCGTACCCTGATAAGCCAACGTCTGCCACTCCCGATACTGTCTCGATCCTTCGCTGACATATCCGTCTCAGTGAGAAACTCGATCGGCAGATAGCCACATTCCGACTATGGTAGCTGAACTTAAGTTCAACACATGATCTCCGATGTTAGTGATCTTCACATATCGCAACGCCCCTGGTCCATGGACTAGCGCGGGGACCCATTTTTCTCCCCGCATCAGCCACAACTTCTCTCCAGTTGCCCTCGATCGCAGCTTGGCTGGCAACTCGATCGCCGATTTTACGTTTTAGTTGCAGGATTTTAGAACATATCCTAATGGCTTGTCTGGAGTACCGTCATTTTGTTAGAACAGTATTAGGACAAGCATAAATTACGCACTTTAAGAACGTTTTTGGACATAATTTGGAATCTATTCAGGTAAATACAGCAGAATTAGGATTTCTTAGGACATTTAAGACATTTAAGGACATGAAATTTCTTTCGTGAGAATTAAGGGAGGCAAGGGCTAGACTATCATCCTGCTGATCAAACAGCCCCTTCATCGGCAACTCAGATGCTCCGCCATGTGTCTGTGCAGACGAATTGTGATGCCTTCTCGACCGTTGCTGGACTTGCACGCCTTTGGAGCTGACACGCAAAGCATTGAGTGCCAACTGGCATATCCAACCCCGTCAAAAATGATGACACCGTTGGTACGAGATTCGACGGACATTAATGGACCAAGTTACGGTAGTGCCGATACCTCGCGATGATTGGTCGAAACTCAGCGTGATGACGAAGCGACGTGGCAGTTCATCCGGGAGTCACGGGACAGGCGCTGAGACGCGACAGGCAGGCAGGCGACACGAGGGATAAAGCCGCGGAGTCTGAAATCCCCGGAATCCTTCCGTGTTCAGCGGAGCTTCAAGTCGCCGACGAGTCGCCGGTAACGGCCATTTCAGCAAACCTAGTAGCCAATCGGCATGACTGTGTTGCTTGGGGAGGACGTACTGGATGAGATCTTTGAGAACAGGATCCAGCGACCTTCCGGCGACAAGTTGCGACGCTTCAGGCTCCGACGGCCTTTCGAGTCGACGGTACGAGTGAAGAAGATCCATAACGGACATGTATGATTAGATATTTGTATAGGTAGATAGTAGGGTTAGACATTACATTAAGAGACTTTGTGCGCTAAAGAACAGAACAGCATTTACTCTCAACCACGCAAGGGCACGTCCGACTATCGGTAAGTACTCGGTAGTGGCGGGATAGTTTCCGGTAGACTGGATAGGACTGTCGGTGAGCACTCCTACTAGTGGTAGTTCATTGTTCATCCGGCAGGGCCAAGAGACAGAGAGGTAGATTTGGCCGTGTATTTGAGAGCGAGTAATCGCTGGGTGTTGAATAAGCATGTAATCTATCCATATATTACTTACCGATCGGAGTATAACTCCTACACCCCCGTGTGGTAGGTCTGAAACACGTCCGGTACCCTATCTTTATAGGGACCGCGAGGTATACTCGAGAGAGAGAGAGGACACTCTAGCCTTTGCTCATAGCTAGTAGTGTTGAGTCATCGGTGGCGTGCTTAGCAGGACACACGGTACATAGAGGAAACCCCAACGCGGTAGGGTAGTTCGTGGGCCTTCAGGATCGATACCCACATTAAAGCCTGACCGAGTTATCGGAACTTAGTAGGCGTTGTTGGTGTGGAAGTGTTCTATTACATTTCTGGCGTGTTCCTACACGACAATCACAATTTGGATGTCACTAGACGTATTTTTGGTGGGTCTTGGAGCCCCTGAAATCAAAGACCATGCTCTGCGATGGCTCCAGCGTGCGCGTGGCCGATCTTATAAGCGCGGCATCAGGATCGACTTCGAAAATCCTTTAGCCGCCACGAAGTTCAGCTGTTCCGTCACGCCCAATATCTCGAATGGGAGCGAGTGCGGAATCATTACCGCAACGCCTTGGAGACAGTGAAACGTCGACTTGATCGCGAACACGGCATCGAACTGCAGAGCCCCGAAGTGACATGAAAGACAGCTTCTGTGACAAAAGCATGCCGCAGCACTTTGACAATACAAGCTTCAACTCGAGAGGAAAATGTCTCGAACGATGTGAGATGAAAAAGCCCATGTTCCAGCTGGTGTAGAAAGATTTGTTTTGGAAGCATGCCTGTTTTCAGGTCCTCTAGAATGAAGCTGAGTTGGTCACGAGGAAACCCCTTTTCTTTTGGCAGGCTGATTACGAGCTGGTTACCGCGGATGTCAGCGGAAACGGTCGTGTAGACATATTTTGCCGTGTAAGCGTCAATGGTTCTTCAGGTGATATACCAAACTACTCCGCCGGCGAAGTAGGGTTCTCCCTGTTACAGTTATCGATAATAGTGAACGGGGACAAGCGGAAGCCGATGCATCTTACCGTCCTCGTTGACATGTAGGGGGGGTATCTGGACTTGCATGTCTTATTCGCAGCATGAGGATTCTCCCCATGTTGTGGTCACGTCTAATGCTACCCAAATTCGTCGACGATAATTGAACCTGTGCATTCACAACTTCAGCTGTTACTACAGCCAATTGTATCACGCGAACAAGGATAATATTAGGATTATTTGAGGTATGATAGTTCCCAAACAAAAACTACTGATAGAGTTTACGACTTGGAAACCGAAGTGCCGATTGTTAAGTGGGCCAAACTGGTATTCTGTAAGAAATTTATCTTCTCAACGTATTAAATATGTCCCTTCTGGGCATAATGTGAAACAGGGCTCTAATGTGAAACAGTTTCACTTGTGTTTGTATTAGAAACAGCTGTTTTGTTAAAAGTGAGATTTTTATCTGCCGCGATTGTCACCCTACACTCGGATTTTCCCAATAGCGATTTGTCCAGCTACATTCAGTAAGTCCTCATCTTTCGGTTGGCCCAGCCCGCGCCCAAAACGGAGCAGTTTTATTGAAACTCGCACTTAGCAGTATCGTCCCTAACGTAATTCCCATACAAACTTGGCCGATTTGGTAGAGATTCCTCGAAATCATCCTAATGAACTTTTTTTAATATCAGAAACCACTCAAAAGAAAAACCAAAGCATTAGCTTAGATTGGCAGACCACATAGTGGTGCGACGGAGGCGTGTGACCAAAGTTTTGGTTACCTAAAGACCCTCGCCAGACAGGATCCACTTATGCGTGTCAGCACGCATTTTAACCGTCGCTGAGGTCATTGTAGCCTTTCATTTACTTAAGCAGATTTAAGTACTGCTATTAAACCCATTTTAAGCCTACTCAACACCATTATGTTGTTCTGCAGAGAAAATTTGATTGACGGCTTCCTCTTCTGTCCATTTTGCAAATCTCGCTAAAATACGAGCAAATTGGCGTCCACCTCGATGTCTCTTATGGTGGTCGACGTAGTGAACTTTTGCTTCGGTGTACTGCTGGGTTTCCAGCGGCAGCGAAGCGCATTATGGAGATTTTTAGTGTCTGGATAGAGAATCGGGTATGCACGAAAATGCGATTCCATTTGCCATTTGTATTTGGCAGCTCAGCTTGTAGCTTGCACAGTTGGTCAATGTGTTCCTTAGTGGTGAAACAGAGAGTCGTGGCGTAGGAATTAGCGGTGCAGCGGTCCCTTGTTCCAGCGATGAATTGTCTATGGTTTTACTGTCCGTTCTCAAACCGCTTCTTTCTGGAGTCTGGGGTGGGCTTTATGAATGACGGGTAGCCTGGGTGTTGGACGCAGGAAGATACTCTGCTATTCGGTGCGATGGGCTTAGCTCAGTTTGAGATGGTGGAGTTGTTGTCGGTGGCCCGCTAGCCACCCTTGGCACCGTGCTCTCTTCTTCACCGCCGCCGGCCTTTCGTATCCGCTACTGTTAGTGCTTTCATTCGCGAGTGGATGCGGCTGCTTGGTTCCATCATATCGCATTTTCGTCAGCATTTCCGAGAGGACATCGAGCTTAATATTCGGACTTGCGCCACGCTTCGAAGCGCTCTTTAAATTTTCCCAACGCGCCAGCAAATTGGAAAGTGATTTTGCAGGATACAGCTACACATAAAGCTCGCAAAGCCGTACATCCGGATGAAAATTTGGCGTTTCTTTCGAATGCCGTTCATTTGTCGGAGAGCCTCGAACCGATCAATTTGGAAAGCCTGTTCGTGACCTGTCACTTCGTCATCATGTGAATTTGAGCGGGTGAGGTTGAAGACCCCACGGGACGCAGCATTAGCGAGGATTTTAGTCAATTTCTCTGTCTCCTCGTTCGCGAGACCATCGGTTTTCGAGGACAGCGTGCTGTAGCTGCGTCAGCGAAGCTTTAGTTGCTTGTTGGTATTGCATGACACCACGGTATTATACATGATGGTGGTGATAAGGCTACACTTCTCCCAGGAACGGCCAGTTTTTGCTTGCTCATTACGAAGTTGCTTTAGTAGTGCAGACTCTTGGGACGAGAAGCCAGCTGCTGCATCGTAATCCAGCTCGGAGTCAGAGCGAATTGAAGAACAACGCTTTCGGTAGGCGGCTAGTAGATGGAGACACGGGTTGCTGTGATTAAGCTCTCTGATGCTGGTGCTTCACCTCAAGCGAGTTTGTATCGACTTGTACAGTCTGGGGGAGCTGTCCCCATTGCTTGAACCTAAAATCCTGTTCTGTTGCGGATCGATATTGAAGAGGTAAAGTTGTGCTGGCAGGAGCTTCGACACGAACTCCAATTGTGGTGACTCTCCTATTGCACGACAAATAGTAGCTGCTTGAGCGATGTCCGAATGATACAGAGATGAATCTCGGTCGTATCGCGAGCCGATCTTTAAATTATGCCTAATAATAAACACATCCAGGATACGCAAACCGATATCAGCGGATTACGGATCTTCCCAGCAGCTTCTTCAACGCAGAGTGAAACCGTTCCAACTGGCTTGTCGAGAGTACATGAACACTCTTACCGCCACCTTCCTCATAAGTCTTAGCCACCACGTACAAGTCTCCCCATTCGATCTGCTCAATATCGCCGCTCAAGCTTCTTGTCCATTCAGCCTCACTGCTGTTCATATCCCGAAGAGCCACAGCGGTCGCAGCACCTCAAACCCGAGTCGACATTTCCACTATTCAACATAGCTGCCCATCTACGGCATACATCGCTTCATGTGGCCGCTTGGCCATGTACTTCTTTGCAGTCTTATCCATGTCCTTCTCTGTGAAGCGCTGCAGGACATGAAATGGATCTTGTCGCACACTAACTGAATCTCCGAACACGCTACTGCCCATGTTGTGAACGGCGTTAGTATTATCGCTAATTACAAGTCACGATGGTCCATCAGCATTAGTGGGCGCCGATCACTTGACATGCTTCAAAAGCTCACGAGTCTCGTCATTATTCTCAGACCGCGCGAGGCAGCGCCCGACAATAAGACTAATCTCGTTTTGAAGAAGAAGAAGCATTTTTGCATATCACATCCTCTCGTTTACCTGTGCCCTCAGTCCAAACTTTCAGTTTCTTGCACAACTTTACTGAATGGTCCATACGCAGAGCTCTCTTGGCTTCTGTAGAGCGCATGGTTTCATCACAAAGAGAGTTGCAGATCCTGGAAGACTGAAGCAACGCCGCCGTCATCGTCTCTGCGCCAATAGGGCTCTGCTTAGCACAATTTTTTAGCGACTGGGGGAAGGGTCGGGGCCAAGTACAGAGATGGCAAGGCGGTGCTGCCGAATTCGGCCGGCAAAGATACAGAGCAGGTTGTAGTAGTGTTCTCGCGACCGCGCGTAAGGTTGGCGATAGTACTTGAGAGTCCATTCGGGGAGAGCACACCTTCACGCACAAGTTCCACTAGATCCTTTGAGTACCCATACTTCTTTGTTCGCACAAAGGGAAATGCATGACAAGTTGCGCATCGCGCTACAAGTACTTAGACGTCACGGTTGAAAACCACCCTATTGAATCCCCTGTACATTGGTACTTAATGTAGAGAAGATAACACTTCGTATCGACCTCTTCCACCACTCACTGCTCGTACTTCTTCAAGCGCGGCGTACATGCACAGCCGGGCATGACGCAGAAGGGCTTTTCGAAACTTGTTGAGACTCTGGAATCCACACAAAACTGGCCACAAAAAAGCGAAGATATAGAAGGGCGTCTCCTCGCTTTAATTCTGGGTACTGTACCATGTGTGTGAAGCGACTAGCGGAAATGGCCTCGCTGATGAGGCGCCTGACTTCTTGCTGAGGTAGATGGCCACCCCTCCAATATTTTCTGTGGCAGACTAAATGGGTGTCGGAGTATCGGAAATAGCGGGGCCTGTCGGCACCGGGATATCCTATAAACCATAGATGGGTTAAGACAATTCTATGACGTTTAGGTGAACCACTGTCCTAAATGTCCTAAAACCTAATTGTTCTACATTACTGGGCCAACAGGATAGCACATCCTCTATCTTTCTGCATAACTCGACCTATCGGGGGAAGTTTCCCATTAAGTTTGCCCACAGAAAGCGTTTTCACGCTGAATCAGCCAACCAAATTTGAGCCTAATCAGAGCAATTTTGAGAGACTTTCTATACCAGGTATTGGTGCGAGCTTGGCCAAAAAGATAGCACACTTTTAACTACTTGAGTATGGAATTTATGTACATTTGATGTGGTGCTACCTGCACCTGTACAAAAAATGTCGATGATTTCTGATGTACTGTCAAGGATTATGCGAGGGGGCATATTAAAGGGAAGGTGATGGACCCAAGATCTTTCAAATACAAAATCCGGGATATAATCTCTATAGATGTCCGAGGTTAGGGTGCACAGCTGGTACTACTCGGAACATTTAAAAAAGTATGGTGAGACGTGAATCCGAACGGTCCGCGCAATTTTCGACGGTATCTTTAGGACATTTTAGGACGTCTAGTCTAAACGTCCTACTAGGGCTACGCGAGGCTGGAATAGGTATGACTCTGTTTTTTTCTTCTTAAAAAAGCGCTTTCTTTTAACATGTTTAGGGTTCACTAACGTAACTTTACTTCTAGGCGATTTACAGACACTTTCAGCGACTAGTTCGCCTTAAAGAAATCAAAACCTCGTGATGTGGGTAAATCATTTACGCCAATATGTGCTTCATGCAAACAACACTTTGGTAATACGTTTACCACTACATGGAATAGGTAAGTAGAAGCTTTCATGGCTCGGGACGCATTTGGCGCTGCACAACAAGCACTCCGCCTAAGTTGGATACTTAGTTGCAGTAAAAAGGATTCCCATCCAATTGAATATCAGTGTTACTTACATGAAGTTTTGGGCGATATATTAAGGTTTTATCTCGTTTGTTACATAAAGTCCGTCATTTACTGATGAAACACACATCCAACAGAAATATCTTGAGTTCTTTCTAGTTTTTCTTAAGTAAACGCTCTCTTAAGGTGGGCGTTTTTTTTATCTCGAGAATCCACCTGTTTCTACTTTTAACTAGAGGCAGCTTCTATTAAATAGTTACATACCTTGGTCAGAAGCCTTGACATTTTCTTCTGTCGCTTCTGAGGCACCAATCAGCCACCGTGTTTTCGAGCATGATGGTGTTCCCCGTCAGTCACAAGCAGGTTTGTATCCATCTTCACTAACATCAGTGGTGAGAATTTAAAATCACACTCAGCGGTTACTCCGGTACTGTATCGATATACCGGTAGCGACCATCCTTGTTGGGCTGACTCAAAAAGCAATAAAGTGCTTTATATCTCACAAAAACAGAATCCAATGAAGTTTTTTATCTTTACTATTTTAAGAGGGCCAATTGAAATATATAATAGATATGCTCTGTTAGCTGTCGTTCTACTGGTGGCCGTCAGACCGTCATCAGAACCAGCTTGGCTTGTAGCGCTAGACCTACCCTGACTTGACGTTTTGCACACATATTACCACATTCTGTAGTTCCTAATAGTAAAACCTGACGACGATGCAAACGATAATCGATGCAAATACGCAGTCTGTCAGCTATATTCTCAGGTCACGCAAAAGAAACAGAAAAATCCTAATGGCGCAGTACAGCTACACGCCGCACTCACGATTCGATCAGCAATGCCAGCGGTTATCATAGCAATTTATCAGTAAGGATCATCCCACCGCATAAAACCTTTCGGAGTCAGGTTAGTGCTACTGGTGGATCGATATTTGAATCGATATACCAGTAAGGATCATCACACCGAGTTAATCCTTGTTGGGCTGTCCCCTACTTCATTAATTGACCGATTCCGGACCGGAATCTGGAATGGTGTCATACAATTCGACTATAACCGCATGAAATGCAAACTACCCATCGTAATGCATTATTCATTCCGGACATTAGCCCTTAGGTGTGTCTCACGGATATGCGCAATTAGTGGTGGTTCGGAGTTTATAGTATTAAAAATGTTAATAACGTTAATAACTATTTGAGCAACTCAAATCTCCTCCGAATTACTCAAAACTCCTTCGAATACTTTCATTAAGTTGCTGGGGTAGGGGGTCCTCTCATTTATGAACTCAGACATTTCAGCTCAGCACCCATTCCATTTCTGTTTTTCCTTTCTGCCACACGCGCCGTCTACTAAGCCCGAGGATAATATGTGACAATTTCGGCTGTCGAGATGAATAGGTGATATTTGACCTGACTGCGAATCTGAACAAAAACCTTCAGCTCAAATGAATTGTGCTTAGTTATAGAGATTACTCGTCTCTCTCATGATCTGCAGCTGCGTTACGACGAGGCGGTCCGAGAGTTCCACGATCGCGTCGACAACCTGAAAATACTCTGGATATAAAATCCAGAGTATAATCAGAGGTGCGATTCTGCCTAAAAAAACTCTATACGCTTATTCTCAGCACTAAGAAAAAAAGTCGATTTTCAATATTACACACAAACTAACCTGTAGTACTTGATGCAACTGTTATACCCAGGAAAAGTATGGGTATTCACAGTGTAAGTCGCAGACGATCTAGTTTAACGTTGAATACATAACAAGTAATTTATTTTATTCACTATACTGTAAAATAATGAAAGATTATAAATTAATAATACTTCCCTTATAAAGTACTCCAACAGTCAGCTAGGTGTCAGACAGGCTGTCAGTGACAGCCTCCTTCCAGATATTCTCCACGGGAACCAGCAATGCCGTATACTCCTCGGCCGCGACGCGTGTCCCGCTCGCCTCGCATTCGGAGCCAATCAGCTACGTCACCACGGCACTAGCCTCGCGCCCGGAGCCATGACAATATGAACACGTGGCAGGCGCGGAGACCACGCAGACCACGGTGGACTCAGTCTTCGGACAGCGAGAACACCCTATTGGAGCCGTTTTAGGAATGGCTAGTTGATGTTCATGCATGTCACCTCAATACGTTTGAAGGTAAATGTAGATGCGTCTGAAAAACAATTCAGAGGAGCTTTCCAAACCTCGGAACTCACTATTAATTTCTTTTTAGGTTACGAAATGTGTTCCGATTACCTCCAAACCATCACTAGGCGCAATTCAATGAATTGTATTGGAGCCCATTCATTCATACCGACAGCTCGAGTTCTTTCTCATTCAGACTTTTCCAACGCGGACCCCTCAGGCGACAGCGGCGGCTCGGCAGATACGGTCAAAATGGCCCGCGCACACCCTTACCCCCCCCCCTCACCCCCGCCCACGCCAGAGTAGCTCAATGGAATAGCAGGAGGCATCCACCTCCAGGCTTCTGGTTCGAATCCAGCCTTCGGCATCTGTATAACGATGACTTGTTGCTCTGTGATTTGAGTGTTGTGCTACAGGTGCTAGGCGAGATCGTCCGCTGTCCACTGATAAGACACAGGTGCGCACGAATCACTGATGGAATTGGGTAACAGCGAGAGATATTGCGCTCCAAACGCTTGGTATGCAGCAGGATGAGAAGTTCGCAGGGCACGCCATCGATTTCTTAACGATGAACTCTTCAGGTGGTCTTTTTTTGTCGAGGGCTTGCAGATGCTCATTGGCGGTTCGATCCATGCCGACGGCTAACGTCCACAGCGTGTGTTTCTAAGCTTCGCGGGCGACGCTGTCGATTAGGCTTGGCTGCTCAGGGATCTCGCACGGTGCCTGGTGAAGTACCTTCATGTTGTTCACCGCCGCTTTTGCATTTGCCCGTTTGTTTTGCCCCTTTTTGCTTGTAACCGTTTACCATATCTTGTTAGCGTACCAATTAAGAAAATAACCAGCGAGCGCTGACGCTGTAGCGGGCGCAACCACAGCGGAAGACGGCTGTGCAGCTACCATGATTGTTAGAATCACGGTGGGCTATAACGCATGGGCCTCAACCCGTGCATAAGTGCAACCAACGCGTCTTCGACACGGGCAATGCGATCGGTTATTGCCGTCAGCTGTGCCATTATATTCTCTCCAAGGTGGACGCAAGCATCGAGTCACCTCCTGATGCGATACCACTGAACTGGGCATGGTTCATCGTGCCCCAGCGAGCGGACAAGTGCGATTCCCAATCGCAGCATGTTAAGACCAAGATGTGACAGCCGAGCAGCGTGTTTGTGGCAGCAATACCCGTCTCGAGCTCGGACAGGCAGCATGATACATGTGGTGTGGTGGGAGAGCCGGTCTTCGTGGCGTCTAGCACTACTATCAGATGCATTAGCAGGGAAGCATAAATAGCCTTCACGCCATTTACAGCCACGTTCAAGCGAAGGTCCGGTGAGCCGAGCATGTACCGGCACAATTCGTTGCGCAAGGTAACGAGCTGGGCGAGCTCGGTGGTTGTGAGACGCTATTGCAGATCGTCAACACTTGGAGATACTGTCACCACAGGTAAGTCAGGAGTCTTATAGCTGGCCAGGACCTTACCTAAGCTCTGATACACACGTGCGGTGCTACCTATGTATGCGAACGCTTTAGTAAGCGACTCAAGTTAGCCAGGCGCCTGTGCTGGATATCCACAGGATAGCAAGCTTAGGCGGTGCATTGGCATAGGCATCGGACCCTCGACACAAGAAGCGACTGATCATGTTTGACGTCACGTTTTGACGTATTGCGGAGGGCATTTCCAGCATGCAGTCTTTCATCACTTCGGTAATATAGCTGGCGATATTGGGGCGCTTACGCTTCGTTTTTGTGGCGGTTAGCTCTCCTTTTCTACGTCATCCTTCAGGCTCTCCCAATAGATCACAGTCTCTTCTTGGGTATATGTTTGGCCACCAGGAAGATCGGACATCGCATACCGGGGATCTAGCGGGAACAGGAATTCCGATGGCTCATCGTAACACACAAATAAAGTTTACCAAATGCGTGCATCATACGCGGCTGTCAACGCTCTGCAGACTTGCAGATAGACACGTCTTAATCCTCGCGATCTGTAAGAACAGCTCACCCGAGGCTGCTAGCGAAAGTTGTTTCTTCCTCGCAAAACAAGTATCATTCGCTCTACCAAATGTGCCACATCATTGTCAACAAAGCAGCCTCATGAACGGACTTGAGGCCTGTCACAACATCGGCACGAACAATGAGATGCTCCACTAATGCACATAGATCGTTAATCGTGCAGCCCGGGTCTGCGCATTTGCACGGAGGTTTCGTTCGTCTGTAGCGCTAGTCATCTCATTCCGAATTTCATCGATGCGTTGAGTCTGGAAGCGAATTTTGGTAGAGCTCTCTAAGTAGGCTCACGATTTGCGAGAAATAGCCAAGGGCAGTGGACTTGGCGAGAAATCCATCAGCAGCACGCGCTTTACCAAATTTGATTTGTCTGGAGATATATGGAGAACGCTGTTAGGAGAGAGTAAAAGCCCAGCTTAGGTAAGCTGGTGACTTGTGCGAGGAAGACTTGCATTTTGTCTAGGGTTTCAGTACTGACGTGAGAAAGTCGTTAAAGACTTTCACTGCTGCGAGCTCCTGGCCGACAGTACCAGCTGGTGTGTCTAGTCCCCGTGGTGCTCCGCAAATGCCTTGTGCTATTTGTGTATACGGGTCCCGCCACACGTCGTGCAACTGGGTGGTTTCATTTTTCGGGGATGTCCTTAGTTTATTGTGTAATAGATCTTTTTTTCATTCAAATTGAATGATGTATTACTGAGTAAGACGCAGAAATGCTAGACGGATCCTGAAGTAAGTTGGAGCAAAATTAACCTAACCCTGATTACTTCTGATTAGGCAAAACTCAAATTTGAATTGCAATCCGTGAGAGCCTGTCACTGAGAGGTCAGCTGATGATTGGCTCCTGCGAATGAAGAGGCTATTAATAGGGCTTGGGCCTCCAGACCAAAATGACTTACTTCTCTGGCCCACTACGATTTGCGGTTTTCAGTGATCGTACATAAGTGAATAATCTAACTTTACTGGATAGAACTCAACGGTGATTACCGTACGATTGTCACAGAACATTTTTTTTACTTGCAAACCTGGCTCCTAGGTCATATACAGATCGCTAAGCACAGTCCCTGACGCCTACACGACTCTTAAGCGCGCGTATAGTTAACGTCTCGACGCTTAAACACCTTCGCCTTAATTACCGTAGAGTATCTCACTCCGATGTAGACATTCTTCTGCGGATATAGTGTGCCTGTTGGTTCGGTAAAATTAGGGTTACGTGGTTTCTAATTGGCCAGTTAGAGCTGGCGATTCTTGCTAATCCATTTTTTTTAGATAAACCTCGCTGTAGCGCTTCCAGCTCGTTTCTGCATGCGTGCGCGCGCACAACCGTAGTTGATTGTCTGATCAACCCACCCGTGCTAATATTGACCGAACTGCGACAAAACCTAATGCCCTACGAAATGCGGCACGTTTGAGCGCAGGTTGCTCTCGCATAACTGGTGCTCAAACAATAAAAAAATATTTGCTCATGTGCGCTATATCTGGGGCTTTGGTATGGTGTGCTTTCCGTCCTCCGGTGAGCCCTGGTTGCGTAGTTATCGGCCAACATGTGAAAGCGTAATTTTGGTGTGGGCCAGAGAAGTATCCTTCACTAGAGAATGTGGGTTGGTAGCACTTTCGCGAGATTCCCCAAAAAAACTTATAAAATTAGGAGGCGGACAACTTCAAATGCTTCATCCAGCACCACTTGCGAATATTTTGTGCTGTAATAAATTTACTAAACAATATTATTCGCAAGCACAAGTTCCTAATTGAAATTAAATAGTAAAATGCAAGCCGGAGTTCTAACTAATTTCGTTTTGCTGATAGCAGTAGATATCCTTTAAGACCTGCTTTAGGACCTTGGTGTGAACTGTCTAGTAGGAGTAGCGTATTGAATGCAAACACAACTTACAGGTAAAAAGTTGTAAGCTAAGAAGCAAAACAAACTTTATAATGACTAAGTCTAACCTTCAAAGCGTCTCCTGCGCCTGCTGCACAGCCGCAGTATCTGCTTTCATATCTGCAAGAAGCTGCTTTTTATAATATCCATTTTTCAACCTGTGAACGGATCCTGAAATGCATTTGTTAGGTAAGTGCTCACAGATACAAATGCACCGAAACTGAGGCCAACCCACTAATGCACTAAGCTGTAGTCGTAATGAATTCGTATTGCTGCGAAATAAATCTATGCGCGAATAGTTAGTTTGCCATTGGTGTGGATATAGATCGAAAACATACCTCGAAGCACGACCAACGTCCATGTAGTCCTCTGATCAAAATGATATATTCGTCGATGCGGCGCCCCCCCCCCCCCCCCCCCCCCTCTTCAAACCCATCTTTGCATAATTAAGTTCGTGAGGCGTCGAACACATCGCTGCTTGTCGTGATATCATTCTTGCCACTCTTTAGACGAATTCATTCATCTACGCTGTTCACTCTCCAAGGAAATTTCTAAAGTGAAGCCGTTTCGTGAGTCACTAAGTCAACTTCTGTATTCTCTCTACTTCAGCCTTAGAAATCGATAACCTGGTGGAGACGTTCTGTCTCCACCGAAAACTATCTCCACCTTTACATGATATCTAAGGATACATGCGATTTTTTAGATTTATACAATGTTTTACTTGAACAAAGTATGAATAGAATTGGTGTGCATTACACAGCAGCTATCGTCGAATTAATCACTTATCTAGCAAATTTGCAGGAAAACAATGCTACGCGATTTGATTGGGTGAAATTATGCAATACGCTGCTGTTTGCGCTGCGATGTTGAAGAAACCTGATCTTTAGTTTGCTGTTTCTCCCAACGAGGCGCAGAACAGTAGTGACAGATAGTACTGCAAATCGACGCTTTCTGAATGTATACACAATTTGTAACCTGTCGACAAAGCCAACACTGTCATCATGAGCACTCAGATGCTCTGTGCAAATGGTTTGAACTGATTCTAATTGACACATAAGATTTAATTGTGTAGTAAGAAATAAATGAGCGAATCCACCGTCCTGCAGCACCAACGTCGCCTTGCAAAGGTCTTGGTAAAGTGGATAATGTAGTGGGTCCTTTCAGGAATCTCTTGGAGCACCGGCCTGGTACGCTGAGGCTTGAAGTAGTTTCAATCCGGAAAATAACGTCGACATGCTCTTTTCGTAAGTGGTGGGGAAGGCGATCTGCTTGCGTCGGTAAAGGTCTTTGAGTTCATTTCGATATCCATTGTTATTCCGACTGACTTTCGTCTATCCTATAAAAACTCTTTAAAGTCGCTCAAGATCGATCTGGCCGCACCAATCAAAATAATGGCGCGCTTCACTGTCTTTAGTGACAACTATCCAGTGAGAAATGGCCCTATGACTACCAGCGAATGCTTGCTGAGTCCTTGGAGCTATGCACGCGTTGAGCACATCTGGTGCAGTCACCTCGTTTGATGCAACCTCTCTCTCTCTATAGCTGATACGATCTCCACCTCCCCAATAGTCCTCTCATCTGAGAGTCTTCACCTCCACAATGTCCATCTCGTCAGCGTCGACAAGCAAGTTCAAATTAGAGGCACCGATTGCAGGCGCTGAAGCCTCCGCACTGGACTCGATACCAGGCGATGCGGACTCCGCACCGGATTCGACACCAGGCGCTGCAGACACCGCACTGGACTTGACATCAGGCACTGCAGACTCCGCACTGGTCTCGACATCAGGCGTTGCAGACTCTGCACTGGACTCGACACAAGCGGTAGACGTAGCCTTCAAGGGAGTAAAAGTGTTGGGCGTGGCCATCGTGAAAATCCAGCGGGAATAGTGCTTCAGTGATCTGTGTAGCCCCCGTCACGATCTGGTCAGTGCGGATAGAGATTCCATGTGTTTCTTCGGAGGGGACCGATGTGAACTCTGTGGCTTCAGATCTGCTTTGGGGGCTCATATCGGAAGCACTGGTTCTTGTGCAAGTTTTGGCCATCCAAGCCAGCCGGCTGGCGTTGAATTATTTTGCTACTAAACAAACGACAATCGCCGCTGATCATTCTGCATACAAACTTTGAATTAATCACCCTCCTGCCAATCGGTATGGTGGTAAAATCATCGGACAGTTTTCCTACGATTCCATACAAACTCGCAGATACTGGCTAAGAAACAACAACAATTCTCGTTGGGCTGCTCGAACTTTAGTTCTGGTAACGTTAGTGCTTCGAGCCTCACAATGAGAACGTTGTGTATCCGACATGTTTTGCACGAAGCACTACCTGGACTAAAGTGCTTTCTATGATAGGAATCCTATCCCAGTAAAACATCCTTAAATATTCCTAGAGGACTAATCTGTCCTAATTTAGAACAGTTTTCCTACAGGACCCATGCGCACATTACGTACTGTTATTGACACCTAGCAGTCTGGATAGAGGGCTCCGGGTGGACGCCCCGCTCTCTCCTACACGAAAGCGTGCGCAATATTCGACGACGATCTCACCAGCCACAAACGACCCGAAGACAGATCGTATGAGCAAGTGTGACTTACCTGTGTGTCGAGTGCCAAGGTGATGCGGTCTGCCAGTGTCCAGTGCCCCCGTCTACGAGCCACCGTCCACTGACAGTGTCTGCGAGACACATCCCAAGGACACTCATGCGGCTGCACTACAACCGGCTACTGCGTGCGCGTGCGTGCAATGGCGAAGGACTATACCAAGGACTGTATGCGCAAGGACATTGTTGGCTGTGCGCTGCCAATATTGTGTGCTCAACGAGAGTGCATTTCACTAGGTTTTAGTATTGTTTTATTTGTTATTAGTATGCTAATCTATCTTTGCGGTACAGCGGTGTTCTGGCGGGTGCTGCTCCCTCACTTTGCGTTTTGACGCCTGCAGCTCACAAGCGAGCAGCAGCGAGAGCAGCCCCACCAGACACCGCGGTCCTGTCGTGGCCTTTTGCCTGGCACTTACGTGTTTACGACCTTCCTTGATTACTTTCTGCTAAGTTGCTACCTAAGGGTAGCTACATTTAAATGGCGCCTACTCTTAGAAGCGACAGACAAGTGGAGAGCAATCTTCCAGTGACGAACACTACGTCACCACTGGTTATGAGCCCAATCAGTATGCAGCCCGCGACCGACGCGGCAACTGGTGTTCCGGACACAAGTTCTGGGATTTTGGCGAATCAAGATCAAGCTTCGACCCCATTGGCAGGAAGTCCAAGCTCTACCGGTGACTCGACGCTGTCACACAGTGATGCGGAACATCTTATTCGCTCATTGGCTGGAATTCCGGGTGGCCGCCCGTTATTCAGAATGTTACTTGAAAGTATGCAAAAACTTTCCTTAACCAACACGGAAGAATCCGTGCCAGTTGGACATTTGCCTCAGCCACCGCCAAGACAGCAAAGCGGCGGCCGAGACCCAGCCGACCAGCAGCCACCACTGGACAACATGAACCCAGGTGGCCGCTACAACGACGCTGATCTGGCCGAGTACACGAAGGTGCTCATCAACTCGCCGGCCATCAAGCTGCCCAAGCTCCATGCGAAGGCTGATTACAAGGCCTGGAAGAGCGAGGTGCCGCTGCACTTCGAGCCGAAGACGTTGGGAGACATCACCGACGGCCCGGAGCGCTACAATGCTGTGGAAGGCATGCGCCGACCTAAGTATCATGCGTGGTACAAGACGCGCAAGAACAAGGCGTTATCAACGCTTGCGTTGTCGCTATCTGTGGACCTGCGCACAACGTTTATGATCGACGACATCCAGGACAACATGGACGCCGCCGCAATGCTGTACGCTGCTGTCACGCAGCACTTTGAGGCTGGTGATGGCATTAATCCCGACTACCTACTGCAAGAGTTGGTGATGCGCAGGCTCAAGCACAACGAGTCTATGTCGTTGTACGGGGATGACATTGCGAAGAAGGTGACGCTCTTACACCAGGCGAATGGTGAGTTCGCTGAGTGGCAACATGCAAGCCTGCTACTTTTGAACAACGTGGAAGCCTTTAAGGATCTTGCTCGCGAACATGGTGATTGGATCAACAACCATGATCGCAAGACTTTGACACTTGCTGAAGCTCTACAACGACTACGAGCTGCTGAACACCAGCGTGATCAGCTGCGCGCGCAGACCAGACAACCGGTCGTGCAGCCCATGCAATAGCTCAAGTCGGAGCCGACCATGTTCAAGGGCAAGGACAAGGTCAGGCCCGAGGACGCAAACGCAATAAGCAGCAGCGCAAGCGCTCCAAGGGCGTGGCTGACAAGAAGCAGTGTACGAACTGTGCGAACAGTCAAGGCGAAGGACACTGGTATGCTGAGTGCACTGCGCACACTGGCATGCCACTGAAGCCTGAACTTGCAAGGAAGTTGAAAGACAGGCAGCCCAGGGCTCCTGTGTCGTTGGTGAACTCTGTGCGACGCGTGGATATGATGTCGACCGACGAAGAAGGACAAGGACTGTTTGCTGGACTTTCACTGTGCGATGCGAATGCGATTGAACTTACGGGTGGAGGTAATCTGTCGCCTGCGTCGACGCAATCACCTGTGTGGTCCCTAACGTCTCCTGCGGAGACTGACGAAGCAGAAGAGCGTCGTGCTGTTGGAAGTGTTCGTGCGAGTACACAACGTACTCATCCTACTGTGCCGCAGACACCGCAGCGAATGCAGCTGCAACTTGATGTTCCTGTTTGACATGTACAAGTTGGAGGACAATGACTACATTAACAACGACAAGCTCCACTGCCTACAGTGCAAGCACCAGTATCGGGACAACCTGCAGTTCAATCTACTGGACAACCTGTAGTTCAGTTCGATGGACAACTTGCCTTTTAACAAGAAGTTCAACCTACTGGACGGCCTGCTGTGCAACATCCTGGACAATCTGCTGTACAACGTGCTGTACAAGCTAGTGTTCAACATGCAATTCAAGCTGCTGCACAACCCGGTGTGCAACATGCTGTACCGAGTGCTGTGCAGAGCCAGTGGGAGGGCGGCTGGGCCTGCACCTTCTTGGGAATCTGTGATCTACTTCATGGGGCAAGGACTAATGCGGAACTCGCAAGGACCTACATCTGAGCCATGGCGCAATCAAGCTGAACCACGAGTGGGTTCGGCCGTGCCGGGGGATTATTACCGGGGTCCAGACGCTGGGTTTAGCAGACGTCAAGAACCAGGGATGCACAATGACTACGGACCTAACTTGGATAGTGCGTACGAGAGAGGACTTCGGAGCCAAGGATTCGGATACTTTGAGGTTCCTGCCCGTGAACAAGGACGGAGCCGTTCACCACTACGCTACTTCAATCGGGAACGATCCCCACCGCGAGGAAGAGGCCGTTCTCTATCACCACGAGGACGTGGATCAAGAGGACCTGGTAGCCCACCTGCACGTGAATCTCCAGGGCGCTAACGATCTCCACCACGCTCGCAGCAGTGGCGCAACGAGAAACCGAGTCGTTACGAACCACCACCTCAACGTGATGAGCGATTGAGCCGCTATGGACCTCCGCAGCAGCAGTGGTGTGATAATCCACCACATGGGCGTGGACCATCACCTCGTCATGACAACTTCCAAGGGCGGAATGAGTCGCCATTACGCAGAGACAACTCGCCACGCCGATTTGCTGATCGACGTGACTACGGAGCTCCTGATTCTCGCCAAGTGAATGCGGTGAACCAGAATCAAGGTATGCAACCTACTCAATCTGAATTTGTGGAGTTGATCCTTGACTCGGGTTCCCAGGCAAATGTCTGCGATGACCTGTCATTGTTCACTACCATCAAAGAAGATCAAGCCAGTCGGCTCGATTTTGCGAATGGCACAACTGAACACACTTCTGTTTGTGGGTCTGTGCTATTACGTGTTGTTAACCAGGCGTTTGGCGAGCTCGAGGACCGTCTCCTGGAAGACGTGGTGTACGCGCCGAACGCGAAAGTGAACATCATTAGTCTGGGGTACCTGCAGACGAAGGGAAACTTCAAGCTGGCATGCTCGGATGACCAACAAACTGCGTGGCTCTCAAAGCCGAGTACTACACTCAAGTTTATGATGCGTGACAGTATCTACCGCCTACGTGCAGAGCGAGCGACTGGAGTGATGGTGATGGCAGCGCTGAAAGAAGACATGGACAGCAATAAAGCAATGGAGCTGCACCACCAGCGCTTTGGCCACATGAGTATGGAGACGGTGAAGGTTCTGGCCAACAAACTCGATGTTGGAGTTAAAATGAATGCAAAAGGTCTGAGTTCCTACGAGTGCGTTGCTTGTGCTGCCAGTAAGGCGAAAAAAATGTCTTACTCAAGGATTCGATCTCGGAAGTCCGAGCCTTTGGAAACTCTCATGATGGATATCTGCTCTTTGAACGAGCAGACTGTGGATGGGGCTACTATGTTTCTCTTCGTCATTGATGAGTCCACAAGGTACAAGTGGTCGTTCCTACTCAAAAAGAAGAGTGAGGCAACGTTCCACATCAAAGTCCTGTTTAACAGGCTGCGAACTCGCTTTCCTAAGAAGAAAGTACGTCAACTACGATCTGACCAAGGAGGAGAATTTGCAAGCAAGGAGCTGAGTAACTACTGTGACGACCAAGGGATTGAGCAGCAGTTTACGAACGCCTACTTGCCACAAGAACGGCATTGTGGAGCGTGCCAACGGCGTGGTTCTACCAAGGATCAGGGCGATGCTGAAGGCCACTCACATGCCCAACTCCTTGTGGGGAGAAGCATTTCTGCATGTGGTGATGATGTTGAACTGGTTTCCCACTAAGCCTCTGAATTTGGTGTCCTCGCACCAGAAGCTGTACGAATCGGAGCCAATGCTGGATGACTTGCGGACCTGGAGCTGTCTGGCACACGTGTGTGTTCCCCCGGTGTCAAGACAGACGAAAGAAAAGCGAGAAGCAAGGACAAGATTGTGTCTATTACTGGTTATCGATACCAATACCAGTACCAATTAATCAAATTCAAAGGAATTGACGGGAGTCTACACAAGCCAAATCCGTCTCTAGCTTTTTAAACTTAAAGGATAGAGTGGGATTTAATTTTTTTTCAATAAATTCCATTTTTTTGAGTTTAATTTTAATAAGTTTAAATTTTTATCTATGTTTCTAATATTTTGAAAACATATTTTATTTTGCAAATATAAGGTTATCGGTTCGAATCCGATTAAAAAAATATTTTATTTACTTTTATCAAATGTTTTTTTAGAAAATATAATATTTTAATAAGTTAGTATATTTAAAACTTTAAATATTAATATAGAACTTTTTATAATAAGTGAAATTAATGATTTTAGAGCAATATATATATATAAACAACTTTCAAGAACCAATTTGAAATATAAATAATATAATCATATTCAAAAAGTGGTTACAGCTCGTGGTGGTAACGTGAGGTTTCATGAGGAGTTGACGACTGGTGGCACCTACATGAAGCACCTGTTAGAGAACGCGTTCTTCGATGGCGATCATGCACTACCCGAGAATGTACCTGTGGCGCGCATCAAGACCAGCATGGAGACGTACCTTCCAGGCTGCAGTGACAGCATTTCCAGTGTGGAGAAGCCACTAGAGGCGGTACCACTTGCTGACGAGCCTGCAGAAACTGTGTCAAGTTCGAGTGGGAGTTCGTCAATTGCTGACTCACCTGTAAGCAAAGACAGTGTGGAGACTGCTGGTGTTGCAGCTCCAGCTGTGCTGCGGAATCCTGCTGAGGAACCAAGCGAAGATTCCAAAGCAAGGAAGCGCAAGAGACGCAGAGCAAAGAATAAACCTGCAATGGTGGAGAAGGAGACAAGTGGCTTCGAGATTCAACCTTCACCAACAGAGCCCTGCCTAAAGCGGCCAAGAAGGAAGAAGAAGGCGAACGTTCGGTTGTCGGATTACGTGGTAGGCCTAGTACAGATCATCACTACGGATGTGCAGATTCCGACGACGTACAAGCAAGCACGTGCGAGCAAGTACTGACAGTAGTGGAGAGCTGCAATGTTGGTGGAACTTCAATCGTTGAAGGGTCACAAGACCTCAAGACCTGGAAACTTGTACCCCGCAAAGATCCCAAGAAAGCGAAGGTGATTACGTGTAGGTGGGTCTTCGCTGTGAAGCGAGACGAGCGTGGACGAATCAAACGGTTCAAAGCGCGACTAGTGATCCATGGATTCAAGCAGCAACTTGGAATCAACTACTCTGAGACTTATGCACCTGTGATCCTGTTTGAAACCATAGGTGCGGCTATCTACTACGCTGTACAAAGAGGTTGGCAGGTGTTGCAATTCGACGTGAAGACGGCTTTTCTGTATGGAGGCTTAGATGAGATCATCTTCATGGAGCAGCCTCCTGGCTTCCAGGTGGACGGACCTGGATTCGTTTGCAGATTGTTGAAGAGCTTGTATGGACTGAAACAAGCACCGAATGTTTGGAATCGCACGCTTGATGCGAAGCTTGTTGCAATGGGCTTTACAAGGACGGACTCTGACTCTGGCCTATATGTACTGAGGAAGGATGGTGAAGTCAAGCTGCTTTTGACTGTCTATGTGGACGATATACTGCTGATGGGACCACGTGACCTGTGCGCCACGATCGTTGCTTCGTTGCAAGAGACATTCGAGCTTACGACGATGGGCACAGTCAAGTACCTTTTGGGTGTCGAGATCCTGATTGACCGGCCGCGCCGGCAGATTGTGTACTGCCAGAAGCAGTACGTACTGGAGGTGTTGGAGCGTTTTCACATGGAAAACTGTAATGGCTGCGCTACACCAGAAGCTACAACGCCCTCGAAGGCAGACATGCCTGCTTCGAAGGAGTATCTTCCCTACAGAGAGTTGGTGGGTGCTCTCCAGTACCTCGTTAGCGCGTCGAGACCTGATATAGCTCATGCTACCCGACACCTGGGCAAGTATCTTGCGAGCTACGATCATACGCATTATGCACAAGCAAAGAGGGTGCTGCGCTACCTGAAGGCTACGTGCGAATTTGGACTAGCGATGATTGTGGAGCTACAAACTGACGTGCAAGTTAGTGGCTACTCAGATGCTGACTACGCGAATGACCCCGTGGATCGACGGAGCATCAGTGGTTACATCACTATGTTGGATGGCAATGTTATCTCCTACGCATCTCGCAAGCAGGAGATCAACGCGCTCAGCACTTGCGAAGCCAAGTACGTTGCGATGGCAGAGGTGACCAGGGACTTGCTGTGGCTTGCTGGCCTATGTAAAGAGTTGAGCTGGAAGCATCCAGTACCGCTACTGCTTGGAGACAACCATTGAGCTATTGCCTTGACTGCGAAGCCTGGAAAGCATTCGAGGTTGAAGCATATCGACAACAAGTATCACATGGTGAGACGCAACGTGGAGTTGAAGCGTCTTACAACGCAACACATTGGCACCGATGAGATGGTGGCCGATATCATGACGAAGGCGCTTGCGGTGGTGAAGTTCACACACTTTCGCAAAGCCATGAAGGTGTTGCCTATTGTGTCTACTGATGTCGATGTACCTGATGCGGCGGCTACTACTACGACTACGGCTACTGCGTTGACTACAGCTGATGATGCTGAGGCTGTATTACAACGACATCGATGACGACGTTGGCGATCGAGTGGGAG
This sequence comes from Phytophthora tentaculata, assembly GCA_033557915.1. NCBI lineage: Eukaryota > Oomycota > Peronosporomycetes > Peronosporales > Peronosporaceae > Phytophthora > Phytophthora tentaculata. Next base: position 7,011,655 of record JAUCEA010000009.1, read on the forward strand.
TGCTGTTACTATGTGGACTGCTATTACCTACGTACTTTGGACTATGCAACTACTGGAGCTTGGTGACAACTGCTTTGTGCGTGTGTGATCGCGTCGAATTACCGTGCGTCGTCGAGATCAAGTGGGAGTGTGAGCAAGTGTGACTTACCTGTGTGTCGAGTGCCAAGGTGATGCGGTCTGCCAGTGTCCAGTGCCCCCGTCTACGAGCCACCGTCCACTGACAGTGTCTGCGAGACACATCCCAAGGACACTCATGCGGCTGCACTACAACCGGCTACTGCGTGCGCGTGCGTGCAATGGCGAAGGACTATACCAAGGACTGTATGCGCAAGGACATTGTTGGCTGTGCGCTGCCAATATTGTGTGCTCAACGAGAGTGCATTTCACTAGGTTTTAGTATTGTTTTATTTGTTATTAGTATGCTAATCTATCTTTGCGGTACAGCGGTGTTCTGGCGGGTGCTGCTCCCTCACTTTGCGTTTTGACGCCTGCAGCTCACAAGCGAGCAGCAGCGAGAGCAGCCCCACCAGACACCGCGGTCCTGTCGTGGCCTTTTGCCTGGCACTTACGTGTTTACGACCTTCCTTGATTACTTTCTGCTAAGTTGCTACCTAAGGGTAGCTACATTTAAATGGCGCCTACTCTTAGAAGCGACAGACAAGTGGAGAGCAATCTTCCAGTGACGAACCTACGTCATCACTGATCATTCCAGGTTGAAGAAGGCGCGTTCCAGCCTGGAACTTTCAGGTCGATAAAGTCTACTACATGTAGACGGGGAAGCAGCTCCAAGTGGCATGACCGTAAAGTTGGTCTCTTAGCGCTCGGAAGAGGATAGATGCCACCTCCCAGCCGAGACGGAGGTGTCAGTGATCCAGTTGGCACGCGTGCTTAGCGATGGTGACTATCATCGAACAGGTCAAACGTGATAACTGTGACGAGGAAAATTAGAGGTCGGTAAGTGCAGCATTTGCCTAAGCAGTTCATGTTTGTATAAATTAGAGGACCTTCCGTGCTTTCTGATCATATCTTCCGTTTGGCAGGTAGTCTCCTTCATCGTTCATTGTGTCATTTAACATGGATCTGGTCTTCAAAAACAGCTTAACGCCCGTCCTGCCAAACTGTGCCAAGCTAAATGCTCTATTCTCATCTGGAAACATCCAGCAGCAGCTCATACCAACCAGTCAACCAACCAAATATGTACGCAAGCCAACCATTTCCACAATCTACAGAACCGACGACACGGAAGAAGACTGCGCTCTTCTTGATCCTCGTGTGTCATCGCTCGCTGTTACATAGTTTAATCTCGTCAAAAAATCGACTTAGAGCTCGTACGAGCCACGAGCCGAGTCGTTATCATCGTTGTGATCCGGGAAGTCGTCGCTCTTGCTGTTGCTGTGGCCGCTGATCTGGCTGCTCTGGTCCGCGTCCATGTTGTGCTCGTAGCTGTTACGGCTGCTGTTGCGCGACGAGCGAGTAGACTCCTGCGCACTTAAGTACGAGTCGTTGTCCTTGGGTTCCATAGCGCTCAGCCATAGATTCGTGCCGTTCGTGGCGTTGGGGTTTCCAGGGTCCGTCTGCACCGAGTCCACGTTGGTCTCCAATCGGTTCATCGAGTCCGGTGACGTCGCCGCGTTGTCGTAGAACTGAGAGTAGGCGTCACCAGCGGCCACAGTATCCGCTGGGGGCGTCCGTGTATTCGAGTCACTAGCTGAGGCGCCAGTTGCACCCAGCGCGCGCGGGTTGTACGAGTTCTGGGCGGTGAACCCACCTGGCGTGGGGTTGTAGCCCTTGTCCATGGAAAGCTCGAAGGGAGAGAGCGGATCGTCGTCTGCTTCGCGTCTTCTGCGAATGACACACATGATGATCGTGGCGATGATGGCCACAGCAGCGACGATGCCCACCACGATACCGATCACGACGCCTGTGCTCATGCTGGAGTCCGATGAAGTGTCTGTGCCGGCACCGGCGCTTGAGCCAGAGTTGGACGCCGTCGCATTCTCAGTAGCTGACGGTGTAGTTGTTGTGTCCGATGAGGTGGACGACGCCGTCGACGTGGCAGTAGGCGCCGCCGCTGTTGAAGACGGCGTCTCAGTCGTCTCGGTTGTCGACGAGGGCGCGGCGGTCGTCGCTTCAGGCGAAGCAGTGGAAGACGTTGGTGAAGCTGTTGTAGTATCCGGTGTCTCGGGAGCTTCCGTTGCCGTTGGCGTGGCCGTTGTAGACATGGGGGTTTCCGTCGTGGGTGTAGGAGCCGATGTCGTCGGGGTCGGAGCTGTTGTCGTTGGTGTCGCCGTTGTCGGGGTTGGTGAAGGAGTTGTCGGAGTGGCTGTGGTAGGGGCAGGCGCCGTGGTCGTAGGGGCCTCGGTAGTACCGCTGCCGCTGGTCTGTAGATGTCTCCTCAGCGATGGCGTCAACTTGACCTCTTCGCCCACGACGGGCGCGAAACCTGCTTCCTCGTTGAGCCCCGAGACTTTTTGGGAGGCGACGATGGTGAGGCCCGATGTGGCCACGCACGCGACGGCGAGAGCCGACGCGAGCATGGGGGCGAACTTCATGGCGAGCAGGGAAACCTGAGTAGACGGGGTGTGAAGCGCTCCTGTTGCAGATCTGCGCGGGAAGACAAAGCGTGCGCGGAACCTCCGAATAAAGTGAGAATGGCTATGGTCGACAGCCGGGGACGGTCTTTTGTGTGTGGTACACATGAGGAGAAGGGAAGTGGCCATTACTCACGCCTGGCGATCCGCGTTTTCTGTCACGTGGCGCACAGAACCGGTCCATGAACACCACTTTCTCAGAAAAACTGAAAGATAAAATGTTTTTATCATTTTATCATTATGGCAACAATATAAAACGCTCCTGCTTGTTGGCTGTAGAAGAGAAGATGGAGTAACACCAGATCGTCATAAGACGGAGAGCATGTCTTCCGTAAAAACTGGTTGATCCATCATTACATGTAAGTGGGAGTTTCCGACCACTACATGTACGGAACAGAAGGGCGGTTGTAGTCTTTCTTCTTTAGAAAACGCCCCTTGCAGTGCAGGTTCAAGTGACAACGTACGTGTATAGCTACTACATGTACCTCAGTACATTGTACTTCATAGAAGTTCCTACTGCACTTACCGACGATATCTGTGGCGCTTGAAATTGAAATAGAGATGAAGAACCCCGCGCTCGAACACGCTTTTGAAGCCGCGCTTGTGCGAGTGTTCCCACTCGCGGTTAACGATCTTGAAAGCAATATCCTGATACGGTGGGCCAGCAGAGAAGCGAATGATGCAGAACTCGTCCGAGTTGGTCTTCTCCAAAAAGAAACGCGGGGCTGTCTGCTTATCAATGAGATCAGGGTAGAAGAGATTGAACTTGTAGCCCTGCACAGACTTGGGCGGCGGGTTGTCGCGGTCGTAGTGCGTCTGGTTGTACTTGTTCCAGTCGTAGCCCGTCTTGACGCGGTTAAAGTAGCGAGGCTTGCGTGGCTGGTACTTCTCGCTCCAGCGCGGGGCTGTCTTCGAGTCAGCCAGCACCACTTCTTCTGACGCGTCGAGCCTCTCTTCTTCTTCATCAAGACCCTTGCGAGCAAACTCCTTCTCCATCTCACGTGCCTCACGTCCAGCGTCACGTCCGTTCTCGTCCACTACGCCAAGTTTCTCGTCTTCGGCTGCACGGGCCCCAGCCTCCTCGGCTGTGCGCCTCTCGTGCTCTTCCATGAGATCAGCCAGCTTAGTCAGCATCTCTTCATGCAGCTCGGTGAGTCTAGCACGAGCTTGGTACACTTGAATCTGCTGCGCTACTTCCTCCCAGAAGTCGACATCCACCCCTGTCGCTCCATTCGAGGCACTGGCAATAGTCTCCTTCACTTCTCCTTGCAGCTTGATCAATTCCTGCTTATCCTTACCATCCAGCATCTCCTCAATGGTCTCATTCACCGAGTCATGGATCGCTCCTCTACCTGCTCGTCCTTCACTTTGCGATCTCTTCAGGCGTCGAATTCTATCATCACACACAAGCCTCATTAACTTCCAGAACTCTGCGTTGTGCCCTCCAATGCCGCTCTCCTCGAGCTCTTCGTAGGTTCGAACGTCCTCCTGCAGCTCCTTTACTTCATCCATTGACAGCACCTCCACAATGGCGTGCGGTCGTCTATGTTCTACTCTAATACGTCCGATCTCCTTCTTGAAAAAGTCGTCCTCATCGTCCTTACCGTGCTTAGCCGATACGAGCAGTAAGTTCTTGGCCAGTAAGTCCACGGGTTTCTCCCGGTTGGCGCGGATCCGCAACTGGCTACGCACTGTGGCTTGTTTAAGGTGGAACTGCTCCTCCTTTTGCTGCCAGTCCTCGTACTGTTCAGCATCTTTGAGGCGCATCTCCTCGCTCTTAAGCCGTTCCATCTCCTCCCGCTCAGTCTCGCGCTCCTCTCGGCGTTTCCTGGCCTTGTGGATTTCATCCACACGCCGTAGCTGCTGCTTCTTAAGTTCCTTGGTCGTAGGTTTGTCCTTGCCCTTGTTATCATACTTCTTGCCCCACACGAATGGCTGGCTCAGACTTGAGTCTCCGAATGGGTTCGTCTCGTCCGAATAGCCCAAACTCGCCAGCATCTTGGCCGACTTCTTGCGCGCCTTGCGCTCGGCACGTGTCTCGTCCTCGCTTTCAAAGTCTGAGTGGTGGCGATGACGCTTCTTGTGCTTCTTCTTGCCATCGTGACGGCGGCGCCGCCGCTCATCATCCGAGCGGGCCATCTTATGTTGGCAGATGATTATGTATCGAACACAAATACAGAAAGTAAGAAAAATATTGTTAGTTTTTCGTTTCAGATATTTTACCACTTTTTATAATTTTAGAGTGATAACAGACTTTTAAAAAGCTACTGTAATATTTCATTAAACCGACTTGACATTCTCTGAGAATTATTTCAGTCTACTGGGACGATTTTCTTTCCAGCCTACTTTATATATCTTATTTGCGTGAACCGACTGTTTCAGAGAGACTCAACCAGTTGTCCGCCACAGATGCTTATCTTGGATTTGTAGGAGCATCTGTACCCACCCCCACCCGTACCTTCGAGCTTGCGTTTCATCATGTCCTCGGCGCCCTTGGGATTGTCGGCGCGATAGTGCTAGCGCCTGTGAAACTTGCTGCCATTCTCCGCCTATCCGGATAGGCTCGGCACTACTTACACGTTGAGTGTGGCGGCAAAGCGTTCTGGACAACATCAGGAGTTCACATCCTCATACGTCAAGTAGCAGCGAATTCGGTAGTTCTTTGCCTTGTAAATCACGCCGTTGTGAATTAGGTCTCCACGGAACAGTACGCAAATCCCTGTCATTGGTGGTGACGCACTCGCTGAAAACGCGTAGCTTAGTTCCCTGTCCGGATCGAATAGCCAGAAGCTATGCGATGTCGGCATCTTGGTCAGTTCCTCCAGTGTCCGACCGCATGAACGAGAAGGTTTCGGGCGCTCACCCCGGTTGGACCATCGCCAAAACCACTCGCAGTGCCGCTCGCAGTTCCAGCATAGGGAGTGAAAGCTCCTACTCCGCGACGCGAGACTACCAGCGGTACTTGTGGCCTCGCGCCGTGGAGATGGACTTATCAGCCTCAATGCTGGTGTTGATGAAAGCAGCACTGCGACTGCTGCTTTGCGAGTGTATCAGCCTCAATGCTGGTGTTGATGAAAGCAGCACTGCGACTGCTGCTTTGCACTGCGAATGCTGGACTCGCAGTGCAAAGCAGCAGTCGCAGTGAGTGTATCAGCCTCAATGCTGGTGTTGATGAAAGCAGCACTGCGACTGCTGCTTTGCACTGCGAATGCTGGACTCGCAGTGCAAAGCAGCAGTCGCAGTAGTGCAAAGCAGCAGTCGCAGTAGTGCAAAGCAGCAGTCGCAGTGCTGCTTTCATGCGAGTCCAGCATTCGCAGAGTCCAGCATTCGCAGTGCAAAGCAGCAGTCGCAGTGCTGCTTTCATCAACACCAGCATTGAGGCTGATAAGTCCATCTCCACGGCGCGAGGCCACAAGTACCGCTGGTAGTCTCGCGTCGCGGAGTAGGAGCTTTCACTCCCTATGCTGGAACTGCGAGCGGCACTGCGAGTGGTTTTGGCGATGGTCCAACCGGGGTGAGCGCCCGAAACCTTCTCGTTCATGCGGTCGGACACTGGAGGAACTGACCTAGCGCCCCACCGAGACTACCAACTTTCCGACATCGCGCGGTTTCAGGCACTCGGCCGGATGGGGCCCCAGGCAGCATGGTCTTCTCGCTTCAGCCTGGTACTAGACTACGCGCTTTCGCCGGGTGCTTCACCGGCAGGGACGAGGCTAAAGCCACGATCACCACGATTCCTACCGAGTATTGTGTACTGTTCCGTGGAGTCCTCATTCAAAGCGGCGTGGCTTACAAGATCAAGAACTACCGGATCCACTGCTACTTGACGTATGAGGGCGTGACTTGGACTCCTGACAATGTTCAGGACACGTTGCCGCTCCACTCGACGTGTAAGTACCGTGGAGACATGTTTGAGAAAGGCAGCAAGTTTCACAAGCGCCAGCAATTATGTGACGACAATCCCAAGGGCGCTGAGAACAAGTTGAAGAGCAAGCTCGAAGGTAAGGGTGGGGAGCACAAGTGCGACTTGTGCCCCAACGATTTGTATCCATGTTCTTCTAGTCTGAGAGCTCACAAGGTGAGAAAACACACTATGGAGTAGAGCTAGGAATAACTGACTCCGAGTTTGCTACTCAATGAAAAACCTGATCTGAGATACAAAATGCAATGATCCTACTTTCATCCTTGCAGTTATAACTAGTGACTGGTTTTCCACGTTGGTTCCAAGGTAGAGGCATGTACATGAATCATGATACTTAGGTGCTAGTCCTCGAACATTCTAAGTCTACTAGGAATTGGTTCCATGGATCATTGGACCTTGAATTGTTATGACCTGAGGCCTCAGACCGAATGACACCACCCCACATTGACTTTGACTTCATTTTGCTTCCTTCTTTCAAGAGAACAATCCGGCTTACATGCAACCCGGCGCATCTTCCAGAGCATGCTACTCGACAGCGATCAAGAAATGTACGACAAAAACGAAGAGAAGAACGCACGCCGGCACCACGACGCAGACGAAGACGAAGACAAGGATCACTTGGTGCACTACGAGGGTTATCTTATCTCTGGTCACATCGCCCCAACTCTCTTCTCCGTCAACCACAAGCGTCCTGAGTATTGGGGGTTCCTTCGGCTGGTCCACAACAAACCAATTTTTGCGAACGCTAGAAACAAGCTTCGGGTGTGTGACTCGGTCAACATTTACTGCCTCGAGTGTCGTGAAGTGTTGCGAGCGAACTCGGGGAGCAGTTTGGATGCCCGTGTTGCCGAAGTTCACAGAAAGAAGATTCACCCGGATGAGCTGAAAGCGGCCACTCAGTCTCCTTCAGTGTCACCGGGCAAGCCGGCGCACAAGAAAGCAAAGGTGCAACACTCTACGCCAACGCCAAGCGTTACGAGCTCTAAGGGTGTCACGGGCTCGATGGATTCGGTGACGTCGATGACGAGGGGTAAATTGGAGAAAAGGTTTGCCGAATGGATGAATGCCCAGAACAAGGTGTCGAAACCCTCCAAGACACAAGGGCATACGAAGGTCTCCAAAAAGAAGCCATCCACCATCGACTTCACGAGGATCAATGTGCCATAGAAGAAGGTATCGTCAGCAATCGACGCCACCAAGAGTGCTGCGTATGCCAACCAGCATTTTTTATTCTCCTGCATCGAACCCGGTCGGCTCCGAGCAGTCGAGAGGCACCTCTCCGCTAGCTAGTCCTATGACGACGTCACCACCGGAGGTGAAGGGCTCCGCGAGGGCGACGGCGACAACGCCTGAGATGAAAGGCTCCGCGCCAGAGTTCGGCTCTAGGGTTGTTTCGACCAATTCGTCAGTGCCAAGCTGGTATGACGGGGGGGGGGAGGGGGGGCTGCTGGGCCCGACACTCGAACAACGTTGAGCCGTCAACAGTGCAGCTGATCGAGATGCTGCCGCAACTACTGCACAATGCACACCGCATGCTCGATCTCTGAGCTGCAACTAGCCGGATTGCTATCAGCGCTCTGGAATGCAGCACATATATCGACATTGAGCAAGCCAAGATCGACTGGCCATGGCGAAAGAAGAACTCGATCAGTCTCGTGTGGGTCCGAGTGGGCTACACAGCATCGACTTCTAGCTGGATAGCCCAAGGTACGCGGCAGACATCTGCACAGCCAGCCTTGCTCTCACTCTGCTGGTTGATGACGTGCTGCGGTCAAGTTACAGTGGAGGCCAGGTTCTGAATCAAGAAAGCGCTTACCTCGTTGTCCTGTGTCACGTGTTCAAGTCGCTGTGTCCAGGCGGTGTGCTCGTTCTCGCTGAGCGGAAATGCAGAATGGGCTCAACGGAGCATATCTCATTGCTCCAGCGAGCAGGCTTTGTGAACGTGGGGACCAGGGTTTGGTAGTAAAATGATTTTTCTCCCATTATTAATGTTATTATTTGCTGCCTCATTTCAAACTACTAACTGTCTTAATATTAATAACTAATCACTCAAATATAGTAATGTTAGTAAGAAACTACAATTAGTAGAATTAATAAATGTTGCGCGAAGATGACACGAACTACCACAAGTTGCGCGAACTCTTGTTAATTCGCTCGATTTCCTCCCGATTGTGGCGCAGTATTAGTTGTCGCTGAGCTCGTTCATTGCTTGTGCGGGTGCGCAGAGGGCTCAAATCGAAGGATCACAAGGAAAACAGTATCTCCTGGAAAGCAGTAGAAGAGAAGCGTCCCAGCCAAACTCATGCTAGAAGCGCGGTCGTCAGGAATGCACTCTCCCCGGCGTCAAGGAACCACTTGCGGATGTCAACATACTGGCAGAGTCGCTCTACATTCCAGACGCGCTTGCCGGCTGGTGTCAACATTGACAACTGACCCAGCACTGTGCTGCGCTCTTCCTTGGCTGAGTACTGCAGCTTCGCAACGTCGCCCCGCTCAATCCAAAGATCCATCCACTTGACTGGACGCTGGTATACCTTGTGAACTGAGAGGCGAATTCAGGTCTTCCTCCTCGCCTTCGCTTCGGTATACGCGAGCACAAACATGGCTACAGAAGCTGGAAAAATCACGAACGCATTTAGAAGGCGCTTACTGTGTGCTTACAGATTAGACTTTGTTCCACTTTGATAGGTCCTCATCGCCGCGTAACTCATTACTGCAAATGTGATGAACTTCCCGACCACAAATGCAGCGTGGCGACGACTCCACGATATCGAACAGAGTGCAGTCGGCCTTGGCACACTTCATGAGACTTCCTCTTTTGGAGGAATGAGAAAGTTGAGAAGTGAGAAGGGAATTGTACCCGGATCCGCCCCTTCAGTGCTTGCGTGCGGCTTTGACAGATCCACAATCTGGCTTCCTGGAAATTAGTATATTTTTTATTAATATTACCGCCAATTTAAACTACTAAAACTGCATTATTAATATTCGGTTGATTTGGAGATTGTAAAAGGTACTATTAGTGATATTAATATACTATTAGTAGATTATAGTACTAATTGTGATTATACTACCAAACCCTGGTGGAGACCATTTGGATGGTCGGGGGCTCCTTCGTTATGGGTGGATACTAGCCGGAAGTAACAACAATTGTGTTGTAGGATTTCGGGAGGCATCTAGGTTTCTATTCCATACCTAGTTTTCGTAGCTAAGAGCTATTAAGTGATCGCAATACATGCAATCTTCCTTGACTTGAATCCGCAATGGCGCACGATGTTACCCCGAGAACGTCGCGGGGTGACCAGAAATGAGTAGGATGCGCCATCAACACCTCTAAATTTCTATGAAGACAGAAGGATATTTGTAACCGAGGAAGTCCTAGAATCTGTGGCTGTCCTAAGCATTATCTTGAGCATTGACGAGGTGAAAAGCGTCTGTAGAACCTCTCCATCAACGAAAATGAGGTTGTAGAAAGTAGGAATGGCTTAGAATCTATTGAAAATTTAATGGGAAAACTCTTATTTCTCTTGCTCTAGAAGCGGAGGTTATTACTTATAAAGCATACAAAAAGACTGCTTAGGGCCGCAAGTACTAGAGAGCTCATTTGTCTAAGTCATGTTTGTCAAACGTGCGTTTTTTTTCAAAATATTTTTTTTTACTTCGAAACGATTTATCCTACAGCTACCACGTAGGGATCAAGATATGGTTCGATTGGTGCAACTTCGAATTAGTTCCACCCAGTATTGGTTATGTAAAGAACTACTTCAACACATTACACTAGTTATAGTTAAGGACGGGCCAACTCTTAATCGACGACTGCCGATATTTAGTTTCAAAAACGCTGTCATCCTATTAGTCATTATGAATTATCTGTTACCTGGGTGCTTCTAGTTAGGATAATGCTTCTGATGCCGAAGGCGAGTCATATGAGGAAGATCTGATAGCTTCTTTTACGCATTATGCATTTACAGTCGATCTCAACACCGCCATCGCTACATTCTTCTATATAATTGCTTCCTTGATATTAACACAAGTTATGGGCTTTCCACGCTCTGTGACGTCAAGGCTAACCCGACCATCTCGAAGTATTTGTTCGCGAGAAGTTCTTCAGTGAGAGTTGCTTGATATGCGTTTGAGGGTGCATATACCATTGAGGTTGCATCTTCTTGCGCTGTGACGCAATCTCACTAATCATAGCAGGTGCTCAGTATGACAAGCTAGTAGATCTCCATATCCAAAATATAGTCATCGTCGACATCCACTATGTACTTCGGTGTCGTTTTACTAAAATTGGTAGCCTCGTTGTCGATTAGCACAGTTACTGGGGGGGTTCTGAAACTAAAACATCTGTAGAGTATCATGAACAGCTAGAATAAGATGCTGTTGCTGCTCAAGATTGAGTGCAATGTCCGATATGTGAAATGCTGGTACGGTAAATACCATGTTTAATCTTAGTTTCACTCAGTACAGGAGAGCCACCAGATCAATATCTTCAAAACAAAATTGCTGCATTTGCACTGTGCTGTACAAGTGTTACGTGTTTGCATTGAAGTCTTGTAAAGGAAATCTTGAGGGCGTGCAGCAAAGCAATACCCGACCAGTCCGGTTATTGCGACCACCAACATTCGAGGAGATCATTTTTTTTATCTAATTCTTTAGAAATTTCTTTTTTAGTTAAAATTTCTTCTAAAATATCTGAATGATTATTTTTAATAAAGTTTAACCAATTAGTTTCAAAAATTGAAATTTTACAGCACTCCAATCTTCCTGTCACGTTCACTTTAGCACAGGGCAAGCCACAATATATGAATCTCCATTTGAATCCAGAAACTAGGACTTGACACTCAATCTATACGATACTTTTGTAGCCTCACCAGATCGGTGTAGTGTGTGTCTAGAAACTTGCACCTAAAACTGGCTCTAGGTGTCTAAAGGCTGCGCAAAATTATCTCCTCGCCTCCTCTATTTCATCTCGTTATTAGGGAATCTCTTATATCCATCTAATCCATTGATAATGTTTCTGGTAGAGTAGTGTTCTGAGGAACTTTTAGTTTAGCCGGTTGACTAGGAATGGCCTCATTATGAAGAGGCTGTCGAGGTCTGCCAGGTGTCTCGATATCGTGCCGTTTAGACGGTCCTATCCACCTCAAAATAGGGATTTTGTGAAACCTAGAATTAGGCATTTTGTCTGACCATGTTCAAAATGCCTAACCAGAAGCACCCTGTCTGTTACCTATCACAGCGACAGCCTCCAATGACTTACCAAACGCGACCCACATCCGCGCGTGAAATTTAGCTAGTTGAGTTCGTGATCGTCTTCAACAAGAAGCATAGATGTGTATTCTTTACTCTCCAGTTTCCGTAAGAATGATGGCGACGAGGACGGCAACTTGCATCCAGACCTGGCCAAGGACGGATTGTACGGCTTCCACTTGTCCCCCTTTACTACTGTCGATGGGTATAACAGGGTGAGCCCTACTTCGACGGCGGAGCTCTTTGGTGTATCGCTTGAAGAAACTAGCGGCCTTCATCGACGCGTACGCGGCAAGTTTTGGCTTTCCGCCCGTTTCCACAGAAGTCCACGGTAGCCAGCTCGAAAGCAGTCTATCAAAAAAACGGTTTTCCTGATGACCAGCGCAGCCTCGTTCTAGAGGACGCATGCTTCCAGATTAAAACTTCCTACATCAGTTGGAACACGGGTTTCGCAATCAGATCAAGGATGCAGATCTTCACCAACCCTATCATACTCGAGGATATGTTCTCTATCCTGGAAATCGACCCTATTTTAGCGAGTCATACGAGTATCTTAAGGTTTCGAGCGATTGTGGGGAGATGCACCGCAGCTACTGCATCTACGCAGGCAAATTTAAGCGCGGAAGACGAGCTGCGATCGTCGAAGTGCGGCGTCAGGATTGACTTCGACGATCCTTCATCCGCCACGAAGTTCAGCAGCTCCGTCACGCCCAGTATCGCAAACGGGGGCGCAACGCCTTGGAGATGGAGCGCCGACTTAGTGGTGACCACGGCGTCGAACTGGAGAACCTCGATGCAACACAGCGCAACGAGAGACAGCATCTGCAACAACAGCACGCCGCAGCACGCTGACGGTACAAGCTTCAATTAGAGAGGGAAACGCCTCGAATGGAGGTAGAGATGATCTACTGGCGAGAAATCATCAGCGCAGTTATATTTCTCAAGCGAACTCTTTGGGCGTTGCGAATACTAATCATTCGTCGACAGCGCGAGGAGGAGAGGCGCCCAAACAAGATCACGAGTAAACTCACATCCAATCAACCCGAAAATACACACCGTTTTCAAATTGACACTATCACCACTTCTATCCACACACCTATCGTAGGCCTTTCAGCCGACCACGTTGCTCAATGCTGATATCCGCAGGTCGACATCCAGCGATACGCTTCACGTTTGGACAAAATCGACACGGTCTCGGCCGCGAACGATAGCATCAACTCTATAACGGCGCGGGTCAGCGTCGTCGCGCTTAGAGTATCGGATACTCGCGCGCTGGACATCACAGAGCAGGGGCTTCGATTACAGAGGCCCCACGCTTCACCAAGAGAACTGCGTCTAGTGACATCCGAATTGTGACCCACGAAGCTATCTGACGAACGGGCTCCTAGAGAGGCGCGCGAACCCAATGGCGCTCAAGACGGCGTCACAATTCGTCTGCAAAGACGCATGTCGAGGCATCTGAGCGTGGTGTAGCGGGGTCAGCCAAAATTTAGTTGAGGCCGATCGCTACTCACACACTGCGCCCAGACACCGACTAACGGAGGGGGTTCCCCGATGATCCGCAAACAGCAGAACTTGGTCTCACCTTGCGTACCCGTCGGTGGACAGGATCTTCTCTCTCAAGGATTTGAAGGTATAGACTTGACCGTTCTGGCAGGGCGCGGGATGCGTGGGGCAGCGCAGAACTTCTTCGCTCAGCGCCCTAGTAAAAAGTCCTAAATAGGGTCCCATTAGGGTCGATCGGTCTTGATCTAGGGACTTCTGCCTAAACTAAGGACCGAAGTTCCTTATTAAGCCCGTTCTTGTTTCTCCTTTCCTTTCTGGGCTGTTTGCTGCGGGGTCGTTAGTCTTGAGAGTCGATCCGATCTCCAGCCAAGCACCAAATGCTGGACGGTCAAGGAACTGTACACTGTAAGTAGGGAAAACTGTTGTAGGTAAAATATGGCAAAAATATCAACAAGATCGTACTCTACAACGCTAGCCTCCTCCTACCTAGTCTTCTTTAACACTTGGGTGAGGCCAATATGTCTTACCGAACACGAGGAATCCCGCTGGTGTACTTCTTGGTAAAAAACGATTCTGATTAATGTGTATCCTAAGGCTGCCACCTGCCTGCTCATCCTACAGTGCATCTTGCCTTATCCTATATCAAGTCTTTAACTATGATCGGCTCTCACTTTCCTTCGTACCTTCGACTGATCTCGCGATCTTCAACTGCGATCCTTGATCGGCGATTTTCCGGTCCTGCCGCAATCACTACTCTTGGACGCTTGATCTTGACTCTTTGATCCTTAATCGCTACCTCACAGCATCCGATCCCTTACTTAGGGACCTTTGATATTCATCCCACAGCCTAAGATCTTCATGCTGGCCAAGTCGATCGGGTCTGACCGCACCTGATCTCGTCTCGATCGTGTCCTTGGGCTGTCGATCGCTTGTCCTGTGCACTTGATCCCTCTTTTGGAGGTCTTGATCAGCGTTGCCCGGGCTTCTGTCTCGACATCGGTCGAGTCCGATCGTGGTCGTCGACTTCGGATCCTTCCCTCCGGACATCTGATCTCCACTTATACACTTCCGACCCCATCTCCCTGAAGCCCGTTGCGTCGGGATCGCTTGTGTTGGGAGTCTCCAGACATGACCGATCGCGTCCCGATCGTGATCGCCGACCTCTGATCTTCGTCTCCCTGCGCGCGATCTCGTGGATCTTTGCCTGATCGTTGCTCAAAAATCTTGATCGTGGCTCTTCGACCCCCGATTCTTGTCCTTGGGCACCTGATCTTACCTTCAGACATCGGAGTTTAGTTCGATCTTGATCATAGTCGCTCGGGGTCTCGCAACAGTCCAACCATCGCTGGGCTCTCCTCTTCAGCAGCCGTCCGTAGAAAATCTTGATCGCGCTTCACCACACGAGTTGCTGGTAAAGCGGCTGTTTGATCACCAGGAAGATCATCCAGTCCTTGTCTTCATTAGCTCTCGCGATCTTATCAGTGTCGATGCGGATTCGCTTGACAGGAATTGTGTGTATAGAGATGGCACAAAAATACTTTAATAATTTTATCGAGGAAAAAAATGATAAATATTTTATATTTGTATCCGATTATGTCCGATTATATATCTCTTCCAATTTGTATGGGCCCAGATTACTCTTAAGATAAGGCGGAGGATACTAAATGTTGATCTCCTGTTGAATTTTGTGCCTTCAACCATGCTGTCAAATGTACATTGCAGTTTTACTCGCTAGAACGACGCATTGCCGATCATGGGAAGAAATACAGACCCCGTGCGTCTCCAGTTTAAGAAGACGGAAGAACGACGTAACGATCACAATGAGTACTTCCACCTCTGTATTTATTGTATTCAAGCAAAAGAGAGTCTGGCAAGGATCGTTGCAGACGAGTTCGTTACCAAGAAGATCCATGGCAGCGTGGTTGCCTCACGCAAGCTCCCGGCACCCTCACCAGCAGCTCGAATGACTCGGGAAGCTGCAAAAGTGCTGAACGGGCGCTACGCCCTCGCAGGCAACTGGCGGAGATCCATCCGCAACGTCGCTCTCTCGAAGAAGAAGTCGACATTGTTATTAAGAGGTTGCTCGAATTTCAAGCAGAGAATCCGTTGAGAGGACTAAGAGGTAGAAAGTCTGTCTAGGACAGTTACGGACAGTTACGGACAGTTATTGCTACAAGTGCTCGTCTCGATTTTAGTATCTTGTAAATGCGTTGTTGAAAAGATTTCTGGACCCTAGTTGGACAATACATCTTTATCACAGCTTTGAAGCTCTCAAACTTTTGCGGAAACGCGACACGAACTCAGTGCTTATTATATATTAGCCAGGTCCTTCCGGGCGTGGGACGTCTCGGCTCAGGACACAGCGTTCGCCTCGAACACGCCAAATACGTAGAAGTTGGCGATGTTAATCTGAGCTTCAAACGATTCCCCTATATGCCGCAATTGCGTCTGAGCGTCTTCGTTATGTTGTCCTTGAAATGGAAGGCAGGGGAGATTGTACAGAGATCGTTCTCCTGAGCCAGTTCGAACCACCAATGGCTTACTCGTGGCTGCAGGAATCGATGCCGGCGCTATCGGGCACCTCAGGGCGTTCAGAGCCTATCTAACGCAATGGAGCCAGTGTCGGCCGCCAGAGACTGTTTCCGTCGAAATCTCTGTTTCCGTGGCGGCCTCCCTCGAAGTTTCCGTATCTGTATCGATTTCCATTGTACACACTGTTCTATATGGCAAATATTATCGTCACATAACCTCCCACAAACGAAACGTGTGGTCAAGACCGATATACCTGGTGCTATATGTCGAAGTAATGGACACTGCAACGAAGAGGAGTACAGTGCTGAAGGATTTTTAAAACATCAAGGGCAAACCCTTGCTCGTTACCTGAAATTTTATCTACCTAAAATACCTGAATTTTAGACGAATTAAGAACACCATCCTTAAATAAGCCTTACTGTGAACACAAAGTGATATTATATGTTTCATGTGCTAAAGTCTTACCCATCACGCAACTTTGTAAGAAAAACGCCGATAGTAAAAGCTGATAAGATTGAAGGACGGCAGCTACACATATTTAATAAAAAACCATGTTATAAGGGTGCGAGGACAAACTTATAAAAGCTGATAAGATTGAAGGACAGCAGCTGCACATATTTAATAAAAAAATGTATAAGGGTGCGAGGCAAACAAGATATCGGTAATCGGTAGCTCGCCTTTCCAGCCCAGATTAATGTCACTCACAATCAAATAACCTCTGCTCAATGGAAGCCCCCCCCCCAAAGCACAAGGAAAAAACGCCGCCTCAGTCAGCGTGAACGTGCGAAGAGGTAAAAGCGTGTCGCGGCAACGACCAATGGCAACGACGGCACAAGTCCATCCGGTGTATCCCCCGATCTTAGCAACAACAGCGGCCCTATCGCTACTCCAATCCCTGCTATACAAACGGGAAACTGCGCGACTACCGATGAAGCGACTCGAGGATCTGCTACAACATCTCAAGTCCCTTCAAATCCTGCTTCGACACATCCGGTTTCTGTTACCGCAGATCGCGGGATAAGCGCTTCACCGGTGACGGACCACATCATTCCGATCACGCGATCACCATCCCGGGATGTTGATAGCGAAAGGCCACATGGTGAGTCGCATGCCTGTCTGCAGTGACAAAACTTCTGCAATCGACGACCAAGGAAACAACGCGTGCGACAATGTCACTCGCCAGACCATCTGCACACCAAGCGATAATAAGAAAGAAGACGTACGTCATCATGAGACACAGTTCTGCTGAGCGCGGCATCCCAGTTAAAATATACGACAACAACCCCACTACGAGGATGTGCAGGGTCAAGTGGCGGCAGGAGCATTCGTCTCTTCATCTTCCACGGTACGAAGATTGCTGGGCGCTGAACCTCATTCAAGATGGGTACGGTGGTCAAGTTATCTGTGTGATAGAGTGGAAAGCTCATTACGCGGACAAGATGGATCTCAAAACGTTTCGACTCAAGAAGCACTTCGCAAAAAAGAGAAACATCTTGGCGGATGGGCAAGGCCTCAGTATGTATCGAGCAGCTCAACTTGCAGTCACGTTGCAAGGACAGGAAATAGCCGCTTCAGAGTCGATGCTGGATGAATTTCTAGCAGATAGTGTTCGGCGTAATATGCAGAGCTGGTGGATGAATGCGAAGGCTCTTCTGGTACTTGCAAAATTTCTTTCACGACACGGAAGCAGATTGCCACTTGCAACTTTCGAGCAGAATCAAATACGACGGACAGAGATTAATGGCTACGAAGCATTGGAAAAATTCGCGCTTCCGGATGGATACTATGTAGTCGCCGCCTACGACCAGGACCTCAACGATCTAGTGCGTCACACATTTGTTCTGCACGTGAAGGACGGAGCTCGCCTCGCCTTAAACGACATGAAGCGGACCGATGAAAGGGTTTTGTACAACACACGGACTCTGCGCCAGCTTAAGTCATGGATTGGTGACATTGCCTTTATTCGCAAGGTGGAGAAGCGTAAAATGTGCACAGACTTCCGAACAGGTAAAATTTATAAATTACATTAAAAAGCACTTTGGTCTTCTATTTTACTTAATTTAATCATTTATAAGGTTCTAGTTGCCTTTCAGTAAAATGTAGTATTTTAATCTTGCAATCGTATTCGTTTTATTTATTTTTTCAATCAGGCATTCTCTAGATGATTGTTCTCTGGATTTTATATGCAGTGTTTTAGTGGGTCATTCTGGCCCAAAACTACGCTAACCTTTATACTCAGAGCCCAAACTAACGTTATCAACTTAAAATCTGCGTAAGCTTACTTCAGCACTCGATACATCTGTTATATAAGATTTATATGGATTGTCGTACCCAATATAGTGGGTTTTCTCTGCATAATGTGTCATTTCAGCTTGTATCAGAAACAACTTCCTTACTTTGATCAAGTAGTTTGGCGATGTATATCTGATATCCATTGTACAAGTGATGTAACCCAGGTGAACGTTGCTTGTGGCGGCCAAGCGTAACATCACGACTAGCCGAAGAAATTTAATTCGCGTGAATGTTGTTTTAAGAGACTTATCTATGCGGCTGTGGAGCAGTCGCATCAGATGCAAGACTTCCACCAATATCCTTCTCCTTCTTGCGGTCGCGGTGCGACTCGCACAGTACGATAGCGTATTCACCGTTAGAACAAAGCGTCTAAACGATACACAGTGCTGCATTAATTATTCAGAACGAAAAATGAAAAGCCAATCGCGAAACAGTCGCGAGTCCTGCATTTTGTTTGGACGGCTTGCACAAAGTCTTATAAAATCCAGAGCTTCTCCGTGTAAAACACGGCTTTGTTATTTTTTTTTTAGCTAGCGTAATGTTAGAGCTAGGGTTACCAGCAGAGTTACAGCGACTGCAGAATTGGTGTGGTTGCTCGATTATTTCTTAATGTCAAATATCGTAACATGAGCAACATTCTTGCTGCTAACAGCGTATTTTCCAACACTTTCGTAAAATTCTTGATGGCATGATAATTACTGTTGACACAATTTTGCTTTCAGAACCCGACACTCTTAATAAGGCGTAGACTAAACAAACGGACGCAGTCGTGGCCACCTTTGGAGATGCATACTTAGCTGTACAAACATACTATACACTAATCCTCGCAGTCGCACCTGGCGTTGGGCTGCAGATAGGGTGAATTTAGACGAAGTATATTGGCGAGTAAGGATTGGATACTTGCCACTTGTGCCTATACACTTTATTTGCCTCATTTGTTCGGCCAACTGGCGTCAGCGCTTCCGGGTTTTATTGCTGCTATGATGTTAAATCTTACCAGCGAGATCTTCTTCAGATCGCCAAATTAACAAACAATCTTTAAATTTGTGCACAAAAAAAAGAAAATGTGGTGTCTGTGGACACAAAGCATCATTCTACTGCTCCGGTTGCTCTAATTCGGAGCAGAATGTGTTTTTTGGGGTGTGTGGCTTGCAGACTGGCCGTGAGTGCCACTCATTACACTTCAGCTCAGCTTAGTCTAGCTTAGCTGTCCCTTCACCAAACAATGCATGATACGGCTTCTGTTTTTGTCGTTGGCTTCCTTCAACAAGGTTCAAGCCTAATAGCACACCCGAATCTCCGTCTCCAACCGATCTTAGCTCCGCTCCTATGCCCTCAGGCTTCCTGGGGATCTTGGTTTTGTGTGGCATACCGTCGTGACAGTACTTCCCTTCACTTCCTTTCCTTGCCATGGGCTCATGCACTCATCCACGCACAGTATTTCTCCTGGGGACACCACATCAAGGCGTCGACGGTTGAATCCGTCAACAATGGGTCTAATAGGCTTCCAGGGGTCATCTGATTTGACATCGTCTGCAAATGAGAGAGCACAAGCGATGTTTTCGAATGCGAGGCGAGTCATTGCACAACGTTCACCGAAATTTGGAGCGATACCAAAAACAATGTACCCATCTTGAATGTCTTTCTCCCAGTAAACGCGAATAGGACCTCGTCCTGGTTCAACTGCCATAGCCAGACGAATACCGAGCAAGCAAAAAAAAGTCACCTTCTGCAATTTTACGTTGACGACGAGTCGTAAGTTTAACATTCGTGTGTTGAATTGTATTTTAAAGTGTTGACCATGGATACATCAAATAAAAGTACTTGGCAAAGGATCGATCGCCAAGTTGAAGCACCGATTGCCAACAGAAGAAGGTTTTTCGTTGTCGCTGCATTGCAGCTGGGTCTACAAGTACGTCGACGCAAAACTCCCACATACGATCATGAGCCATAATCTTGCCCTCATCAGAGATGTCATTATCGGCACCTAAGTCCCCAGAATCTTCTGTCATGTCGCCATCATCCCCCGAGTCCGACGATTCCGAAGCAGATGAGTCATCACAAATGCCACTTGGACTTAGTAGAAATGCTGTAAACGATTCAGCAGTAAGTGGTTCTTGAGTTGTGGTGGATGGTGCTGTACTGATATCGATAATGGGTCCCACTGAGCGAGCTGACACCCTTTTTACTGCTCCTCCGTCTCATTGGACATCATATCATGGCTGACGCGTACTTGAACCGATTGCCACGACAGTTCCGCGCTTATTTACCGTAGACTTAGCTTTCCCTTGCACTCGATCTCCAACCGCTCGTTTCACCATGAAGACACCTTCACTTCTGACCGAAAATGAGTTCATTTTGTCTGTAGTTATTTATATACATCTAAATTTGTATTCAATCCCCAGTAATCCGTTTTAGTATGATAACTCCTTCGATTCTGACCGGAAAAAAAGCGCTGAGCTTCGTCAGGTCTCTAGGTTATTTACATACACCTAAGTACGCTCAATCAATGTTAGTTACTTGTTAACTACTACATAAAGAGAGTCCACCGGTGGGCTCGGAATCCCACGCGTGGGATCGATGGGTGATAAAGATTAAGATGGATTGCTTTAATATTCAATACCAATAGTAGATTTAGCCGTCATGTGACAGCCCTCTAACGAGATATGACAGTCAGTCGGAAACCGACACTACGTCGGTGCTGACGTTGATGTTATTCTTGGACGGAGCTGTGAACGTCCCCGGGTCCATATTAACGAAGTCTACTTCACCCAAAGAAGCTTTGAAATTTAACATAATTTAAATGATTTAATCGTTTTCAGTGAGGTGCTTTGGTACCCAGCGATTTCCTGTATCCAGATACGGTACCTTAATTACTGCCCGTACTTGCCCCGGCCCCCGTCGTAGTGTCCGTATCCGTCCGACCGATATATGACGTGCTCAGGAACGTCAGCATGCAAGCTACAACGGCTGGAGTTGCTCGCTTGCAGGCGCGATTGAAATTTGGACGAGTCACTATTAGAGCAGCGTAGGTGTTTCAACAGCCCCTGTGCTATCCGAATTACAAGGTTTTGACGGGTAAAAAGATAAAAATAAAAAATATTACTTATTTATATCCCGATAAAAATCCTTCGAATATTTAATGCCATCACTGGTGTGTACGATACTGTTGTTGACCCAAGTAGTCTGAAAGCAGCCAAGAGCTCCGGTTGCCCGTGTTCCAAGAAGTCGCGCGCACTATTCGACGACTCGCTCATTAGCCACGACCAGCTTCTGCATGTGTTTCTAAGAAACTTTGAATATCAGTTTCCTTTTTTTTAAATCTAAAACGTGCGAGGCAATTATAATACTTTGTGAAAAAAGAAACTAATGGTTTTAAAAGTGCAAGTAATTTGAAGTTTACAGCAGTTAAAAATCAAAACATTTTTGAGCAGACGCATAGCAGAATTCTACACAACGTCATATCTAGATCGACTAGGTGGTAAGTACAAATGCATCACAATCATTACAAAGGGTCCACGTTAGGCATCTTGCCTTTGACAGCGAGCTTGTCGTTGTGGCAGTTGGGGCCGTCGTAGCGGTGGGAGGGACTGTAGCCGTCGCAGCTGGCGTTGACGACTGCTGTTGTAGACGGTGGAGATCACCCGCAATTGCGTTAGAGATACGTCAATATCAGCAACTAATTACAGGAGTTGGAATAGTGAAAGCACCGCTAAATAACGGATCGCATCTCCTGTTTAGCCTCCCCATTCTAAAAGACTAAGATGAGTCTGAAAGATTAATCGTGAGCCGGGTGTGTCGGAACTTTAGCGTTTTTCGTGAAATATGCGAATACATAGCTCCAGCTAACACCAATCGAGCTCGCAAGTCTGGGCAGTTGTCGTTCTAAAAGTTCGTCGAGGACGAAAGCGTAACGTGGGGGCTCTTGGATGTGTGTATGCCTCGTGCCTTGGTACGAGCTGCTGAGGTGGGCAAGTTTGGCATGCACCTCGCCTTCAAGGAACGACGCAACGGTCGCCCCATGGCGCGTCACTTGACGATGCTCAGTGTCACTATATCCGAGCGCCACTAGATTCGAGTTAGCGATGGAGCCATCCGCCACGTACGTTTTACCGTGAATACGACCGCCGCCTCGGCAGCGCTTCTACTTGAAACCACTGAGGTCGTGATCACCTCGCTGGCTAATCAGCCCAAGTGGCGTTTCGGTCTCTACGACGTACACGTGTAGCTTGCTCCTTCTAATACGAGTGGCGATGTAGTAACGGCTCTTGCGCTTCCAGTTCAGCAGCTTGTGAACGTGGTGCTGCTTCTCTCCCTCGAGGTTCTTGCACTCCGTTTTGCCACCTGTTACTTCGTCGCCACTCGTATTAGAAGGAGCAAGCTACACGTGTACGTCGTAGAGACCGAAACGCCACTTGGGCTGATTAGCCGGCGAGGTGATCACGACCTCAGTGGTTTCAAGTAGAAGCGCTGCCGAGGCGGCGGTCGTATTCACGGTAAAACGTACGTGGCGGATGGCTCCATCGCTAACTCGAATCTAGTGGCGCTCGGATATAGTGACACTGAGCATCGTCAAGTGACGCGCCATGGGGCGACCGTTGCGTCGTTCCTTGAAGGCGAGGTGCATGCCAAACTTGCCCACCTCAGCAGCTCGTACCAAGGCACGAGGCATACACACATCCAAGAGCCCCCACGTTACGCTTTCGTCCTCGACGAACTTTTAGAACGACAACTGCCCAGACTTGCGAGCTCGATTGGTGTTAGCTGGAGCTATGTATTCGCATATTTCACGAAAAACGCTAAAGTTCCGACACACCCGGCTCACGATTAATCTTTCAGACTCATCTTAGTCTTTTAGAATAATCCACGCTCCATACAGGCCTACGACGACTCCTCGTCGGGCAGATCCGTGTAACCAGTAATATGCTTCGATACAGCTTTCACATTGCCCTTATGCGCACAAAGAGTCCGTGTCTCAGCGCCGCCGGCAATGCCCGCAATTTCCGCTTGCGTGAGCGGGCGCCGCGATCTTCGACTTCTCCGTAAAGCGGCTTTTGGGGTGCGAAGCTTTTTTAGCGGTCGTTTGTCGAAAGCTCCATGCCCCGTACCGGGATCTTCAGTCTTGGTTTCTTCGCTTTCTTCGGGCGCGGAACGAGGAGACAGGGATGCGCTTGGAGTTCTTATAAATCCGTCAATCGTGGCGATGAGCGGGCGAAGTTTGTCCGTTGACTCATCGAACTTCCCCACCAGCGAAGCATAATAAGCCTATCTATGCAGCATTATGGTTCTAAAACGCGTGTTTAGCTAAGCCCGGGTAGAATTGGTTGGGTACAAGTACCCATGAGTGCTCAGGCCGCTCGATATCCAACTCAACTCCGTGGCGCTGAGCTACCTACTTAATTTTGGTACCTTGTCCTTCTGAATGAGCAATTTTCTGCTCATGTTCGGCGCCCAACCCATATGAGTTTACATGGTCATCGTACTGGGTTTTGTAGACAAAATCGCGACCCAAAAGTAAATCTCTCGTCGCGTCACTTTCGTCCCAAAAAGACAGCGACTATCGTCATCGATGTTGATGTGGTCGAACTCGTAGGTCAGCTCAGCTTCAGCACCAGCGAAAAAGTTCGATCTGCCGATGTTTCTTCCAGGTCAAATACCACGGCCGGGAACACTTCGGTTTAATCCCTGTGATATCCTCAATTAGATCGTAGGACACCAGAAATTGAAGTGTGCGCAGCTTGTGAACATGGCTCATCGTAACGTTCTTCTACCGAGCTTGTCACCATGCAGCCAATAGCCATGCTCCGTGTTTCCACGAGCGAGCGGCCGGTATTTATTCGAGCGCCCGTTCTATCAGCGCTTGCATCGGCAGGCTGGGCCTGGCCAAACCAGAGCCGGTGAAGGCCATTGCATCGAACCTGCGCGTCGCCGTAGGTCGTCGGAAGGATAGTCTCGAGTGCTTCAGCACTCGTCGATGACTTCGGGGACAGTTGCTGCAGCTCAGGGCGCACCGTCTGAAGGGAGGCTCCTCGCTTCACGAAACCAGTGACGTTCACAGCTCTGAAGTGAGTCTTGCCCGGCCGAAATGCGTTTGCACACCGCATTTTCTCCCTATATTTACCAATTCGGAGCTGCCGGTATTTCTTAGACGATGCCGGAGTCGCTAAGAAACCAAGCGCTAACACCAATTGGTCAATTATTTAACACGTGTTATCCAATTATCGTGCTGCTACATTGACGGTCATGTGCTCTTCTCCATTGCGTGAAGTCGCGAGCGTCGCGTTGCTCCTGCTCCCATCGGGCTCTTTGGGCTGCGCCATTAAATTCTACGCTATGCAACTCTACTCAATCGATTACGGTATTTGCGTTGGTAACCTGAATCACCGTTTCGGTGTGTGCTAAGCGAGTGCACCGGGGTCTACTTGTGCACTCTGCGACCGTATCCGGTGGGCATCTGAGGACAGATAACGCTTTGCAATGGAGGAGGCTGTGACGAAGCAGAATGCTCATCCAAATACCGTGTTCCACTGCTTATATGCCCCAATCATTGTACAAGTCCCTGTGGTAGCGGCCACGCGTCCGGCGGGCAACTGACACAATGTGAATTACGATTTTCTAAGTCTGAAGGTGGTTGGCTGGTCGGAGAGATCAGCCCGGGTGATGGTGAGGACGACACGTGTACTGTTGGTGAAGTGGAGCTGAGTGGAGCTCGCGTTCGCGTCATGGATAGGCATCGACCCGGGGTGGAGGATCTCGACCCGAGAATCCCCAACCGGGAACCATGAACCTGACGGTAGGTAAAGGCCAAAGGGAGCGTACAGAATATGAATACACGAAGAGGACCGACACGCCACCTATCCTGACATAATGCTGAATGCAGACAAGAGCGAGAACAAGCTTCCAGTAGCTGCAAGAGTCCCAAGAGTCAAAGACATCACCAAGCTGAAGGATCTGGTCGGAGTTAATCTCGGATGGAGTATTCCCGGACGGATAATTCCGGATGTAAGAACCAAACATACAAAATTCAAGAAAAAAACCGACCGGCCAGTTCGACCGACCAAGGATACACATCGATTCCTAGAACATTGAAGTACCGACGAAGTATCTCACGACGAAACACTGCCAGAAGGATACAAGACGGAGATCCAAGAACGTTTACTAAGACAAATACCATAGCAAGACAGAATGCATGTAGAAAACCAAATGAAGATAGACAGATAGGTTAAACTAAATCAGATTTCGAATTACCGACAAACCCGCAAGTCAGCCGGATAAACCTGCCTGAAGGAGCATACCGGGAAGAAAAACCTGCCCGAAGAAGTATTCCAAGAGGCCCGCGCAGCACGACCGAAGGTGAAGACGCCCCAGAAGTTGGACGACTGGGTGTTATAACTCCACTCAAGAGTCAAGTCCAGCTGGGGTAAGTAGCGGGGTAAGCCCGAAGGTAAAATCTTCCCAATTTCATATTACCAGTTGCGGTAGTGCTTTCCATTAAGGGGCCCTGTATAGCATATCACCGATGACCTGTTGGGTTAATGGGAAGAGCCTTAGCTCAGAAGTATAGAGTTTAGAACTACTGTGTGGTAGGTGTACTGATTCGTGCTAATATCACTCATTATGTAAGGGTGGTGCGCGCTTAAGAATTCGACCGAGATTGACCAGTAAATCGGACGCCTCGGCTAGTTGACTGGCGTTAAGACCGACCCCTCCACGGTTTGAAAGAATAAGGAAGGGCTACATGTTGTATACAAACTGTTTATATTTGTATTTTGGTTATCTGAGCCGTAGGGGCAAAGTCTGGAAGTAACGTTCAGCCTCACCCTCTCGGCCTACATTTAGAAGACAACGCAAGTGGTGTAAGTCTCTGGTCCCGAATCCAGTGATCGAACCTTAAGGGGATTGTACACAAGGAACACACGCCAACGCCTCATCCGGAGCAGTCCATCCGAGGTCGTTCTTTTTCCGAGGTAGCGCTACTCAAGAAAATGGGCAGCGCACACGCAACAACAGCACCCTTTCCCTGAAGGCGAAAAGTTTTCGTTCACCCGCATCGCCTCCCAACACGTTCATTTTTCTTTGTGCTGACTCTGTGTCGATACGAGGTGAATTTGCTGATGAATGCGTGCTTTCGAAGTAGTTATCCGATTGCGCGTGCTTGAATGCGAAGAAGCATTTGCTGGCGTTGCGAGCTTCTACAACCACACTCTGTCGGAACTGGCGCGAATGTGTGTTGCGGTTGGTTGTATAGTGTGAAAACCATTTTCAGATTGCGTGATATTGTACGACGCGTTCTGTGGTGCGGTTGGTGCTGGCTTTCTGATGGAATGATTATAGTTTCGGGTAGAACCGTTTTTGATCTGGGCGCGTATGCGGTGTGCGGAGGAGACCACTGCCCGAAGTGTGCTGCGCCGAGCTCTATTATTCGCCGCACAGTGGAGAATTGTATCTCTCGCGCTTTGAAGCTGAATAGCAGTATTGCAGACGCTATTATGCCGTTCTCTGGTCATGTCGACACCACAGGTTTCTCCTTACAGACCGAAACCATAATGTGAGCATATTCATGCTACCTGACAGCAGTACTGATTGGAGAACCAGGTTGCGAGATGACGTCAGTATTCCGACTTGCCTTTGTTGAGGACGACAGCCATGTTAGGGACACGGGGGTGTGCCCCCTTGTTGAGCCGACAGTTGAATCCTGATCATACTAAGCGTCATACTAACAGAGGGGCCTTTCAGAAATTCGAGCTGTTAACAAAGGGCATGCCAAAATACCGAATCGAGTCCTACGATTGGCCAAAAATATCCTGTCTCTCTTGAACATCGTCGCTCTTAACAAAGGGAAGTCGATACCAGGTCTTGAGCGCAAGAAAACAGACCTAAAGTAAAGGTCATTTACCATATACCCAACAACATAAGACCTTGCTTTTAAAACAATATTCAACATTATATATTAAATTGAAATTTATAATTAAAAATGCTGTATTTTTTGTGAATATAATCCATATCGTTTTCTAATTAACAATTAATTTGCGAATAATTTACGCAAATGCATTGACGTTGCTAATAAGACGCGAGTCAAAAAAATAATTTAGGGGAATCATGTGTACTAAATTTGAGATACTTAAGTACAACGCAAAGAGTGCTGCCGACCACCCCTCATCGTTTTCAGTAATTTTATACTAGGGCTCGTAAAACATCATTATTTGACCACCACGAGAAAACATGTGGGGCAATTGTTTTAACAGGAAGGAAATCATCATCTTCTTCTCCTCTCTGGGAGTGTCATCCTAAATCTCCTCATATCTCTCCTTGTAGTGTTTTTGTGCAGATATGTGGCTCTCCCTTCCCACAGCCTTTTCTATATCGTACATTTCTTCGCGACAATATTTATACTAGCCGGAAATGACCATAAAACGTGGCGGTGATGCATATTTTAAAAGATTGTCTTAATTAGAGTATGTGAACCTTACAATAGAAATGTATAGGGAGCAAAGGGTTAAGAATTTTTTCAATGTCTGGGAAACAAAACATTACGAAAAAAAAACTATGAATCCCACTCACCCATCATACTGAGCGCCCCCCTTTATCCAGCCGGCATACACCTGTCCATGAGCTTACAACAGTTTTTTTTCCTTTAATGTATAATGTATTTTCTATAGTGGAAAGGTCACATCACAGCCACTAATTTTGTGATGCATTTACATTCACGCTTTAGACATATATAAAACGACACGGCGAACCATTAATAACATAAAACCACCATACCGATGAATATCATGGGTAGGGTATCGTCGGGTTGTCGCCGATAGCGCTACCAAGGTTCCGATCTAGAGCACTGGGGCTTGCCAGTTTTGAATGTGTTGGGTCCTTTTGAGTAATGCGTGTATTATTCAGGTCGTACATTAACCTGAGTAAGACACATTACTCCAAAGAGCCCAACATGTCCACGACCGGCAAGTCCCAGCGCTCTAGATCGAAACAGCGCCGAATCTGACGAAGTGTTACGATCCAGCCGCAGTAGCGGCATGGTCCGAAACTTAATATCTTGGGTCGACGCTTGCGCTCGATCGTCGGTTTGACTAAGGGCTGTACGACCTGCCCCCTTAGTGTAATGACGCGAGGGGTATTCTTAAGAATCCGACAAAAGTTCGTGGGACCCGTTCGTTCGAATCGAGTTGTGCGTGTGATCCCGTTTGCCAACTTGGATGGGGTGCCATCACTGAATTGTAAGCGATATTCATAAACGAGAAAATTTTCGATTTTTTCTAGTTTTGTTGTAATTTTATTTGCTATTATACTTCCTAATCGACCATTAGAGCGAATGCATTATAATTTTAAATAATGAAAAAAAGTCTAAATAATTATTAAAAACATTTTAATTGCTATTTTGCATTAAAATTAATTGCTACGAGTGTTAACCTATTCGATCGTAGTTGATTAACTCCTTACACATTTTGACTTACTCTTTGTAGAATTCACGCCTGCGGGTATTAACCATTGCTATATGGCGAGGTATAGAATACATTACGTTTGTAGTTATTATATGTAATCTGTTTTTGATCCCTGTTGTGAATACACCTGCTAGAGCACTTCCGTCGGTAGAGTGAAAGAAAATGTATATATCCTCTCGTTTGGGGTGCGACAAAGTAGCGTTGTAAATTTACTCCTGACATTTTCGCACCGTTTCAGAGTAAAATCGAAGTAAAACGGTTTACGCAGAGTCCTGTGTAGCTATACGATCGATGCAAACAACATGAAGAACGGCTTAGAATAATGTACGGTTTCTCTGTTTTCTCGTTCACTTAATGCGGCGAGCCCTGCGACGGCTCGAAAAAAAAGATTGTCAACTCACATCCAGGCAAACTAGCTGCTTGGTTTACCGCCATCCCGAGGTTCGTCGTGGTGCAAGGCTTGCACTACAAGCACGTTTTCACACATTGCTATTGCTGGGGGAAGAGGGGCTATCATACATACGCATCTCTCCGAGATTCTATCGGTCAACATGTTGCCATTGTCCACCGCAGTGAGGGACCCAGTAGTCATATTTGAGTCTAGGATCCCCTCATTTTACCCCGTTGGCATAAATGTCCACGTTTTCTCAGACCGGTGCAAGTGCACCGTTGTATTTTGAGGGAAAATATAGCTTTTGCTCCACGCTTATCTCTATCGATGGCAGTGCTCTTAGAAAAGTATTTTGAGATCCAATACTGGCATTTGCCTTTAAACGTATATCACCACCTGTGGGTGAACGCTTTCCGCCTGCATGAGGTAGCTGGTGTCGCGTGTGCGCTGCCCACTTGCGTGGGCAATGCAACCTCAGAAAGAACGACCAAAGCCGGAGTAGTCCGGCTGATGCGTTGGTGTGTGCTCCTTGTGTATGGTCCCCTTGATAGGTTCGATCCCTGGATTCGAAGGCAAAGACTTGCGCCGGTTGATTTGTCGCCTAGCTGTAGGTAGAGAGAGTGGCTAAACGTAAATGTCATTCGTTGTAGTGAGTGGGAAAAGTAAAATCGGTGAGATTGCCCGATTCGTCTTACCAACTGGGCCCATTCACCGACTAGTGGAAGGATTCCCCGGTGGTCCGCGATCTTCTGAACTTCCTCACCTTCTGGGTTCGTCGGTATAGCAGGATCTGCTCTCTCGGTAACTTCTGAAGAGTCTTGGGATGAAGCTCGAGTGTCTTGGCGAGGCGCGAGGATGGGGCGTGGCAGCAGTGGGAGACACTCCCTCTGTATCCGTGATATGGGCGAGATCACAAACGAATATTCGAGCTTGTTATATCTGGCAGTCTAGATCTGCGATACGGCCCTGGAGTTGGCTTGAGGTTGTGACCTCCTTTCCTTAAGTCTTTTGTCATCGTACTTACCGCTATCTATAGCAAGAACTTAAGAACTTAAAAATTGAGATGCGTTAGGTTTAGTAATAAATCTGGCTTGCCTTAGATATGCACTTGTAGAGTAAGTTCACTAGGTGGTATGATCTGGCCAATGCATTATCCAATATCACAACTAACGTTACTGCACCCACCCTTCCATTGACTCGAACGACCATGGTAGTTCGGTTTCTTGAGGGAAGGTATGCACTTGTGAAGCACAAATTTATGTATAGGTTCAATCGTAACATGCATATCTACCACCATGTCCGCCAACTGCAGTCGACGTGCCCACCACCACCTTCACCATCGCAAAGCTGTTCTCTTGCTGGGTCCCACGGTGTAGTCACCACCGTCACCAGTCGCATAAGCCAGGTCCTTGATCGTGGATCACGAGTCATACTCTTGATATTGATCTGTAATAACCCTGGTCCTAGCTCGCGGAACCCTGGATCGTATTCCAGACCTCGATACGGTATAACTCTGATCCTAGACCGATAATCTTAGACCGTACTTCCAATCTTGGTCCAGCATTACCGTGGCGCCATGAACCTGATGGAAGGTATGGATCTTGGACACGAAGCTCGGACGAAGCGGAGGGAGGGACGTCGCAGACGGCGGGACCGGAGCGAAGGCACTTGAGGGGTAGAATGAAGATTCGAAAGTGATTGAATTGTTGGAGCTTACACCCTACTGTTATAGACACGCGACCCTGCGTCCTATCACCTAGTGCATCTAATCAACCATCACTCACCGGTGTTCATCCAATCATCCTACTCGTCTAATCATCGGTGGCGTAAACAACTTACCGTAATCACCATAATTAACGTGGGTTCGGATTGGACCGGTTCGGGTTAACCGGTTAATGGGTACAACTGGTACACAGTACCCAAGACCAGCAACCCTCAATACGCCCCCTCAATGCGAAGTCCCACGAATGCCGAGAGCCACCGTCAGATCCGTGTGGCGTGGTCCCGCAAGCGCCTTCGTCATGATGTCCGCCAGCATCACAGAAGTCTCGCAATACTGGAGCTTCACTTCACCGCGTTTCACTTCGTCGCGGATGGGGTGGTACTTGATGTCGATGTGCTTGGCGCGGCCGTGGTTCACCGGGTTCTTCGTCATCTTGATGCACGACTGGTTGTCTTCGCGGATCATGAGTTCGGGTCCAGTCTCATTAGCGGCCGCCAGAATCTCGCATAGCAGGCGATGAATCCACTTGCCTTCTTGGATCGCCAGACTGAGCGCGATGTACTCCGCTTCGCTCGTGGACAGCGACACACTTGATTGCTTCTTGCTTCCCCAGCTCACAGGCGCACTCATGAGCATGAACGTGTAGCCTGAAGTGGACTTGCGGTCGGCGAGGTCGCCGGCCCAGTCCGCGTCCGAGTAGCCACGAAAGTCGATCTTGTCGCCCGGCTTGAAGCAGATCCCATGCGTCTTGGTGCCTTGCAGGTAGCGAAAGATACGCTTGACCGCAACCCAGTGTTCGTCTTGGGGGTTCTCCATGAAGTGCGATACATAGCCAACGGCGTACGCGATGTCTGGGCGCGTGGCGGTCATCAGGTGCATCAGAGCACCAACAGCTTCGCGAAACGGAGCGTTCACTTTGGTCGCCGCGTCGCTTGGGACCAGTCGAGTGCTCATGTCCACCGGACTCACCACGGCCTTGCACTCGTCCATGGCGAAGCGCTTCAGGATGTCGTCCACGTATCGCCGCTGGCACATGGTCACGCTGCCGTCCGGGCCGTCCACCAACTCGATCCCAAGAACAAACGCGCACTTGCCGCTGTCGGTCATCTCGAAGCGCGTCTTCAGGTCGGTCTTCGTGCGTGCGATCAGCTCGGGCGAACTCCCGGTAATCAGTACGTCGTCCACGTACACCAGTACAAGCACGCAGTGACCGTCCACCACCTTGATGTAGAGGCACGGATCGAAGGCCGACACTTGGAAGCCGATGGAGCACACGAACTCGTCGAAGGTCTCGTTCCACACTCGCGAAGCTTGCTTGAGACCGTAGATAGGCTTCACCAGTTCCAGGCAGTCGAAGTCACCATCCAGTTCGACGCCTTCCGGAACCACGCAGAAGACCACCTCCTTCATTATCCCGTACAGGAATGCTGTCACCACGTCGAGTTGGTCGAGGGGCCAGTCAAAATACTTGGCAATCGCGATCACCATGCGCAGCGTCACATACTTGACCACGGGCGAGAACGTCTCGGTGTAGTCAATGCCGTACTTCTGCTTGAAGCCCTTGGCCACGAGGCGCGCCTTGTACTTCTCGATCGAGCCGTCCGCTTTGCGCTTGATCTTGAACACCCACTTGGTACCGATGGCGCGTTGTCCGTTAGGCAACTTGGCAGCTCGAAACACACCACGCAGTCGCATCGACTTGAGCTCCGCGCGGATCGCTTTGCGCCAGTGCACTTGATCAGGACCGTTCACAGCCTCTTGGAACGTCGTCGGCTCCGATAGATCGGCTGCTGCTTCCACAGCGTTGGCACTGGCACGCCAAAACACTGGAGGCGTCGAGTCGTCGTCTTCATCTTGGTCCCCAGACTTTTCTTCTTCGTCGGGGTCGGCTCGGCGCGAGGAGGATACGTCCGGCGCACTTGCTTCTTCTAAGCCAGCTCGGTGGCGAACGGGGCGCGATCTTCTGGCAGTGTCGTCGTCGCCACTCGGTCGGTACTTGCGCTTCCCCGCCTGCTTGAAGCTCGTTTGGCGCGGTCCATCGTTGTCGTCCAGGTCCAGCGCGTCCAGGTCCAGCACAGCATCATCGACGTCTTCATCCGAAGTATGCGTCGAAAGTCCAAAGGTCGACTCATCGAAGTTGACATCGCGACTGATAACCACCTGCCCCGCCTCGATGTCATAAACTCGATACGCCTTGGACACTTCTTCGTAGCCGAGGAACAGCCCGGCGCGAGCCTTGGTGTCCCACTTGCGCCGTCTTTCCTTCGGCGTCAGGATGTACGTCTGGCATCCGAACACACGCATGTGCTTCACACTCGGCTTGGACTTGTAAACGATCTCGAACGGAGTCTTGTGTTCGATCTTGGGTGATGGCAGACGATTCTTCACGTAGATGGCTGTCATGGCCGCCTCAGCCCAGAAGCTCTTGTCCAGCTTGGCGTGATGCAGCATGCTGCGGCCAATCGTGACGATGGTCCGGATGGCGCGTTCTGCCGTGCCGTTGGTCTGGTGCGCGTACGGAACCGTGGTTTGCTGCTCGATGCCTTCGACTTCGTAGAAGGCCTTGAGCGAGTTGGTCGCGAACTCACGGGCTCCGTTGTGCCGCACAAACTTGACCTTCTTGCCGAACTGCGTCTGCACCTTCGTGACGTACATCTTGATGCAGTCCTCGCTCTCCGACTTGGCACGCAGGCAGAACCCCTTCATGCATCCGCTGGCTTCGTCCACGATCAGCAGCAGATACTTGCTGCCACCCAGTGACTCTTCTTCCATGGGGCCGCACACGTCGAAGTGGAGCAGCTCGAACGTGTCGTAGTGACGCTTGTCACGGTTGCTTGGGAACGGCTTCTGGACCATTTTCCCTTGCTGGCAGCCGCGACACACGCTTGGTCCACTCGACTTGGAAGGTGCCTTCGCGTCCTTGATCATGTTGTTGTCGACCATCTTGCGAAGCACCTCCACCGGAGCGTGACCCATACGCGCGTGTAAGTCGACCGTCTTCCCACTGGTTGCCGCATTCGCCGATCGCTGAGGCGTCATCAGCCAGTAGAGTCCATCCACGAGGTTTGCCGTCGCCACCACTTGCTTGGAGCCTTTGTGCGCAATCTGCATCTTGGTGCCGTCGAACACGACTTGGAACAGACCACTCTTGTTGATCTGTGGCACCGAAAGCAGATTCTTGCTCATGCTAGGGACGTACAGCGCGTTCTTGATCTCGATGTCGCGCTCGTCGCCGTTGGGCAGAACCACTCGTTCCACGATGGTCCCCACACCCATGATGGCCGCCTTGTTGCCGTCGGCCACCGAAAGTTCGCCTTCATTCCGCTCAATCAAATGAGCGAACTTGGCCTTGTCGTTGCAGATGTGGTGCGTTGCGCCGCTGTCGACCGCCCACAACCCGGACACATTCTTGCCCGTCGAAATGCCACACTCCAGTGAGACCGCGAACGCCACTCGATCATAGCCGTAGTCGTAGTTGTAGCTGGCGTCGTCGTTCCTCCACTGGGCATTGTTGGCCCCGCGTCCACGGCCATTGCCATTGCCGCCGCGTCTTGGGCCCCGATTCTCGTCCTTCTGCTTGGTCCAGCACTTGTCAATCGTGTCCCCAATTTCCCGCAGTACGTGCACTGGCGAGACTCTCGGTCGGTGTTGAACGCCTTGGCCGCGTCCTCCGTTTTCACCGTCGCCGTCTCCTCACCTTGTCTCTTGATGTGCTCATTCGTCAGCACCTTCACGACGTCTTGCGATCGTAGTTCAGCGCTGCTCATCTCCAAGTTCAGCACGACGTTCTCGTAGCTCTTGGGGAGGCGGCGCAGCAAGCAGATCGCCACGTCCTCGTCCTCCATCTTGGCGCCGATGCTGCTGAGCTTGGCGCTGATGTTGAGGACCTCGTTGCAATGATGCAAGACGTTGCCGCCTTCCGACATCTCCATGCTGAAGAGTTGGCGCTTCAGGTAGATGCGTCCAGCCTTCTGCGAACCACCGTACAGCGTCTTCAGGCGCGTCCACGCAACCCACGCTTCCTCGCAGTCGTCGACCACATGGTGGTAGTCCGCGTCCATGTGAAGCAACATCAGTCCGAACGCAATGTTGCTCGACTTGACGTAGTCGTCCTTGGCCCGCGAGTCCGTGAAGCTCGGTGTCGTCTCGCGGTTCACGACATGCCACGTCGACTTGGTCAGGAACACGCCACGCATGTAGCGATTCCACGTCGCGTAGTTGTCCCCGTTGAACTTGTCAATGAAGACCTTGGTCGAGGCGTCTTGGGCAGAGGACATGGTGCTTGGGCTCATAACCTGATGGAAGGTATGGATCTTGGACACGAAGCTCGGACGAAGCGGAGGGAGGGACGTCGCAGACGGCGGGACCGGAGCGAAGGCACTTGAGGGGTAGAATGAAGATTCGAAAGTGATTGAATTGTTGGAGCTTACACCCTACTGTTATAGACACGCGACCCTGCGTCCTATCACCTAGTGCATCTAATCAACCATCACTCACCGGTGTTCATCCAATCATCCTACTCGTCTAATCATCGGTGGCGTAAACAACTTACCGTAATCACCATAATTAACGTGGGTTCGGATTGGACCGGTTCGGGTTAACCGGTTAATGGGTACAACTGGTACACAGTACCCAAGACCAGCAACCCTCAATAGAACCTTCTTTACATCTCTTGATCACTTCGATCTAGCACCTTAGAGTATCCCCCTTCGCCATTCCTATTTTCGTTGTCAGTTTCTTAGCTTAATCCCTGTTAAACATATACATATATATTGGCGACTTGATCAAGTGTCACAAGCAAAAAGACCAGAAGCTGTTTGATGTCGTCCTGCTACTTACTATTTCCAGGTCAGAGGCGAACTTGCATCCCCCGTCGCTTACCACGTTCCGTACAGTGGTGAGTCGCTTCTATGGGAGAATCCGGATTCAGTCTCCGCGTAACAACGTGTACACCAAACTGTCTGCGTTTGCAAGTGCAGCATCGACGGAGCTGTTCGAAACACACATACCGAGGCTGCTCGTATTATGAGGCAAGTGGTGTTTAGTGTCATTTCGTATTGTACTGGTATGTAGTATCAATTTGTTTTAACGTAACCAATGCTTGGCTATGAAGACAAGACTACAGAAACGATGCTCAGACACCTCGGTCGTTATGACTATGGACTACTCGCAGAACCTGGCACTGCCTTCGATGGCGTCAAAAATACATGTACACACACTAGCGACATCAAGTACCAGTCCGACGACAAAATACATGTACACACACTAGCGACATCAAGTACCAGTCCGACGACAAATACATGTACACACACTAGCGACATCAAGTACCAGTCCGACGACAAAATACATGTACACACACTAGCGACATCAAGTACCAGTCCGACGACAAAATACATGTACACACACTAGCGACATCAAGTACCAGTCGGACTGGTACTTGATGTCGCTAGTGTGTGTACATGTATTTTCCGACAAACAAGTCATCTTGTGCAACAAAAGAGAGGGTGGAGGGCTCGAACGAGATTAACTAAATATTGAGCTACATGCTGGACCATATTGTAATACCTGCGAAAGCGAAAAAAACTCACGGTCTATGATGATAATCGGGGAGGACAAAAACAAAAACAACAACGTGCTGGGATTTTTCCGACGCAAGTAGTCTACATCGACGAGATTATCTACAAGTTTCTCGTTAAGGGGCACACGAAAAACGCCTGGGACCGCGGCTTTGGTCATACGTACAACGTCATGGCTGCGAGCCTATTACAGCCGCTATCCAAAAAGCTTCCGCTGTCAACGAGTGTATTCGTGTTTCTGACGAAGTGCTTTTAAAGACTACAAATACGCGGTGGTAAGAAGGCGAAGTCTATTCAAAAATACCAACTATTCAGGATGCACAGTGATGCACCGGGTGTTGTTGAATGCCGCGTCCTTCCGAGTGATAAACTTGTTCGACGTGACCTTCGTCGCGTCTACGATGGTGTTGAAGTAGACGATAGTCACGGAAAAAGACTTATGTCGCCCAAACATCAAGATTGAAAAAGACACGCAAATCTACAAAAGCATGTGCCTGCTGAATTCCAGGGAGACACTCTTTATGCAGCTTCGACTCTAGATCAAGAAGAAAAAGCTCGTGCAATCAAGAAACGCCGACGTGACAGAAAAGATGGGGAATACTCTCAAGAAGAAAGCGGCTAATACCAACTCGAACAGCACCGGCAAAATGACATGATCGCTAACACCGTAATGAAATGATTTCACCATATATTTTTTCTTTGTGTTTGCTTGTAGCAGAAAGTACGTGCAAACTTAGCTCTAAATACATTTTAGCATTGTTTTTCTCCTCGTTGGCCACAACCGGTGGCATATTCGGATTTCCCGGGAGTTTTTACCCCAGAATCGCCACTAAAAGAAAAACATAGCACCGCGCATTTCATAATAACAAATTGGTGCTCAATATTTAGGTATTTGGTAGAAGATGCACCTAATCAATTCCATTAAGCGACAATTGCAGCAGAGGACTTGATGGTTTGGAGACTTGAGTAAATGATGGAATTAAGGGTGGTTGACAAGCAGTGGTAAAATTTCTGGACGATTTGATCTGGGATGAATTGGCCAGTGTCCGATCAACAGCGCGAGGGGATTGGTTGCACACGGGCATTTTATAGTACTGTGTCCTCAGAAGACTTTTGCTGGGAGAAAACTGCGTGGTTGACTAGCAATGGAAACCACAAAGTATCGAGGCCGTTGCTCAAGGGAGACCATAGCTGTCACTAGAGGTACTAGTGGAGGCGTTTAATCCACGAGCACCGAATATCGAGTATGTGGTACAGCTTAGATTGCTTAAAGCCAGACAATTACGGAGATGATATATCCGATTTTCTACACTAGAGTCCGGCATAACAATTACTCTACTTCACGCGTTGGTACAAGTATTAGCTCTCCCATTTTACAGTAGATGCGTGCACGACACAAAGTGTGCGTTTAAAATAGAATGACTAATGAATCACGACACATCGCTCTCGAGAAGTGGCACTATTTTGGGGGTCGGGCGCCATTTTGGTAAGCCCCAGTTAGACACCGGGGGTAAGCCATTTTCATTAACTACGCGACATGTTTTTCTAGCCTATGCTTTTTGTACATCTCCACCGTGTTTCAAGACGCAATAAAGTATATTTAAGCTACAAGTTACTAACTTATCAAATGCGCGGAGCTTATGTTTTTGGCTTACCTTCTTGATTGCCTTTACACGACTCGCAACACTTTATTACAACAACAAGTTCATCCCAATAATAGAGATATTTCGCAGTGCGGGTTCCTTTCCCTCTCCATAGAATGGGCTCACGAAAGTCCTCTTTTGGATTTGTAAGGAATTTTGTCTGAGGAATTGATCGTTTTGAGGAATGTGATCCTCACAAATAATTGAGCAGTAACCAGTGAACCACGGGTTGGACTCGGCCCCCACGCAGCAATGTTCAAATGCGCAAAAGCGAAGCTTTTCGTAGCCACTGAGGCAGACGGTGTGCGTGATATTTGGTTGGATAACCAGCCGTAGGCAACGGATGGAGTTGTAGGACATGTATCGGCATTCAGTAGCCGTTTTCAAGCTTCATTTTACGTCATGATAGTAGCGAATTCGCTTATTTTATTTGAGTTACGTCTTGAGGACTACGTGTTTATTTTTTTTACCCAAAGGATATTGCGATGCTCGCGAGGAGTGACTTACGTACAAATTTCACACGGCTTTACTGACCGGTCGCGGAACTGCCTGGTTTCTTCTTCTGGTGCAGATTCATTTTGAGCTGATCATCGCCAGCTCTATGTGACCGCGTTCGTTGGTGTTAACACGTTTAAGTTCGCCCTCGGGGCCATCTTTTGGGTCGCTTTGGCGACAGATGGAATTATGCAGAACACAACATGCGAGTGCAATTTTAGCTTGTGTAGCTGTGCTGTATTCGGGTTCGAGCAGTAAATTGGGGAAACGGCGCTTCAGAACCCCAAACAATCTTCCAATAACGTTACGCGCTTGGGTGTGACACAAATCGTAGAGTTATTTCTAATATCTGGGTCTAACAGCATCAAAGCGTGAGCTTTGGAGATGAGATTTAAAATTCGTAGCAATGTACCGTTCGATTACCCTCGGAGGTGGTACCGAACGCCGCCATAAGGCGTAATCACCTCCATTGACAGTCCGTACCCAGCGTCTCCTAGGTCAAACAACCCCGGAGGAGTAGCAAATCCTTTTCGTTGGGCGTCGGTATGTACTATTGAGCTGCTGATTCTACATGTGTACTTTAGTGCATTTCAGCGATCGATGTTATACCGTACGGCATAAAGAGCCATCTGGTTACGACAAAAGCATAGTACATATCATATGTACATGCAACAAAACATATTGGCTCAGTCTTCCCGTCCCGCGGTAGGGCTTGCATCCCAATCGTTGACGAAAGCAGGAATGTGCGTGGAACCAAGTGCAAGTCGATACCGCGCAAATCTATCGGCAAACTTGGATAAGCTGCAAGTTCCGGTGAAGCCGTGGTAGATTGCACGGTACAGACAACGACACTGAAAACCGGCATCACTGAATACCATCCTCCATAATAAAAAGAGAATCACCGCGCCGACAGAAAATTCGGCATCAAACGTGATTGGTCAAAAATTATTCAATATGTGCAGAAATCGCTCAACCTAGCATATGAATGGCAAAAAAAGGTCTGTCTTTTAAACTGTTACCTCTGGGTGCTTAGGAATTGATTTTTCAAAGGTACGAAATACCGTCCTAGTTGTTATCTTCTCCCAAGCAGCAATAGTGGATTCAATAGCACGCAGATGCTTCTCCTTAGCGGTGCCGCCAGTACTTTGTCTGCCTTTGTTGCGAATAATAGCCTTAAGTGGACCCATTACTCCCACATCAAGCGGCTGACAAACAGCAGTGCCATTGGAGGGTAATGGGGCCACCGTTGCATTAGCAACTTCTGCTACTAGCCGCTGCCCCTCGCCCGACACGTGACAATCGAAATTGTCAACGAAAAGGACAGATGGAGAGTCTATTTCAAATTTTAGCAGCTTCTCAACATAGAATTCCCATACAGATCTATCCTTCCACGCACTCTCTTGTAAGGCGTAGAAAGGACCTTCTGGATATTTTTCCAGCTCATTCTTCTCAATACGACCACCCGGAACGCCACGGATGAAAGAGAATTGGTAATTGTGCACCTAAAATACAAATAAATTGTAAAAATAACACTATTAGTTAAAAATAATATACAAATAGTGAAAAAAAAATCTTACCGTCGTCCTGCACGGTCAACACAGCCGTCATACGGCCTGCGTGCTTGTTCAGGCCTACAATGTGAGCCGAATCCGCTCGCCCTTTGCCAGCCCACGATTTAACAGGCGGCATGTCGAATTAAGTAGCTGTTTCATCGACATACAGTATTCCTCCTCCTTCATAAGGCACCGTACTGATCCAAAAATTCTAGAGCAAACTTTGCACGTGTTTCTTCCAGATCAGCATACGACTTTTTTGCAGCTTGTGGTTGCTGGGACGAGAATCCATAGCTATTTAACAAATTCCAATACAAATAAAAATAAAAAAAACAGAACCGTAACAAATGAAAAAAATGTTACATATACCGGTTAGCAATACGTTGTGCCACGCGTTCGAGAGCAAGCGCCTTAGTCTCCTTCTCGTGTAGGTACGCCGCCATCCATTCTGGGTAAATTTTCCACATGAAACTTATCATTCTTGCTGTAGACAAGACCTAGAATTATATTATAAAATTATTAAATCCAGATCAAGCCAAATAAAAACCATTCAATTTTACTTACTGCTTGATCTCTACGCACGTCCTTCATATACGTCAATAGGTCAGAGACGCCAGGAAAAGTTTCCTTTCATCCCTGACCTTTTTTATCGACCTTGAGGTAGCATTACCCTTGAAGTCCCAGATGGCTTCAGCCTGCTTAGTCCATCCCTGGATAGTCTGCCGTGCGATGTTAAGTTGCTGGGAGGCTTCCCTTTGGTCGAGCGCCTCGCGCTTTTGCTTGACTGTGTAGCTTCGTTCGATGCGCCGCATAGCGCAAAATGAATCGAATAATTAGCTCTGTAAAAGGTAGTTTTATGCCCTAGTCATTTATTTATTTTACTTGTTATTGGTTCGATAACAACTCAAGATGAGATGTTATTGGTCGATTTTAGATTTATTTTTACTATCGGATCAGAAATGTGCACTGACTGATTGCCGAATATTTGTGTCGGCCGGATTTCTGCGTCGTTGTCTGTATATCGCAAAGCTCATCGCCTGTGACGTGGTCTATGTGAGTGTTACATGCATCGAAGTCTGACGCTTGTAGATACCAAAGAGGTATCATTATCGATGGTTCGACAAAACACTTGCTTCTGTGTGTTTTTTAATGGTCGAAATTTGGAGTCCTATACATGTCCTGAAAACCCCGTCAGGATTCATTTTGTCATGTCGCGGGTAGTTTTTTTTTTTTTCAACAAAGCCGAAATAGAATCAAATTAAGGTAAACAGCAAAAATAAATACAGTCAGTGCTAACAGAGAGGCGATATTTGCGTCAGTAAATTTTTAATAGTTAAGGCAGTCTTCATGCAATTCTCCCGGACCCTCGGTCAACAGTTAAGGGCCTGTTCAGCAGACATGAATTCCAGCAAATTTAACCCATTTTGTCGGATTTTTGGAGTTTAGCGGATAGAGAAATCCGCCATTTAATTTTCTTAACATATTTGGCGGAATCTGGGGGTTTCGTTTGTCCATTCGCTATCCGCCTGAGTTTGGGCCAAAATCTTAAAACTTGTCGCACCACATCTGCCGTGCTATCTAGAAAATTGTCAGCAGTGCAGCTTTGCGTCTCTGTACCATCGTTGTCGTCAGTGTCATCATGTTCAGGTATGTCGCGATCTGCAAACTCATCGTATTTTTGCGCATGAAATTATGATTGGCGAACAAAGCTTGAACGACTCCAACATTGCTCCCTAAGTCGTGCTATGACATGGCGCTCAAAACTGAAATTTGGTTCTTAAAAGAAGTTCGATCAATTGCATTTCGGAGAGAAGAATGCCTCAAATTGAAAAGCTCCTCCTTGTTTTGAGACCTTCAAAACCCTTGCCCAAATTACATAGATAATACTTTTCTGGTATGGAGTCAACTTATAGCTGTTCAGTGCGTTTGCGGCATCACCCAAATTGTATTTTTCTTCTCATCAAGAATGTTAGACGCCAAAAATGTAATTTAAAAAAATATGAATTCTACTGTACCTCCGGATTTTCCTGAAGCCATGTCTGTTTGCATCTTTGAGTACCCGTCCATCGTGGGCGGGTCCTTCCCACCCAGTCAGACAACACACGAAATTAATGTCGAAGACGCACGCTGCTAAAACGTTCTGGAACTTCGATTCCGAAAGCGTTGCGCAATTAACATAGGAGGATTAGCGGTTATGTGAGTTCCGTCGAGTGCACCGATACAATTTTTGAAGTAGGGGGAAACTTCTCAGATTGAACTATCTAGGGTGGTATTTCTGTTCGCGGAAGACTGATATAACTATCGAAGCCAGCTCTCACTGCCGCTATACACTGACGAACAATTAGTGATATTGCCTCACAAGCATGTTGCGACCGTTCTTAACGGTCTCGATTCGTTTTTCCTGAAAGTATGTAGAGAATTATAATTAGTCTTTCTTCGCTACATATCCTCGTGTGGTGGTTGGTAGTTGTCTGGTTGCTTCTAGACCCGGCGTAAATACGTCGTTGCGTCCATAAGCTGCTTCTCCATAGCTAACAGCCTCCAAACCGTCCGTCGTTTCGAACTGTGTCCTCCAATGTTGATGCTCTTAGCAATGTAAGGTCATGGCGGCGGACATCCACGGGTACATAGGCATGAGCGATGATACCGTCAGGGGGTGACGATAGTTTGAAATTTTATGCAAAGTTTACGTTTATGGCCGCTGTAAACAACACGCTGCCGTATTGTAGTTCCGCCAGGCCGAGACACACCTCTTGTAGTTCCATCTACAAATCCCCATATTCCCCGCACAATGCCCCCACTCTTCCGCTCCACCGCGCCCGTAAAAACTGGTAACCGTCGAGCAAGACGATCAGCGCCGAAGTAGAGCAACGTCTTTCACTTGTGCACGATGAAGTAGAGTACAGAGTAGAACATATTGCTTAATCCAGGGTAGTGGCGCCCACTAATGACTTCCTCCACTGGCCTGGATACGTCAGGCGCTCCAAGAAGAAACGCATGGCTTCAATGCTGGTGCATTCTGTTCTTTCGCGGGTTATAATGATGTCAGGTAAGCGTAGTGCAGCAGTAAGTTCCCGAATATCTGTTATCGTGAAACGGTAGTACACTTTACAATACGGGTTGCTTTGCTCGCTTAGCCTGAAGCGTACAACAGGAATGAACGGCCGCTCGGGGTAGCTAGGGAAGTCCCGAAGAAGAAGTGCGATTCGAATGCGAGCATCTTGTGTTAGTAGTGCGAGCTCCATCGTTGGAGTCAGTGTGATTTCGTGAGTGAGATAAATGACAACAATGCTTGCGATATCGTTAATAACGGGTACAAAGAAATGCTGATCGTAATTCCCAACCCGTAATTACGAGATTGCTAACATCCTCTATTGAGGTCAATGGTAATGTGCTACTAACGTAATCTTCAAAATAGTGTACCGGTATTATAGCACTAGTCTACCCATTGTAGTAAGAAAATTATTTGGAAGGTATTATGCTTGGAGGGTATTACAGTTCGCAAACTAGCTCACCGTCACTCGTGGCAGCCTCATCTTCGTCGCGTTCGGCGGCTTCAGCACGATCTATCTGGTCCATCTTTGCGTTCCACTCGGAGAAAAATGCATCGCCATAAATGTCGTGTTTGGTTATGTGCCAACCTTCGTAGTCATCATAGAAGCCTGACCCACCAATAGACTTCGCGATCACGTCAGTTGGCACACTCTGCCAGGCCTCCCTGACCTAACATGCCGCCTCACGTGCGGATGGTGGACGCGGGTTGCCGCCGCGCGTGTATTACACACGGTCAGAAGATTTCAACGCGTTAATGAGAGGGCCGATGTGGCCTTGAATGGCTTGTAAATGCCAATATTGCCTGCCTGGTGGTACGGCGTGCAGCCACCAGGCACCACGACCATGTCGATCTTCTTTGCGCATTTTGATTTGACAGCCTTCGAGATATGGGCACTCATACTGTCCCACACGAGAACCTTACCAGGCAGATGGTCCAGCAAAACAGGAAACACTATATCAAGCCTCCGATGGAGAAGCGTGCTGTCAACCCACGCTCACTTCTGGAACAACGTAAATTCCATCCAACTTTTGTAACTCCGAGCTGCTAATATCGGCAGTACGGGTAGAACAGTTCTTCCAGGTTACAAGTGGTGGCAACTTCGTGCCATCCGCTGTCACCGCGAGCACTGCAGTCACTATCATAGACGCAAAGGCGGTCGAGCGCAGCACCACGTGTTGTGACCCCACGAAGTCCACCGTTTCACGACGTGGATCCTCCAAATAAACAGCGTTTCGTTCATGAGTTTGGTGCGCGATAGATCCATGCGTGGCTTGAGGTCGTGAAGATAGCTCATAAAGCTGTATGTACGACGAACGAGTTCGTCGTCAGTGAGAGTTGTCAAATTGGTTGTTCGTCTAAGCGAAAGTCCATAGAGCCGCATAAACGCGCCCAACCATCGCTTCGAGGCGGCGAAGGTGTCGTCGTTCATCTCAGTGTGGGCATGGTAGACCGCAGAAGCCTGGATCCACTGTCGCGAGACCTTGCGATGCTCGGACCGCATAAACCGGATCTGGTCAAACAGCACATCTTCGATCTCATCGAGTCGGGAAGGAGCACCAGCACCCCCCCCCCCCCCCCAGTCGCAGCTGGTCGTTGGAAAC
Source organism: Phytophthora tentaculata (assembly GCA_033557915.1). Lineage (NCBI taxonomy): Eukaryota > Oomycota > Peronosporomycetes > Peronosporales > Peronosporaceae > Phytophthora > Phytophthora tentaculata. The sequence goes on from JAUCEA010000009.1 coordinate 7,056,236, forward strand.
TTGGCTGATGGCATCGCGGTGCTTGTGCCAGTAGCGAACCTGGGCGGCTGAGAAATTCCAGCCCCTTTCAACAGCAAAATACCGGAAGGTGGGGAGATCCAGTCAAGGACTTCTCTCTTCTCGTTAATGTTCTTGGAGACGCGCTGGCCGGGCATATTGCTTTAGTAGTGAGATTTGACTTGGTCAAAGTGAGAGCCGGCTGCGGCGCTGTACATGAGCTCGTTGGGCGCCACAGTGTCTAAATTGGTGGTTCGAAATGGGTATTATACTTGGAGGGTATTTTAACTAATATTGTACCTTGCACCAATTTATTGTATTAGGAGGGGTATTTAATTATGAGGGGGTACTTAAATCGGAAGAATACGTTAATCTGGTTTGCTAAATGCATCGACAAAAACGGGAGACCTTTTGTTAAAGGAATGCATAAGCATCGTTTTCATTGGCTATTTGGCCAAAAAAAAATAGCTGAAACAAACAGCTTACATAAATGACCACACAATCATGCATGCGATATCTGTGGATAAAGTTACGGAGATGCAAAGTACAGCCACACCTCTAATTGACCCTCTATAAGTGACCATTCACTCCTTATCTGACTACCAAACTTCCTAGCAAAATTAACTATATGAGATTAACTATACTGATCTCTTTAACTGACCAAATCCCTCTTTATTCTCTAAATTACAGCTCTGGCTGGCGCACAACTCTCTAAATGGATAGTCGTTCCAATAGGAGCCAGCCATACTGAGCTCTCATTCCGGAATTTTAAAGCCCTCAAACGCACCCTCACAAGCACTATGGCACCAGCAACTCAAACTGCCACGCTAACGCTGGCGAGAAACTCCGGATATGCTTGAAATCGCAGCGCCACCCCCGCGTGCTGGACGCCGAGATGCTCGAGCGGGCTCTTTCGACGTTTAAAAAGACTGTCAGTGTCACTACTATCCGACGTATCCGCAATGCATGTAAGCAACCAAGGCAGTTTTGTGGTGCCAAATCGTCTACACGCCGCCGCTGAGTAAAATTTCCCGAATTAGAGAAGCAACTAGACGCCTTTCTCCACAGACACGAGGACAACACAGTCGTTTGCGACGACCATTGCTGCTCAAAGCCAGTGACATAAAGTCTAGCCTCAAAATTACAGCCAGTCAGCTCCGACTAAGCAATGGATGGCAACAAAAGTTTGAAACACGCAACGGTATCTCGTCAAAACGCTTACATGGTAAAAAGTGATGGTTTGGAAGACTTTCGAAAATGAGCTAAAAACGATTTCCCTGCTCAGTATTGTTTTAAATTAGCTCAAAATAGGTCAAAACTAATCGACTAGGTAGCTCGAAATAGATTGAACTGTACTCAACGCGTTCACACATCTACGACCTCTTCCACCTGCTTCATGGTTCTCTATAAAATAGTGCAGCCGTGCCCAGTCCACAGTCCTCTGCTCGGCGGCGTGGCGGTGACGGATAACAGCCGTGCCAGTGATGCTCCAGTGATTTTTCGCGACCGCAAAGGTCAATCGGAACTTTGAGCTATTTTTGAGTTATTTTGATCCGCTCATTCAGTTTAGAACGTTTAGATATTCAGATCGTTTTGATTCAAGGCTACTCAAAACCACCACTAATGGTGAAGCTGACAGTGTCAGTCCCACCTATTCCAGCATCGACTGCACTCGGGTACTGCATAGGGCTTTCGTCTTTTCTCCTTCAGTGTGAAGGGGATACAGAGCGTGAGCAAGCAATGTTAAAGTCATTGACGACGTTAGTGAGAACCCCAAGTCGTGAAACGCAGGCACAAACGTCACTCGTTAGCTTGTTGTACCGAAATGGCTACAAGTAGCCATTTTCTATAAATGACCATTTCTTTAAAAATGAGTAAGGTAAAGACCCAGTTTAGTAGCACGAACAGCACTTGCACATTTAGCCAATCCAAAGTATTCCTGGTATGTGAAAGTCTGTCATGGGCTAAAAATCACACAAAAAACGAAGCCTGCACGAATTGATGGACATCGTTCTCTCAAGAACCGACTGGACGGCTGTGATGCCACTTTGATACCAAATACTTGGGCACTTTTCAGTATATTAACAGGCCGTCATGTCTGTATCAAGACGCAATTACTCTGACATCGAACTGAATGCCGCCGTTCAGCGCGTAATTAAAGGAGAGGAGCCCCGAATTATCGCCGACACCTTAAACATTCCGTACAGCACGCTCCGCAAGAAAGTAAAGGAAGATCGACAAGGCAAAAGTAATCTCCCTAAACGCCGTGGACCAGCGCCATTGCTTCCAGCTGGCGCAGAGACTTCGATCTCCCACTGGGTTGTAGAGCGACAACGGGCGGGACGTCCTGTGGATCGTTAAGCTGTTTACGAAAGGTCAACGAAGTAAGTAACCTCCTCTGCAGTACGACACCGGAACCGGTTTGGTATGCTCGCTACGTCAAGCGTTTCCCGTTACTTGTACCTCGAAAGGCTCAAAAACTATCGAAAACGAGAAACGCTGTTGCTGATGACGACATCACAAACCTGTTCAACGTGCTGACCAAGCTTACGATCGAACTGAAACTTCAACCATCACGTTTATACACAATGGACGAGACCGCGTTTATGGCGCGTTCTAAAAACAAGGAAGTAATCACTGTTCGAGGTTCGTCTAACGTTTGGGATACGGAAGCTACTGCAAGTTTTCACCTATCCGTAGTAGCATGCGCTAGCGCTACAGGCCCCGTTGTGCCCCCACTATTCATTTTCCCGGGCCAGCGCGTAAATGCTGATATTTTGATTGAGTGCCGTCTCACCGGCACAGCGTTGACGACCACGACATCAGGGTATATTAATGGAGAAGTGCTTGGTGTCTGGCTGCAGTTCTTCGCGAAAGCAGTGCCGCATGACGTACCAGGCCGCTCGTCTTGGTTTTAGACGGATGTTCGTCTCACTACTCGGCTAGCATCTACGAAACAGCAACCAGAGTCGGTGTGCAGCTGGTGTTAAGGCTTACGTGTAGACGAGAAGCATTAACAGATAAACTGCGAGACCCCTGCTTTTTTGGACACCATGGGTTCAGCACCTCTAAAATTCGACGAACTCTGTATTCTAATGTGCTTCGCACTTACCTTCCAGGCATTATTTACCAGCGCCTTCTCTTAATTTACTAAGCTGAGTACTTAAGGACTTGTAAGCGTATTGAGGTAAATATTAATGTGCTACTAATCTGATTTGCTAAGTAAGTCAACAACAATGGAGGGCCTTTTGTTAAACGATCGCATAGGCATCGTTTTCATTGGCTACTTGGCAAAAAAAATCTCAAAAATAGCTGAAACAAACAGCTTCCAAAAATGACCACACAGTCATGCATGCGATATCTGTGGATAAAGTTACGGAGGTACAAAGTACTGAGCTTGGTCGGGTGCTACTAAACTGGTCTTTACCTTAGTCGGTTTTGGCCGAACCAATTGGGTGTCACTTAGAGAGGGTTGACTGTACTGATCTTGGTCAGAGTACGAACACGCCCTTACATTTTGTCCTTTTCCCGTTGACATTTGTGTTTTGTTTTTGTCAGCTACGGTACATGTGGCAAACTCCGACCGATTTTTAAGCCAATCCCAGCATGTTACTCAAATACACTATACCATTGGTCGAAATTTCCTGCCGAGTGACCTCCAGTCAAAAGGTTGCAGAGATCAGTGCTGCATCGTATTGCTGGCTGTCAAGCTGCCTGCACATCCACCACCATGGCCAAGAAACAGAAGACTCAGCAGGAGGATGAGGACCTGGTGATGACCATCGCGTCGGACGAGGAGCTTTCCCTCGCGGAGGAGAGTTCGGACGATGAGAATTCGGAGGATGAGGCCGCTGCGCAGCAACAGGAGCAGATTAACGAGGGCTTTGAGTTCGATGAAGGTGGCGCTTTCCACTCGTCAGGCGGCAGTTCGTGGGACTTTACGGCCGCCATCTCACGCATCGAGAAGATGGAGAGCGGCATCCCCACAGCCACTAAGCGCACGTCCATCCAGGCTAAAATTGACAAGAGACGGAAGGAGAAAGAGGCTGAAAAGAAGAAAAAGAAGGTGAAGAAGCAGAAGAAGCAGAAGAAGCAGAAGAGTGACAGTGAAAATGATAGCGACAATGAGAAGGAAGAAGAGACGAGTGAAGAGGAGGACGAGAACAGTGACAAAGAGCAGCAAGAGTCGGACTCGGAATCTGAGAGCGAGAAGGAGCAGGTTGAAGAGGAAGAAGACATCGTGGTGGAGGAGGAACGTCTTCAGTCTGCGCTAATGGACAGCAAGAAGGATCAACAGACTCGAGAGGAGCTGGTGGACGAGTTAGAGAAGAAGAAAGCGGCCGAGTTCTTCGAAGCAGACCCTTTCGCCGCCCAGGAGTTCGCTAAGACCAAATTCGAGACTTTTGCTGACTTGAAGCTCTCTCGTCCGATCATGCGAGCCATTTCCCACATCGGCTTTGAGAAGCCGACGCCCATTCAGCAGCGTGCGATCCCTATTGCTCTGACTGGCAAGGATATCTGTGCTAGTGCTCAGACGGGTAGCGGTAAGACCGCCGCCTTCTTGTTGCCCATACTGGAGCGTCTACAATTCCGTTCGCGACGTGTGCAGTCCACCCGAGTGATGATCATCTGTCCTGTACGTGAACTGGCGACGCAGTGTCAATCGATGCTCGAGCAACTGGCGCGTTTCACGGATATCACGTGCTCGCTGGCTGTGGGTGGATTGCCTCTTAAAGCCCAAGAAGCAGAGCTGCGCAACCGCCCGGACGTTGTGGTGTGTACGCCTGGCCGTATGATCGACCACCTTCGTAACTCAAAGAGTGTTCACATGGATGATCTCGAGATTTTGGTGCTGGATGAAGCTGATCGTTTGCTTGAGTTGGGATTCACAGAGGAAGTACTGGAGCTTGTGCGTATGTGTCCCATACAACGCCAGACGATGCTCTTCTCTGCTACGTTGACGTCGAAGGTCGACCAATTGATTAATCTGTCGATGAAACGTCCTGTGCGTATCAGTACCGACCCGCTCTTCGACATGGCCAAGCACTTGGTGCAGGAGTTCGTGCGTATCCGTCCAAATCGTGAGGACGATCGTGAGGCAATTCTGCTGGCATTGTGTACGCGTACGTTCCGCTCGAACACGATCGTGTTCATGGAGACAAAGTCGCACGCGCACCGTATGATGATCATCTTCGGTCTTGCTGGCATCAAGGCGGCTGAGCTTCACGGTAACCTGCAGCAGAGAGAGCGTCTGGAGGCGCTTCAGAAGTTCCGTGACGGCTCGGTGGACATTCTGCTGTGTACGGACATCGCTGCGCGTGGTATCGATGTGCGTGGCGTGCACGCCGTCATCAACTACGAAATGCCCAAGGACATCACCACGTACGTGCATCGTGTCGGTCGTACAGCTCGTGCTGGACGCAACGGTCGTGCAGTCACGCTCACGAGCGAGTCTCGTCGTCTGGTAATGAAGCAGGTGTCGCGTCACTGCCAGGGCTTCGTCAAGTCTCGAGCAGTGCCCGACCCCGTTATCGCGCAGTGGAAAGCTCGCATTGAGAGCATGCAGGAGGACGTGAAGCTGGTGATGCACGAGGAAACACTCGAGAAGCGCATGCGTGAAGCCGAGAAGGAAGCGACTCGCGCGACGAACCTGCTGAAGCATCGCGACGAGATCAACGCGCGACCTGCGCGTACGTGGTTCATGTCTGAGAAGGAGAAGAAGAATGTGAACGAACGTGCTGAAGAAGACCGTCGTGCCAAGGAGGAGGCTGCGAAACAAGAAGCGGAGAGCACTGACACCATATCGCGCGCCAAGAAGCTTAAACTGATGAGTCACAAGAAGCGACGATTGTTCGAGATCCGTGAGCGTGAAGAGCGGATGCTTGCGGATGCCGCTCGGGACGAGGAAGAGGATACTGGCAAGAAGGGCAAGAAGGGCGCGGTGTTCACGTCGATGCACGTTGCTGGAGCTGCCAAGCGTGCCAAGAAGGCGCAGCAGAATACGACCCGATCGCGTGAAGAGGAATCCATCGCAGAGATGCACGAGCGTAAGCGTCTCAAGCGCGAGAAGGCTCGCGCTGCACGGAGCAGCCACGGATCTGGTGCGTTCGACGTCGACATGACAAGCGACGGCACTCCAGCCCCGAAGGCCAAGAAGCAGCGCGACGCTAACGCCGGTCACAACCAGTTCGAGTTCAAGGAGAAGATCACGGACTACAAGAAACACGCCAAGAAGGGCTCGAGCTCCTTTAAGTCCAAGGCCAAGTACAAGCGACGCAAATAGATATGAGTAGCGCTTTCTGAGCTCAGCAGCAATGTATCCATCCACTTATCATTGAGCTTTTGTGTTTTCTCAAATGCAAAACATGTATGGTATATTCATTCACCTACTGATTAGCCGAAGCCGAATCCCTCGGATCCCTCACGGATCGCGAGCAGAAGACACTGCTTCAACTTGTCTTCACTTTCGTACTCAGGTAGATCCAGTTGGTTGAAACTGTAGCAAACACATGTTAGATCTAATATAAAGCATGAATACTCAAGAACTCCACTCACCATGTATGTGCGGACGGTAACGCACTGTTGTTGCCGAAAGCCTTGTGGATGTTAAACTTCTGCGTGCCTCGCATTCCCTCCAGCGCCTTGAAGCCTTCGAGAGGCACCTTAGACGTACCAGTCACGAACTGCAGGAAGAGAGCTCGCTCTTCGTGAGTGAACGAGTAAAGCACGTTCCAGAACCAGCGGATCACCGAGTCGGTGGGTTTGTAGTTGGCGTACTCCGTGTTGGCCTTCAAGTCGTCAATGTCGATCTCTGGCATGCCCGAAATCAACAACTCCAGCTCGTTCTCGTTAAAAATCGCGATCAATTCAGGAGGCACCAGTTGATGGAAACCCTTGAGGAACGCATCAATTTGTTGGCGAATCCCAGTCGCCATCCGGTGGTGAGTCACGAGCTTCACATACTCCATCTTGTTCTCGTCCGTCACGGGGACATTTCGGCCGTTCGGGATCAAGTCGACAACTTCCACCTTGCCAAAGTTCGACTGCTCCGCTGAGAAGGTTAACTCAAGTCCCAGATCCACGATCGAGTTGTCCAGGATCGAATGGAGATTGCGATAGTACTCCGGGTCGATGGCTTCCATGTCGTGGTACGAGATCGGCAACTGCAAGATGTGCTTGTAGAACGAGCGTGTGAAGTGGGCATCAAGAAGCTGCCCGTCTGCAACCGCCTTACCCAGCACCTTTCCAACAAACTCGAAGTAGCTGAGGTGGTCTTTGTTCACGTAAGACAAAGGATTCGGCTGGAACGTTGGCGAGTCAGCGGCAGACGTGAACAGCACGTAGTTGGGGTTAAACATCTCACGCGCCAGAATCATATACCACTCTCTTGTCACTCCACCAGCGTCGATACCTTCTTCTCCAGTGAAGGAAATGTGCAGCTTCCGACGCAACTCAGTACCGCTGCGCATGCGTAAGGCATAGTAGGAATCCTCAAAGATGTGCTCTCGGCGTACCGGGATGCGTACAGAAGAGCTGCCACCTCCATGATTCCGTAACGCCGCTTGACGCAGACGCTTCATGGCACTGTGGAAGTATGTACGCTTGTTATCGAACGCCAGGTAAGCCCTGCAACGAGGAATCTTGATCAGAGCGGCCAGGGACGTATCCAAAAGCGCCGGTTTCTCGCGGACAAGAAGATTCAAAAGCACACGGTTCGACTCCACGAAGTTCGCCAGTCTCATAGTCTCACTCGCCTCGGAGAGTGACGACAAGGCTGATGAGCTGCGTTTCAGCGCACTCATCGGCGACGCCTTTTGCTCGTTTTCCATTAGCGCCGTGGCACCGGCGCCATCAAAGCCAGCAAGACGCAACGCTGCCACGGTTGCCTCTTCCCGCTCGCTTGAATCAGGTACACGCAGCGACATCGAAGCCGCATCTCGAGCATTAACCACAAAGAAAGCTTCCACCAAAGGAAGGAACCGTGCCAACAGCGCCGCCATCGCACATGATGCACCTGCACTCTTGCCTTCAATCACCATTCCCTCGGCATCGTCCCCTGCAGCAGTCTGAGTCTCAGATCCAGCTGTAGGAGAAGCTAACGGAGCTGTAGCTGACGGAGCAGCAGCACTGCTGTCCTGGTCGTCAAGGCCACCCTTCGCGCGTGCCTCAGTCAGTGACAAGCTGAGTGCATCCCACAGCGGGTCCAGACCAATAGTTTGGCAGCACTCAGCAAATTCCGCTGTACTCTCGCAAATGTCCGACAACGAATGGAGCAGTCGTAGGAGCTTGAGTTCATCCTGTGCAGACGGCAGCACTGCCGAAGACTCGTATCCGGTAACTCCACTAGGCAATTTGCCTACCTTGTACTGGTCAACATGAGCTAGTGTGCTCGCGTGCCGCACAATCGCACGGATAATAAGTTCGCGGTTTCCACTCACATGGTTAAGCAGCTTCAGCACCGCGAGTGTGCGCTCCTGCATCTGAACTGTGCACAGATCCATGCTCAGCACCGAGACAATCTCAGCCATACGCGCCTCGTCCAACTCTACCGCTGGGACTGCAACCCATTCATCACCAGGCTCCGGAGTTGACGCGTCACCTTCGTCGCCTGCCTTCTCGTCCTCCTTAGTTGGCTTGTGTAGTCGCTCTAGAGGCGACAAAACCAGCTCCAGCAACTCCAGCAACGCATCCAAGTTCGTACCGTTACGATACACCACTGGCAGGGACAACAAGTCAATAAGGACAGCTACGCCGCACTCCTGCGTCTCCATCTTCACGGAATCGTCTTCTCCATTCGACACATGACGCATGCCATGAGGCTGAAGCATTTCTACCGTAAAGCGTGGATTATACTTGGCTAGCGACACAAGCACGTGGAGCATTCGGTTCACCACTTCAGCGGGTACAGCCGACGCTCCAATGGCATGGTTCCCATCGATACCACATCCATACATCCTGCTCGGGGGGAACTCGATCTTCCCGCTACCGTCTTCATCATCGTCCTTTTCATCTCCAGGTATCAAAGGCTGGGAAAGCGGCAACGAAATCACCCGCAGCAAGTTACGCCGAACGCTACAACGTGTCAGTGGGTACAGGCAAATATTGGCAAGCAGTCGCTGGAACACTCGGTTCTGGATGACGGACTGGGTCATAAAAAGTAAGCGAAGCAACCCACGCACACATCGGTCGTCAAAGATTCGCTCGCCAGCTTCCTCTTCTTCATCCTTCTCGACACGCAATAAACCCTTGTGAGCCTTGGAACCACCAGCTCCTTGACGATAATCACGACGACTGCTACGACGTCCACCACCTAGTTCGTCATACATACGAGATCGCCGACGGCCGCCCCCTCTCTCCGGGCTATGAGAAGTCAGCATGCGTCGCAAGGTAGGGCGATTAAACAATTCGTCCATGTCACCTTCGCCGCCGCCACCACCTCGCTCCGCCGTACCACGATCACGCTCGCGATACGTAGTGCGGAAGGCCGCGCGCTCACGCAGCACCATGGCCTCAGCACGAACCTGTGACGGCAATGTCTGCAAGAACGCATCGTCACAAGTAACCAGGATTTCCTCGCGCAGTTCTGGAGCCAGTGAAGCCACAAAGGAGGCATTGTCCATCTCTTGAGCGCGTGAAGTATCCGCAGTCTCCGCACGTGCCGCAGCCTCGCGCTCGCGTCGCTCATTTTCCAAGACTTCAGCTCGGATATCCGGTGGTAGGGCCTCCAGCGTCTCACGATCGAAGCTTGAGTTGGCCATGTCCAGATCCATCTGCGAGATGCTCTCCGAGGCGCCACCACCTCCTGCTGTAGTAGTATCACTGCGCGCGCTTGTGGATTCGGCAACTGCAGGAGCGCTCTGAGCAATGATCTCTGCTTGCATATCCGGCGGCAGTGAAGCAAAAACCTCACCATCCATTCCTTCGGGGCATTGATACTGCTGCTCTTCTCGTTGACCAAGTAAAGCAGCCGATAACTCTTGAGTAGCAGCGTCACTAGATGATGCCTGTGTCTCAGACGATGGAAGTTCCTCCGACTTCGACTCTTCTTCGACATTCCGAGACCGACTAGTGCTATCGTTGGCTGCAGTAGATTGGGAAGATGTCGCGCCAAATCCCGATAAATCGAGCGTAAAGTTCAGCATAGAATCTGAAGGCGACGGCGCCGTTGTCGTTGTGGATGTCTCGGCAGAACTTAGAGAAGTTGGTGCAGGGGGAGGCGCCGCACTCTCGAAGTTGCTTCCTCGTCCAGGGCTCACTGCTGAAGAATCAGCATTCGGCTCTTGGCCTTCTGACAACGTTTCGGCTTCTGCGTCGACAATGTCCACGTCGACATCCGATTCATGTGGTGATCGTAGCAGCGAAGTTTCTCCAAGCGTACTAGTAAGTTCCAAAACAGAGGCAGCATCTGTAGCTCTCTCAGTTCTGTCTCTGTCAGCTGAAGTATCCGGCTGAGCGTCACTTGCTTCAGCAACATTAGAAGTTCTAGAGTCACTCGCAGTGTGCTCTCCACTTCGAGGTGTTCCAGTAGCACTTCGATCTTCCATGATATCGTCAACGTCTTGAGTGGAAGCTGCTTCACCTCGCCCAGCGGTAGGAGTCACTGTAGGCTCCTCGTCATCAGCGCAAATGCGCGTGATGTGTTGCTCGAGTCTCGAGGCCACCGACCGAACGTCTACATCACGTCCTAGACCACCAGGGCCCCAAATTGCTGGGTTAGACGCGGTATCGCCCATCACATTGCCGCCGCGACTACCAAGTCCACGCGATAATTCAACACCGACAAAAGCATCTCCAAAGATGTCGCGATCGCCTCGTCGGAAGCCAATACGCTGGCTACGCGATGGCAATGATGAAGCCGGAATATCCAGCGAGAACTCACTTAGCAGGTTCGATACAGCAGATAAACGGTTGATACGACTGGGAGGTCGTCCACGGCTTCCTGCGCCACCGCGTTGGAGCAAGTCACGCCCCAAAGCCAACCGGGATCGGCTGCCACCTAGCGGTAGTTGCGTCTGAACTTGATCAGTCAGTTCTTGCAGCTCACGCAGAAGAGACGAGTGGCGAGGCAGGGAAAACCGGCCAGGGTTACGCAATAGTCCGTTCGAATCCAGTAAAATCGCGTCTCCACGTCCACTCATGCGCAGTAACGGATGGGTCGTTGTGCTTGTAGTGAATTGCTCCGCATTGCCACCCGGGCGTCCCAGTTGGCGTTCACGACGCGATCGATCGCCTCTTCCACCGGCATCAAATGATTCAAAGAGAAAGTCGTCGTCGAGCATATCCGGCAACTCTTCAATATACTGTAAAAGAGAATTCGCCATGCTGCCAGCACCACCTCCCAATCGACTTTGTGAGCTTGCAGAAGGTCCAAGTCCATTCCTACTGCCCATTCGACTTCTTGCGGTAGCGAGATCTGTTCGAGTTTCACCCTGCACTTCTTCGTCATCCTCTACGTCGCCAAAAGTTAGCACAAGGGTCTGTCCACTCGTGGAGGAACTTGATCCGCTGCCACCGCCGCTATTATACAGACCCAGTGCATCACGCATTGACTCGACGAGTCGGTCCTCAGAGTTACTGGGCTGCTGACTTCCGTCGTTGGGATTGCTACCCGGTCTAGCATTTCGAGCCGCTGCTAAACGAGCGCGACGTCGTTGCTCTTCGGCAAAGAACGCCTCATCATCGAGCATGAACAAGTAGGAAAACTCCTCTTCGTCAACTTCATCCAGCGCATCCAGAATCGAAAGCTCCGAGTCAAGAGATCCCCACAGACGATTCGAAGACGTACGACGACTCGTTCCATGACCACCCGTACGACGCGAGATGTGAAGATGGTGGTGCTCCTCAAACTCGTCTTCATCATCATCATCTTCATCGTCATCTTCATCCTCGTTCCCGTCGTCTTCATCTTCATCGTCGTCATCGTCGTCATCGTCCTCGTCTTCTTCACCCTCTCCTTCATCCGTCGAATGATCAGATACGCTGCTGCGGCCACTGCGATCATCTTCGCTATGTTCATCATCCTCTTCATCATCGTGCATGTCATGATCACCCATCGCAGATAACGGGGATCGCATTGAAACATCGTCGTCGTCTTCTTCCCGCAGCGGATAGAAGCCGGATCCAGAGCTAGCAGCTGCTCCTCGAGTGTCTATGTCCACTTCCATTCTATCTCCCTGGTTAGAAGTGTCTTCTGAAGAGCCCGAAGCTGCAGCTGACGATACTCCTGCAGCGGCTGTTGTCCCTGTGGCGCTTGTCGACTGGACTTGACTACCTTCCGCAGATCCAGCGTCACCCGAGACTGTTGAAGTGTGGTTTCGCTTCTTCAGCAAACGCCTCACGCGATGCGTTACAAATGAACGCGTCAACGTGGACAGTGGCCGCAGCAACATCGTGCACGTAGCGTGGGCCATTGGATGCGTCAGATCGATTTTGCGCAACGCCTCGGCTAGTAATGTCACAAACGAGTGTTTGCCCTTGAGACCCCCTCCAAGTACGACCTTATCCCAGGCGAATCCCTTCGACGATCCCTTTGGCCACAAAATACTCATGATCAAGCCTGACCATGCATGTAATGAGCTCAAAGCACGTTCATCGCGCACACTCAGGTCATCATTCTCGTTGGCAAGGTCCCCCGCACCACTCTGCGGCCACTCTTGGAGCAAATGAACGAGCTCTAAGATGATACACTTCGAGCCTTCTCCCGAATGACTGCCGATCCTCACTAGCAGCCGATGCGCATTATGCACACGCATCCTTGTCCGACTGTCAACAAATACTTTTACATCTGCAACCAGAAGATCTGCCTCACTGCTGCCAAGTCTGTTCCCGTAAAATCCGTCCTCCTTCAGCGCTTTGCGAACCGCAGCAAACAGACAAAGCTCACGAGAAGGCAAAAACTCGCGCAGCACCAAACGAATGAAGCTTTCGCATTCTCCATGCGAATCGACTTCATCTTTTGCCTTTGCCAGGACTGTCGCGCACACAGGAAAGTACGTGATCAGATGAACGAGTAGTTGCAAGTACACTCCCACACACATCCCTGCCGCCGTGTTACTCGACGTCTGTTGCTTGTCACACGGCTTCTTGGCATTCTTTTCAACGTTCCACAAGCGACGAATGCGTCCAATGATCTTGTGCACAATCACGTGAGCCTGGTGCTTGTGGTCCTTCGGGAACTTATGCGGAGCTTTCGTTCCACTAGCTGCGTTGTCTTGAGCCACCAGAGGTTGACTTGCAGATTGGCCTGTTGCTGCTTCGGAGCTGTCGCTCTTTTTCGGTCTTGGCACAATGTATGCTCGGCCTGACTCGGTCTTCTTCACCCGTACCGAATTCTGCAATGCTTTGAGGAACACCATTTCATTACGAGCTGCGAATGGGGCGACCTCGGTCAACAACGCGCGTGGCGTAATGCGCATCTGGCTGGGTGCGCCAAATCTAGTCGACAATTTGGTGATCGCTCGCCGAATCTTCTCTTCCATCATATGCTCCAGAACCTCGGGAGATTCCAAGACCTGCGATAGCAACGTGCCTGTCAGTTCTTGGTATCCGACGAAGAACAGATCTTCCGGAATGTCCAATACAGCATCAAGCCCGCCATGGGTCGAAAAGTACGACGCCAGGTCATACTTGAGCGTTAAACGCGACAAAAGTTGCCAAATCGCGTGAGCTACAGCCTTGCTGACAGTCGTCGACGCCGTAGACGATCCCCGCTTAAGGATTTCCAGGCAAATAGTAACCAGTTGCTTTTCAAACACGGTGTCATCGGCCTTGTTCGCTGGACCGGTGCTCTCTTCTTTTGACTCGTCTCCTTCGATACCGACCAATGCGGCATCGAGAGAGGGTGACGCTGCTGTAGATGCTTGCTTAGCTGCCCTCCCAGTAACAACGGCGTCGAGAACCAATAGCACAGGAGTACACGAGGGCTTCAGAGTGGCGTTGTTCGACACTGAAGCCACCAGCTTGTCGATACACGAAGGTGACTGCAATTGCATCGCAGCCCACGAGTCCGAATTCAGCTGAAGCACAAGCGCAAGCAGGTGGGCCAACATGGTCAAACACTTATCCCCGCCTTCTTCACCTTCGTTGAAGTAATCCAGAATAGCAGTATTGAGACGCTGGACCACCAAATCGCGGTCTTCGTCTGAGCGTGAACACAGGAAACTGAAATACTCTGCAATCGCCTTAACCACGTTTTGGCTTGGATACAAATTGCTAGGGGTCTCGGAATCTTTAGAGCGCTTCGGGTCCTCACGCTCTTCCCTTGCAGCTTCTACACGTAAGATCTGAAAGCACACTGCTTCGAAGCTGTCTCGCAACGATGTATAAAGCGCTTGCAACTCGTCTTCCATCTTCTTCCACTCTGCTGCTTCCCTCTCTCGACGAAGGGCAGCCTCCGCAGCTGCACTGTCCTCACCTGTCGCTTCTTGCGTGTCATCAGCTTCCGCTTCACCCTCGTCCTCGGGGTGAGCCAGAATCCACTCCATTGCTAACTCCATGTTGTTGACTTGAACATGACGTAACGCACGTTCAACTCGTGGCTGCTGAAAGCCCATAGACACCAAGCTCTCTACAATTTCGGAATCCGGCATAAAACACTGGCGGCGACTATTTCCTCCCAGTCCAGACGATCCACCCCCACGTGATCCCCCAAAGAGAGCACGTCGAAGAGACAAAGCTTCGTTGTAGAGTTCGGTGCTGGAGTTTCTTTCGCGGTTGCCACGACTGAAGCCTAGTCCTTGTCGACGACCTGCCACACTATCGCCATCCGAGCCCATAGCTTCATCGTCATTATCCATACGATTCTTCAGTATTGTCACAGCAATTGGCATAATTTCTGCCAAACACGAATCCACGGACGAAGTCAAAAACTTTGGGTTCTTCCAGACCGACAGCAGCGCACTCACGCACATTGCATGCAACTGCACCGTGAGCTTTTTAGGTTCGAACGGCGCGTCGTCCGATTCCCCTGCTTCATCACTTGTAAGCAGTGCTGCTGTTAACGGCGACATAGACAAAGCTTCCAGGTTCGACAGCTTCCGCAAAACGCTTGCAGCAATGTGGAAAGAGGTCAACGCCATCTGTGAGGACTTGATACCGCCGTTAATAGGAGCACTATCACGTTCTCCTTCCAGACACAGTGCGAAGAAACGCTCAATTATGTTCATGACCACGTCCATAAGGTTCGAGGCTGTGATTTGAGCCCCTGCACAAGTGGCGATCATTTTGCCACCCTTAATATCATTGCCTTCTCCTTCAGAAATGTTTTCTTGAATCATCGCAACGTCATCACTCGATGACGAAAGAACTTGTGGCGATGCTTGCACCTCCGAAACATCACCGAATGGCTTCATGAGCTCCACGAGCAACAGAGTGTTGGCTTGCTTCTTCTTTCCCTCAAAAAGCATGATTGAGATGGTCTCCAGTAGGAACGTCAGATAGTACTGCTGCACAAACGTATCAATTTGACTCGCACGAGTGACCGATACGACATAAAGCACATGACCCTCCAAAATCTGCGTTGCTGTCCGCGCTAGTGCTCGAGCATGCGGCGCTAATGGCACCACGATATCGTCCCCTCGGCGGTGCTGCATCGGAGCCGATAATAAAACCTTGCTGTAAGCGGTTAGAAGCCCACGCATGCTCAGTGAGAAGCGCAAGAGAAGAAGAGAACCCATTTTCCAGAGACCTGCTCCTCGATGACCGTTTTTGGCCTTATCAGAATCAGGTTCATCCGTTGTGGTCACTTCCATGTTGGCATCCGCGTCACCATCAGTCTGCTTCTCCTTGCCTTTCTCCTTTCGCGTCTTCTGGTGCAGTGCCGCCAAACTCGCCCGCTCAAACTGAACCGAACGGTCCACACGGAACAAACGTGCCATAACTTGCTGTGTTGAGGACGCAGTAAAGTCCGTAAACCACCGCCGACTCTGCATGTGAGTGTGCGCAGTTTCCAACGTCCAGATGAGCACAGACGACAGCCACTCGAGCACTGTCAGTACACGGAGATACTCTCCAACAACCATGACTTTATCGGCGATGGGGTTCGTAGTACCGCTCTTGTCAAGGCCACCCACCAAGTCAACCAAGTCAACATCTGGCAACGAGCTCAGAACTTTTTCGGCGCCCTCTCCGCTCTCGCTCAAAAACCACGGTAATCCAACCTTTGCACGAGCACGCTGCAGGTTGTCCATCTGTACTCCCAACTCTTTTGTGATTGCCCCCAGAAGGTTAGTAGGCTGCTGAGACGCGTACGAACGAAGCGCGAGAGTAATCGACTGCACTGCCGGATTATGAGCCAAAGAATTTTCAGGCACACCACCCCTCGCGACTTTCTTGTTCGGTAAAGCGCTTCCCAGAAACGAGGAAGTGCTCGGCAAAATGAGTTGATAGAGCGCTAGAAGCAACCGAATGCCCCCAAGATCCGCAAAATACGCTGCATGCTCAGATTTCGACAGCAGCGGCTCCAATAAATCCGCAACATGAGTGGTCATCCGAATTAAAATGCCGTTGGCCTTGTCTCCGACAAATTGAGTCAGTGCTGAAGCTGTCGATGAACTGCTCTCTTCGCCGAATCGAATCACCTTCTTTAAAGCATGAACCACAGCTTGAATGGCAGCATTCTGAAAGCTTGGAACGTGTCGCATTAGCTCAAAGATGCCAGCGCCAACAACAGCTGCCGTGTCACCCTGGAAACAGTAGTCCTTGGACTCGTCTTCTGTGTACTGCGGGAGTGCAAACACATCGAGAAGATGCATAAGTGGCTCGTACTTCGCCACTTTCTCTGCGTGTGTCGTTGTAAGGCATAAAGCATTCAACACTGTTGGTACTGCCGTCAGTAATTCACTGGATGGAGGCAACAGGATCCGAGATGGATACAGCTCCGCAATGTCCCACCGTGTAAGTGTCTCCAAGAACACGTCGGCCAATCCCGCAGCATGCACATGATTCACACTGGCTGGATCGTTGTTGATAATATCAGAAACCACGATCGCCGCTTGAGCAAAAACGACCGGTCCAAAGATGTCCACATTGGACAGCAGCTGCAGTAAAACCTTGTTGAGAGCGCTTCCTTCGCGAATAGCGCGGCTTGTTGCTCCTGCACTCATCACACCTTGAGAATGGAACGACATCGATAACGACGCTAAGATGGCCAGCAACAGCACCGTTTTCGTTTCGGAGACTGCCGATGAGCTCGTTACACCCGCTCTAGAGCCAGCAATACTGGCGCACTCAAGCTTAAGTCGATCCACGAGAATACCGACTCCGTTCAGATCACGATAGAGCGCAGCTGCTGCCGAATGACTGCTCACCGTAATCTCTAGCGCTTGCACACACTGAGTCGTAACAGCCATGTGAAACGCACTCACCGACGGCATCGTGAGTACATGCAGAAGAGCTGGAACAATCCCGTTTTCCGTGAGAACAGCAGCGCCAGACTGAATGGCCACCACAGCGGTCAATAGCCCTAAAACCGCCTCCGTCCAGCACAATTTGGTCTCCTGAACACTCCCACTGCTAACACTTCTGAATGGGGGAGCACTGACCACCTCAGCTTCCTGAGGAGACAGCAACTCCGTCGTTGCCTGAACAAACGCGACTGCCAGACTCATGTCCATATCTGTATCCGATGTTTCTGACGCGATGGCAGGAGGCGAGGAAGACCCGGAGGTCGCTGCTGTGGAGCCAAGAGCCGTGACATCTCCCAGTTCAGCCGTGTAAAAGCGTACGAGGGAAGGAAAAACTCCATGCGGCGTTCCCTTAACAACACCCAAAGCCTGCAACACGTTGGACTGACGACCAAGCAAGCCCATTCCTCCTGCTCTCCCAACTCGGTCGTTCACTAGCGCTGTCAACACAAGTAATGCGGTCACTCGCACACGCACAGGCACGTGTTCAATACTCTCCACGCGAATAAGCTCCACGATCCCTCGTGTCAGCTCCGGGTGCTGTTCCACGTAATTGGTCACATCCCACGCATCGCTGAAAAGCGAAAACAGCGCAAGCAACGCGTGCAATCGTTCCACCACCAAATTCTCCCGTGCCAACGTACTACGGGACGCATAACACACTCGCACCTGCGTGTACAGCTGGAAATGTAGTCTCGTGGGGATCTTGTGCTGCTCAATCAGACGTTCACACGCTGTCGCTGCCGCAGTAGCAGCCTCCGTAGCTGACGTAGCAGCCGTCACGACTTCCTCGTAGGGTGGGATGGTCACACTTACAACATGAGACGTCGCACTCTCTTCCTGGTCCGAGCTGAAAAACTGAAAGTCCACGTCTTTGGAGGTGGCGGTAGTCGCCGCATTCAAATAGTCCACCACCTCCAAGCTGTTCTTGGGCGCTCCTCGTCCTTGCGCCACCGTTAGCAATCTCCGTCTCAGTAGATTATTCTTACCGGCTGCAGGATCCATGAAGCTCGTGGGGTCTGCAGCGTAGCGATGTACTTGAGGGGGTAAGGCCAACATGGCCGTCACTTTTGTCGCCTCAAAGACTACGCGTTCATTTCTAGCTGCTAGCAGAGCCATCACGGGTTCAGCAGATGGGTACACTGCCTTATTAGTGGCATTCTCGAGCAGGAACCCCGAAAACTTCAAGATCTCGTACACCAATTCGGTCAGCTCCTGCTCTGTCTGCGTTGTGAGCGGCTTATCCGTCTTCTCTAGCTCTGTTTCCACCAATAAAAGGCGAGGACACTGCTGCAGCGCCCCTAACAGTAGCTTATGTAGCTTCAATACCACCGGACGCCAGTTGGCCAGGTCCGCCTGAGCCTCCAACGGCCAGCCCTTGACACATACCAATAGTGGCACCATACGCGCATCCTCCACCTGAAGAAGCACGTCCATGAGCTTCTGTTCCTTGTCGCTGGGCGGCGCGCGTGGCGTCACGCCAGCGCTGGCCGCCTGCATCTTTTTCTGTTTCCTGTTTCTCGGTTTCTGGAGCCTCTTCGAGCACAATTAAGAGCTCTATATACGCGCTGTACGATGCGCAACACGCTGTGCCACTTGACGGTCCTCTCCGAGCGCTGCGAGAGCCGTACGAGCCGAGGGAAACGAGCAGTCGGATGCGGTCCAAGTCTTCTCGCTTGCGTTTTCCTTGTGGGTGTGGGGGAGGAAATCTTTCGTAATACATAGATATCATTGGTCAAAATTGAGAAGTATGCGTTTAGTGGTAGCAGCACCTTCAACATGTACCACTAGATGCACACACATGACACCGTTAGATGGGAAACCATGTTTTTTGTTGAAGTTTCTAGGGTATTTTTACTGCAGGAAGTGCGTGAATGCCTGGTTGTTGGTCTCCTCCTCGCAGCGGAAGCCCACCTGGCTGAGGAACGCATGGAACGCTGCGTTATCCTTCTTGGGCACCTGAAATCCAACCAGTACGCGGCCGATGTCGGCTCCGTGATTGCGGTAGTGGAACAGACTGATGTTCCACTGACGCGCAGATTGACTGTAGCACCAACAAACAGAAGACACGTTAGCTTTGCTGGTCTTATCTGCGATTCAGCAGTATACTGACGTACCCGAGCGTCTCGAGGAAGTCCTTCAACGCACCGGGGCGTTCAGGGAACTCAATACGGAACACTCGCTCGTTAGTGACCTGATATACGGCAGCACATGGCAGTTAAGCACACACTGCAAACCAAAAACAGCACTTCTGAAGCACAGCAAATTACGTTTTCAGGACGACCACCAGCGAGGTGACGCAGGTGCGACTTGGCCAGCTCGTTGGAGGCCAAATCGGTGGCGTGCATGTCGCCGCGGTCGTTGATGGCCTTCACGACGTTGACAAACTCTTCCTCGGTCTTCGTCTGGATGCTCATGCAGATGCGAGCCTCGCTGTCACCCTCAGAATCCATGCGGTATGTAAACTCCGTCACGTTGTGCGGGACTGTTGCAGTAGGAAAAGAAATATAAGCTGAGCGCGTAATGATAATTATGGTAATGAACTCACAGATGACGTTGTAGAGCTCCTGATAGCTGCCGATCTTCTCCGGGATCTTGACGGCCATGAAGCGCTCGCGGTCATCAGAACGCTCCGAGACGAAGCGTAACCGATCGAAGTCCATGTTAGCTGCAGCCAGCACAGCCACGTATTTTTCGTTCTGGGCGTTCTTCACACGCGCATACTTCTTGGCTCCAGCAACACTGATCGCGCCTGCTCAACGTAAACGGAGCCAATCAGTATCTTCTCTAGCATTTGCACTAGCCATGATATGCAAACGTACCAGTGGGCTCCATGAGCGATCGGGTGTCGCCGAACACGTCCTTGATAGCAGAGCAGATCTCGTCGGTCGAGACGGTAACTACTTCGTCCACCAGGTCCTTGCACAACCTGAAATTCTCCGCGCCAATCGTCTTAATGCCGACTTCCTCCGTGAATCGGTTAACGCTCGGGATGGTCACAGGAGTGCCTTCCTTCAGCGACACTTCCAAGAGATTAGCGCCTTCAGCCTCCACACCGATGACTTTAACGTCAGGAGCCACTTCCTTCACGTAAGCGGCGACACCAGCAATCAAGCCACCTCCTCCGACAGGGGCAAAAATCGCCGCCGGGCGATCTCCAGCCGTCTAGCCAAACCAGTATCAAAAAGAAGAATTTAGCCAAGCTTTGCACACTATTGCAAAACCTCCATACACACCCGTACGCACCTCCTTCAAGATTTCCATGGCGATCGTACCGTTGCCAGCAATCACAAGCGGGTCATCAAACGGATGTACCAGAGATCGACCCTCAGCCTGAGCAACGCGGAACGCTTCTTTCTACAAATGATACATGACACAACACGTTATTTTTCTATCGATGCTTCAATCAAAATCTCCACGACTACCAACGCACCATTGACGCGTCAAAGTCTGCACCGTGTTCCACCATCGTGATCTTACTCTTGGTGGAGTGCGAGACATTCTGTGCCGTGCCAACGGGTGCAATAACGATGGCATCCACGCCCAGCTTAGCCGCAGCGTAAGCCACGCCTTCGAGGTGGTTGCCGGCTGCACACGCCACGATTCCTTTTTCCCGCTGAGCCTGCGTCAGGTTAGCGATCTTGTTGTAAGCGCCGCGTACGTTAAACGAGAACGTTGGTTGCATGTCCTAGGACAATAGCAATAACAGTTAGTGTTAAATATATTCGAAGCCATTGCAGGCAGTTGAGTACACACCTCGCGCTTTAGGAAGAGTCGGCAATTGCCCGGCAGCGACTGTGTCAGCGCTGGAGCGAGCTGTAGTGGCGTCTGGACGGCCACATCGTAGACGCGGCTCTCAAGAACCTCGCGCAGATAGTCGTGCGAGCCCGGGCGTACCCAAGACGGCTTGGTGGTCAGCGAAGATAGACCGCGCCGCAACATTTTAACTGATCGAATTGTGAAGTGCTACAAATGCACGAAGCCGCGGTTGGTACTGTCACTCGATGCGCAAACGTTGTGAAAGAAAATAAAAATCATGTGGTGTACGCAAGTCAAGTTGAGGCGCCAGTATGCGTCCAAGTGACGCGTCGGTTGGGAACGGGCCTAAGGCCCGTTCCCTTAGGCCCGTTCCCAACCAACACCCGGAATACTTATTCTCTGGCCCAAAATGACGATTGGGGCTTTTCAGTGATCGTACATAAATGAATAATCTAGCTTTATTGGATAAAACTTAACGGTGATTACAATTGTCGCAGAAAGCTAGTTTTATGGCTTGCAATGCTAATCACTTATTCCACCTTGCTTCTAGGTCATCTATAGCTCACTAAGAACGAGCCCTTGGCCCCAACAGGACTCTTAAACGCGCTAATAGTCAACATATCTACGCTAGATCATAACCGTCATAATTAATATGGAATATTTCACGCCGCTGTAGACATTCTTCTGCGGATAAAATGCGCCTTCCAAATCGTTAATATTATGGTTAATTTGAAGTCGTTTCTGATTGGCCAATGGAAGTTGGTGGCTTTCGCTAACCCATCGGTATTTTGATAGTGCTTCCAGCCCGTTTCTGCGTACGCGTGTGCGCACACCGGTAGTTAATTGTCTTGTTTACCCACCTTAAAGTTGGGTGTAATATCGCTAAAAATTGACTGAACTGCGACAAAAACCTAACGGTCTACGAAATGCAGCCGATTTAAACGCAGCGTGCTCCCGCTTAACTGGTGCCTAGACAACAACAAAAAATATGTTCACGTGCGCTATATCCGGGGCTTTGATATGGTGAGCTTTTCGTTCACCGCCGAGTCCTGGTTGCAAAGTTATTGGTCAAAATGTGTAATCATCATTTTGGATTGGGCCAGAGAAGTACATGTATTAAGGGTTCTCACGTAGCTTTTGCAGGCCATCCTTAAGAATGGCAAAGAGCCAATTACAAGCCAGAAACGTTTTGACCTACTTCGTTACTAAGACGTGCGATTCTACAAGGTCAATCCACAACAGCTATTTAGCCAATCATGTGTATCTATTCGACGGTAAATGCAAGCGAACCACCAATCAAATCCATTCTGTAACGCCTTCCCATTACGCAACTCGCGAGGTGGGTATTATAATGGGAGAGTCATTATTCATTCTACAAGAATGGCTATTTTAACAATTAAGTCACGCCGTTCAGTGAAGAATGATTCTACAAGTGCAAAGTGAGAACCCTTATTAATACATTATCAGCCATTTGCAACCAAGGTTGTATTTCTGAAAATCAGCAGATCTGATTGGCTACTAAGGGTTGCTGGCTCCGAGGCCAATACGCCAGCAAAACAGATGGTACTTTGGTTGCACTAAGAGATGCGGAACCGCAGCAGATTAACCAACCCACGGTAATACAAAAATCAAGTCATTTCGGTGGGAGTTGCAAACGTCCACAGTGTCGGTGCCAAATCCTCTCCATAACAGTATCGGACTAATGCTTTTTCACACGAAGCTTAGTGTATTAACACCGAGCTTCCTTCAAGAGAGGGGTGGTGGTGATAAAGGCTAGTGCATACGACGCGAGTTGCCGCGCTGCAAACGCAGCGCGGCAACTCGCGCCAGGTAGCATTGCGCATGGGGCGTTGAACTTCCGAAATATCGGACAAATTACTATCAGTATGCGACGTAGTAGGCATTTTTGCGCCAGGTATTTCTCTCCAATCCCGATTAGCGTCTGGCATCCTACAAAAGGCTCAACGGAGCGATGGCAAAGGTAGATCAAGCTTTCGCTTTTGCGTACATGTACTTGGACTTCAAAGGAAATGGCAATTGTACTTATATAAACCGGTCTTGAAGGCTTGAAGCCTATAAATGCATACAGCCCATAGGACCCTGTCGCTAATAGCTATGCTAGTCTTGTGCTACTAGTACGGTTTCCATGCAAAAATGGAAAGCTTTATGCTGCCACACAATTATCACTAACGAGCAGAGGTCGCAAACGGTTAACCGTACCCGTTCGGGCAAGCTGCGGATATTACCACGGACGGGTACGGGCAACCGAAACCCCACAGCCGTCCGTAAATGGACGGGTACGGACAGCCGAAACCTAAAATGGATTGGTCCCGGGCGGCCGAAACCAGTAACGGGGAATCCCGCCTGTTAGGGGCTCTTGTATTCATTCATTTACGAATTAGAGCACAGACAGAAACGTTCACTGTAGCGTTTGACTAAAAAAAGAGCTGACTGGCGTCGCAGTGTTATCCAGTTGAATTCTGTCGGGTCGGTGATAGCGTCTGTAGAGTAGTCCGAGTACGAACCGGTGGAGAAGTTTATACCGGCTGTTGTGTAGTAGCACTACAAACCGGTGGCGGTGTACATCTCGAGTGGTCTGTGGAGTAGCTCGCGGCTGTGACTGTGTGGTAGTTGGAGTTGAAACTTGCTGTAGAGTTCGTCGCGGCTGTGGAGTAGTTGGAGGTGGAACCGGTTGTTTAACACATCGCGGTTTTGTGGTAATTGAAGCTGGAACTGGTGACGTTGGCTGTGTAGCAGTTGGTGCTGGAACTTGCTGTGAGGTTCGTCACGTGGATAAGTTGGAGTTGATCCTGGTGGTGGAACACATTTCGGATGTGTGGTACTTGGGGTTGGAACTACTGGCGCTGACTGTGGAGTGGTTGGAGTTGGAATTGCGGTGGGTTACGTCACGCCTGTGGCATAGTAAGGGTACGAACCGGTGGCGAAGTATCTTTGCCGTGGGGTTGTACGAGTATGAGCGATACAGACCAATGGATTCATTCGTTGTACGATCTTGTGGAAATGCATCTAACAACGCTGCTGGAGGAGCGGAAGGTCAGGTGGTGACTCATATAGCGAACTAGATCAGAAACTCCAGCTTCCTCAATCGCTTGAGCTGAAGTCTCTAAAACTCGCCATAAAAAGTGAATTGCTGTTAACAACCCCCGCAATTTTACGTCTTCAAGCTGAATCATCTTCGTACAGATCCCAATGCTGGAAATATTTCTCGTTCGTGATCGAGACAAAGAGCGGTGGGGGGGGGGGGGACGAAAGTGGCAAAGGTACAAGTACGCTGAATAGCCACACCAAGAAGTGTTCTCTACAAGATGCTAATGCGGCAGCCGGTTCTATGGTTAGATATACTACTGCTCAATCTGTATCTTCCAATAATAAACGAGAAGTGTGCCGAGCTGCAGCTATCATGTGCAGCAAAGTTTTGAGATCATTTTCGATTTGCGAAGGAGCTGGATTCAAAGTACTAGCGTCTGCACTAATCAAAAATGGTACAAAATTGAAGTCACTTGTCGACATCGATGCGTTGTTACCTGTCGGCAACACCGTAAAAAAATCACGTAGAGAAAGTTGCTGGAGACTCTCGTTTACGAGTGAAAACGTTGCTGTCATCGCATTTCAAGGAAGGCTGCGCAGCAGGCTTTACGGTGGATTTGTGGACAGACAAAGCTCGTAAGCTAACGTTCGTCTCCATTACATGTCATTGGATAGATGATAACTTCAAAATGCACTCACGTACTCTTCAAGTCAAACATTTCAAGCCAACGTCTCACACAGCCACGGCGGTTCTTGATTTTTCAACGATTGCCTTAGGGCCTACAACATTTTTGACAGTAGATTACTCTCTGTCGTGAGTGATAGTGACTCAAACATATACGATCGCGGTCTCTTTACTGTCGTAACAGATAGTGGATCCAACATGAGCGGTAGGAGTTGAGTTGGATCTCAGTACGACTGGATCGCGTGTGCTGATCACAAGATTGCAATTATTTTGACCACAGTACTGTGCGAAACAACTCAGACAGTTGATGGTACAAGATCCGAGCCATTCTACAGATTTAAAACCAATGCTTTAAAGTCTTCGAGGTAATCGATGGTTGCAAGAACTAGTCCGCTACATCAAGCAAGCGAACTTACAGTCCAAGCTCTTGATCACACTCAAACAGGAAAATGTGACTAGGTGGGGATCCCATTTTCGCATGCTGCAAAGCATTCTAAACATGTACGATGAGTTGGCTACGCTGCTGACAGCTCACCAAAACTTCCGTTATTTTGAGCAGATAGACCGTTCACTTCTCGAAGCGCTAGTTGTGTTCTTAGAAACATTTAATGTGGCTACATTAACCCTCGAAAGCTGGACAAAGCCAACACTGCACTTAGCTGTTTACGAGCGGTACAGATTGTTGGACATACTAAAACCATGTACAGACCCGGAAGTTGACTCTGTTGAAGGTAGCCCAGACAGAGTTATCCCACCTGATTCGCCGTCAATTGTAGCTGTCAAGCAGCTCATTTTGACACAAGGTATGCCCAAATTGAAATTAATCGATAAACATTACGTGGCGGCCATACTCGACCCACGCCAGAAGCGAAAATTACGACTCTATGGTGTCGAAGAGCTCCAAATTTCGAATGCTCGGAACATATTGTTAGCTTTGATGCGTGCATGCTCCAATACAACGAATATTAGCGAATCAGAGCGATCGACGTTAGCTCCGAACAAGCGACGGAGGTCCACGCGCGGATTTATTAGTTTGAGTGCACCAGACGAGTTCGATGATGAACAGAAGGCATCAGAACCACCACTGAAAGACCCAAAAGAACTAGAACTGGAGCGATATTGGAGTTTTCGACTTAGTGAAACTGAGATGATAAAATTTGACTTCTTGAAGTGGTGGAAAAAAGTTGCTAGCCCGAGTGATGAAGGAGAACCGTCTCACTTCCCAACCTTAGGACAAGTTGCAAGATCCATTTTGGCTATTCCTGCTTCAAGCGCTATGTCGGAGAGTAATTTTTCTGACGCTGGAAATGCGTTCAGGGTAAAGCGAACGATGCCGAGCCCTTCCGTTTTAGCGCCTGCCGCATCAACAACATCCCGATCGAGGACGCGAGCGCGCGCCTCCCGGGAATCGCCGGGTCGGCGATGGAGAAGCCGGCCTCCGGATGGTTCCTACTCGGTCGTCGACGACGCGAAGCGAGGAGCACATGTGGGGGATTTTCCGTGAGCATGTGCTCCAGCACTTCGAGGCGTCGAACTACCAAGCTGTACTGCGCGAGAAGCTTCAGCGACTCAAGCAGACAGCGGACATCGAGTCTTACAACGGCGAGTACTCAGCCCTCATCTTCCGCGTTGAAGGCATGAGCATTCTCTCTGCTACGCTAACGGTCTTGAACCTCGCACGCGTAGCTACGTCAAGTTAGAGAACCCTGGGTCGCTGAGCGAAGCCATGGATCTTGCGGTCAAGTACGAAGTCATCCACTTCGTGGATGATGTGCGAGAGCGTCAGTCCCGCGAAGCCAAGAAGCGCACCTCAAGTAACCAGTCGTCCGGCCAAGACAGACCGACCAAGGGAAAGTCATTCCGAGGAAGAGGTCGATTCAAGCCGTAGTCGGACGTCAAGCGTACCGAGAGTCATACCTGCCATTGCTGCAAGAAGCCTGGCCACATCAAGGCCAACTGCTTCGCCTGGAAGAAACAACAAGGCCAAGAGCGAAACGAGCAACCACGTCAGTGAATGAGGGTCCTGACGTGGCCAAGAATGTAACCAGAGCACATAAGATTGAGAATATTAGCCTTAATGTTCTGTGTGAAAACCCTCTTGTCT
Source organism: Phytophthora tentaculata (assembly GCA_033557915.1). NCBI lineage: Eukaryota > Oomycota > Peronosporomycetes > Peronosporales > Peronosporaceae > Phytophthora > Phytophthora tentaculata. The sequence continues at coordinate 7,083,231 of JAUCEA010000009.1, forward strand.
ACAAGTCACGTCCGTTGGTTTCGGTAAAAGGGGAGATCAACGGAGGCGGTCGTAGTCTAACCACGCAGCGTATGCTGTTGGACTGTGGAGCTACCACGATCTACCGAAACGTTGGGTCGAGCATCATCAACTCCAGACAACGAAGTTCAATGACAAGAACATCCGCGTCAAACTTGGAGACTTCCTCTTGACGTCACGGTATCTGGCATACACAAGTGTGTCGCTGTCGTGTACGCGATCCCCGACGAATTCGACTGCATCCTTGGAATCCCGTTCTTTGAGGACGGGAAGCCGCAGATCGACTGGAGAGGCGGCGAATCGAAGGAACTGGAACCAAGACTCTACGCTGGGGACGAACAGGTGAGACCTACGGACTCAGCGAAGAAGGCGGACCGGTGATTGCCTCCGGGCTTCGGAGATCTGTCGAGGCGAAAGGCCTTTCGGCGAAAAGATCCGATTCCTGTCGAGCGCCGCGCTGGAAACGGATGTGAAGTCTGTGGTCGAACCGGTTCACAACTCAGTGCAGAATGAAAACCCAACCATTGCTCGAGAGCAAGAGAAAGAAGCGTCAGCTGGCGAGGGTTCAGCTACCGGAGACGGCGGGGAGCTGTCTGGGCGCGACAGCGCTGCAGGAGAGGCTAGTAGCAGCAGCAGTGCCAGGGGAAATGACACTGCTGTGGAGAAGATGTTCACGATGGGAGTTACGGATGATTCTGGACTACAGATTAAGTACATCACGCGTAAGAAACTACGGAAGTTCCTGTGGATCAAGACCAAATCGAGCGACGAACCTGATTTCATGCTGGTTCCGACGAACAAAATGATCAAGAATGTCGCGCGTGCTCTGCAGCGCTGCGACCAACCCGACAACGCCGGGACCACCAAAGCTCAACGCTTTTTGGAGACGGACTGGGACAGTTTTCGGGAGAATCCAGCCTTCGACCTGTTGACGGAGTAGAAGGACAGTATCTTTCGCCCCGAACTCCCGGATGGCCTTCCAGAGAAGCGCGACGTTGAGCACAGGATTGATGCGAAAGATCCAAACCTTGCCATGTATCGGCGGCAGTGGCGCAAGTCACCTGAGCAGCAACGCGAGATCGTGCGCTGGATTGAGGATATGGTGAGGAAGAAATCTCATCCGTCCTAGCATCAACCCGCACGCCGCTCCAACATTCTGCGTCCGAAAACCTGTCGGGTGGCGGATTGTGCATGACTATCCGTACCTGAACTCCAGCACGATACGCCAGAGCATCCCGATGACGCGAAAAGAAGATATCTTGGACGCAAAGGTTGGAGGGTACTGATTCTCGACGATGGACTTGATGTCGGCGTACTATTAAGTTCGCATGCGGGCAGAAGATATCCAATTCACTGTATTTCAAGCACTAAATGGACTCTGGGAGTACCTGGTGTTACCGATGGGAGTCTGTAATGCGCCAGCGACGATGCATTGGCTGACGTCGAAACTCTTTCGCGAACTGGGGGACACGAAGTCGTTCTACGATGACATCTACATCTTCACGAAGTCGTCGAAGATAGAAGATCACTTGGAAGCTCTCCGCAAGACCCTGGACATTTTGCACGACAACAAGTTATACGTAAAACTGTCCAAGTGCGTCTTCTGTGCGGACGAGATTCCCTGTCTTGGAGATTTCGTTGGACGGAAAGAAGTCCGGATGGATCCCGACAAGGTGCAGACCATCAAGGATTGGCCGATTCCAAGAAGAGCTTCACAGAAGAGCTTCACAGCTTCCTCGGCTTAACTGGATATGTTCAATGATTCTGCCCGGATTACGCGATTTTAACTGCGAGCATATTCAATCTGCTGAAGAAGAAGTCCAAGCGCAATGTGAAGATTCATTTCGATGAGGAGCAGTAGAAGAACTCCAAGGAGCTGTAGAGACGGCTATGCAATCCACCAGTGTTGCACCTGCCCGACTTCAATCATCCCATGCATTTGCGTACGGACTCTAGCAAGTTTGCAGTCGGAGGTGTTTTGTTCCAAGTCGTTGACGGTGTTGAGCGACCCATTGCCTACACCAGTAGGAAGATGAAATCTGCGGAGCTCAACTATCCGGCACAGCAACAAGAACTTCTGGCTATTGTTCATGCGCTAGCAGCTTTCCGGATGTACTGCTTGGACAAGCCACCAATCGTGGAAACGGACCACAAGTGTCTTGAAGGGCTCTTCACTCAGAAGATGGCGAATCGTCGTCTTGCGCGCTGGTATGATATCTTCGCGGAGTATCAACTGACGTTCTCATACCTCCAGGGGTGAAGAACGGGACCGCAGACGCGCTTAGCCGAAGACCAGACTAGCAACCGGAGACGAAGTTTTACTATGACTTGAGTGTGACCAGTTTCGACGATACGTCTTTCAGCTTGTCGATCAGTGAGGTGACCACAGACAGCGATTTGGTCTCCAAGATCAAGAAGGCCTATTCGAAAGATCGAGAAGCTCAAGCGATCCTCTCAGCAATCAAGCGTCGTACGAGCTCCCAGCGGCCGAAATCCAAAAGCAGCCAGCGGAAATTGTGTCGCTGCTATTCGGATGCGAGCGGTTTGCTATGGTACCAGACTCCTTCCGATGATATGCCACGAGTCGTAGTACCCAACGATGTCAAGTTGATCCAGAAGACTGTCAGCGAGTGTCACGACGCCCACTACGGAGGTCACCCTGGCGCGGAGCGCACGTACTTGGCGCTTCGAAGCGCTGGTACTGGACCAAGATGCTGAAATCAATCCAAAGCTGCATTGCTGACTGTGAGCCATGTCGATACAAAAAGCCACGATTGACGAAGCCCCCGGGACTGCTAGCGCCATTGCGAGTTCCGGACGAGCGATGGAGATTTATCTCAATGGACTTCATTACCGACTTGCCAAGAACGAAGCGAGAAGTGAATTCCATCTGGGTCGTTGTTGACCGACTGACGAAGCGTTGCCATTTTGTGTCGACTACGAAGAAGGTAGACGCCGAAGGCGTTGCCCGTCTCTTCATCGTTCTATATGGAATCTTCGCGGAATGCCCACTAGCATTGTGTCCGACCGCGACAGAAAGTTTGTATCCAAGTTTGGCAGCACGTCTTCAAGTCCATCGGGACAACACTCAACATGACAGTAGCACATAGAGCCCAAGGTGATGGTCAGACGGAGATGATGAACCGGACCCTGGAAGAGTACTTGCGGTGCTATGTCGGACCTGTTCAAGATGACTGGGATTTCCACCTCGCGAATGCTGAGTTTGCTGTGAACTCTACCGTCAACAGCAGTATCAGGATGGCGCCTTTTGAAGCTGATCTTGGATACATTCCGCTCAACCCGCTTCAGCTTGCAGCTGAGAATCGGGATAAGGTCCCCACTAGTCGACGCGGAGCTGAGTTTCACGAGCGCCAAGGAGCTCTTCTTCGGCGGTGTCAGGAAGCACTTGTGGAAGCGCAGGAGAGAATGCGCGACGTGTACGACCGAAACCGAGAGGACCAAGTCTTTGAAGTTGGCGACCGCGTGTACTCGAGTAGGAAGCACTTGGATCCCAAGCATACCGGATTACGAATTCGACTAAGCTTGGCCCGAAGTGGATGGGTCCATACACGGTCGTGAAGAAGATCCACAACCACGCGTACGAACTCAACATCCAAGCAGGCAACCGGCTCCATCCAGTCTTCAACTCCGGATCGTTAAAGCCATACAAGCAGTCCACTCGGTTGTCGCGGCCCCATGATGTTGTTCTGGCCGACGGAACCGTTGGTCAACGCGTTCAGCGGCTAATCGGCAAGCGCACTCGCAAACGACGGACACAATTTCTTGTGGAGTGGGTGGGTGAGGAGGAACCCACGTGGGAGCCAATTGAGAATCTTTCACAAGTACCGGATCTCATTGCGGACTTTGAGGCATCCAGAGGAAGAAACGACGGAGACGGTGAACAGCAAAACCAAGTGAAAGGAGGGCCCAAGAGCCAACATGTATTCCCGTACTACATCCCCTACAATTTCTGCTGTTTCTTCTTCTCACGACGCGCTTTTCTTCGATTCGGTCTTGGCTTACGTTTGCCGCGGCGGCAACGATACCCAGGATTCAGCCTCATCAAACCCATCCATTTGACATTGTCGAGATACACCAAGTCGCACAACGGATCTGGGGTCACCGGCGGTTCAAGTCCATTCAGTATCAACACCTCGGCAGCTTGCCCCTTCGCGAGGACGACGACGCAGTGCCCGACGAGGGCCGTCACCAACACTCGTCAGGTACACTCCTTCACCCAAGGTTTGAACAAACGTCTGGAACTGCTCCACATTCGTGTAAGAAGCGTCGAGAGGTTCTGGAAGAAAACGTCATAGTCTAAGGGAAAATCGTAGCGCTGAAGGACGCAAAACAATTCCGTGGCTTCAGCACGGGAAATACCATCAGCAGTACTGGGATTATCGAGATCAAAGACCTTCCAGAGATCAGTAGCCGTCGACACAAGATCACGTACACCAAGATGAAAGAAAGCTGCACGAACAGCATCCATGAAACAGCCACCAACAGGAGAAGCCTCGTCACGGCCCGCGAAATGTTTCTTGTAGTATTTGGCGAACGAACCGGGACACAGACCATCTTTCCATTGCATCACTTGGTCCATGCGACACGCGAACTTCCGGTCATGCTGTTCCTCCCAAACCCAGCTCAACTGAAGAGGCTTGACTTGCCATTCCGCGAGAAAGCAGCGATGCGGAGCGTCACCGCGAGCATCATGGAGCTGCTCGATGTTTACCTCGACCGAGTAATCCCAAGGAGCGTTGGGATCGTTTTGATTCTCACGACCGTTTGCTGGATGCTTCTTCGGCGCAGTGCTGAGTGCGTGGTTGAACAGGACCAGTATCTTCATCGCTGTCCTCGTCGCCGAGGCCGCACGAAGCCAGTGTAGACGACGGTGGACGCGTCGCTGGAGTAGGCACCGAGCCATCTGACTCCAAGGTCGAAGACGCAAGCTCCGGTTCATCATCCAAGCTGTTGAAGATCGCATCGAGCCGTAGATCAATCAAACGGTTCACAAAAAATCCCCCGGACACATCCGAAGCGTCGTTCGAAGGCGATGATGGCGCAACGATCGGCGGTGACAACGGAGAACCAGGAGCGGACCAGGAGACTGAGAAGCCGCAGGAGAACCAACAGGTGACGAAGAAAATGGCATTGGCGGCGACTGCAGTGACGCCAGTGGTGCTGTGGATACCGGCGCAGCCGACGAACCCTCCGAAACTGCCCCCGATGCTGGTGCAGTCGACGCTGCGCGTGCCATGGGCGCCTTGGTCGCGCGGATCCCTGCTGTCGCACGGAGCTCCGTGAGAAGCGCGGAAGAGACAGAACACGCGGTTGTTAAAGCCATATTGGCCGCCTCAAGTTGGAACCCACTCGAGTCCGATGAAACCAGGCCCGAAGACGAAGATAGCATCGGTTCAAGCGAGTTCCGGTAGAGACAGCCGACTTCGCGGTCACTGTGCTTTTCGGGAATGAAGGCTGCGAAGAGAAGGCAGTTGCGGTGAGTTTATCTGATTGGTTGATATTATTGATCTATAGTAATGAGCGGTTAGTACTACTACGAATTTTAAAATATAGTAATTAGTACAAATGCAGATGTAGGGCGGCTGTAGAAGCTTCTACAAGCTTCTATCCGTCTGAACTGCGGGGGCGGCACTTTCCTTTTGGCACGCCCTCCCCCAACTGTTCCAGATATAAAAACTGCCCGGAACAAGAGGGGAATAATAAGCAACCCCGTTTAGCTAAGGCGCAAGTATCAATGTGTGTTTGACATATGAAATAGATTTTCACAGTAATGTGCTCAACTACAACTTGGCACTGCTACTTAACGGTCCTGCAACACCGATGGGCTCACATACCGCAACTCTTGCAACCAAGGGTCACGCTCGGCAGCATTTCGCTGTTTCTGTGCACCCCACTCTTTAATTATAATTAACTGCTTCTTTCCGCAGTGTTGGAGCTCAGCCATTGTACTTGAAAACCCCCTTCACTGATTATGCTTAATTGAAAACCAGCCTTTTCATGATTGTACTCGCAAAGCATAAAAAAGTGGTCGAGGATAAAAGTAAGCTTTTTCTATGATGAAAGGAGTCTGATGGAAGGTGGCGTTCTATTTTGTTTTAGTTAGCGTTTTCTATAGAAGGCTCGACGCGGGACCACTTCTTGCGCCTTTCGATGTGTATATATTGAGAAGTCCCGCGGGGGACTGTGGCTCTGTTTGTTTGCTGTAGTCCCTTACGAGAGTCGGTGTTGATTGATCCTGGTCATTTATCGTGTAGGTGTGTCTTGTAGCAAAAGTTGGCAGCAGGATCCGTGACTTTGTCGGCCTCTGCCAAATAACTGCAAACATCTGGTTGAGTGATTGCTGTAATTTCTCCAGCACTGCATTTCAGAGCTGAAGTGGGCGGGTGTAACAGGTTCAGTGGGTGGGCGGGTTAAAAACTCGGGTTTTAAAAAATCGGTGACGTCATCGTACTTAAACACGATTTCGTATTTAGCAGGCTATTATGTACACACAATTTTACCAGCGCACGACTACAAGCGCTTAACGTGGACGGTTTGGGCGAACCGCAGTCCTCCTACCGCCAACAATCCTTGGACTGCGTAGACCACCAGTCAATTGCTACCCAGCAGACTATAGTAATCGGTCGTAACCACAATACTCAGCATCTTATCCAAGTCCCAAAAGGTTTTCGTGCGCAATACTACCCCGATATCATATGTGTACCACATGTTCGTACTGCTTCCTGAACTGTACATGCAAAGAGGATATTCTGGTTTCAGAGCTGGGAATCATCACCGAAGTCCTCAAAGATCGTTTTAATTTTGTGTATGGTGACGCGCACGGAGTCGCTTACCTACTGGATCCAAGGTACGCGGGTGAAGGTATGGGTGATGACACTCGCGACAACGTCCTCGATTTTATTACGCTGTGGCATGGAGTAAATAACGAAGATGCAGCCACGCTCGAGCTTATGCACTATCAGGCGTTTCTTCAGAAACAACCGCGTCAAGTTTAGATGGTCAAGACGAAGCGGATACGAGTTTTGGTGTGGGCTCCATCGATGCCCTCTACTCCAGAAAGTGGTTTTAGCAGTTTTCATATGCCTGCTCAAGTGCCGCAGCAAAACGAAACTTTTCACTCGCGGGTTTATCCATTTCCAAGTTAAGACTAGCGCACTTGATAGCGTCTTCACCAGTCTTCCACACTATGCGTCTGTGGAAACAGCTTCTTGTCGACTCTGCACTGAAATACGGTTGGTAGCTCCACATTTGCATGTAAACCAAAACTGATTGCCGTAATTGACGGTCCGTTCTTCGTAGGCTTTTATCCGACGTGTTGCTACCATCATCACCCACACCTCGCAGCGATTTCGGAGCTCAACGAAGCAGCAATTGGCCGAACAACTGTGATTTGCAGAACGCGATATCGCCCCACACAAACGCGGTTCAATACAGACTTTCTTGCGACGAGTGGATCGATATTTCAACAATAATGTAAATTGACTGCGTTCCGCTTGTTGTTGATTCTCGACTCTAGTATTCAGTTGTCCACAGTAGTCGCTGATAAAATCGCCTATCTCCAAATCTTTCTCGGTGACAAGCGCGAATCCAAGCCATCCAATCACAATTCTTAATCCAACCCTTTCCTTTTGAAAGTTTCTACAATTCGCACGGAATCGACATGTGCTCTTCGTGCAGAAGCCATTTGCGTCTGCGTTCAGACACACACCCGGTCACAATCAAAGTAGCATGTGCATTTCCCCATTTTCCCGTAATCAGGAAAGATTATCCCTTCTTCGTTGATATTGCTATCCAAAGGCGCAATGCCCTCTGGTCATTCCACAAACTCAAAATTATCACTGAGCGTGACGGCACTGCGTGAGGTCTTATCTTGTTGCATCTCGTTGTCTTACGCCCGTTCATACTCGGTCACTCGCTCGCATTCCGTATCTCCTACTTGCTGGTTCGAGCTGCTATCACTGATTCCAACAGGGGAGGCGGTGTCTTCCTCCTCCGACAGCTCGGACTCGTCAACGATGTCGTCTATTTTGCCGTAATTTGCAGAGCTGTCAACAAACTGCATGGCATCTAGTTCAACTGACTCGGTCAAATCGATAACTTCACGAGCAATAGTAGAGCAGCTCGTAGTTCTGGGAACACTAACCCCATCAGTGCTATCATCGTTTAAATTGACGGCAAGTGCACCACGTACGAGATCCAGCATTGAAACCGCGTTCACTTGAATTACATGCCGAACTTCAGGTAATTCTCAAAATTACTTGATGTACATCACTTCATTAGAACGTCCACTACCCTGCACGATCCCCACGTCTTCGGCGTGGTTATCATCTTTTTCACCTCATCAGCTGCACGGGAACGTCTAGCACTCTTGATATCTCTGCTAGCTCGACGCTGATGCAGTGTCTGGTCGTGCTCTCATGCATCACAGCGCCGAGTTTAGCACGCTATTCGTCGTTAGGACGGTTGGATCGGGTGGGGATGTCAATCACCCCCGCTGTGAGGGAAAACGTCCTCAGCTTGCGCCAGAACTATTTTTGGAGGAGAATGGCGTGGTCTTCAAACTCCACAGCTTTTTTTCGGAGATGCTGCTGCGTTATGAGCTCGTCCGTATCGATGCGAAGCTGGAAGTCTGTGACTGTCGGATACACACGCACAAACGACAGCTGTGACATCGTGGGTCGCCTGCCACGAATGACACCGAGAAGTACTCAATTACGTCACCGGCCCTCCGGCGGCAGGTCCTCAGTGGAGACGGCAACCATCTCGCTGCTGGCTACTCTGTTACTGAAGAAAAAACATATCCTTGCTTTTATTTAACTTCGTATTTACGGCAATATCTAGTCGTCGGGTTGTCCGGCTTTCAGTGCATCTTAGTACTGCACTTCTGGTTCTGGAATGCGCTATACGACTTACATCTTTCTTCATCCACCGAAAACGAGTGGTTCTGCGAGCATCAGATGCAACAGAACAACATAAATACGTCAGACAAAAGCCGTCACTTAACATCGTAGAATAGACAACATACTTCAAGCACCTGCATCGTTTGATATGCGTCGTAGACCAGCGTCATTAACATTCGTATCCAGATCGCGGCTAACGGTGCCAAATCAGCATGACGCGATTTTACGTTCTTTAGATAACGAGAATACACGTCGACCCCGCCCTTCACTCTGTACCAGTTTGCAATCAGCGATGGTATAATTTGGTGGACGGCAGGGATTGGCCTTCCACGCGTCTCGGCAGTGGCCGATAAAGCTGTTCACAAGCGTAGATGCTGGCGTTTCCGTACACCATATGCTAGTGATAAACCCTCAACATTATCTGTCATCGGGGCCCGAAAAAACGTTCCTAAAATCGCTCTAAAACTGATCTAATTGTACTAATTGGTACTGATATAATATAAGTGCTGGACTTGGTAAATGCCGCGATAGCGGCCATCTAACTGAGGCGAGCGGGTGCGAGGTCCCGTAGTCGCAGCAAACCCTGCCGGTGCCCGAGAAGCAGGACCGCGCGGTATTTGCGGAGGCGGGCCCAGCGCTGATCTCACCAGCGAGACGAGTATTGCGTGCTCCGGTACATCTAATCTTAAAATCGCGAGCGAAGCGAACCGCGGTGCGCCGAAGGGGCGCCCAGCCTCGCTTCGCTTGGCTGGACACAAATAATGGCCGTTTGATGAAGCAACGAGGCCTGACACGTCCAACGTCAGCCTGGCGACTAACGTACTGACAACATGATTAACAATCATACAAACACCAAGTTATTGTTTAGAACGTTTAGAATATTTTAGACCAGGTTTTAGGTAAGTTTTAACCGGCGCCCTGTTATCTGTACGCAACGACCTCCAGTACATTCTTCCTCTCCTATCAAAAGTTTCCCGTTTTCTTTTTCTCATTACAGTAGACAAATCACACGGTTCTCGATGTGGATTCCCAGTACTTCCACTCAACATCAGACTGTGCACTTCCATAATTTTGTCTTTGCTTGCACATGTCGGGCTGATGCACTCGGCCGTATATCGATCATAGCGTGGTCGCCGTTGCATATCAAACTGCCTATTTCACGCTTTAATAGTGAACCAGAACAGCAGATAGCAGAAGCGCGGTGCTTGGCGAATTCCGCATTCATTGTGTGCCCCGCCAACATGGTACCCAAATAGCGTGGCATCCTACGTGAGCACCCTCGGTGTCACTAAGACAATCGCAGCAAAGTACTGGTTTGATGAATAAACGGCGTACCAGACGCAACGTGTTTGCGAAGATTGTTTATACTCCATGACGTGTATCCGGACAAGTGCACTTGCTCTAATCACAATACAATTTTAATGGGGTTAACTGGACCAGTCGAGGAACTTCCAAATGTACAAGGTATCATGCATCGGGCGAGCTAACTTGCACACAGATGCGAGCTTACCCGATTATTCGTGGTTTCTTACCGATTAACATATGAAGCGGTCCCTGATGTTTCTTCTCTTCCAGAAGAATTTCATTTGGCTTTGTTGCCATGAAAAGAAACAACGCTGTGCACAGACTACGAAAAGTGACAAGACCAAAATGCTCACGGCATGGGTGGATAAATAATACCACATATGCAGCGGTCGCATTAGGGTAAGGAAAACAACACTTCTCGGCTGGCATATAGTTCGTTTGGATGCAAATCTATCCTTTGTGAAAAATGCGAGGTTCTAACCTGGAAGATAGTGGAAGAGCGGTGCCGCGCCAGAACGCCAATACAATATCGCGTTTTACAGTTTTACCAAAACTTATTGACGATTATAAATGCACCACGGCGCCCCCCCCCCGTTTTCACGAGAGAGCGCAGGTGCCGCACAGTAGCTACAGCGGATCAGGTGGCGTTCTGGTCGGCTTCGGTAGCTCTAAGGTAACGTTTTTTCCGGTTGTACACGATGCACGTCTTACGCGTCTAATCTCTTTCTACCGTAGACGGACAGAAACCCCACAGACTACGTAGCGTGCTGGTAAACGCTGAATACCTGAGGGACTTCTTGTTCGAGAAGCTGTGCAATGGAGGAAACGGAGTCGCCAGCTTTAATCGCAGAGCGCTCGCTACCGTAAGTTTGGCTTTAGTGTGATGCATTGAGTAAGCATGAATATGACTTTGATTCCTATGGTAGAGCCCCTAGTCTGCCTGTGCCATCAACTATCTCGGTTACGATGACGCTAAAGGTTGGAGAGCCATTTGGCACAAGTCGAACAAGCTATGGAGCGCCCCTTGGGTTGCAGTTAGAAGTCGCAGACGGGTATCTTGGCTTCCAAGCCCGTGTTCGACGTAAGGTCGACCAAATGATGGCGATTGTATGGCCACAGGACGGACCCATACTGCTCAAACCGACCGCTGGAGCTTCACAGGCAAAGTTTGTGGTGCTAGCTGAGTCTGATGCGGAGTTGGCAGTGCGGTAGGGATCAGTGTAGCGCCTTGTAGCCAATCGCAAGTTGGGGTAGGCTTTGGCTCGTGTTTTATCGAAATGTTTTTCTAATTACATTATCGTTTGTTTTGCTGTTATGTATTTCAGGCTAGCATCTTTTAAACTTGAGCTTTTTATCTACGTGCAAAAGGTGGCAGCAAGAAGCACGATTCGACGTGCCACTGAAGGCCGTATAGCAACTGCTACTGAGCTTATTGATAATCGTTTGCGCTCTCACCCAGAAGTGGAGCCGCTTGGCGCGCTTACTGGGCGATATCCCACGCACAACAGCCCGACAATGCACCGCTGAATTTACCAACAAATCCGACGTTTGATCAGCTGCGAAGGATCGACGACTATCAACGACAAATAGACGCGGCAGCTAGATTGGAAGCGGAAACGCATGAGTATGTGCGCGTTAGGTTCCGGATCAATGGCGGCTTAATCCCGCTGGAGGTGAATCTAGCCGACTTGCGCGGCGTGCTTAAACTTCCAGCCTACGATTTGCGCCCACCATTCAGACCACCTGTCATGAGTAGTGCTCTTGCTGAGAACATGGACGACGACGATCACATGAGCTCGCACGGTGAAGACATGGAATAGAGCATGTAGCCATTTAATGGAAAAATATATCTTTCTCTAAGTCTCTTAGACCAAAGCCACAGTGTTGATACAAATTAACACCAACGTTGTCGCTCTTCTTAGAGCACTAGACGAGTGCGACGCTGATAGTCCGTAGCCGGTCTTGTCGGAAAGCTAATGGCGCGTGTCGTGTAAGCCATCGTTTTAACAGTGAAACCCCCACCTCTATTGGGTTTAGTTGGGGCGAGTAGGGTGGTAGAAAAAAAGAGAAGACCTACCGGGAGTGTATGAGCTCTTCCAGCTCTCTTTACATGTGGATTTTCGCGTTGTCAAGCACAACTATAGACCTACATTTGATAAATTGTTAGTTAGTTCTCTTGAGGGAAATCAAATATCGAATCACATCAATAAAACTAAAACTCACGTCGGTAGTGGCCAGGGATTTAGAAATGGAGTGATTTTGATGCGAAATACTTCGTGGAAGGCGAGTCTATCGAAAGTACCTGATGTAGAATCAGGCAAAAAAGCCGTTGACATCAAACGCTGCTAATATCGACAGTCGCTCTCCACGAGAAAACGGAAGTGTTACGATAGCCGGGGTATTGCGCCTAGACCACGCATACTTTCTAAGGGCATCCGTACCTTCTTTCAAAATTTCATCGATAAATACTAACTGATCTGGGCCACTGCAAAATGGCTGCCTGTTGTAATTCATCTAGATAGAAACATGGATGAATACGAATATATTCTTCAACAAACCGCACTGCCACAGAAGACCATCTCGCTGACTTGTTCCTAGCCTCATCGGGGAGAACATTTCCGTTTATCTTAAAGCGCTGATGCCACCGCTCAATCGAGCGAACAGACAAGTGCAACTAATATCATCTCGATGTCATACATATAGACCAGCGCAATAGCGCGCCACCGCAGATCAGTAGACACTGTCATTCTTGGAATCACTCCATGTAGAACTGACAGGGATTTTTTGCGGCAGGGTTCGCGGCCTTCAGGCGTGAAAGGCGGGTAGCCACCCGCCAAACGTGGTTTAGGGAGACTAATTCGACGTATTTTGCAGTTTGCTCAGCATATTACCAGGCTAATTAAGGCCGTAAACAAGGTGACGGGGTTTAGGGGTATTTTGAAAGCGATTGAATTAGCCTGTCTACCGCCAAAACAGGTGAAAGGCGCATAATAAGTGCAATCTGCTTTATGTAGGGATGCATACTGTTTGGAGCTGGTAGACTAGGCGTCAACGCTGTAGATGGACAGGAACGAAGATTTAGTACACCGAAGCTTCTCCTTTAACCACCCTGCTTCCGTCGCTGCCATGGCCTTCACAAATATTGTTGTATCAAACGTCGACTTGAAAGAAGTAGATACGCGGAGGCTTTGCTTGTCCAATGTACTCACCAAGGCGGCCACACTTGTGCTGAAGACCACAGCCAAATTGCTAGAATCGCTTGTTCATCCAACAATTTGTAACACGCGTGTGGCAGGATCTGAACATCAATCTCTGGTGCTCTGAAAAACAAGTTCTGGAACAGCAACCAGTCATTTTAGGTACATTGTACCAGTTTTTATTAGCCAGTTAGATGGCAAACTAGGTTTTTCCCAGAACGTGTTCCGTGACTCGTTCTAGGCTCTAAAGGCCTCCAAGTTGAGCCACCGTGAGACGACGACGCAGTAGCTGGAGGCCAGCAATGCTGGTGAACTAGCCACTGTCAGTGCGGCTGGTGTACTGGTAGCATGGGCGCGAACAGCCAGTGTGTTTAGGAAAGCTCGCCATGGTCAGTGGCAGGGGCTGCCTTGTTCTCCGCGTCGCTGATTGGGCGGCGCTGGACTCGAGCACCGGAGCAGTCAGTGTCATGACCGCCTTGCCATCGAGGTCCGAGTTATCCGATGTTTGGGGGTAGACATGGTCAGACTTCCACCGATAGGTTGCTGCGTCCTCATTGCCCTTGGCTCCGCGCTCCGCAGGTTTCTTGCTGGTCTTACGGTCACGGCGACCGGAGGAGACTTCTTGGTTGCGCTCTTGCTGGGGTGACGTGGAGGTGGGTCGACGACACTGAGGAGACGAAGCGGTCCATGGCTTGTGTGACTCTGTAACGTCGAGGACGAAGACGTCCTGAACATTTCGCTGCACCAGGGTAGTGCGTCAGCCTGAGGTGAGGACGGAGTTTTTGCTGAAAAAGCGCTGTTCCAGTTGTTGGTGGAGATGTTGGAGTAGGGAGCCCCCTTCTTGACGAAGGTACGTCGGTCTTTTGAGAGAGTTTAGAGTAAGAGATGACTGACAAGCGGAAGCCATGGCCGTTTTTCATATATTGAGTAGAAGAAAAACAGTTTAAATCGCGCACCTTACAGGCTGTGGGACTGAGGGTTCCAAATTCCAAATAAAAAAATTATGGAAATGAGAAAGGACAGCAGGATTAGAATAGGAACGAGTTCCAGATCTTCCAGAATCGCTGCATTGTTACTAAAGACGGAAGTACATTTATTGTGCCTGTCGCCTAATTTGGCGGATGGACTATTAATTCAGACGGGGTTAGATCCACAAAAAGGCGATGCATCTCTATTTAATGCTAATTCTGCCTGTGCTGATACCCCTATATGGTGGGAGCAATGAAGGGCCAATCCGCAGTGAAGTTGGTACTAGAACGGTATGGATAGTCTTATTCAGTTCAAAATACATCGGCGTCAGGGTAAACAATACAGTACAATCGTTGCTGAGATTACACTTGGTCGGGAACTAGCAACAAACATACAGTAAAATCAACACTGGATATATATTCAGACCAAAGATAGGAACAATGGGGTTGCGTGTGCTAATGTTAATGGTAGTTTTGACCCTCATGCAAGTGCAAACAAGCGCGAAGTGCGGCGAGCGGGCGGTGAATTGAAAATCCCAGTTGCACTGTAGTGGATTTGAGTCAACACGTCGACCCTTTCGCGTGGCGCGCTGCTATGGACAGCTGTTCTCAAGGCTCATCACTACTAATGCAGCCTTCGTGTTGTGGTCGCTCAAACCCGGTCAGATACAAAAAGCACTGGAGAAATTCCACAGGGTAAAAGAACGCAAACCCTTTATCAAATCAGTTCGGAAAATGGTGCGCTCAAACTTTACTAATCTAGGATCGACGAAAACTAAATGCTTCTTTTTAGCTACAAGCTCGATAAAGACGGCTTTGTGAACGTCGGAAGTGAGGAAGATAGCGACCCTTTCATAATAGGCTTCCCGGCGGTGTCTATGATCGATAGTTGCAATACGTTTGCTTCACCAGCTTTTTTGCGAATACTTCGTTCAAGCTCGGTAGCATTGGCTACCCGGTCATTACAGTTGGATTCACGGATTCAACTCGCTCGTACCAAGTCGGGGCTGTGGTCGTAATCAGCAGACGCACCACTAATAAATATGCAGATTTGTTTTAAGCTTCGCGTAACTTGTTCGCAACATTCGCGAGCGTCAAATTCACGTAGATGGCGTTGTGTGTATGGGGTGGGGTGGGGGGGGGCTGAAAAGGCCCAACGCAACAGGTTAAGAGGTGATGGCCCCGAATTTACTGGCGCGACTGTGTTGATGGGCTATTTTCCCATCCGCTGTAATGCCCGCACAATCATGCAGGATTTTTCATCAAAGCAAGCGGTATTATGTGAAGAGATCGATCGCTGAAATGCACTAAACTGGGATAATTCATGAGCACGAGTCGTGTCGAGATCGCGAGTTTGCCACAATTGAACATACAAATCTCTCGGACTACATGGTGCCCCACAAGAATCTTACCCTGTTCGTAGAAATCAAAAATTGCATATTGAGTTGATGCACGCCTTGATTGAGCATACCGGTTAGGAACCAGTTACCGCTTCTAAAACAGTTCTTGGTTTCAGACGGGTTCGATATGATCCAGTATCACTGATAAAATTGGTTCACATGTCTTTTCGTGGATTTTACTGAATCCATGTTTGAAACTCCAACCCTTGGGCTCACAGTTTCAAATTCTTGTGGTTATCCCGATGATATTATTTTAGTCTATTGGGCACTGCACTGCACGCTTCAGCGAAAGCCGCGAGTTACATCGAAAGGGATTACAAAATTTAATGTGTTCATGGCTCATAAGAAATAGTTTACAGTATTGATTACCGGCGTCTATAATTTCTAACTAAATAAGCTGCGTAGGCAATATATATATACATATATATATTACTGATGTGTCTAGTTCTAGCTGACTCATTCTTAGATAGCAGCATTGCTCACATCATTTAAGTTTAACTAAGATTATGAGCTTTTTAAATCAAGAATCAGGCATGCAATTGGCTAAAGTGGTGAGAAACCGAGATTGAATTGAAAACTGAGAGATCCTGTGAGGCACACGAGAAGGTCTGAAGAGGCGCGTAAAGGTTTGCATTATCTGCACTCGAACCAAATAAAAGTAAAGATGTATCAGCTCCTTAGCGCGTAGAGTGGCCCTCCTATCTGATGCCGCTAATTCTTTAGCTCTTGACTACTTCTAGCAATAGCCCAATTGTTGCTCGAGAGAGAGCACCTATTGACGTTACAGGGCTAGTCCGTGCCGAAACGTCGCGGTTCTGTGTCCTTTGATATGCAGGACTTCAACCCATAGTTCATGATTCTTACGGGTTCTGAGTAATTATCAGAATTAGCGTGAGTTCGTGGTTCTCACGCATGTGTTTCTTTAACTTACGTCGAACGTTAAATACAGCCCCACAACGTTGCGTGAGAACCACGAACTCACGCTAATTCTGAAAATTACTCAGAACCCGTAAGAATCATGAACTATGTTCTGATAATATTTGGGTTGAAGTCCTGCATATCAAAGAACAGAAAGCCTTAGGGCTGATTTAGCGTGCCCGCGGCATAGCAACACGCTAGAACGCAAGCTGCTACCACGATGTGTAAATTTTACAGCGCAATGGAACACACTCCAGACACACGCACACAATGTGACCAAATCCCAGCGTCATGTTGCTGTGCTGTTATTCGACCGGAATGGCCTTCAACAAGGCAGCGCATGTTTCTCTTGTATAGGTCCCGCTCATCCTCAACCCTGGTATTTTTCTTCCAACGGCCGAAGAATCAGTTTCGAGCCTTTTGGACAAATTGTACGTGGGGAAGATTTTTAGACAAGGATTCCACGCTGTGAACGGATGCCTGTATAGATGCCAAAGGGAAGAGCGCGATTAATTGCATCCTAAGATGACTTCTCATGGGAGATTTTTTTTTAATGTACACTCGACCAACGGAATTGCCTTTGGTAGGTGAGAAACGAAGTCCTTAAAGTGAGCGACCTCAAACAGCATACGTTTTTAGGCATTCTGTCATTTGGCTCGGCCCTCAAGAATTATCCTTCATATACGAAAGCGTGAAGGATCCCTCATATATATTTATCGCTTCCCCCTCCCCAGTGTATAAAAGCTAGCAACACCACAGACATCATCATCCCATTAAGCCCGTTATAACCGATGTAGTTCGGCCTGCGGCTGTAGCTGTTTCTTGAAGAATCGTGCTGGGTATCCTATCTCGGTACTCAAAGGTGTTTGAACGAGACACTCACCCAATCTCAGATTATATATGGCGTTTCTTTAACTACCAGCCCTCCACTGCGAGATATCAATGCCTATCTCAGAATTCATTATCATCTCTACTGTGCTCAAAGAGCACTTTGGTTCTATTTACGGCAATGCTCATGGTGTATTCTACTTGCTTGGCCATCGATACGCTGTGAAACGATACCAACGAATCTCCGACTATACTTTTTAATTTTTGTTATTATTGGATAACAGAATGGGGGATAATAAATATTGAATATTTACCATTTTAACAAATCCTATCAATCAACAGTCTCCTATCTAGACATTTAGTGATCCCATAGTTTTATGATGACTACAGAACCATATCTCCGACATAACAACTCGCTAAACCGACACCGTAACTGATATTCCCAACCGATAATGCATTCGCGAATTTCACAAAAAAAGTAAACGCCCGGACACATCCTACCTAAGATGCGTCTGAAAAACCCATCTTAAGAAGGCCCAGATAGACCCAAGTCGGGTGTGTAGGAACTTTCAGCACAGACCGAAACGGCGATTCATGTTACCAGCGAAAATACCGTAAGCGATGGAGTACAGTTGCACATTCGATAGTAGCGTAGAGCCAAATGACGGAGCCCAAAGAGCCCGATGGGAGCAGGAGCAGAAGCAACGCGACGCTCGCGACTTCATGCAATGGAGAAGAGCACATGGCCGTCAATGTAGCAGCACGATAACTTCTCACTTCGCTGGCGCTGAAGCTGAGCTGACCTACGAGTTTGACTACATCAATATCGATGACGATAGTCGCTGTCTTTTTGTAACGCACCTAGCGACGAAAGTGGCTCGACGAGAGATTTAGTTTTGGTTCGCGATTTTGTCGATGACCATGTAAAATCATATGTGAATAGGCTGGGTGCCGAACAGGAGCAAAAAAATGCTCATGTAGAAGGACAACGTATCAAAATCAAATTAGTAGCTGAGTGCCATGGAGTTGAGTTGGATATCGAGTGCCTGAGCACTCGTGGGCGCTTGCATCCGGGCAATCCTATCCGGGCATATCTAAACACGCGTTTTAGAACGGTAATATTCCATAGATCGGCTTATTATGCTTCGCTGATGCGGAAGTTCGATGAGTCAACGGTCAAGCTTCGCCCGCTTATCGCCAAGACCGATGGATTTATAAGAATTCCAAGCGCATCCCTGTCTCCTCGTACTGCGCCCGAAGAAAGCGCAGAAACCAAGACGGAAGATCACGATCCTGAATATGACCAATAGGTTTGACACTTCAGTGTAGACGTGTGATAGTTGTTTCCGAAAGTACCCAGGTTGTAGAACCCACCGCTGTAGCTGGACCAGCCGCCAAAAGCGGCGCGGAGCCATTGGACTCTGAATTGTTGCATACCGAAGCTGACTTGCGGTAGCACCCACGACAAGGGGGGCTTCAGAGGCTAGACCGTCATCCAGCGGTGACGGCTTCAGATTGAGTTGCGTGACGTCAGACGTCAGACGGCTGTCGGAGTCGTAAAGCCGATGCCGAGGCAGAAAGGGTTGGATCGGTTGTGCAGCTAGGCGTCAACACGGCTGGTGCCGTCGCAGACAGGTTGTGCGAGGTCGCTACGAATTCTGCTGACGAGAAAGATTTTTTCAGCTTGCTCTGCACTGGGGATGCACGTAATACTGGTTTCGTAGCCACTGCGCGGGCCTGCACATGCCACTAGCGCTACGATACTGTGGCTTCCTGGACCAGTCGCCGTGGGCTAGCAACTGCAGCAGAGGTGTTAGTCGCTGGACCTATGGGGACGACGAACGACGTCCTGCTCAAGTAGCAGCAGGATCCTTGCCAAGCACGAGCCGCTTCATCTGCCGGCAAACAAGCACCTCCATCACTTGCGACCACTTGACAATGCAGGGGACTCGCTTGAAGTTTCCCCAATGAGGGCGCCGCCGTCGCCAGAGCTGAGCGAGTGTCCGCCGGCTCCGATAGTAAAGCCTCTGAGGGTGGCAGGGGTACCGACTGCAACGTCGGAAAGCCGGCATAGGTGGTGTAATAGTGGCTGTTGGAGCTGGTGACGTAGGTGCCACAGATATGGAGGGAAACTACGAGGTCGATGCGGTATATTATGTGCCGATGATGAAACGACAGCTGGGGCGGCAGAGGGCGTGTCAGGGCGGCCGAAGGCTCGAGCGAAGCTGATCTTGTTGGCGCAGGCAACAACGACACAATGATGCTGGGAGTGCGTGAGGCTGGAGTTGTTTAGATTCTTGGCTGCTTGCTCGGACGGAGATAGACGCGAACTACCAGCGCTGAATCTTTTGGTGCTGTAACCATTTCGGAGTCGGACCACTTCCTATTTCTGCAATCTCTGTTGATACCCCTTCAAACTCCCATTTATAGCTTTACAAGCGAGCTCGCTGCGCCGCAAAGCGGCGCATCCAACTCGCAATCCGCCTATTCATGTGACTTCTCCGCGTAAACAATGTAACAGTATCAACCTAGTCACTCCGTCTTTCTTAAAGTCGATCTTCGCCCGACGAAGCTTGATATTTAATCTAATGTACTCTATCCCTCTATTCGCTCTCAATCCCCCATGCTCTTATAACCTTACGCCTCAGCAATATTTACGGAGGTCAGCTTCGCAGCTGTAGCACTTGCTGTTCTGAACGATGCTAGTCCAGTTCCTGCGTCGTGACAGCTTGTTGAAATGTTTGAAGTGACCTCGTAGATAAGTATTAAAGAGTGCCAGTATATAATAAGCAGTCCTCTATTAAATAGTGGTTTAGCGGCGCCTAGCAGCACCCAACTTTTTTTAGAGTAAGGTTGACGACAACAGTGCCCTAAAATATAAGCATAACATCTAGACCACACTCCGATTTAGTATTGAGTATGCTCCACAAATAGTACATTAGCTGCTCTCGTTTAACAAAAAAAACTCCTTTTAAACTTAAATCGAAATAGCAGTTCTTTTATATCAGAAAATATTACATGTCACACATTGGTTTTTAATTAGTTAAGCTAGACTTGTCAGCCAATCAAAACAAACTCCTTATAAACTTAAATCCAGATAGCATTTCTTTTATAAAAGAAAATATTACATGTCACAAATTGGTTTTTACTGAGTTAAGCTAGACTTGTCACCCAATCATACTGTAAGTCCGGATTTGCTTAACTGACAGACAGACACACGATCGGACAGACAGATATTCATTTTATTTATTAATATTTAGAGGCGCTAAGGTAGATTGGTTGATCCCCAGAAAAAGGGTCGGCCAGTGTGGTGCTGCTTAACACATGAGCTACTTCTCCGGTCAATAAAACTAACAGTTTGTTTTATGTAGAAAACCTCGTATGTCAGTGCCTTCTAGGATCCATAGGTTTTGTTAAAATCTGTAAATTTTAGGATTTTTATGCAATTTGATTGGTAGAAAATTGGCTATAAAATGGATTTAACGTAAATTGCCAAATGGGGCTTTTTGTCCCCTTAGGCGTGACCAGGTCGATTTGAAAAATAGTTGACGAATTCTATTGTTGGATATTATTGGGACATCTAGCAAAATCGACTAATAGGCCGGTGATTGGCCGAGCCTCGCCCAGGTATGTTCATGTACAGCTGGTCCTTGTACTTATCCTGTAAGCTACTGGTACATGGCGCACCTATAATTCGGCAGGGTCCATGCTACCTACCAATAACCTGCGCAAGGAAACTAAAAAAAAGTCACTAAGCAATATGTATTGATAATAATTATCTTAATTAAGAAAAAAAATGTACGTCTAAGAAGGTCGTCCACCACTTGTTTTACCCTCACCACCACCATGTGGATGATCCACAGGATTTTTTGCTACACGAAAAAAACATTTATATATATAAAAAAATTATGGGTCAAAAAATTATACCAATTAGTTTAAGATTAAATAATTTTTTTTTTTGACACAATACCCGAGCGGCACCAACAGTTTCTAACTCTCTTTGTAGCTAGATCACTCCACCCTTGAGACAACCACTTAATAGCAGAGAACATACTAACAGGCGTATAAGGAACACAACTGTAGAACATATCAAGTTCTGCCTTCTGCTTCTTGGGTTGATACTCGTTTTTGAGGGATGTAATTATACCCTGTTCCATCGCATGTAGGACAGCAGTCGTGTTCGGAGGCAGCTTGCGGCGCACCACATTAGTCGAGTCGACACTGTGGGACAATGCGTTACCAACTATTCAAAGTATACTTCGATTTTGTTTTCATGTAGCTCCATTACATTTTCTTAACCGTGTTCATCTAAGCCTTAGCCGTATTCGTGTAGGTAGTCCAATTTCAGTCGGCACATTACATTTTTTCAAAGGGCGTGGTTCCTTTGACCGTCCAATGAAGTACAAGGGAAGCCGGTCCGTGCCGTCTGAATTAGTACCAGCGCACTCAATGATGCGATACTTGCTCTACTTTCTTCCTTTCTCTATCTTGTCAGCAGTGGGCGAGCTTTCGGCTCCTTACGGTAAAAAAAACGCCGTCTCGTCCATATTATATACGTCTCGCGGATGATAGTCTGGGACAATGCCTTTAAGCTCTGTGAGTTGTTCTTCTACAAGTTCCCCATCAACCGAGCCCTTTTGCCGTGTAGAACCACAGACCGCTGCTGAAAGCAGCACAGCCACCAACGGGTCGATAAGGTACCGCTGGGCATCTGCGCACTTTCACGCCGCGCGATCTTGAGCATCGCGGAGCCTGGGGTGGTGGCGTTGTCGTGCAACGCTATGAGCTCAGCAATCTTTTTCATGCTCTTGGCGTCTGACGCAAAAAATAGCGCGGATGGACAGCAGTGCTTTTGATTGCGCTGAGCATCAGCCAAGTCGGCGAAGTCGGCTGGCCGGTTGAGAATGCCTTGTACTGTCGTGTGTTTGACAGGTGGAGGCGTTTTAAAGTGATCCGTCGCCCAAACATCGAGATTCGATTGCGACACGGACGGTAGGACTTTCTGCTTCTGGCATAAAGTGTGTATTTTCAGCGAGTGTCAACGAAGTGTAGGAGAATAGACGACGTCCTATTGCTATTTGTTGGTGAAAAGTGACATGAGCTTGTGTATGAAAAAAACTGGCCAGGATTTTGAATAAAACTTCTTAAAATCGCTTCAACCTTCTTGTCGGGAAGACATCGAATTAATTGTTGTTATATATGGCATAATTATCTGAGGTTATGTTAATGTTAGATGCGGTACGACAGAAATAATAATTTTGGCAGCTCGTCCATCTGGTGTGAAGAGGCGTGCACTGAGAAAGACCGTCTCCTCGATGATATTGAAATCGACGATTTTCAGCTTGTTATGACGTTGGCTTATGAGGTTTCAAATTCCCAGGCAGCTGCAAACGAGAAAGTAGGCGAGGTTGTACGTCAACTTGCAGTAGAGCAGTAGAGCGTCTGAAACGCCACTCTACTGACGATGAGAAGGACAAGGCACTAGACAGCCCTGCAAAGCCCAGTAAGTTTGCTATAATTGCTGAAGTACTCGCGCAACGTAATGAGCAGGAATTAGCCTATCGTCGAGATCAGCAAAAGCGGAGCACGAGCGCCCTCGTTTCATCGCAGCGGTGCGCCCCTCGCGAACGCTTGTGGTCAGCCCACGGCTCGCTGGAGCTTCGATCGCAGCGCCTGGAACATGACAACAACAAATAGATGCTTCAGATACATCTTCAACATAAGTGCAGAGGACCACAAGAACAGCAAGAAACTCAGCGGCCATGGCGCGGAAGCAACGGTGGTTCTCCAGAAGCTCCAGGCCCCCAGACGCCTACCAGAGCTGAAGCCACTCAGCGTTTCCTCTTCGCTACTTGCCGAGACCTTGGAACAACAAGCCACAACGTCATCCAGCCCGTTCTTGAGACTCTTACCGCATGTGCGCGACACCACTATCCGTTGATAAAGGACGTCAGCCCTGGCGCTCCAGCCATGTAACATATCAAAGAATGCGTTCATTATAGTGCCAGCTCTATCGCAGACCTCCTTGCATGGTCGTCGCACTTGGTATCCACAGCATCATCCAGTGGCAAGCCTAGCAGCAACACCAAAGAGCAGTCATCCTTGCAAGACATCAGGCAAACTGAAGACACCAGCGAGCAGAAGACTATTCGACACCAAGCTGCTGTAATTAACCACTTAATCGAGCACGCCTAGCGCCAAATCCAGCGCATGGACGCACTTGAGGCTAAGCTAAACAACGATCTAGTGCAGACTACAAACAGGCGCCGCAACCAAGACAGTACAGAAGAAGATGTTTGTAAACCCAAGAAGCAGCGTAGAACATCAGTCACCCACCTTCTCACTACATGGTTCGCGTGGTACGCGCAGGAGCCACGGATGTGGCAAGCACCCATCTCGAAGCAGCAGAAGTCGGACGACTAGCAGCTTGTGGCCTTCATGAAACTCTTCTTGGACGATGGCTTCGAGCTGGAAACGGCGGCGCATCACTATCGCGATCACGTTCTTGACTTGGCCAAACGAGCGGAGGCGGAAGTCCTTGCATTTCTCGCCGAGCGGAAGATCACGTCGCGCGGGTGAACCGCCGTCATCTAGCACCTCCGCGCTCTCCATCGCTCGGGCGCGCTGGACAGCAAGATCGAACGCAACTAGCGTCTTCTCCACAGCGCTGCAATAAGGGATCCCGCTCCTGGATACACACAGGACCTACTCGAGGTAGTTAGTACTCAAAGCTAACAAGAACAAAACCAACCCAGGAATGACAACGGTTGGATTCGAACCAACATCCTCGGGGCATGACCCTGCGCTCTATCCATTGAACTACGCTGTCGTTTGGGGGGGGGGGGGCAATGACGTGGCGCCGTGTGGACACGCTGTGAGAGGCAGCGAGTTTTGAGAGGCCAAACCTGAGGTGTGCACAGTAGCTTCGAAAAAAGACGGACTGAGGTTGGCTATATGTGCCGACTGGATGCGTGGTTGTGTCTTGCCAAACGGCAGAATTTCATTGGAAGATGATTGTCCAATGGTATGGGTTCAGCCGTGACTGGCTACTGATGTCCACATAATATCCAGGCAGTCTATTTATCCGGGTGATTGCCAAGTTCGGCTTCATTTTATATTTACCGGTTTGAGGACACACGCCTCTCTATCGTAATTTGCTTGTTTTCAGTTTTTTTTTCGTTTCTCTCAGCCCATAGTCGTTTTAGGCGATTCTGAGCCGGACACAACAAGCTCTCACATATTCACTACAGTATGTCAAATCATGTATAACATTATCTAAAAATAATGATTACACGAAGTTACCGTACTCGTCAAATAAAGTGAGCAGACTTTTGTCGCTTTGTGTGCCACGATTATGGTACCTGTCCGATAAAGTCGGAGGTCGGATATTTTTTTGGTATGGCTGTAAATGTAGGTTGAAGACGCCACTCCCTTCTGTAATTCGATAGGTCACGCGCTGAAGTTTAACTTTCTGTATGCTGCATCGCTATTTTCAGCTCCTCGAGCACCTCGAACCAACGGACGATGCCCCCCCCCCCCCCGCCCCCCAGCAACAAGCGCCTTCTTTCGCTGCTCAAGGATCTGAAAAAGGTCGAATCTGCCTACAAGGTCCTACAAAGATCAAGTGTTACATTGTTGGATGTTCGGGTGTGGTTCAGCGGTCTCATTGCAATAAAATCGCACTACGTCACACGACTCGGTAAGTTTAATTATTTAATTATTTTTTTATTTTGATGATCTTTTTTTAGTTAATTAACAAATTTCTGTGTCACGCAGAACCTCGTGCTGACATCGTACACAGCCCCGACTTCGAGTCGGGGTGCGTACGCGTTCTAGGAGGTAACCACCGGCTGACAAGGGCAGAGAAGGCGGCGCTGCAGCCCTCTCGCTACGCGGACGTGGTGCTACTGAGGATGAAGTCGACAGCGACGAAGAAGGCTCTTTTATAGAGCATCTACAGAATAGGCGTCGGTTAGGAACGGTGGAACCAAGGCACAATTTGCTGAGCGTCATTCCACCTACGTCTAACCTGGTCGAACGGTGCTTTAGCGTTGCTCGGACGAAGTACGGGCAAGAGCGTCACAGCCTGCAGCCAAATACTCTGGAAATGGTGCCTTTTCTGCGGCAAAACGGCGCGTATTGGACAGCACAGAGTGTCGATGAGGCCACTCGGTAATAATTAACATGAAGTTGGTTTGTTTTACATTATGCTCTAACTTATTGCTTACTCTTTGTAGATGCCATAATGTATCGCTTGATACTACCTGCCCACTACCACCATTTATGCTGAAGGTAGGCTACCGATGAATATCAATGCCATAATCTGTGGTCCACACATGTTGAACTCAGCATCTACGAGCCATCTCTTGAGGCGTATTGACGCGATGTGCACGACGTGTAGACCATTTCGCACTACCACGATACAGTCGAAATGTCTTGCTTTATTTGGCTTTTCTATAATTATTCCAAACAGCGATGAATTTCCCTCGTTTTCGACAACCACGCAAGTCGCCGCGTAGTTTCCACGGCAGTGGCACCGCAAAGGAACACCAGAACATGCATCATCCGGAATTTTGTCTCTTTTGTTGTGCGAGCTACAGTCACAGCCTTTGTTTTCAGCATCCATTTCGCCACCTGCTTGGTCACATCGTCTGGAGTCGCAATGGATGTAGTCAGCGATGGCACTTCGGACCCGGCATATTCAGCCAATCCGATCATAATTAGCAAAAGTGCGCACAGCTCACTCGTTTTGCGGTGTACATGCATATATACACTTGCATTAAATACATCCCACTGCTTGTTTGTTATAGCGTAACGTGAAGAAGAAATGGAAATCCGCCATATCCAATATCTGCTTCCGTCCGCTGTTCTTGAAAGCAAATGAACTCAGACACGATTCAGCCTCTAACCCGAAATTACTCGTTCCTCCACTCTGCAATACTCAGTGTATATCCACGATATTAGTAGAAAAACACCGACACCTGGTCCTTCCAGAGGTCTTGTTCTCTTGTGAACGTAGTAATGTCCGTGGAATAAGCACATCAAGTAGTTGATGTTGCTGAATGCGGCTTACGCTTCGGAGTGCGTCGACGTGAGCATCTCCCGCATTGCTTAAGAGCGAAATGCGGTCTGGACAAGCCTTTCGTACACTTTTGTGACGCTATCAAACGCTATTTCAGACTCTTGATGGGTTCAAGTACTCACGATCACAACTGCGGCAAGGTCGTAAACTCTTGGTCGATCCATGAATCCGCACGTTATAATAGGATAACCTAGGTCGCTCAGCTTACAGACCGCAACAGTGTGAAATAGCCGGAAGTATTCATTCCCACCAAGCTGGATTTTTTATGACAATAAACGGAGTGTTGGCGCGGTCGAAGCAAATGCGCCTTCATCACTGTCCTTCCCGATTGGCGGATAGAAGACAGAGGAAGCCTTTTTAAGACGCTCATCGACGTCATTGTCTATCGCCATCTTGAAATGAGGAGAGAAGGCGATTGAAAAGTCAGTACTCTCGATCCACATGAGTGGCTGTTTGGCATCTTTAGCAAGCGATCTGACAGTGTGTCACTTCTTCATGACGCCAACAGTTGGCGTCGACAATTTTCCTCAAGCTCTCGATTTTCAGTGCAATGTTCTTTTCTGCTAGGTTTTTGGATCTCCCTTGAAGGAGGTGACTTGGAGAGCAGTGCCTGATAATATCTCTGGGTAGGACCTTGCAACTTTTTCAGGGGGGGGGGGGGGGGGGGGGGGGCAGGGATTGTTAGGTCGCTACTTCCTCAAGTGGAATGCAGTATTTCTCGCATTTTCCCCGAAGTCAACACTATTATAGATAATCATAAAACGTCTTAAATCATATGTTGGATATTTTAAATAGAATTATCTCAAGCGCCCTCACCCTCCGCGGATCACGATTATCGGGTTGTTGGTCCTCCTGCACCAAGTCGGTTTCAAGCCACACCAAAATATCTCTCGAGACCTGGCTGAAATATTGATACATCGGGTGCTTCAACGACCTGTCCACTTACAGCATCCAGCCCGACCATCTCCTGTTTCACACTATACTACTCCAGGACTCCGCGGATCACAGCGCTCTCCTGATCCGCCGGCACTTCTGTCTGCATTTGGGGAGCGGCATGCAACTCTACAGCATTAGCAGCGGCGTGATCCACCACAACTCTATTAGTTCCCCTCCACTTCTGAAGCAAACTAAGCAACTAACCCACATTGACCCTCTGAGTTCCCCGGCGTGGCTACCGTTTCCTGCCGCCAACAGCAACTGTGCGACAATTGGTCGATAGTGATCAATATAGCGCCAAACCCAATACTGTTTTGTGTTGGCGTTACGAGTAGCTAATTGCGGTATTTGCTCACACGGCGGCAGAACTTGTGAAAGGCACATTACCATCACGTATTTATCACATGGTGGCACGATAGACCAAGCAGCCTCCTTGCTAGGATTTTTTTACAGCGCGCGTGGTTGTATATAACGCCCTTGGTCACCTTCAATCGGGTATCTCAGTGGTCAAATAAAGGGTTACTGCGAGGCACTCCGGGTCATCTACTACCAATTAGTCGAGTTATCTCTGGGCCAACCGGGTTCAGCTCAAAGACCAAACCGGGGGGGGGGGGGGGGGGCAGATGCACGATCGCCACGAACGCGACCAAAGCCCAGAGGTTGGTCAAAACCGGAGCCCGGCATTGCCTAGCGAAACACTCCGACTAAACGACGGAATCAAGAGACATGGCTACGCAATGGGCAACCATCGCGGCGCTCACAACTGACAGAAAGGCGTACCGGAACGTGTGTAGGAGTGAATTGACAAAACTCTCGGCCAGCGGTCTGATACAGACGCCGATGATGACGCCAAAAGGACGGTAGCTCAATCTCCTTTCGGACAGAACCCAAAATAAGCAGTTCAATAACATTTTTTCTGACGGTGATATGGTATCGAGCACAAAGTTGGCCGGCCATGGCACAAACACGGCATCTCTTGATGGTTACACCCTCAAGTGGCTCCACTGGATGCACCAGCCCAGTTCCAGTGTACGCAGATTACCGGCGGCTATACAGCCTGTACAGGCTCTACTGCCTCACCTCCTTTGGCGGTCATACAAGACCAATTGGTCATATAACCGCATTTCATCATACAGTCCCCAGCGTTGCCGTCAGGGCTTTTTTATTTTTCTCCAGCAAGATTATCTACGACTCGCCCTAGGCCTTGTGCTATCTTAGGTGCGAACCTTGGCCCACACGAGCTGCTCGAGCCTGTGCCCGGTTATTTCGGCGGCAATGTAAAAGAAAACACCCGTGAGTACGGCTGTTTGCTAAAAGCTATGCGAACTGCCACACTGTCGGTGGGCTTGAGCTAAATAGGCTTTCACCTGCTAATTCGAGCTACCAGTAAACTCGGGTAACCAGCACTGGGACTGAATACCTGCTCTATCGGCCTCTCCCGATGGTTTTACCGGACTTTATATGCCAAATGTGACCATCGCGACCGGCGTGCGTTGAGCTTGTCGTGGCAAACTACAGTTGGCTACCGCTCGAACAAACACATGAGCTCTCTGGTAATCACGAAGGTATGCGCTGGTTACCCGAAGCTCTAGCATCTCCGGGAAGCCGCAGACGAAGGCGTGTGACACGATGTGAATCACGATGTTTCGGGAAGTCGAAGATAATTGGCTGGTCGGAAGGATCGGCCAGGATGAAGGTGAAACCGGCGCGTGGATTGTTAGCAAAATGGAGCTGAGTGGGGCTCACATTCACATCATGCATCGGAACCGACCTTGGATGGAGGATCTCGACCGGAAGATCGCCAACCGGATATCATGTTTTTAACGATATGTAAGGGCACAAGGGAGCAACAAGCATGTGAAAGCACGAAGAAGACCGACATTCCAACTATCCTAACGTGGCGTAGACCGCGGACAAGAGCAAGCCCAGTAGCGGCAAGACTGCCATGAATCGAAGCTATCACCAAGCTGGTGAATCTGGTCTAAGGTTAATCGCGGACGGAGTATTACTGAATCAAGTTACAATGCCCAATACTAAGCCGACTCTCAAGTCCGATGACCGACCAAGGATCCACACAGATTCCAGGAGCGTTGAAGTACCGACAAACTATCTCACGACGACACACTACCAGAGGCATACAAGAAGAAGGTCCAAAAACGTTTACGACGACAAAACCGTAGCCAGGTCAAGCCAAGACCGAATGCATGTAGAAAATCGGATCGACAGATAAAACTAATCATAGCTCGTTTTACCAAGAAACTCGCAAGTCAGCCGGACAAGCCTGCCGTAGCTTACCGAAAGAAAGTCCTGGCCGAAGAATTATTCGGGGAGGCGTGCGTAGCCCGCTCAAAGATGAAGGCTCCACAGAAGTTGGACGGCTGGGATTCAGACCTGTTCGAGTAAGTAGCGGGGTAAGCCCTAAAAAAAACTTCCCTATTTCACATTACCTGTTGGGTTGGTAAGAATAGTCTCAGCTTAGGCGTATTGATTTAAGAGCTATTATGTAAGAAGAGTATTTATTTGTGTTAGCCTCGCTAGTTAACCGGAGTTAGGACCAACCCCTCCACGCTCTGTAAGAATAAGGAAGTGCTGTATAATGCGTACGAACTCTGTTTAAATTTGTATTTTTGGTTATCTTTGCCGTAAGGCAACGACTGGAAGTTACGTTCCTCACTCTCTCAATCTCCACTTAGACGACAACTCACGTGGTGAAGGTCCCTGGCCTCGAATCCAGTGATCAAACCTTAAGGGGGACAAGGAACACACACCGACGCCTCAGTTCGAGCTGGCAACCGAGAGCGTTTCTTGCCGATGTAGCGCTGCTAAAGTAAGTGAGTAACGCAAACACAACAACGGCACACCTCCCGCAGGCGAAGAGGTTTCACCCGTATCGCCTCACGTGCGCGTTCGTATTCACGGCTCACTTCTGCAGCAAAACTTTCGCCCTGTTAATCATTGTTCTATTCGCAAAAGACTGATCGTCCCTCGATAGAATTCCCAAGCGGAGCAAAAGTCACGATACTACCTGGTTTCAGACAAGGATATACTAGATCTGAGACCAGAGGTTGTGATTAGCCCGGACGGTGTGGTCGGTAAAACCGGCGGTGATTCGGCAATGGCGGACCGATCTCGAAGGTTCCTCACTGAACGACAGAACCGACCAGTATGTACACTACGACGCCATTGCCCAGGAGATTCTACAGCCAACCCTATCGACAGGGCGATGTTATGGCCGGGATCTCGCATTCGACTTCGCAACATCAGCATACACCAGCAAGTGCGGTTGCCACGGCTGATTGACGAAGAAAAAGCTCTCGTTCTCAAATTGTGTGCTCTGTCCGGCTGGGCCGACTCCCCCATACGAGATTGTAGATGGCACAATCTCGTTCGTATGACGTTGATGGTAACGTCGCCACTAACGTCAGGAGTAATTGCGCCGCTAGTCGCTATACGCCGTGACGGCAACCCTAGGAGCCGTCACTGTCGACGAAGACAATTACGGGATGATTCTCTAGGCGAAAGGTCCTCGGACTGGAATTTGGCTGCATGCTGTAGTGCTCTCTCTCTCTCTCTCTCTCTCTCTCTCTCTCTCTCTCTCTCTCTCTCTCTCTCTCTCTCTCACTCTCTATCTCTCTCTCTCTCTCTCGGAAGACGTACCACTCACTTGTCGGAAGCCTTCGTAATAGTCCCGGCTTCATCAATTTCAAGCGTCGCGGTCACAGTTGACATGAAATCTAACCTCAAATGTTACTGATTGGTTCTGCTCTCCGCTTCCATGAACGGCATTTCCATGATGTATTTCCGAGACCTGTCATCCCATGATATACTGTGGAAATGGACGCCTCCGACGTCGGTCTCTGTGTCATGGATGTCCCGATGAGGGTGGCGCATCCGTACCAGTTCAATATTGAGATAACGGAATCGACAACAATTTCCGCGAGTTCCTGCCATTCGCTTCGCTATTCATACGGGGACCAACTGTGGTTTTCTCGCGCGGTAACCACATGTCGGCCACCCCACTTCCGCATTGATAGCACTTCAGCCGCGACCTGGCAAAACAAGCTAGCCTCTCGCAACCGCCGGGTACAGGCATTTACTCGCTTTCTCGGCTGGTGGAAAACGGGGTTTCACCTCCGGCTCTCATAACCCGCACGCGCCGACGCTGGCGTCGGCTTGACATTAATATTCCCTTCACAAACAAGTTTATTTCGCGAATTTCTGGCTGGCCCCAGGCGACTCCGGCTGTAATACGAACGGTCTGACAAAGATCTGGCTGCGCATCTCCGAGCGCTCTCCGTTGCAGGATCCACATTGCCAAAGTAATCGTTCACCTGAAGTAACGACAAGCTTGGGCTTCTCGACGGGGTATTTCGCTGCGACTCCCTAGCCAACATATCGCTGACGACGTCGGCTCCGTATCCTACTTTATCACTGACAGTTTTCAATATGGCTTCGTCCTTGGCCGACCGGTCCGGTGCCCTGCTATTCTTGCTTCATGCGATGAAATCAAGCGCATTTTTGAACCAGGCCCACGGCTACTCAATCGATCAACCGCTGGTCACCATGCTACTCAAAGACGTCTCCCGCGTCGCCCCTTAGTGCCGGCACAAGTCCCTAGTATCTATTCGGCTCCTGGCGGCGTGCTTTGATTACTAGCACACCTCAGTCCCTTTAGTACAGGTTCTTTTGGGTGGTTCTGTGGTTGGAGTTCTTCTTTTCGCTGAGGAGGTCTGAGATCGCATCTACCTCCAGAGCGTCCTTCAAGTGGTCGCCGCTACGTACTCAAGGCATACCTGTACTCGAATCTCACGGTTTCGTAACCAAAGCGCACGATCGCACACGCCGTGTGTATCCGGCTTCCAAAACGAACCAGAACGACCCAGTCAAGGTCGAGATGCTGGAGCGATCCGGCCACAATTTATCTGTCCTGTACTTAGAGAATGATGCTTTTACGAGCGCGTGGTGATCTCGCCGTGGATATTCCTGCAGCCATTTTCCTGCTCGAGTATGTCCCTTCAGTATGGGTGTCTACAGCCAATGGCTCAAGCGCGATCAAGAAGGCAGCAGCGAGCATAGATGAGTATGCGAGCTCGTCCAGCCCCCATTCACTCCTGGAGGGAGGTGTCACGCACATGTATCGCGCTGCAATCGACTCCATGGCCATCCCATTTTACGCCGCTGGGTGTTCGACGCGTTCAAGACCGTACACTCGATTATGCAGCGATTCAGCCTCCGAGCTGACTGTGAAAATGACACAAGGAGCAAGGGGTGATGCGACGCTTCGCTGATGAACGCTTACTGTATGACTAAGTAATGGGGCGCCGCTCTCCTCGCCCCCTGCTCTAGTCGAGCTTAAGTAACTACAGTTCTCTCAGCTCTAAGGTGAGAGCGAACGGTCTCTGGCATTGAAGTAAAGTGATTAGAAGCGGTTACCGGGCATATTTGTGATAAAAGAGCGTTTCTATGGTGAAGTGTTGTGTGGTTTCATGTAGTGCAAAAGGAGCAGACGGCTTGACTTGACTTTGCTATTGTCATCGCCTGACATGGGACACCTTCAAATTTGTGGAACTGGTCAAACGTAGGTCCAATCCCCCTAGCTTAAAAATCCTAACTTTTGTATAATCATTCACGGTTGTTCCACTCGGTAACAGCGCGAACTTAACACGCATTTGATATCGATACCTTATTGCGAGAATGGGTCCTTGCCGAAGGGTCGCTATCCTACATTAAAGTTGCAATATCGAATACGTTTTTGTCTCTACAGACGGTACTTTTGTGGACCAGTTGGGGCTGATTGCACGCATATGGTGATAATCGCTCCGCGAGCCTTCTTGCTGTTTGCTTAAGTCCCAGGCTCTATTGTTGCCGTAGGTGTCGGCATTAAGGTAAAAACCGTTTGCATGGACAGTATGCGATTATACTATACGGGTACGAAGTGGAAAATACTCGGAAAACATAAAGGATTTTAGCGACAACACTATGGCCATTCCCTTTGCCACCAATTAAGCGGAATTTAGATAAATAGTGTTCTAGGGAAAGAGAAAAATGAGGTCAACCGGTGATGTAGAACTAGAAGCAATTTACCCTGTCGCTGTCAACGGTTCTTTTGATCTGGCAACGAAAGAGCATTTGGGGCAGTATCGCACACGGTTCGCTGTCGGATACCTAACCTCATCCATGGCGAGGCGTGATTTCACCAATTTAACCCTTTCGTGCGCCTCCTAACTGAATATACATATCCGAGTCGTTTTTGTCTAAAAGGGCGCAGCCAGCGCCATTTTTGTGCTGCGGTAGAAGAGAGATAAAGGTCGAAAAATGGTAAGGGCCGCTCCGAACTGGGGTCGCGCCCCGTGTCTTGGCCTGTCATTGGACATAGATCTCCTTTTATTTCCGAGTTTGGAAACTAGTTTACCCCTTGCGTTTCGTCCATCGGGTCGCGCTCTCGATGGGATCGCCATAAGGCCGCACCAGCATATCATACTCGCGCGCATACACGAAAAAAGAATACACACACAATCCACAGTTTTATAAACGAAATTCCACACTTTTCATATTATGTTTTACACCCGTACAGTTTGATCCAGAGCAATGGGAAAAAATCAACTCACGTTATTTTTATTAGTTTTGACGCGCTTGTTGAACCCTATCGTAGCGACGTAAACCGGTTCGGAACGGCGAATAGCGACCCCCCCCCCCGCCCTAGGGTATTGCTAGAAGTGGCACAGGAAGAGAATAATCCGTAAAGCCACGACGGCGTTTAAAGATTAACACAAGAACAACACAACACAAACACACTATACTATTTATTAAGGCTATCAACCTACACAAACAACAAAACCTTCTCGCCACAATGCGAGCGCCGCAATGTCCCTTTACTTACGCAGCCAACATCGTCTTCCTTCACCGAAACTCCACCGACATGATCCATGTCGGCACAGCTACCTCTGTGCTCTTTCCCCGCAGCGGCACTATCGTTATCCTTGTTCCCACAGCCACTGTTATTGTTGTCATGGCCTCCCCCGTGTACGTTGTGGCCGCAGCCGTCGCCCATCTTGGTCGTCCACGGCCGCAGCACGTGCCTCAAAATAGCCGTCACCGGAGTCACTCACCGCAACACAGTTGCAAGGATCCCCGCAACACCGACGCTTTACTTCTCTGCAGGCGTTTTGCAGCGCTTGTTGCACGCAGCTCTACGCAACACGGCACATACCATGTCCCCCTTGTCGTCGCAGTCGTCGTCCAGCGCAATCGCCCCACAGTACTCGTCGCAAGGTCACCGCAACACCGACGCTGCACTTCGCTGCAGGTGTCTCGCACGCAGCTATATGCACATCACGCAACACCAGCACTATAGTTAGCTCCGGCACCACCCCACCCCAACACAACGCGGGCCATGTATCATGCTCCATCGCCGCCGCCGTCAACATGCCCTCTCACAGTAGCGTGATTTTCGCATCATAACCAAATGACCGTCCGTCCATCTGCCCGCCCGCGCGCTGGGCTGCCAAATCAGGAATGAGAAGCCCAAGGCGGGCGCGGATCACGAAATGGGTCATTCGACGTTATTGGGCGCAAGGTCTTTGTTCATTAACGTCGTTCTACCAAATTTAACGTCGCTCGGCTTATCGTAAAATTTATAAATGAAAACAGGACAAAACGTTATCTAAAACCAACAAACGAGTCAAAAATTGGTAAAATATTGTATGTTGCTATCTGAGTACGAGATTTTGAAGCTGCTCATTTCTAAACGGGGGAGGAATCGAAGGCACGACACGTTAGCAGCCCCTGCGAAGATACCATGTGCGGCAACGACGGAGAAAAGCAGCCTGTGGACAAGGGCCGCAGCGGAGGGTGCAGCAAGGGCGAAACGACAGCGACCAGTCCAATTCATCGAGGCAAGTTTCCCGAGTGAGTGCTCTATCGAGTATTATATTAACTCTTACCGTTTTTATAGGTCGACAATGCGCACGCGCCGATATTACCAGCCCCAACCTTACACAATATGCTAACGAGGACACTAATTGTTCGGATCAACGCGGCGGAGCGGCTCGAGTAGACCGAGGTGCAGTGACGTGTAAAGATGGCGGTGCGTGTGTTGCTATCAGAAACGCTGTATACATAATATAGTGTTGCGTGTGGATTAGCATTTTTCTTATTATGCTACGCGGCAAATACACTTGCTAAGGACGATTCCAGGGATAGTGAACCACCGGGAGATACTGTGTTTACCGCTATTGGGAGTGAGAAGATTTATGGCGGCAACAATGAGGACAGCGCGTGCTCTAGTCAGCATGTGTCTGCCGCACGCCTAGCTGTTAATAGTGTCGCCAGTGGAGGATTCGGTCCGTGTTGGGCTTATAGTGAAGGTTGCTCATTCTGTAATTTGGTTTATTTAACGATGTTATATTGTGTGTCATTGTTTTCAAACGTAGATGAGAGACTTTGAAAACGACACGGGTGGCAGCAACGCGGTCGTGCTCGAGCACAATGCACACAGCTCGTATGAAAGCAAGGAGTCTGCTGGAGCTAACGTCGGCGTCTGCGATACTGGAGTGTGTGGCTAGCCATCATTGTGCTAACGTCGCTTATGTTTGGGTGTCGTTTTATTACTCGGTGTGTTGCTCTTACGCAAGCATACCTAAAAAAATACCGGCCAACAGCGCGGGTGACGATGAAGTTGCAGCATGCCCAGCCGTCGAAGATCACTTGCACAAAGACGGCGCTGTCAGTGATGTGATGGATGCGCAAGTCGACGCTGACGCCGAAAGCAGAGAAGCAACCGTTGCACATGGTGACGACGGTGAGTGCTGTGATGCGATTACGTAGCTTATTTACTAGCGTTGCTCGTTGTTAGTGCCGTCTACATTGTTTGCGACGTTGCGTACCGGGACGGGCATTGATGAACAGGTGCCAGACCCAGAAGACGTAGCTGTCGGAAGCAAAGGCAACACGGCGGTATATAGAGAGGGCCGCGGATTTAGGTCCCGTTTTGAGTAGCCACACCGAGACAATAGTACTAAGCGGATCAATCTCCAGAGCGGCGGACAAGACACCGGAAGTGCGGGAACTGATGGGAGGGGGGGGGGGGGGGGCTTCGGAGGACTCACTGGTGCCGTTTGTGTCGGGAACGGTGTGTATGAGCTTCCCGTTATTGTGTTGCGAGGTTCTGTAACTAACTTGCTTTTGTATGAGTCTAACGTTGTTTTTCATAACGTTTCTTTTTGTTAACGTCGCTTTTGTATGATCTAATGCTGCTGGACATTTCAGGTACGCCAGGTCCTGCCATCCCAGTGGCAGCGCTGAAGGTGGAAGCCAGACGTAAGGCATCTCAGAAGCCCGCAAAGGACATGCTGCAAAAGGTGTTAGGCTATCGTTTTATGACATGCATATGACTTCAAAAAATTTTTTTCTTGTTAGGCGGTCCCAACCGCGAGCGCAAACAGGGAGCGCTACAAAAGCGACGAAGAGTTTAGCATTTACTCTCCATGGAGCCGATAGGAGTACGTCGTCAAAAAGAAAGCGAGGAAAGTGTCGAGGCATGTGATGATAACTACGAAGAGACAGAGAGCGACGACGAAGGCTTGTCGTTCTATCTGCATTTCCTTGAAGAAAAGAAACCGCGCGAGCGAGCTAGTAAGATGTCGCCTGAGCGTGAGGCCAGGGTAGCGGCGCACGTGAACGTGGAGAACCGTGCGGAACCTCTTCCACGCAAAGGCTACTCTTCCTGGCGGTCGTGGCAAGCTGCTTTCGACGACTATTGCAACAACAGCCGTCTCAAGTTTCGAATCCATATGGGGACGAATACAACCAGTATGTTAAATGGATTATAGTTAGATCACCTGGGTTATTTAACTGGGTATTGTGATTTTTTTTTTGAGAAACATAGTAGACGCTGTCTTCTTTCAACGCAAACGTGAACGAAGACAGAGTCTGCTATTTTTTCTCTGCCTACCGCTGCAAACATCGAGTATTCCAAGAGCGACGTGGGGGAGGAAAGCGAAACGCTTGTGTCAACTTCTGGTGTTGTCTCGCCCGATTTGATTTGAAGTTGATTGACGTGGTCTTGCCAGGTGAGTAACCTTGTCATCGCCTCTTGGTTCACAACTAGTGGTGGATGCTCAACCACGACACAGAATTGGCGGGCACTACTCCCAGCTTGAAAGAGGTTTCAACGCAGGGTGCTGTTGAGGAAACGGTCACTGCATGACACCAACGCATCGTCCAGCGAAAATCGCTGAGTACATGAGTGATGACCTTGGTGAGTAGGGGGATTCGCCACGCAGAAAAACGATTTTAATGACTCTAAAATTTGTTCTGCGCCTTTGGAGTCTTTTTCATTCTTTGAACCTGCTTGCTCAGGTGCCGATGTCGAGTTGCAACGTCACACATAACCATTTGACGAATACAAAACGAAAATGTTAATGCAAAACTGTTTTCCTACTATATTCCCCAGGCTTTAACCTCTTCAAAAGCATCGAATAGAATACGAGAGAATACCATTTAGGCGAATAGTTTGCGCATCTAATGAAGTGGCACGACCGCAAATACGATATTCACGGAAATGCCAATTTTTCTGTCTAAATCTCATTCAACGACGCCCAATTGATGGCCTAGTGCGAAGAATTATTGGTGCTGAAATTGAAAATGAGAGTATCTTGAGCAGTGGATTGTATTGGTCTGGTGTTCGAGATAACCTGATGAGCATGATCTGGAGTCGGGTCCTTCCTACACGCTGACCTACTTTCTTTCTTACTTCAAGTGCAACAGATACTATTTGGCCCGATTTCGGTAGGGCTTGCAATCCTGAGATTACGGTCGAAGAGCGTATACACTCACCTACCAAAGAGCGACAAAAGCCGTTCAGTGAAAATCCTCATATTGCGCTCATTTTTTTTCACCACCGCTTCCCGTCTTTCTTTGGTAATGCGAAGTTAACAACTACTTTTGGCGCGTTGAATTCACGACTAAAAGATCCACAACTACGTTGCGTCAATCGTCTGCACAGACAGTGCCAACTTTTCCTCCACCTTTTGTGCAGTCTGGTCGATTGCCGCAGTGTGCGTCAAGTTCTGTTGAGGCCCGGGGCCGCCTCACGAGCTTCCGTTCGTCTGATCAAGCTGCAACGGTCGCTAGCGACGCTCAAAGAGGCGTCCTTCCTACACCACTGTAAGTATCACCCGTGCTTGTGTCGACTGGTGCTGCTCCGGACACCTGAGAAGACAGCGAGAGCGATAACCAGTCCTGCGAAAGTTTGGAAGCTGACATGGCTACTTCTACTACGCCTCTGTCTCCACTGTCGCAACAGAGTGCGAAGCAAACGGTGGCAGCTGTTTTTGCTGAGGTTTCACGTGCAGCGGTTTCGCATAGTGGTCCTTAATGTGGGTGAAGTGCTGCCTGTAGGGGTTGTAGCGATGCTAGAAGAAATTGGAGTGTTGGATGAGAGTGATATATTTATGGATATTGGCACAGACCTAGGTAACAATCCTGCTCACGTCGTGCTCGCGACCAACGCATCGAAGGCTATTGGGGTTGAGGTGCGCCAGGATGTCAGTAGCATAGGCACCGCAAATACTGCGAAAAGCTTTTACCAACGACGTGTCGGATCCCGGGCTCAATTCGTCACGATGGACATTACCAGTCTCCGCTTCGCGTGCTTTTTTCCGTACGACCTAGCTACAGTTGTGTTTTGGAACAACATTTTGTTTGAGCCTACCGCGGTCAAGTATGTAAAACGCGAGCTCAGTGCAATGGGTTACTTACGTATCTTCGTCTGCACCGCCCCTATTTGCCGAGGCATCGCGCCCCTTGCTTTTCGCTGATCTGCTCTTCGTTTGAGCAATTCAAAAAAGGTTGACGTCGCCTGTAGCTGGAAAGCTGATCCTCAGCGAGCGTACTTCTACTACTAAAATAACGTGAGGTCAGTTGAGATTACGATAAGGAAACCTAAAGGCATACGCACTTCAATTTGAAATGATGGCCATGCGTGACTTCTAGCAAATAGTTCTTATAGCAAAATCAGCTAATACGCACTTCAAATTTAAATGACGATCCCGTGTTATTGTACGCAAATGTTTACATAGTCAACTCAAGATAATGTTGTGGAGGAACACGCCAGAAATGTATATAGCACACTTCCACACCAGCAACACCTACTGAGTTCCGATAACTTAGGGATCCGAAGGTATTCGATTGATGTAGTCGTGACCGTCTTGGCGGGACGCGGGGTGTGTGGAGCAGCGCGGAACCTTCGCTAGTATTAAGTCCTAATTAAGTTTGATTAGGCTTGATCGGTCTTGATTTAGGTATTTTGCCTAAACAAAGGGCCGAAGTGCCTTATTAAGCGTGTTCTTGTTCTCCTTTCCGGGTTGTTTGCCGCTTCCAATAGCTGGATCTTTAGTCTTGAGAGTCGATTCGATCTCCAGCCAAGCACCAAAGTGTGAATGATCGAGGAACTCTACACTACGAGTTGGGAAAAGTAGTACAGGTAAATCTGGCTAATATTTTAACCAAGATCTGCCCCTACGACGCTAACCTCCTTCTACCTAAGTGTCCTTTTAACACTTTGGTCGGGTCAATATGTCTTAGCAAAGACCCGAACGCGAAGAAACCCACTTGAGTACTTCGCGGGAAAAACGAATCTGATTGATGTTTATCCTAAGTCTGCCACCTGCCTGCTCATCCTCAAACGCATCCACCCTCCTATATCTCGTTCTTAAATAAGATCGGCTCTCACCTTTTTATACCTACGATCGATCCCGCGATCTCCAACTGTGATCCTCGGCCGGCGATCTTCCGATCCTGCCTCGATCGCTACTCTTTGACTCTTGATCTCGATCCGTGGTCGCTATCTCTCAAACCCGGATCGCTACTCAGGGGTATTCGGTCTTTTTGTCGCCCAAAGTCGATCGAGCCCGAACGCAACCTGATCTCAACTCGATCGAGCCCCTGGGCTGTCCTAAGCACTCGATCCATCTTCTGGGTCCATGATAAACGTCCCCGGGTCTTCTGGATCGAGATTGATCGAGACTGATCGTAGCCCGATCGTGGCCGCCGACTTCGGATCCTTGCTTCCGGCCTTCAGATCTCCATTTGTCCACTTCCGATCTTTTCTCGTCGGTGTCCTTAGCGTCGGGATCGCTCATGTTGAACGTCCCCGGGTATGATCGATCACATCCTGATTACGACCTCCGACCTTCGTCTCCAAACGCACGATCTTCGTTCCGCGACTCCTGATCTCTGTTCTACGATGCTTCCCACTACGGATCGGCCAGGTTTGACGCCGTCCGTCG
This sequence comes from Phytophthora tentaculata, assembly GCA_033557915.1. Taxonomy (NCBI): domain Eukaryota; phylum Oomycota; class Peronosporomycetes; order Peronosporales; family Peronosporaceae; genus Phytophthora; species Phytophthora tentaculata. Next base: position 7,124,093 of record JAUCEA010000009.1, read on the forward strand.
CAAGTGTTGCTCCAGACTGTTGATCGCGGTTCTTCGACACTCGGTCCTTGTCTTTGGGCACCTGATCTCACCTTCAGACATCGGAGCTTAGTTCAATCTTGATCATAGTCGCTCGGCCTCGCAACTGTCCGCCATTTGCTGGGCGTCTCCTCTTTAGCGGTCGTTCGTAGTAAATCTTGATTGCGCTTCACCACAGCTGACGGAGTGCTGGAGAGGCGTTTGACGCTTCACAACGTCTCCATTTCGCTTGATGTTTGTATGTAAACATATGAAATATCAGAAGGATCCGAAATGGGCAGCCGTAGCGACAATGCTGAGTACGCTGTCGCCGACAGAGCAACACAGTCTTGCTCTGGGATTCCGTGTGAAGGAGCAGCGCTATGCTGCTGCTGCTACTACGGCGTCGTCCAGGACGACACCGCGCGTGCAGTCGTTGAAACTTCACGTGATCAGTTCTGTGGGAAAAGAGGGTGAACCTCTTCTCCGATGGTTTGTCGAGATAGACACTGCCATAGCGGCTCGACGTATTGTCGACGAGCCGTCGTAGGTTGCGTTCGCCGTGTCATGTCTTGGCGGACGAGCGAGAAGCTGGGCGTATGGACACCGTCTCACCGACTCCGACATGGCTATGCCGGGCGTCGCCGCGAACAAAAAAAAACGCGCGGAACCACTAGGCGCGGGGCGCCGTACTGGTATTGCAGTCGCGCGTGTCTACAAGGGACACACGATACTGAGGACTCAGCCCCAAACGAGAAGGATTGTCGCTGGGTTTTTTTTGTGGAGGGTCTTATCGTCCTGGATCTGGACAATAAGTTTGACTTGGTATTGGGTATGTCGTGGCTCGCACGGCATGATCCAGTGATCAACTGGGAGAAGTGCATACTTGTTCACTTCGGGCGCAACGCGACAGGGAGCGATGGCCCTGTCAGTGAAGCGCATACACTCAACGGTGTATCCGACCACTCCGTTGAGGCAGTACCCAACGGTGCTGCCCACGCACAAGTCACAACGACTGAGGCAGTAGTTGAGTATGTCTCAAATCAGAAATCAGATTTGAGATACGTTCCTACTTCAATGATTGTATCAACTCCGGTAGTCGATCGATCAAGTATGGAAGTTTTTCAAGTCACAGAGAATGGCTGTGACGGTGGTGCGTCGGTCCCGGGGACTGACGCATCAGATATGCAAGGGACCCCAGCTACAAACAATAGCTGTGATGTCATCGTGTCAGATCCGGGATGTGGCACGGCCGTGATTGGTTCAAAAACCACGGATGTCTCCGCCGAAAGGCGTCGAGGTGATGATAGCGCGTCAGCTCCGGGAGCCCCCGACGTGGCAAACAGTGCTAGTGGTTGCAACCGTCTTGTAGTTGCAAACGCCCAGCACTGAAAACGTTTCCGGGCTCGCGAGCTGCCGGGCTGCACGACGAAGCGGAATGCAATCACACCGGGCTTGATCATTCGAGTCCGCGGAAAGAATCCACCGACGGTTACAAGAGCACGAGCAGATATGCATCCTTTAGGATATCGAAAGGATGAAGAGCGAAGCGGAGGAGTTGAGGTGCACGCAACTCCATGCTGCGAGCACCGCTGAGAGTAAGGAGCGCTAAAACACTTCGAGGAGCAGAGCAGGGACTCGCTAAAGTAGAGCCCCTTCTACGATGTACTGCTGGAGCACAAGAATATGCTCCCGGGTGTGATCCATGCGGAACTTCCGCAAATCAAGGGTATACAGCACGAGATCGACCTCGTGCTGTGTACGAAGTAGTGTGTGACGCGGATGTGGCCACTTCCGCGAGATCAAGCGCCAGCGATCGACGACTTCTTTGAAAGTCGTCGCAAGGCGAGGCTAGTGCAGAAGTCAAAGTACCCGCACAGTGTACCAACGTTCTGTGTCAAGAAGCCACAGTGTGGGTGGCGCACGTTCATGCGTACAACAAGCTGGATGATGCGTCGATACCGGCGCAGACGGCGACACCACGAAAAGATGTTATCATCGATTTGATGGCCAAAAGCACCATCCATAGAGCGCGACAGGTTCTATCAGATCCTGATGCGCGAGAGAGACATCCCTCTCACGGCGGTGAGCACTCCAAGCGGTATGCTTTGGGAGTGGCTCGTAATGCCGCAGGGACTGAAGAACGCTTCTGCAACCTTCAATAGATGCGTGACGCATCTATTGCGCTCAGTGCGTGGCTTCGCGCCGAGCTTCTTCGACGACGTGTTCGTTCACTGCTAGGCTGTGGACGGGAAGACTGACGTTGAGGTGCACCGAGAACACCTCCGCCATCTGGTAAGGCTTATGCGTAAATATAAGCTCTATGCGAACCTGAAGAAGTGTATTTTGAGGGCGAACGAGATACCCGTCTTTGGATGTCTCGTCGGGAAGTACGGCGTACGCCTTGATCCAGAAAAGGTCAGAGTGATCTATGAATGGCCTACGACATACAACGTGAAGGGACTAATACAGTTAGTCGTCGCAGCTTCTGACGAAGGAAGCTGGGTGAAATTGGACTGCTGAGTGTCAACAGGCCTTCGATACAGTCACGCAGAGCTTGGCGGAGGCCCCGGTCTTGGCAGTGGGTGATGAAGATCGCCCATTCCACGTCGTGTGTGAAGCGTCCGACGTTGCTACCGGATGCGCGCTGATGCAGCATGATCATGAGGGCCGTGATCGTGTAGTCTACTAACCGTTACGTTAGCCGAAACCAGCTGAACGTAATTACCCCGTGCATGACAAGGGGATCCTTGTCATGAAGTATGCACTCGCAAAGTCTCGAGTGTAATTACTTGGAGTGGACCGCTCGTGGTCTACATCGATCACGCATCGCTGTGAACGGCAGTGAAGTCTCCGCACATCTCGCAACGAATGACGAGATGGTTATCGTTCTTTGCGGAGTACGACTTCCAGCTTGAGTACAAACCTGGAAGGTTGAATGTGGTTGCCGACGCGTTGTCGCGTCGACCTGATTACGCTGTCGCGACAGCCGTCGCCAATCGGATTGGCGACGAACGAGTGAGTGTTCCGTCGTCGCCATTGATCGACGACGTGATGAACGCGTGTGCGAGTGCCGCAGACGCGAAACAATTGCTGGGTTATGTCGCAGTACCTTCCGATACGGCACGTCAGAAGCTGGCGCCGCATCTGCGAGCTCGTGCACACCAATATTGTGTGCACGAAGGACTGCTGCTTTACAGCACAGTCGACGACGATGCAGATCGCTGTACAGAGCTGGCTAAGTGTTCGGTGTTGGCGTCACTGTGGCAATCGATGGAGTATTCGGAGCTGATGGTTTGTGATGCGCGGAGCTGGTGGTGTGTTCGGCATTTGTTGCGTACTCGAGGCTTGTGACTTGATCGGAGTTGGCGACGTGCTCAGGAACGGTGGCATGTACGGAGTTGGAAGCGTGCTTGGTGGTACTCTTGCCGTAGGCGGGGTTGTAGCAGTTGGTGTAGTATACGGAGGTGGTGGCGCTGTTGCAGTTGGTGTCTTGTTCGAAGAGGGTGGCGTCCTTCAACTGGAAAGTGGTCAATGATCAAGGCTCTCGTAGAAGCGGCGATAACACGGCATACATATAGCTATCTTCACGTTTGTCGCGGCCCCAACGTATGTGCAATTCAGTTGCGTTTAAAATGAACTTATATTCATCAACTGACTCAGTTTTTTCTTCTTTCTCAACTAGTGTGCTACACCTCAAGTCTGTGTCGACGAGGCAGCCCAGAAGCGGATGCGAGGTAGCAAGCGGAACGCTGCTCGCTGTTGGTCGTTTTTGCTTTCTGGATGAGGGACCGGGTTCACTCTGCATTAAATCCAAGATTGTCTCCACATGTCCATCGCTATCCATGATCGATCGCGCTGCCTTTGAAGATGAAATATTTCACGGCACGGGGTTGTTGCTACTTTTGTTTGAAGTATTTCGGAAGACTTTATGTTGCTTAAAAGGTGCACTAATCTTGGCTGTAGCATTTGCTTATCTTCGTCGACGAAGTTAATGGTTGTAAAACCTATAATTGTGCCCTTGAGGAATTACGTTTGTATGATGCACTATTATAGAGCACCGCCATAGGTAAAGGTGGAGCAAAGGCTATACTTCCCCTCAAAATACAACTGCACTTGCACCGGTCTGAGAAAACTTGGAGCATTTATGCCAACGGGGTAAACTGAGGGAATACCGTGGTCAAATATGAATACTGGATCCCTCGCTGCGGTGGACAATGGCAATCAGATTGACCAATGGGATCTCGGATAGATTAGTATAACAAAAACAAATATCAGGAATGCGTTTGAAAACATGCTTGCAGTGCAAGCCTTGCACCGCGACAAACCTTGGGGTGGTGGTGAACCAGGCAGCTAGGTGGCCTGGATGTGGGTTGACAATCTTTCCTTTTCGAGCCGTCTCAGGGCTCCAGGGATGAAGCATTAATCGGTAGCTGCAGGTTTCCAGGCGTAGAAATAGTAGACATATACGTGGAGTGTTCATTTTCGACTAGTCTCTTTTTAATTACTTCTCTGTCCCACGGATTTTATAGGAATTTCGGTTTTTTTTAAAGTAACACTATCTACAAGAACTCGATAAAAGTCAAAGTACCCTTATTCGAAAGCTTGTATCAGCGAGCTATTCGCTGTATTTTTTGTAGCTTCATAACAGCGGTCAGCAAGTAACAACGCCACGAATGTGGGCTCATATTTGGAAGGAGTTAGTTTTTTTCGGTTTTCGAGAGTGAATTTGCCAAATTATACGAAACTTTTACTAGATGCTCATTCAGATTTGGCGACCCCTTACACATCAGCGTAATCACTGTCGACATGTGTAACACTCGCTCATAGACGCTCGATTAGATGAGGTTTTACTGCTTGTTAAGACGATATGTATCAAATCAGAGGAAAACGTCATCAAATCATCGCAAACCGCACTATATCAGCCAATACGATCATTGTAACATTTTCGTGTGCTTTTCACAAAAACGAAACCCCTATACATTGGTGGGACAGAGAAGTATTTATTTTTAACTTGCCACTTCGAAAAATAATGTTTCAGCTAGTCACTTTTTATGTCCCAAGTAGTCACTTCCATCGCACTTAAATGAAATTATACGGTAGATCCAATATGAATTTTAGACTTGTCACGTTTTCAGTATTCGGTAGTCATTTTAAAATCGTACTTAACCAAGATTTTACACGCAATGCCTACGCCCGACGGGTCGCGATCCCGGTTAAGAACGGCCCTGAAATTTATTTCAGAGCAAGGGGGGTCTAGCCGCGACCGAGCGCAGCGAGGTGCTCCCTTTTTCGGGGGAGGTAGAGGGGGTCTAGGGTACACTAAATGATCTAAGGTTTGGCTTAGGGGGCGGGTGTAGTTTACTGCGCAAGTAGCTCGATGATAAACTGGAACAGTAAATGCGGTTTAGGAGCCGCGTGCGTAGCACGCTTGCGTAAACCCAGGCGGAGCCAGAAAGAAGCGCTACCTGTGGTTTATGAGCCGTGTGCGTAGCCCTCGGGCCTAAACCCAGGCTGAGGAACTGCGTGCGGTTTGAGTTCCGTGTGCGGAGCACTCGGATAAAAACCAAGGACATGTGCTGAAGTAAATTTTAGACTAGTTACTTTTTGTTATTGAAAGTGAACTTGAGCCGTGGAACCAACCACTTCATCATTGTATCGTTCTTTATCGCTGCGGCCAGTCTCGTATTCATTCTGGATGCCCAAGTGACAAAGGCCGTGCGGTGGAAGTCACTGAGCGTCTTCGTCTTGGGGAATTCGACGCGACGCGAGCCGGCAGACTACCTAAACCCTATGAACATCAACGCTCACCAATTAAGTCACTTTGAAGTGAATAGTAGAGTATTAATGTTAAACCTGATTTTTAAGGTAGCCACTTTGGAGTGAATAGTAGAAAATTAATTTTAAACCTGATTTTAATGTTTAACTAGTTACTTTTTGCGTGTCGGCTAGTCACTTGAGACTAGTGGAAACACCAAAAGTAACTAGTTGAAACATATTATCGCAAGTGACTAGTTCAATTAAAAGTGACTGGCACCCCAAAAATATATGGGTACCAATCTATGTTTGATTGAAGAAACGATGAATGCTACTGCAATACTGGGCACGCTGGCGCATTTAACATGATGAACACAATTTTTTTGTATGTGTACTAGAGCGTTTGAGCCTTTAACGGATTCTCAAGTTTTGATGAAAGTATTAAATTTTTATTTCATTTTACCCAAGCCTGCAGGGATTGCCGCATCAAATGAACGAGCAAATCGAGAAGCCTTACATTATTATAAACCGTTCTGTATGATGTTTGCCTCGATCAGATAGCTGCATAGAACTCTGTGCAAGCGTTTTACTCCGATTTTACTCTGAACCGGTTCGAAAATGTTAGGAGTTAATTCACGGTCTGAACGGACCTACGACGTGTAGAACTCGGTAAACCAATTTATCAGGTTCGAACGTTTCAAGTATCAGTTTAAAAACTCAGTATTTCGGTTTACCTGGTGCTATGGCCATTTTCGTAATAAAAAGTGAATCAGCGTCATTGGTCAGAATCTACTCTTCTGAATAAGCCGCATGGGCTGTTTTGCTGCCAGTGGCCTCCGTCGACGTATCGATAGCTCGGGCAGTGAGTTAGCCTTTAGCTACTCGACCCTTTAACCCTTTCCTTTTAATCGCGACGGCGACGACACAGTTATCATCGCAAAACTCGACCGCAGTACGGTGTCTGTCCGTACGTGTGTCCGCGGCTAGGGTAAATAATTGTAAAGCTAATACGCACATTCTACTGGCTGCCAAGCGCAGCGAAGGCGGCCCCGATTGGCCAAATCGGCCCAGATGGCAACCTTTCGGGTCCGAAGGGCCCGCCCTAGCCACGACTTACCAACACTCTATGCGAGTAGTGTAATGAGCTCGCGGCTAGCGGAACGGAGGCATTGATGCGATATACGGTAGTACATATAACATGATATAACTATACATGCGCCTCCGCCGCGAAGCGGCGGCGCTCGGCTAGTCCTAAACTTCAACTGTAGTTAGTCTGTCCATCCATCACACGACCCGATCAGGCTTTTGGGCCTTCCCATTGGCTGCCGAGCGGAGCGAAGGCGGTCCCGATTGGCTAAAACCCGATTATGTGGCTTACCTCACTAAATCCATGCGGTTCACGTTTTCCTATGGAGATTTGCTAACAAGGCTATCCATTAGCTGCTGAGCGAAGCAATGGTGAGACTGTTAAAAATACCAGTATTGTTAACACGAGGTGCCTGTAAGAAGAGGGAGTGTCCACCCCTCCCGTACAAAAACGATGTTTAAATGTAGCCATCTCGGTTGCTAATATATAGACCGCTGCTTCGTGTTCACCAAAACCCGGAAGCCGGACTAACGCGGACCACTAGAGAGATTGTAGTGACTAGAACTAATTGATTGCACGCATATGTCATCTCGATGACAAGCGGTGACGCTTTGAGCCGCCAAAGCTTCGGTCGGTCGCTTTCCGGATCGATCGGCATGGTGCTGCACATAGATCTTAAGATGAATGATATTCATTCATAGAGTTTTCCGTACTTTAATCGAATTCAATTACGTGGTAGACAGGACTATCAGCAGCTTTTCGTTATTACATCTATCCCCAACGTTTTATTATAAATTTGAGAAATAGTTAAAGATGAACGCTTATTGGCTAGAAAGTTCGAATCAACAGCTTTTCAACGATATGCTGTGGCCTGATGGAATCGAATTGGACGCGTCAACCGATTTTCTGAAAACTACCGACCGACCGACCACCCACCTTTTTGCTCCCCCTATTTACCGTCATTTCCTGTTAATAGCTGTAAAGCTTCGGGGGTTATAAAATATTATCTTGCTAAAGCGCTACTTCTGACGTGTGTTTCGCGATCCGTGGGTATATACGCAATACCACGTACTTCATCACCCGGTAAGTTACACATACATCCAGGTTGCTCCATGGGAAGCAGCCTCCGCTGCAATCAACTAAAAAAAACTTCAATATGTCAAAGCGATTAAAATAAACATTAGTAGTAGTATCCCTGAGGTTGGCCGATCGGGATACTCCTTGACCAACTTCAGCTTGGAGACGTGAGCGATCGGGAACAGGCGATATTCCGATCCTGCTATATGCAGTCTTACAGAGTACTCATTGATCTTTTCTGCGGCTCGAAAAGGTCCATGCCATAAGTGCGCTAGCTTCCGGGCATATCTTTCCTTCACTCGATCGAGATAGAGCCATACTTGAGATCCAGTGTCGATTTGGTGAGGTCGTACACCGTCATTATGAGTCTCGGCCCGATCGTTGATGGCGGCCTTCAGCTTGGCATTAACTTGTTGATCATAGCATCTCTGGATCCGATATCTCCACCGCCGGGGTCCCGATCTCGAGTCTTGGTACTTCCTAGCGGCGTTATCGCCGCTAGGGTGGATCTTGGGTCCCAACCGTGCACCAGATAGAACGGCGTATCTCCGCGGATCCGATCTTGAGCCGTATTGGTCGCGAGCGTTAGTCTTTCGGCGTACTTATCCCAATCACGCTGATCGGCATCCTGAACATACATCTTCAAAGATCGGGTCAACGTCTGTACCATCCGTTCCGCGGTCCCGTTCGCCTGCGGTCGGTAGGCTATGGTAGCTCTCTGCCGTTGTCCTGGCTCACGGTCGTGTCGGATCGCCTCACTAGCCCCGAACCTCCGGGATACGCACTCCTCGTACGATTCGGCGATCGTCTGCGCAGATCTGGAAGCACTTGCCTTCGCGATCACGTATCCGCTGAACAGATCAACCCAGATCAGCAACTCGGTATTACCTTTCCGCGACTTAAGAAGCGACGGGATGTGATCCATAGCTATGATCTGGAAAGGGTATGTGGCCTGGAGATTCCCCGGTGATTCCCCCCCGGATCGTAGGTCTCCCTTTTCCTGTCACGCAGTCGACGGATTCTCCCACATAGCGCTGCACGCTTCGAAACAGACCTCGCCAGTGGAAACATCTCCTGATCCGTTGGTAGGTACGCCCGATCCCTTAGTGCCCCCCTTCCAAGCTCACGTGATAATGATGTAGGATGACCATCTGAAGTGACTCCGGCACCAATCTCATCAGTCCATCACGATCTTCGTCAGATCTCGGTGTAGGAAAAATTAAAATAGCAGATCTTCACTGCCCATCGCGTAATCTTCGGCCACCTTTCCTAGGTCGCGCGCCTCGTCCCGGGTCAACCCTCCAAGATCGCCGGCCAGATATTTCTTCACGTTGGAGATCCACACTTCTTCGGCTTAGGATCGACGGATCCGATCTACCGCAGCTGTTGGACCACCTTCTCTTGCAAAACCGGCGGATTTGGCCGGATATCTGCGCGGGATCGAGTCCTCACCACGGCGATCTTGACCGGATACTCTGGCTGTTCTTCCTTCGAGTACATTAGTACTTCGTCCAAACGGTTCAGAGTCATCAGATCCTTTACCAGGATTCCCTCACACACCCGGATTCCTTGTTGTGATTGTAAGGTCTCACTCGCCAGGTTATCCGCACTCGCGTTCCAGTCCCGCTTGACGTGTACTAAATCGTGGTCTGACCAGCTTCTCAGGCAATTCATAACCTTTTGCCTCAGCAGGGTAACCCCGGCGCCTTGCAGTCGATCTCTCCGCGAACCTGCCTGACGATCAAGTTAGAGTCGCCGCAGATCACCAACCTGGTCCGACCCGTATAATCTAACAGGTCGAAGCCTAGCAGCAATCCTCGATATTCCGCCTCGTTCACGGTCAAATCTTCAACTAACTCGGACCTAGCCTTCAAGATCGTCCACTCTGGGAGCTTCCATAAGATCGCTCCGAACGCACCCCCACCTCGCTTTACTCTGGCTGAGCCGTCAACACTCAGCACTAGCAGCTCCTCCCCGGCTCTCTCTGTCGGGATCGGGGCTTGGATCTTCTTCCGGGGTTCCTTCCTGGGCGCGATCCCTACTAGCGCCTGATCCATGGTGGACCTTGGCGTGATACTAGCAGCGATCGCTACTAAGATTTCGTCTTCGCCCTTGCCACACTTCACTATCTCCAGTGCCCAGGGCGAAAGGAGGGCAGCCCATTGAGCTAACCGCCCCTGTAGTCCGGAAGATCGGAATAGCCACGCTAGTGTAGAATGCCGCGTTAGGACCTTGATCTCCCGGCCGATCAACATATTGTAGTTCAAATCGATCACTCTCAGCAGCGCCAAAATCTCCTTCTCTACCACGTTGTAGTTCTGCTCGTTCGATTTCAACGTCCGACTAGCGAATGAGATCGGATAATAGGTTCCGTCATGTTCTTGTGTCAACGTTGCCGAGATCGCCCCATCCCTGGCGTATACGATCACTGTCGGCTGCCGATCGGGATCAAAGTGCCGCAAGATCGGCGTCGAGGCGATCTTCCGCTTGAGAGTCTCAAAGGCTCTTCTGGCTCGATCCCATCTCTCTTCCTCCCGGTCAGTGGAGATCGCAGGAGTGTGGGTCAGATCCCTTCCTGTCGAACTCGGTTCCTCGAGGTCCCGGGCCCCCATCTGAGCGCGATCTTCTAGATCCGTAATCCTGCTTCTCGATCGTAGTCCCGCGAAGTCCACTTCCCTCAGTTCATATAGGATCGCGGCGTAGATCGCGTAGCCCTCGATAAACCTGCTATAATAGTTCAGACTTCCGAGGAACGATTGCATAGATCGTAGCGAACTCGGAAACGGTAGATCGGTCAGTGACGCCAGATCTTTTGGGCTGGCCTCCAGTCCTTCTTTCGACACTCGATGCCCGATATAATCCACCTTCCGCAGGACCCAAGAACTCTTCTCCACACTGATCGACAGGTTCCACTTATCGCACTCTTCCAGCAGGCGATCTACCTTGTCGCACAGCTGATCCCACGACTCCGCTGTCACCAGAATGTCGTCGATATACGATCTCCGGCCTAACACGGATGGGGAACCCGGATCTTCGGAGTCTCCATCTTCAAACACATCTGACGGTCTTCTTGACTTCCTGATCGCGATAGCTTCGTAATCCCGTACAGTGCGTTATCTACCAACCGCTGATAGATTTGAGGAGCGGTCTTGAGACCAAACGGCATCCGATTCCACTCGGACCAAAAGGGGTGATGAACGCCGAGATCGCTCTGGCCCGATCCGTCATCCGAACCACCCAAAATCCACTGGCCATGTCGACAGAGCAGTACCACTACGCCTTGTCAAGATCTTCTAGCCGTTCACTGATCAGCGGCATCGGGTAAACCATGAGCCGAGTCAGGCCGTTCACCACCCTGTAATCAATACAAAGGCGGATATCCACACTATTTTTCTTGATAATAACCACGATCGGCGAGGCCCACGGCGACGTCGAATGTCGGATTATCTGTGCGGAGAGCAACGCTTTGAGCAGATCGGACACCTTCTCTCGGAAGCGAGGGGCGATCTTCCTGACCCGTTGAGCAACCGGTTTTGCTCCTTGCACATCGATATCGCAGAACACTTCCTTGGCCGCTGGTGGCAACGCGTTCCCTTTCTCAATTAGGAGGTGATACCTGATCCAGATCCGATTTCTCAGCTGTTCGATCTCTTCGGCCGAGTACACTTTTGGGTCTCCGACCCGGAGATCTCCCACTTTAACCTCTTCTGTCGTGATCACGACCTCTGGGATCACTGCCAACTCGCCCTCCACAACTTCTGCGAAGAGATCGCTCCCCTCATACAGATATACTCCGTCGTCCGGCTCCTTGCCGTCACTTCCGGGTCGAGGTTCCGCCTCCTCTTTCTTGATCGGCTTATTCTGTACCGATTCCGCGTCGGGATCACCAATCGTTTTGAGATCAGGCCGTATATCGCCTTCAGACTTCCAGCCTCTTGATCGCTCTTCCCGGGATACATCCCTGCATCCTTCGCCGCGGATCGGGGGTCGGGGTCTCCAGGCCTCTCGAGATCGGGACCGAATGTGTCGACTTCCAGCCTCACTTCAGCCTCAGCTATAGTATTCGCGGGAATACAAGCAAGACGTTGCGATGCCCATGAGTGTAGATAATTCCAGATTTAAGATTAAAACAAGTGTTATTTTGTGAATGACTAAGCTTGCTGTCAGCGAATCGTTATTATCTAAATTAGTTGGTTGTAATGCATTCAGCAAAAGCCGGACTACATTACGAGTGGGTCATGGGATGGAGTTAACAAATAGCAACAACAACAACAATACTTTCAACTCTGATTCTCCAAAAGCTAAGGATTTAAGTAAAACTTATCGCTCAATGTCATTAGTAGGGCAGTAAAATGAAACAGCAACAACAACAACACTTTCAACTCTGATTCTCCAAAAGCTAAGGATTTAAGTAAAACTTATCGCTCAATGTCATTAGTAGGGCAGTAAAATGAAACAGCAACAACAACAACACTTTCAACTCTGATTCTCCAAAAGCTAAGGACTTAAGTAAAAATTGATTGCTCAATGTCATTAATGTTTAATCAGCACGAAATGGATATGTTTTAATAATTCAACGAGTTTGGTTCTGAGAAGCCATAGCTTAAAAACAATTCTTGTTGCATACGAGCCGAAACAGTTCGTAAAAGGGAATACTTAATGTGAGCCAAACAGTCAACTACTTTTGTTTGCAGCTCGGCGGTTACCGAGAACGACACGAGAAATAAAATGAAATAGATTGGGTAGTATTTGTACAAATACATATATAGTGCAGTTAGTCCTGATTTTATGACAGATGCAGACAGTGATAGACAAAAAAAATGAAGAGTTCGTTTCGAGAGATCAAAAAATCAGTATAGCATGACAGCTAAAAAAAACTGAAATGTGCTTCTATTAAACACAATGTTAAAGCTCAGTATAATTTAAAAAACATATCTCACACAATGAATTTTGAAAAGACTGTTTTTCTTAGCTTTTCGTACTGAATATAATACAGTAGTGGCTCTCACGGTTCGCATGTTTCGCATGTTTCACCAGCCAATAGGATTCCTGTAATTTTTACCTGCAAACTGAGAGTCGGTATGGTGGCCACCCTGCAATGCTTGTTTTCAACCCATCTGCAGGTTAGCCTTCTGTCAACGTTCCGCGAATCTGATTGGGCAGTGCAACCTGCAACCTGCCAACCGTGAGAACCACTAGTAGTCAATTTTGCCTGGTTAACAGTGTAAATATCCCGCCAAAGCGAAGCGGAGGCGGAATGGCCTTAACAAACAGGACTAAACCTAATTTTCAGTCGCTACTTTTATTTTACCATGCTTTAAGGGTTAATGAAGATTAAGAATACGTACGTGTTTGGCACACTGAAAATAGTCGTTCTTAACAGCCTTCGCTTCGGCGGAATAAAAAATATTTCGCCGAAGCGAAGCGTCCATAAGTAGGTCTAAACCAACCTACCGCCGCGTAGCGGCGGCGCTCGGCTAGTTTGTATAGTAATACAGGTATAGACATCCATGACCATCATTGTCCTCTCTCACTGTTTATTTGTATTGGCCCTTCATGAATTCATGATTATATTGGAACAGGTTTCGGAACTTGAAACACCAATCGGACCCCCCCCCCCCCCCGCCCCTCAGCTCTGATGAAATAAATTTCAAAGAATTGGGGGGGGGGGGGGGGGGGGGGGCGGCGGCGGAATTGAGAAATGGTACGAAAAATATGGGCTGATAAAAAGGTCAGACATCTCCCAAAACATCGCTCCGGTCAGAATTGAAATGGATTACCATTTTCTTTTTCTGCCGGTAACTAGCTGTATGTAGCCACCCGAGCCAGCGGAAGACGCTGCGCTAGTATATAGGGTGCTCCATAGTCTGCAAAGCATGTAGAAGCACCACGGATACTTCTACATGCTTTCTCACAGCGTTTGTACAGTAGGTGCATACTGTTAGACTGAGGTGATACTTTGAAAATGTATAAGTGATATTGCGTACTTAACTGCCTTCCTACAATATCTCCCGGCAACCATCCGTTGCCTCACGTACTTACACTCCGTATAGTCGGCGCCGGAAACGGTTAAGAGACCGTACCCACGGACCATTTCCAGCACTCCTCCTCGGTCGTCGCACTCTCGGTTGCGCTCGCTCACCTCAAGTTGAAGATCTCGCGTAGCTCCGCGATCCTGGGTTGACGGCAGTGCCTTCGTGAGAAGAACCACCATCATCAGGCATGGCTCCACGTACTCAGGCTTCACAGTCCCTTTCTTAGCCACAGATAAACTTCACACGAATGTCCACGTGTTTGGCACTGATCATACTCTCCTCTGACTCTAGCTGCTTGACAGCTGCCTGGTTCTCCATCATTATGGGCACTGGTTCCACGGCCTGGAAACCCAGCTCCCTGATCAGCTCTCGCTGTCCGAGCAGATCCCTTCCAACGTGTGAGGCCGACGTGAACTCCGCCTCCATGGTGGAGAGCGCCACACTCTGCTTCTTGCATATCCACTACATGACGGCTCCATCCATGGTTAGCACGCCTCCAGGCACGGACTTCCTGCTGTTCTTGCCGGCGGCGAAGTCAGCGTTACTCCAGCTCTCAATCGCAATCTTGTCGTCGCTCCTAGCTGACGCTTGCATGGTGAGCTTCAAACGCTTCGCACGATTAAGATACCTTGTAATCTTCTTTGCCAGCTTCCAGACGGTCGTGGTCGGCTGGTGCGTCCTCCCCGTGGCCTTGTGCACTGCAAAGCTGATGTCAGGCTTCGTGCAGCACGCGATCCTGAGCAAGCTTCCACGAGCGCCTGGAATCCGCGGATCGTCTATTCACCCGCAGTACCAGTCTTCGTCAGCAACTGTGGTACATTTGTCTCCGCCTCGTTGCTCTCCTCTCCAACGGGGACCCGCACGCCGTTCGCGTCCGCCAGCCCGTGTTGCTCGAACAGCTCCTTGATAGTTGCCTGCTAATCCAGCGAGTAGCCCTCGTCCGCATCGAGCTCCACGCGCATGCCGAGGAACTTCCTCACTTATCCAAGGTCCTTCACCGACAGCACGCTCATCGAGCGGAAGAAGTCGCCCACCAGCTCCGCCTTGGACGCAGTGACTAAGAGGTCATCAACGTACACGCCCGCGATGGTCATCTCAGTGCCGTCCCTCTAGTAGTACAGGCACATGTCGGTCACGCAGCGCGTGAACCCCGCCTCTTCCAGCTTACTGTGTAACAACTTGCTCCACAGCCTCCCCGCTTGCAGCAAGCCGTACAACGACTTCTTCAGACGCAGTGCTAACTTGCCCTTGCCGCTCACGCCCATCTTGCGCAGCATGCTCTCGCTGATCTCCATCCCCTGTGGTATTTTCAGGTAGATCTCGAGGTGCTACTCCTCACATATGCGTTGGGGATGTCCCCGTGCCTTGCTGACACGCCCCATCGGCGCGCAAACACCACGATCACCTTCACGGTGATCATTTCCATGACTGCAGTCAATGAAAGGCCGAAGTCGACGCGAAACACCTGCCCGTTGCCGCACGCAACGAGCCTCGGTTTGAACCTCTCGACGGCTCTGTCCGCGTCCAGCTGCGTCTTGAACACCCATTAGGTGTGCAGTACGTGGCAGCCGATTGGCGGTACCACCACGACCCACACTCCGTTCTATTCCAGTGCTCTGAGCTCCTCCGCAATGGCTATCAGCCACTTCCTCCAGAGTGTGCTCCTCGTCGCTTGCCGGTAACTCTTCGGGTCGGCCTCCCGACCGCTATTCACCACTTCCGTAGGCCGCTCCGGTCTCTCACCGACCGCGTCATCGGTCGCTACTGCCTCGGCAGTCTCCCGCGTGGTCGATCGCGTTTGGTGCTTGTCTCGTGTCCAGCGGCTCTTCCTGCCGCTTCGTTTCCCTTTTTTCTTTGTTTCTTTCCCGAGTGTTCTTCACCGAAGCGTCCGTTCCCTCCGACTCCTCCGACTCCTCCAAGTCGTCAAGGTGCACGCGCTTTAACTTCGCATTCTGCACGTCGGTCAACGTCTCCGGGTTGCTGACGTGATGCGTGACTATGACTATCTGATGTACACCCGGTAGCCCTTGGTCTCATCACTCTTGCCTATAATCATACCCGGCTTGCCCCTCTCGCCCAAGGACTTGTTCTTGGCGTCCACGTGCGCGGTGCGCGGAGACCCAAACACCACAATGTCGCTCAGGTCCGGTGTTTTCTTGGTGAGCATCTACAACGGTGACTTCGAGCCCGGGTTTGCCTTCGTCAGGCTCCTGTTCAATATGTATGCTGCGTACTCTGCCGCATCCCCCCCAAAAGCTAAAAGACAGGCCGCAGGCGAAGGCCATGCTCCATACCACGTTAATAACGGTGTGGTGCATTTTCTCGGCCATGCCGTTGCTTGCCTGGTTGCGGGGCTCGCTGATCTGCCTCGCAATACCCGTGCTCTTGCAGAGTAGATCCAGCGTCAGGTACTCCCCACCGCCGTCTGTCCTAAGCACGTGTATCTTGCAATCGAACCGGCGTCCAAAGAACGCCATGAAGCGCTTGAACTTCAGTGCTGCCACGTCCTTGGTCTTGGCCAAGAACATTCTGCAGTAGTTCGTCCAATGCTCGATGAAGTTTACCATGTACCGGTTTCCGAGCCGATCTCTTGGAGTCATCGGGCCCTTTAAATCGGAGCAGATGACTCCTCCGATCACGTCGATCGGCGAGTTGCTCCCACTGCCCTACTACGACTGTTTGCGCTTGGTCTGCTTGCCTTGAGCACAGGCCAAGCCGTTTGCCCGTACCTCGTCCGTGAGAGCGATCCCCGACGCCGGGTCCTTCGCCATACGGATGGTAGTATCGTAGTTGAGGTGCCCCAACCTGCGGTGGAACTGCATCAACGGCCCGGTCTGCACGTCGTGCCCGACCGCCGCCTTGTTCTCCGCGATCACGGACATCAACACATCGCCCGTGCTCCTCGCATTGGCGGACCCCAACGTGTTCCCTGTCAACACGTTGTTCGACTTCTTCACGGCGAATATCGCCGGTCCTCCGTTCATCGCCGTGACAACACGGCGCTTCCCGCGGTACGCCAGCCCGTACCTCGTGAACTCTAGTAGCCCGTATGAGATGATGTTCCTTTTCAGGTTCTGTGCGTAATGCACGTTCAGCAGTCGCACTCTTGTCGGCTTGCCCAAGGCTGTCGTCACTCCTGCGCTTCGTCACCTTGAGGGCTCCTCCGTCCGCCGCCACACACTGACTTTCAGCCCTCTAGATCCTCCAGTAGACTCAGGTCATTAACCAGGTGCCGGCTTAGGCCGCCGTCGAGGATCCAGTCCCCTTTCTCGGGCGTCGATCCGTCAACCGTAAGCCCGCGTCTCCTCCTCCGCCCCGCTGTTTATTGTTCTTGCTTGGACACGCCGCTCTGAAGCACCCCTGCTTACCGCATTTGAAGCACTTACGAGTGTCTCCCTGGTCCTCGTGCACGTCGTTCACCACGTCACGGCCCAGTTGTCTACCACGCAGCTCAATCTCGGTGGACTGCACGAAGTGTGCCAGCTCTTCGGTCTGGCGCAGATAGGCCGTGCGCACGAGGTTCAGACGCGCGAGCATCGGTACACTCATGGCTGGATCGGTGTAGTGCACGATGTTGTCCAGTACCAAGTTGTCCGCACCCTCACACGCCTCACTGACCGCTACCAAGTACAAGTAGTGCTCGATCCAGCTCCGCTTGGTGCTCTTGGGCGCCGTGAAGATCTTCCTCCTCTGCGCCAGGGTGATCTTCGTCGCGAACGTGTGCAGCAGCCGCTGCGTCGCATGCTCCAGCGTCGGACTCTCATACCACCAGCCCTCCACCTGCTGGTTGTAGTACCGTTCGGCCATGCCGGACAGGTGGTGGCCCAGGATGTCCACCTTCACGTTTTCCGACCACTGGAACGCACTCGCTCCCTCAGCGAACTGGATCTGGCGCACGAAGCGCTTCCCCCAGAACATAAGCCCGCTCCCCAGTACTTGGTAGAGCTCCTTGCCGCCGAAGGGACGGATGCCTAGCTTGCGCTGCCTCGTGTCCGACACTCGCGCAAAGCCTGACTCTGGTGGTGGTGGCAACGGCGGCTGATACGGCCGCTGTGGCACGTAGTGCTGCGGTAGCCCCGGCTGCGGTGCCTGCGCCATCTCCACGTTCGCGGTCGCGCCTGCGTACCCGCGCTGCGTCATCCCGAAGTACGTCGCCGGTGAGACTCCCCGCGAGTTCCGTGGTGGTGGCGTCTGGTCTAGGGCCTGGCGATCCATCGCCCTGCCCAGACCCAGCGAAGAGCCGAACACGCTGGACTCCTGTCCCTTGAGCCGCACCTTCTCCTCATGTCGCTCCTGTGACGCTTCCAGGCGCTACATACGTTCAGTAAGGACTGTGAGAAGGTCCAGCAGCTTATCCTACGCGTCCTTCGGCTTCTCCACCGTCTTGACCTCTTCTTTCTCGTCGTACTGGCCGCCGGCCCTTTCGCGACCAGCCTTTGCTTCCGACTGCACGCGGTCTTCATCCGCGGCAACAGTATGAACCGTTGGGCTCATAACCTGTTAGACTGAGGTGATATTGTGAAAATGTAGAAGTGATATTGCGTACTTAACTGTCTTCCTACAATATCTCCCGGTAGCCATCCGTTGTCACACTTGCTTACACTCCGTATAGTCGGCGCCCGAACCGGTTAAGAGACCGTACCCACGGTCCATTCCCAACACATATTTGGGTCAATGACCGCGTAACATGCCTGTTGCACTTCTAGAACCTGCTTATGTACCTTTCGGCCAGCTTGGCGGCTCGGTGGGCACCTTATTGCATCACTGCACACTGCCGTGTGCCAGAGCGCAAGCTACATCTTGTACGCACGCTTAGAGCGATGGTGGGTGGTGCAAATGCCCCCGAGCGCTTGCTATTAATAGAAGGGTGGTGGTGATGCACGGCGAAGCTGAAGGATCGATAGGCATACAGTTTATAGGATTAAAAGAGTGATGGTAAGTCGAAAATGGCCAACCATTTCAGATATGGTTGACCATTTCCGTAATGGTTTACCTGTTTTGGTGGACCATTTTCGACATGGTAATGATCACTTACCATAAAAGATATGTAGCCATTTTGGCCAGAAAATGTCAGCAAAAAAGTCAATTTTGCCCCCCCCCCCCTAATAAAAAAAACAGGGCAATGCCCATCCGATCCATCGTGGCAAACTCACCTTATTTCCCAATTCCACGCCTGTTGTGTCTAATCGAAAGATTTTTCTTGGTTCAACCGCTGCGCAGGTCAAGTTGGCGCAACATTTTTTGGGGTCAACGAAGGATCAATTTGCGCATTGACTGACCGTTAAACGACATAAATATAATTAACATTTATATTGCGTGATTAACTGCAATAGTTAATACATAATAAGCGAAAAATATTTAATATAACAGGGTATTATATAAATATTTCTAGCATTGCAGCCAAAAATTTAGTATGTCCATAGGCGTACGCCTAGATAGGCAGGTGTCTATCAGGTGACGTGGGTTCAAATCCCACATCTGTAGAGGAGCTCGACAGCTTGAGGTAACTGTGTGGAAGTCCTCCGTCGGATCTGAGACATAACCATGGATTTGGGTCGTCCGGCACGCTCTTCGGAGTGAGTCTCCTATGGATCCGGCTGACTGAATGACCACGGGTCCGAGTCAGACTCAAAAGCTGGGGTGGGCTCGTGCTATACGGCTCGAAATGTCACCCAATAGTCGAACATTTTCGCGACTTTGTTTCTCAATGACACTGATGAATCGAATGAGATCAGGGTGGGGGGCGGGGAAAGCAGCGTTCAAAGTGCGATTGTACCGCTCAAGCGGGTTGTTGGTCCGAATAACGATATCCTCGCGCCCGCTGTTAATGTTCCACCACTCTGGTTTAAACTTGCGGACCTAGATTTTCTTGAAATATTTCCCGAATTCTTCCAGTTGGCGCGAGAGTAGTTGCTTTCCCTCTCGCGGCAGTCGCGCTTGATCATAGATCGGACATCGTGAATCCCCCGGAGAGTGGTATCCATGCGGCGGATGACTGTAAACCTGTTAATACAGCCTTCCCGCATCGCTAAGTCGACTTCAGGTTCCGTGGTTTTTAACTGCAAACTTTGAGACGCAGAGCTTGCTTGAAGTGAAACAGACACCCCACCGTTCTGGAATTGGGAAATTGTTCTGTACGGTACTAATCATCGCGAACTCAAAGTCGCACTCAACATGCGCCGGGGCCAATTTTTGCTTCGACGCGACGTAAATGTTGTGGAAGAGCCGAGTGTACACTTGGGACGTTTTTTCAGTCGTTAGTACATACCAAACTGGCAAATAAAGAAATAGAGTCGTCCAGCATCACAATTTCCAATTGGTAGAAGGGTGCCGGTACACACCGGTAGGTAGCATCGACAAAAGTGAGCTCTGACGCTGTTTCATACGATCCATTAGATGAGGGTGGAAGCAGCGAACCAGTCGATGCTGTACTTCGTCTTCGTAGTAAGTCACGTGAAACTGAAAAAACTTCAATCCGGTACTGTCTTTGACGTCGCAAAGTGGCTCGCGCTCTAGGCGACCAAAATCTCTCGCCCAAAAGGTTTGGCTCTGGTATGGTATAGTCGACCCAAAACTTGTTTTTTGGGCCCCGGACTAAATCGTTGTTGTCGTCGTAGAACTGGCCCCGCACAATGCGCCACACTTCCGTGGGAGTCAGGGTGACATCCCGGACACAAATTGTATCCGTCGCCAGCATCATTTCCTCCAGGCGATCGGTGACCGTGGGAGCTGGTCCGGCTGGAGCCCGACGAAAGCCAGGGACACAATTGCCCGTATGGTGCCCAGCCTCAACGGCACCGAGGTCACTCACATAGAGTTTCGCTTTGAATTTTGTGCGCCGATAGGCACTGCACCGATAGTGAATGGCACCTTCGTTAAATGGTACCAAGCGTAGGAATAGCCACAAAAATGGACACTGTCGCCAAAGCCGAAACGGGAAGTTTACCGGAAACGCCTTCGGCTTGAGGTACTCCCTTCAACTTACTCTCTTCTCCCTCCGAGCTTGATGATTGGCTGGGAATGATCATCGTTTCGTCCGACGGCGCGTCGCTTAGACCAGATTCGTCGACCTGGAAGGGGCTGGACATAGAGTTGTCGAAGGCGTAGGCGGTGTGCATGGTGCTTGGTTGGAAGAGTGTTGGTAAGGTGTCTTGAACTTGGTAAGTTTTGTAATGACAACTTTGGCACGTCAAATTCATCGCTGATAATAACGGCACTACGATTGCGATAGCACGGTACGACTTAGCGAGCGACCATGCAACCTGGCGTAGGTACGATAAAAAAATCCGAGGGACCGCTATACGATCCGACAGTCGAATACATACAAACAACATCAGGGCACAGGAGTTTTTAATACTATTTTGAAATGCATTTATGGTAACCTGTTGATAGTGATAATTTTTGATCCAAAATTGACCCTAAAAGTGATTAGTACCACTTTGATCCCAATTTAACCCAAATAAAGTTTTGACCCAATTTTGACCTGCGCAGCGGTTGACCCATAAAAAAGGTTAGGGAAATCTCAAAATACGTCCGTACAATTGAAATTTTGTCAAAACGGATCCGTTATATAATGTTATTTTCGACCCGAGTGAAAATACAGGAATTCTCGATTCAAAACCTATATAGGGCTAATGAAGACTTCATTGCTTATGATATACGCCGTCAGGCGACGAAATGGATCGCATAGAGTTATTCTTACACTTCTGCAAGTCGTCTCTGCTGGGTAGGTTACCAAAAGGCTAGACCCGTTTTGACAATATTTCAATTATACGGACGTATTTTGACTTTTCCCCAAAAAGTTATCGTGTCAAATAATGTCACTCCCACATAGCACGAGGCAGTGGTTTGCGTGCGACTTCCGCTTTAATCACCGTTGGCTCTATCAGAACAGGATCCTGGACGTTCACCTTGTGCTGCAGAGTGTCCACATGAATAGTCCAGTTGCCAGGCTCGACGATCCAATTGCCAACTTCGTTGGCGAGAGTAAACGCCTTCGCTTCTAGGCAGATCTTCGTCATAGTTTGCTGGGCTGCAGCAACCAGCGGAGTTCGTTCAAACGCAACCAGTGATTTCAGAAGACGTCCACCTTCTCCAGCGTGAGGAGGTTCAACGTATGTCAAGATGACATCTTCGCCCGCGATAGCACCCACGTTAGTCACCGTGATGTTCAACGTTATCACGCAAGCGTGACGTTCCACATCCGAGTCTTCGCGTAGCTGTTCCGCGATGACCGCAGCATCCAGCTCACGCGGTGGTTCAACTGACCAAGTCTTGCGGAATGTGGTGTATGATAGACCGAATCCAAACTTAAACACTGGCACTCCAGTAAAGAAGCGGTACGTTCTGCCTGGGTTCCCCGTCACGAACGTTGGCCGCATGTGCATGTCGTAGATCGACATTGTATTTACGTATTCCGAGTTGTAAAACGTCTGCGGAAGCCTTCCAGCCGGGTTGTACTTGCCAAACAGCACGTCCGCCACAGCTTGACCACCGGCTTGTCCGAGGTATCCACCGAATACAATCGCTCCAACCTTAGGATGGTTCTTGTAGGCTGACAGATCAACACAGCCACCCGAGATTACAACTAACACGATCGGGTGCGAAGCAACTTCAAGCACGCGCTTCAGCAGTGCAGTTTGGAAACCCGGTAGGTTGATGTGGTAGCGATCAATCTCTTCTCTCTCTTGGCTTTGGTCGAGACCCACGAACACAACCAGGCGATCCGCCTTCTTGGCCACTGCAATAGCGTCATCGAAGTCAGGTAACACTTCACCCGATACTTTACATCCCAACGAATGTGCAACATTGGGAACATATTGAGCGACCCCTTCCAGCGGGGTGACAATGTGTGAGGGTATTCCAAAGTAGTTCCCAAGCAGAGCGGCGCTGGCGTTGAAGTGTGGCCCGATCAACGCAAGTGATCCGTCTTTCGTGAAAGTCTTCCTGGCCAAAGGTAGAGCGTTGTCGTCGTTCTTTAGCAGTACAATGCTTTGACGAGCGGCTTCCAGTGCAAGCTGACGATGCGCAGCCGTGTCCACCGAGGCTTTCGTGATGTTTGCGAACGGCTGCTCCTTTTCAAACATGCCAAGCCTCATCAATACACGGAATTGGTTCTTCAAGGCATTTTGCACCATCTCACTTGATACAACGCCCTGCTCAAGAGCCGATGGGAGGTGTTGCTTTAGAAACTCGCCGCAGTTTAGATCCATTCCAGAATCGAGCGTTGTAGCGCATGTTTGTTCAGGCGACTGGGTGTAGTGGTGGTGATAGATCACGTCAGCTACAGCTTCGCAATCCGAGGTGATGTATCCGTCAAACTTCCACTGGCCGCGCACCAGGTCAGTCAGAAGGCCTTTGTCAGCACAAGACGGGATCCCATTGACAGCGTTATAACTGCACATGATGGAGCTCACATGGCCTCGCTTCACACAGTCTTCGAATGCCGGGAAGTAGGTATCAGCTTGATCTTGCTTGGTGACCATCACGTTGTTGCGGTGTCTCGGTACCTCCTGCGAATAAGCAGAAAAGTGTTTGCAGCAGCTTGAGATCTTCAAGAAATTGCTTTTAGCATCTTCTTCACTTCCTTCCATTGCCTCCCCCTGCAGGCCTCTCACAAAGGCCACCGCGTATTCCCCAGTGAGGTACGGGTCTTCCCCCGGCGTCTCCTGCCCGCGTCCCCATCTCGGGTCACGGAAGATGTTAACGTTAGGTGTCCAGAACGTCAGTCCCGCGTTTTTGGCATTGTAGAACGCTCGGGCTTCAGTGGAGATCACGTCGGCGATCTGGTAGAACAGCGAGCGGTTGAACGAAGCTGTGGTGCTCAGCACCTGTGGGAAGCTGGTGGCTGCAGTGATCGGCCCCTTAAACGTCACTCCAGGGGACAGAGCTACGCCGTGCAGCGCCTCGTTCCACCACTCATAGCTCGGGATATTGACGCTCGGAGCGGCCGTCGCCGTGTTGACTAATAGTCCAACGGCCTGGTCCAGCGGGATCCGATCCACTAGGTCGTCTACGCGAGTGTTTAGAGGCAGCGATGCATCACAGAACGGCAGCGAAGCGACCTTGGGATCGTTGCACGCATTGTAGGAAGCTGCGCAAGACCCTAGAAACAACAGAAGCCAGCAGAGATGCCACATCTTGGAGGTAGATTGATGAGTGAGTGACGGTTTTGACTGGCGAGTGGTTGAAGTTGTCTGTCACCTTCTACATCCCTATATAAGAGCATAAATCGAAACTATCTTTTAGAGGAAGATTTCCTTTTGCCAGCTTTCAAGCAAATTGAGTGACCCAGTGAATTCCGCATTCGGCGATGAGTGCGCGGCGCGGATCTCGTTTACGGCGCAAGCCCACGCCGATCTACCAGGTCGAGGACGCGCGCGACAGTGGTGAAGAGGTGGACGTTGAAGCAGAGGAGCATGATGCGGCTGTGGCCAACGAACATGGCGAAGAAAGCAGGTAAAGGACCCCGCGCACAAGAGTGATGGTCGTTGGGGTCATTCGTCTTGGGTTTTGTATATACATGTGCAAGTTCTGATAGCGTGATGTGAATTATGTAGCAGTGAAGACGGACCGAAAGGCGAGGACGAGGAGTTCACACCTGCCGGTACGAAGGTGAAGAAGGCTACAAGCGCAAGCAAAGCGCCGCGGACACCCACAGCAAAAGCGAGATCCAGTAGACGCAAGCGCTCTCCATGGAGCCAAACGAGGAGCTTGCGGTCGTCCGGAGGAGACAGAAAGAGCAAACGAAATGCAGCCACAGCGGAGACAGACGATGCTGCAGAAGCTGAGAATGACCACAGACAAGAAGACAACGTATCTTCATTGTTTGGTGCGTAGGCATGCTTAGCTGAGGGTCTAGAGGTGGAGTTACGATTGAGCTGATCGTTTTTCCCTATGTAGACGCGATTAAAAGTGGCAAGGCTTCGCTGGAGAACCTGCTGAGCGAGTGGCGCGATCGATTTGAAGAGGATGACGAGAAGGCCACGAGGGAGGTGCTAAACCTGGTTATGCAGGTAAATGTGATGATTTAACGTTGTTCTGTAATCATGGAATCTGACGTGAATTAACTGTTGCTAGGCTTGTGGAGGGACGGGTCAGTGCGTTCCTGAATCGGAGCCGTTGGCTCAGCTGGATATGGGAGATTTAGTAGATCATGTGGCCGAAGATCTTGAGAAAGCGAGTGGAGAGTATCCGCTGATGTCTCGTGGGAGAGCTATGAAGAAGTTCCAGCGCAATTTCGAGGAGTTCTGGGAAGCGTTTGTGAAGGAGTGCAACGAGAGCGAAATCTTATTCACGTCGGAGGTTGTAAACAACTTTATCGACTGGTTAACGACCTTGTCGAGGTTTGTGCGCTTCTACTATCGATTATTGTGCATTACTTACTTGTTGTGACTGTATGCAGTTCCGATCTTCGACCGATTCGACATACGACGACAGTTGCCGTGCTGGCGTTGAGCAACTCCTTAGTGCGGACAGCTGCAAGTATTTATGAGCAATTGGCGATTGCTACGAGACAACTCAACGCTGAGATGAACTCACCTGGTGCTGGGAAGAGCCCAAACATCAGAAAAGTGGCGCTTTTGAAGGACAACAGAGCGTTATATGAAAATCGGCTGCAGCAGGTGTTGAAGCTTGCCAATTTGGTATTTACTGGGGTTGTGGTACATCGATATCGCGACGTTATGCCGGAGATTCGTATGGCAACCATGCAGTGTCTGGGCCATTGGATCACTACTCTTCCGGATCATTTCCTCAAGGACAGTTTTCTGAAATATCTTGGCTGGCTCCTGAGTGATAAATCGGCAGCCGTTCGCTTGGAGGTCGTTGAAATATTGTGCGAGTTGTACGGGAACGACGCCTTCACTGAAAAGCTGGAACTGTTTACTGCTCGATTTTTGCCGCGCTACCTGGAACTCTGTAGCGACGTGGATGACAGCGTCGTTGAGGAGGCCATTCACCTTCTAATCGCGGTTGATAAGCACAGCCTCATCAGTTCAGATATTGAGCTGCAGCCCGTCGAAAAGTTGGTGTTTGATGCCGAGCATGAAGATATTCGCAAAGCCGCCGCAGAGTTCGTGTGCATTCAGTACGATGCATTTGGCATTGCTGTCTCCAAGACAAAGAATGCAACATTGAAGAAAGAACAGCTCAACACTCAAGCTATTGCTCTCGTGGAGTTTGCGGAGGAATACATCCAGAATTACGGTGTACCAGAGGATGCCGTGGAAACACTTGTGGATGCCTTTTGGGGGTTGGAAGATTGCCGTACGCCACCTTGCCCTTATAGCTGTAACCTAACTTGACGACTAACTATATTGTGTGCAGTTGTGCTTCAGGAATGGCGAGTGATGACAGATTTGCTCCTAGTGGACAAGACGGCGCCTGACCTGAGCAGTGACCAGCAGACTATCCTTCTACGTCTCCTTGTTGCATCCATAAGAAAACTCGTCGGTGTTGGCACCAATCGATCAGCAAATGCTGCTGCCAAAAGAGAATCGGAGCAACTACAGGTACGGCATTTCATATACCATTGGTAGCAATGTTATAAGTATCGACTAACACGTTTCCTCTGTTACGATGTTTTTAGGAGGAAATTACCGTCGCCTACTGCAAGGACATCCCCAGCTTGTTCCTCTTGTATCAAGCCGATTCGGACAAGTTGGCGTTGCTTTTGGAGCTGATTCCTATGCTGTCGCTGAAGAGTGAAGTAATCGGTCACCAAAGCAACCACATGAAAGAGCTTCTCGAAAAGCTCAAGCACGCGTATCTGTTGCACTCCGATGAAGACTTGCTAACGAGTTTGTCGCTATCCATAACGCACTTGCTTCAAACGGAGCATGCATCACTGAAACGGGAAGCAGAAGTAATTTTGCACGAACTGGTTCAAGAGATCATGGACAAAATCGATCGTCTATTTGAAGCCGATGTCAAGCTGTTCGATGGCTTTGCCATTGCTGGCGATGACACGCCCAAGACGAGAAGCAAAAAGGCGAGGGGGAGGAAAAAGAAGAACACGAAAGCCAAGGAAATCTCGGATGTCGAGTACGGTCTGCGGATCTGTCTGTGCCGGATCAAATGCCTGGCTAAATATCTCTATATCCGAGAGTATCTCCCGTCTGATGTGTCGTTATCGATAGCAAATGCGGGTGAAGATGATGATGCGACTGTGCCGGGTTTGCAACAGGGACGGATGGACAAACTTATTGTGGCGGTGGGAGATTTATTACATCGACGCACGAAATCGGCCTCCGAGCTAGATGAAGGATTTCGGCATGTTGACTCCATTAAGCACGGTCTGGCCATTATTTACTTCGATCTTCTGTGGACCACGGCTCCAATATTCAACGTCATCGAAGAAATGAAGAAGCAAAATAGTTCTTCAAACACCACCAGCGAAAATACTGAGGCCGAAGTGGATCCGTCCATCCAGAGTCAGATCCAGAAAGTGTGTAAATCGCGATCCACGCTCGAAGAAGCGCTAATTTCTGTATTGGAGATGCACTTGGCAAGGGCAAAAGAAGTCCCGGACGAAGAACACAAGGAAAGCGAAGAAATGCTGGACGTGCAATCGGTGGAGTCCATGGAAGAGATTGAGTTCGAAGACGAGGATGTGATATCGTACGTGAAAGAAGCCCAACGCTTTGCGTTCTTAACGTTTTGCGATGTTCGGTGCTTGTTCGTGGAGAAATTCCAGGACGCAACGGCGCCATACGATGCGCTGGAATGGACATTGCCGAATGTGCTTGTTCATCTTACGCAAATGCATTTTGAGAATGAGATGGGTAACGCTGAAGAAGAAGAGCCGGAATTTGAAGACGATAAGGTGGAGAATGACCCTGACGCTGCAAAGGAAAAAGCCGATGCCCTTCGTGAATGGCAGGAGAAGCAGCAACAGAAAGCTGAGTTGCTGGTGGCGCTTGGTCGAGTGGCGTTATGTAATCCGAGCAAGAAGTATCAAGCAGCGGCAGTTCTGCAGAACTTTACATCTAGTGGCAAGCCAAGTGTTGAGGTTGTCAAGGCATTTGGCAAGCAAGTGAAGGCAGATGCCCCCGTGCGTTATTTGGAAATCCAAATGGCTGCACTTCGTCAAGTGTTTGATTCAATTCTGATCCGAAAGCAAGAGATTGAGGCAGCTCAAGCAAACGGCAACAATGACGACGATGATATCGCAGAGCTCGAAGAACTGAAAGAGAAGGTGGAGAGCAGCGAGCAGGAGCTGAAGGAGCTGGCAAAACGGTTTAGTCAATCCCTCGGAGTCAGAAAAGTCCCCTTATCTTTGCGAGCGCCATTTCTGCGCTTCATCCGTGAAGGTGTCCGATATGCCCTGGAGCAGCCGACCCAGTTTGAGTTTTTGGAGACAATGCGCGTATACTTGTCACGTCTAGACAACTCGAGCATGGCACAATTGCGCGAATATTTCATGGAGCGACTAAATACTCTTCACGATGTCCCTGGTGATAGTGAGGATCTGGACGCAAGATGGCGAGCAGTGTTCGATTTTCAGGCAGCGATCACTTCCTCTGCGGCGGCGAATGGAGTAAAGAGAAATTCGACTGGTGCGATGCTCTCGCCTCCGCTGAGAAGCAAACGGCGATCTGCTAGCTCTGAACCTACGCCAATGCAAGGAACATCCATCGCAGAAGAGGACGAAGGTGAGGACGCAGAACGCGAAGATAATGCCGGTGAAGAGATGGAAAGCGCTGCTGGCGATCAAACTGACGCGAACAAGGCTGAACACAGCGAGCAGGTCGATCATAACAAGCGACTCAGGTCATCAGTACACAAACGCACTGCTATGGCTGACAACAATTCCGACTTGGCAGATTCCTCGCCTCCTCGGAAGCGAGCGCGACGTCTACGCAATGCTGACGAGGCAGAATCAAGTGCTGACGAGATGTCTAAGCCACACGACCATGACCATCAGCTCCAGAATGAATCGAAGAGTGAGGAAGATTCGCCACCTAAAAGTGATGACGAAGCGCAGACGATGCCAAGTCCCAAACCAAACGAACGCACTCGAAATGAGGACGATGGAGATAACAAGAGAACGCGTCGGAAACGACGTCGAACATGAACTCACGCATTTTAACTCTTAATGTTGCAGCTAGCTTCTTTTTTTCACGTAACGCGAAGAGTAAAGGTATCAAGAAATGGTATTGCGTTAAGTGTACGTAAATCAGGTCTGGTGTCTCCATCTAGCTTATGTAGCTTGAGCAACATTTTTTGTAGCCTTGCCCATTTCGACGCTTCGTGTTCTGGCTGCGAAGTTGAGTGTGCAGAAGGTTTCTTCGCAGTTGTAGTCGACCGGACTCGCGCAAGCCACCATGAGAGTCTTTGAATCGCCACCAAGGGCATCCTGGAGCAGGTACGTTAGCGACGAGTTCCTGTATGGCACGTGCTTCTGCTTACTAGCTCGGGCAGCAATAACATCTCCAAGTGCTGAGAGGGACTTGTTGATGTTCTGTGCTTCCTTGAGGCGCTGTCCCTCAGCTCCGGTCTTTGAAAGTCGCTCGGAGCCAGCCAGATCAACTAGGAAAAGTTTTCCGCTGGCGACGACATTGGTGACGATGTTGAGGCTCTTAAGCTGGATGGAGAGGATCGAGTGACTACGACTACTATGCTCGTTCATGTCGGTAGCGTGCGTACTGCGGTTCTTGTTGCCACGCTTGATGAGTTCGAAGACTTCATTCAGCGTTTGCACAGGTACCAACGTCAATCCCGGAACGAAGTTTCCTGTGGGGCCTTGGCGCACCTGCAAGTTCGTGCTAGACGCGTCTTGTGCTAGTAGATCGCGGATCTGCTCGTTGTAGATCTCCATGATGCTGACTGTAAGTTCATCTTGGTACTCTTTCACACGTTCGCTCTTGCGTTCAAAGAGTTCTTGCAGCGATCGCGTGTTGATTCCTGGATTCTCTGGAGGTCCCGACATCGTGAACGTCTTACCCGAACCAGTCTGGCCGTACGCGAAGATGCACACACTGTAGCCATCCAGAATACTTGTAACGAGAGGCTTCACTTGTGAGAAGAGCTGGTCTTGTGTCGATCCCATGTCGTAAACGTGATCGAACTCCCACGTCTTGACCTTTCCTTTCTCTCCGGTCAGCGTGATCTCCTCGGGCATGAACTTGCAGATCATCTTGCTGCCCTGAGCGATTTCGTTCTTTGAGATTGGACGCACACGACAGAGCACGCGGATGTTGCCCTTGAGCTCCTGTACAAGATTAAAGAGGCGCTTGCGCTCCTTCATCTCGCGTTTGTAGTTATCCACGACACCAGCCATGGCATCAGCTTGCTTCTGGACACGCTGCATAATCTTGTCAGTCAATTGCTTGGCCAGCACTGGAACCTGTTGCTGTTGTGCCGCAACCTGCGACTTCAGCGTCACAAGGTCCGTGCGCTGAGCTTTCAATTGTTTGCTCAGATTCACGACCGTTGCTTGCTTGCGTTGCTGTCCCTTAGACGCTATCTCCAGCTTCCGCTTGAGGTCCAAAATGGTCTTCTTGGCGTGTTCTTTGATCTTGTTGAGCTCACCTTCCGCAGTCGACTTGAGCTTCGCGTAGCGTTCGTCAGCAGTTGTCTGCTTTGCCTCACTCCCTTTCTTCTGCTGCTCGAGTTGAGTTTGCAACTCAGTGAGGCGCGTCTCCATCTCCCGAACTTGCGACTGTAGCTCTGTTTCGAGCTTGGAAGGACCTTGTGGCACGGAAGTACTGGGCTCTAGAGTCGCTGCTGCACGAGCTGAGGCTGCAGCAAGCTCCTTCTCAAGGCGTTGAATCTATCAACACCAAGCAAGAAACAAATACTATTAAACCAGAATTCGGGTCACAAAGTGTAGAGACATCCACGTACAGTTTTCTGGGTGTTCTGGTGCGAGGCCTCAGCAGCAGAAAGCTACAATTATTACAAGATTGTTAGCAACCCAACCGCTCCAAAACTAAGTATGCCATCGATAGCGTACCTTGCTCTTCAACGCCTGGATCTCCTCCGAATTTGGAGGAGGCGAATTCGAGTTGTCGGGTGTTGGTGGTGCTGGAGGTGGAGAAGCCGCCGCTGCTGCTGCCGCCGACTTGAGTGTGGCTAGCTGCTGCAGCATGTCTTTCATCTGACGCATCAACTGACGTTTCTCTGCTTCAACGCTGTCGAGAGCAGACTTATTGACCATATTTTCTGGAATAGACTGCGCCACAGGGGGTGCTTTAGAGTCATTGCTACTGGTCTTCGTCGCAGCAGCTTTGAGTGCGCTGTTCTCTTCAATCAAGCGCTCCATTTCAGTCTTCATAGCGTTGATTTCAGCCTCGGCGTCATTATCCGACGCTGCAGCCGATCGACTGGAGGATACTTTAGCAAAGTCAGGAACATTAAACGCCTCGAAGGCCACTCCAGCTTCATTGAGCTTGCGTTCGAGCTCCTTGATAACGTTGGTCATATCCTCCACCAGTGCCTCCTTTTGCTGAATCTTCTTGCTCATGGACGTCTTGAGGATGGCAGTCTGCGACTTGCTGAGTAGCTGAAGCTTACTCAGAGATTCCTGAGCTTTTTGCTCTGCATCCCGAGCTTCCTTCAAGTTACGCTGAAGCTCCTTGATACGCGCTCTCGCCTCATTATCACCACCTGAAGAGCCATTACTACGCGAAGAACCAACGCCATTCTCACCGCCACCATTGCTTGAAGGAAGCTCTTCTTCGTCGGATAGACCCAGCTCGTCCTGCAGTTGCTTCCTACGCATCACATCCTCGTCGTCCTCATCGCCATCCCCTCGACGGCTTCTCTGCTGGGTTCGTTGAGCAAGGCGAGGGTCATACGTGGCTGGACGAGAGAAGGAAGAGCTGCCGTAGCGAGAAGACGAGTAATCTCGCCTGTCATCGCGATCACGCTCGTAATCGTAATCGCGCTCTCTGTCTCGACGGTCTCGCGTACGGTAGCGATCCTGGTCTCGCCCTCTGTCTCTATCACGATCTCGGTGCCTGTCACGGTCCCGATCACGGGTGCTGCTAGTGCTGCGTTCATCCCAATCGCGCTCCCGATCCTTCGAACGAACTCGCTCGCTATCTCGATAGTCCCGACGTCTTTCACGGTCCCGATCCCCGTTGCGCTCTCGGTCACGACTGCTGCTAGTGCTGCTACTGGTACTGCGTTCATCCCAATCGCGTTCCCGATCCTTCGAACGAACTCGATCGCTATCTCGATAGCTGTACTCGTCACTCGCTCGGTCGCCATCGCGACTACTTCGTTCGCGCTCCCGCTCCATTTCTCACTCACTTGACCTCGTGTACCTCAGTTTGTCTGAACTCGAAACTCCTGATGTGGCTGTCCTAAAGCTGGGAGTCTGGGAAGTGCCTCGATGTGGTTTCGTGTCTATTTTCACGAGTCAAAAGCAATGTCCAAAAATGCCGACAATCCATAAAATACCAACGAGATCAACGGCTATAAATGTGAGGAGTCAACATGGCAACGAAGCAAGCACACAGTGAAATCTATATACCGATATAAGCAAGGGGGACACCGCAATGAATACAACGGGCCAACGCGGGGCAATCTGCTTCTACGAAAAGTGGATTTTGTTGGCGTTGAATCGCTCCAGCAGGCTACAAGTCACAAAATGATGAGGCAATTAGCACAAAGCGCAATACTTGAAGCATCAACAAGGAAACGTACAGCAAAAAATCATCCTGGTCCATCTTGGCTCCGCGCTTTTGAGCGAAGCCCTCGAAAGCCAGCACTTCTTCCACCTTCTTCTTCATGTCAAAGTCGCTTTCCGGAAGCTGTAATAATGATAACAAGCAAAGCGTTAGTAAAATTCTAATCTATGATCAAGACACGAGCACAATCCTACCTCGTTGTTCAGGGAGCAGTACGTCTTGTAGTTCTCCTCCAAGATCTTGAGAACGGACTTTGTGACGAAACACGAGTGCAGCGTCTTGTTCTTGCGGTTAAAGATGATCTTGATCATACCGTCCCATTCCTGTCACCCCATACAAAACACAATAACTGTTAGTTGTTCTGCATCTCCAACAAATACTACAACAAAACATCAACGCACCGTAAAATTCACAGGCGGAGGAGGGTTGCGAGGCTCGATGCGCACCACGCGCGACTCGACCTTGGGTGGCGGACGGAAGTTGTTGCGTCCGACCTTAAGCAGCTGATCCACCTTGGCCAGCAACTGCGTGTTCACGGACAAACGGCAGTACAGTTCGTCTCCGGGTCTGTAGTAATAGCCATCCACAACAATATTAGTATCCCTGATATCAACGATACTGCAATACGAATGCGTACTTGGCGCTGAGGCGCTTGGCGAACTCCTCCTGGAACATGACGACAGCGCAGCGGAACATCGGACGATGGGCCAGCAGCTTGAACACGAAAGGCGACGAGATCTGGTACGGCAGATTGGCCACGCAGACGTCGAAGAACGGAAGCTGCACGCGCATGACGTCACCGTGGATAATCTGCAAGTGGTTGATATGCTCCGTGTGCTGGATGCGTTTCTGCAGCTCCGCCACCATTCGTGGGTCGAATTCCACGGCAACTACGCGCTTGGCCTGCTCCAAAAGCTTCACCGTCAGGTTACCGGTACCAGGACCGACCTCAAGACACACGTCAGTGCCGCGAATGGCCGCCTTGGCCACGATCTGGGTCACAATCATAGGGTTCTTCAGGAAATGCTGGCCCAAGTTCGTGTTGGGCGTGGCCAGCGTACGACCCAGCGCATTCTGTGATGCCGAAGCGGTGCCCACGTTGCGTGCGCGCTTCTTCTTGTCCTTGGGCATGATGACAGCAAGGTGCTGGGCTGGAAGCGTGGAAGAGTTGCTCGAAAATGGTCAACGTTTCACCACGTCACAGATTATTGGTGGCCATCCGATATTTTTTGTATAAGAACGTTTCTTCTATACAGGAACAATGGGGTGTTAATTTCGGATAGAATTATTGACCAATAGCAAAAGCCTTGCTATCAAAATACGGTTCAGATGTAATCTTACTCGAAGCTTATCAACATGCTACATGACTATGCGCCTCACGGGGGATTCTCCGACAGAGAAATAAGAAGCAGATACACAAGCCAGGTAGGTATGAGCGACGGGCATTTTTGGCGAAGCACTTTGTACTCGTCTGGATTGCAAATCAATGGAGTCTCTGCTGGCTTGTTGTGTTAGGTTGAGGCATCCACGTATCCCTATGAAGCAGCATCTTAAATGATACCGGGGCTTCGTATCGGGGCGTATGCTTTGCTGCCCAGCTGAACGACTTGACGCGAGCTTTTTAAGAATCGAGGAGTTGCAGCGCGATCTTTCAGTTAAGCTATCGATAGATCACATCGACGGCTATATAAGCTGCTGTGAATTAGTCGCTTGGCACCCCGAGCATGAGAGACGACTAGTATTAAGCCAGGACCACGAGAATAACAAGTGACGAGTAGTGTACACGAATTGAAACTGTGACGCCAAGCAACACAAAACTGCAGCAAAAAATAGGGCCAAAGATCAGCTCATTGTAGTGACGTGACTTTACCAATCTAGCAAAAACGCTGGTATAATCGTAAAGAACGAACTCGCCGCGCTCAAGTGGCTCGACATTACTTAACCGCTTGCCCAACGTCGTCACGAATGAGCTCTACAGGAAATGTAGGCCAGGCAACAAGTTGAAGTCGTTAGTGAGCAGATTTTGGGACATTATTTCAGCCAATTACAGGAAACAGTGGTGACCTCTGTCCCGGAGCTCTTGTCTCATCAAGTTGAAGTGAATCTAAAGAATTACGCGAAGGCGTCACATTCCATTTTATTTGAACACGTGGGTTTATTGTGTCTGGGTGACAGGTTTAATTCTCAAGCTGTGTACGAGCAAGGTTATTTCAAAGGACGTCACAAGAAATTCAGGTTTAAAAATTACAATTCGCATTTTAGCCCATAAAACCCACGAGGTCACTTCAACTGGCTCATTTAGTGGGCGACAATGCATGCGCGATCCTGATTCCTTCCGCCAGTTGAGAACGCGCCAACAGAGCCGCAAGCTATATGGCTCGCAAGCGTCAACAGCAGCAAGAAGCCACTCCTCCGCCCGCTGCTGAATCCTCTTCAAACAGCAGTTCCGATTCCGCCCCCGAAGTCGCAGCACCCGTCGCCGACCTCCACGCTCCCATCGCTCTGAAGCTCGCGTCGCCACCCAAGCCGACGCCCAAGCAGCCGAGCCCCAAGCACCTTCCAATCCCCGAGAAGCAACCCAGTCCCAAGGCCACAAACCAGACAGCCGCTAAAATCCTTCTAACCATGAACGGAACCATCCACGTCAGAGTGCTGAGCGCCCGCAACCTGCCCACGATGGACTTTGGCAAGCGTCAAGACCCCTTCGGTTTGTCATTTAAATGCTGCCTTTTAGCTGGTCTATTGTAGTAATTAGGAGTGACTTGTATTGTTTGCATGTGTTACAGTGCTGGTGCAGCTGGACAACTCGAGTCCCAAGTCGTGGGCGACCACAGACCCGGCTTTCCATGGCGGTACCAATCCAGAGTGGACAGAGAGATCCAACAACGAGCTGGAGCTCTTCTACGATGCCAGTCAGCTCGACAAGGCTCTGCTGACCTTCGAAGTGTACTCTGACGAGTCTGGCGACGAGCTCATTGGCTCTGGTCAGCTCGACGCCAGCTCCATTGTGCAGACGCAGGCTAAGGACTCCACCCAGTTCACGATCCGTCTGAGAGATGTGTCGCGTGGCTCTGGCAACCGTGGAGAGGTCAACGTTGAGGTGTGGTTCGGCCCGCCTGTGCGCAAGGCCTTCCGTGCTGCAGGACGCGCCTCCAAGCTCTTGGATGCTCGTGATGCCTTCGTGGGTACAATCTGCTCGATCGTATTCACAGTCTGTGGCTCCGTGTCGGGCTACTTCCAATTGCCAACGGACTTTGCCAAGAAGCACCGCAAGCTGAGTATGGCTCTAGCTGGAGTGCTGGGCATCACGGCCGCTGGAGCGCTCACAGTGTTCCTGGCTATCGCTGTGCCCACGATGCTGGTGGGTTTCTTCACGTTCCCGTTCTGGATCCTCCCGTTCCTGACCGCGTCGTTCTTCACGGCGCCATTGTGGATTCCCATTCTTCTGCTGGTTGGCATGTTCCTGCTGTTTATCGCCACGTTCGTTTTCGGTCTGGGAGTCACTTCGCGTCCTGTGCGTCGTAAAGGAGCATTCATCTCGAACAAGATCAAACACTCGGACGTCGGGAAGCGCGTGGTCTACGAGAAGTCGCTGTAACTTACAGCGTCGCACTTCTGAACGCCCACACTGTGCACTCGCGTCCTTGTGGACCACGATCTCTTTTCCAGTGTAACGTAGCGTGAAGCTCTTTGATCTATTGAGGCAAGTGAGAACGATGCCAGACTAATTGACAGAATTTTTCCAACCCAATGGGTTTCCTTGTTTCTTCGAACGACACTTTCACTTGAAGGCTAGTAGCTCGGCTGGCTTCTCTATAGACGAACGTGACTTTCTGCTTTCTTGCTATTCCCTATCGTATAACTTATCAGATAATAATGTAAAAAAATGGTTGACGTCGAGCAACCGGCGTCAATGTCTTGGTCATGAACCTTGATGGGCAATGTTTCTGGTAATTGGCAACACTAGTGTAGCCGTTGCTTGCATGTTTTGTCTTCACGGGTACACGAAGCACCTCTTCTTCTTCTTGCATTTTTCTTAGGCGTCATTGGATAGGGAACAAGTGGAAGCAGTCGAGCAGCGGCAGCCGGTTGGGCGAGCCTCTTGAGCTTACAGCGCGTGCACAGGCGTCTTACGATGAGCCGGGCCATGGGCGATTGTGCTCTTCTTGGTGTTGTTCAGACGCTGCATCTTCTCGTATTCCGTCATGACATGCTCCAGTTGGGTCTGACGCACATTCACCTGCTCCTCCAGGTGCATCACCTGCTTCTCCTTTTCCTCCAAGAACTCGATGAGGTCGCGCATTTTGCCTTGTTTCTCCTTCAGCGACGTCACGAGACGGTCGTTCTCCGTCTGAATGCGAGACATGTTCACATTGGCCTCAGTCAGACGTGCCGACAGCGACTTGTACTTAGTCTTAAGTAGCAGCGTCTCGCGCGACTTCTTGGCCACTCGAGTCTCCAGTCCAGTCACTTCACGCTCCATGGACGACAACGCGGCCTTGAGCTCGTCAATGATCTCTTGCTTCTCTGCTACACTCTTGAACAGGAACATGTCCATATCCAGGTGGAGATCGCTAACAAGCGCTGCAATAGTCGAATCTCCCGTGGTTTCCAGCTGCTGCACGACCTTCTTGGCGATCTCATCGACGAGTTTCTGCTTGGTCGACAGCTGGAAATTGAGACGGCAGATCTCACGATCCTTCTCCATCACGGTGTTTTTAAGCCGAGCAACCTCCGAATTATCGTCGCCTTGAGGAAACTCAGCTCCGTTCTGCAGCAGTTTGGCTATCTGCGAGTCCTTCTCTTCCAGCTCATGCTGCAGACTCGATACCAGCTTCTTTTTGCTGTCTAACTCACTCTCGAACGCAGCTTCAGCTTCACGACGGAAGCCTTCCTGCATACTGACAGCCTCCTCACTCAACGCCAGTCGTCTCTTCAGTTCCTCAACGTTCTTGTCAGCAGCAGAGCCCATGAGTCGGACATTCTCCGTCTTGATCTTGAGATTCTCATGGATCAAATCGTCTACATGAGCACGAAGTTCGTTGATAAACTGCTCGTCCTCATAAGCCCGAGCAGATGCATCGCCGTTCTGCTGCTCCTTCAAGTGATACTCGACTAGCTTCGCCACGCGAGCCTGGTTCACGGGGTCGATCAGCCACTTGAAGTTCTCATTGTGCTCCATAATCCCATACAGCACCTCCATCACAATCTCCGTCGAGTTGGCGGCAACCGGGACGTTGAGACGAGATG
Source organism: Phytophthora tentaculata (assembly GCA_033557915.1). Taxonomy (NCBI): domain Eukaryota; phylum Oomycota; class Peronosporomycetes; order Peronosporales; family Peronosporaceae; genus Phytophthora; species Phytophthora tentaculata. The sequence goes on from JAUCEA010000009.1 coordinate 7,161,934, forward strand.
AAGACTCGGCGGTGGGCTCTCCCTCTTCAGCGGAATAGTAATCTTCACTCTCCGAGTGCAGCTCCAAGACGTTAAGACGCGCTACTGTGGACACAGGAGACTGGTGCTCCACGTCGTCTGCGATGCTCCGGAACGGCACAGACTCGTCACTGTCGTCATCTGCCCAATCCATCGACTCAAAGGACCGAGTGCGGTCAGAAGCCGAGCGATTGTATCGACGCATGGTCTCGGAAGAGACAGAGAACTCGTCGTACATGTCGTCGTAGTATGAAGCCATAGTTGACGTCGAGGACGCCGAGAGATCCACCGTATTGGGCGAGGCAGAGCGATCCATTTGCTTGTATGGCGAGACAGCACGCACAGCGCGTGGAGTCTTCAGTTGAGGAGAAATAGAGCGACGTGTGTGGCTGTACTGGAACGTCTTGAGTGGGTTCACCATCACTGCTTCTTCACTTACTTCGACTGCTACTGCCACAGTCGTGGGGGTTGTAGGACGGTAGTAAGCTACGGCATCCGTGGGGTCCATGGACAAGGCCTTCTTGTTGCTCTGTAGAGATGAGATCCACTCGCCCATAGACTCTCTCGTGGGCGTGTGCTGGCGCTCAATGGACGGGAACAAACACGAGGCACTGAGGTCGTGGTTGTGGCTGCTCTTGGTCTCTGTGTCCAGTGAGAGTTTGCGGCGCTTCGAGGCGCCCTCAGAGGCAACATTCTCGCCAGCCATCACATGTTCCTTGAGCTTCTTGGCCGTCTTGTTGACTCCGTAAGACGGCGACATGGTGAGCTTCTGCTGCGCTTTCTTGATCTTCTTCTGCTGCTTGCGGAGTCGCGCGATCTGACTGCCATAGGTCTCCAACGCGTCCACAAGTTCGCTATCCTTGAGCACATTCTTGTCCTTCTTACAAGCACCGCTTAACGCGGATACAAGACGCAGTAGCTCGTCGCGCTTGGCGGCCATAGTTGAGTCGGGAAGTGCCTTAGCAGACGCCAGCCAGCTCTGCAACGTGTGTACGTCCCTCTGAAAGGCAGACGCCACGTGGACGCTCAACTGCCTCTACTTGCTCCTCCTACTTTCTCGACGTTTCACAGAGTGAACAGAAGAAGGCAGAGAAGTCGACGGGATTACGTCGAGATGGGTACCCAAATCAGTGCAAACAGTCCAGACGGCTGTGTGTTGCCGGCCGCCAGCAACTTGCCGCTGCCTTCACCTCGCTTCTCCCCGCCTGCCTTAGCGCTTGCTCCGTTGAGGGCGATCGGAACCGACCGCGTCTGCTCGGGAGGAAGAAAGGGATACTGAGTGCTCCTGCCATCAATTCAGCGCCGTCCAGCGCTGAACCGCAAGCCAAACTTAGTCTAGGATGGATGCGGTCCTAATTTAGGTTGATTGTGTCCTACTTCAGACTGAAACAGGACGCAACTGCAACTTCTGCCAGCTGACGGCATAGCGACGTTTCGCCATCCAATCGCGCATGTATTTCCCGCCATAATGAGACTTGGGCGCGAAAGATCTCGATCGAGGTGGAGGTCTCATTTGACACAGGAACTCGCCACGAACGCGGACATATACTTTAGAAGGGGGTCGTTGGATGGCGTCAATGGTCGGTGGCATCGTCATGAATGGCATTACATGTACCATGGCCCATTGTGTATTCTACCATCCAGCGATCGGATTGCCGCCCTCTTCTTTGGAACTGTTGCGATGATGCATAGCCACCACTGCCAAGTTGGCAGTACCAACTAGAGGCATCAAACAGCTGCCGCCATCCAGAGGCGAGCTCATTTGTTCGTTTTACTACGTAGTATTAACGACCGCAGACTGTCCCCATGCACCCAGAGCAACAAACGGTTGAGTGTATATTGTGCGTTGTGAAATTACACGCATTGACATCTAAATAATTTCATGGCGCTTTGTCAACGCTCTGCCTGCCATTCCGACCCTAAACTGCATTCTGACTACACGTTTCGGTGGCGTTTTCTTTTTTTCTGTCATCGTTTCCTTCGTACCAGTGGCGTGATGCAAGTCTTCTGCCTTAGCCGTTGTCGTTGGTGTCGCTACTAATGGGCGACGTACTGCTCGAAGGTACGCACAAGCTCTGAGAAAGATGGACGCAGGCTCGGTTCCCTCATCCAGCAGGACCGGATCAGTCGTGCGAAGAAGCGCGGGCACGAGCGCGGGATCGGTGGACGCAGGTCGTGGTTGAGCACACCCAACGCCACCTGAATCTGCGTCATGCCGTCGTACGGGCATTGGCCCGTGAAGATCTCCCAAACTACGACGCCGAACGAGAACACATCTGCCTTCTCTGTGTATTTGCGGTTGCCTAACACCTCCGGTCTGTAGCAGTAGCAAAAAAATCATATGAGAGTCTCTTCAAGATCCAAAATGACAAAAGTTGCAGCCAACGTACGCCATCCACTGGACTGTGCCGCAGTTGCCAGTCATGGTCTGAATTTGCGCCTTGACGCGCGATAGACCAAAGTCCGAGATCTTGATCGAGTAGTCGCGCTCAACCAGCAGGTTGGGGCTCTTCATGTCTCGATGCAAGATCGGCAGCTCAAACTGGTGCAGGTAGCTCATGCCTCGAGCAGTGTCCAGCACGAACCGTGCACGCATCTCGTCTGTCAGCTGTCGTCGTCGTGTGCGTAGTATAGCCCAGAGCGAGCCTTGTTCCACAAGCTCGATGACTAAAGCTCGGTTCTCGGGGGCCAAACACGCCCCCAGTAGCATGCAGATGTTGGGGTGATGCAAGAAGCTCATGATCTTCACTTCCGTCTCGAACTCCCGGACCACGTCGGCACTCAGATTCTGTCGGATCAGCACCTTGACGGCCACGTCTCGACCCTTCCATGAAGCCTTGAACACTTTGCCGAAAGCTCCTTCGCCGATGACACGGCCAATGACCACGTCGGCCATGTCGACGTTCTGGTGTGGCTGGAGAAAGTGATTCTCTTTATTGTCGGAGCAGTCACTGACCACCGACCCTGTTTCGGACTCGGGCTCCTCTCGTGTCATAATGACATTGGTCTGTCGACGCCGATTCGAGTCTTTGTTAGGGGCGAACCAGTCCGACAAGTAGAGCGGGATGCCCGCTTGTCGAGCGCCCTCCAGTCTCATCGAGTTGTTGCTGCCTTCATCAGCCATGCAAGACATGGGTGCATCACTGTCGAAGTCAATGGGGCCACAGAGACTGTTGTAGTAGCCACCGCCACCCTCTTGGCCCAAGTGTCTGGCGAGCGCCGCCATGGCAGCGTCTGCCTCGGCTTGGCGTTGCTTCTTCTTCTTGCCGGGGCGGCGCTGCATCAGCGGCGTATCTACGTCGGCCGTCAGCTCTGCAGCTCGCACTTGGGTGGGCGAGTGCGCCTTGCCGTGGATGTAGTCGAGCTCCATCTTGTGCGTACGGATGGGAGACCCACACAAGTGGAAGAAGCCGCGGCGGTCGCCAAGACTGCCCCGTCGTCTGGACGCGGACGCCATGAGGAATGCAGGTAGCTGTGCTTGGGAGCTACAGAGCAGGAAGCGAAGTGAACCGCTTGGAGCCTTAGATTCTTTGTTCCTGAATCGAAACGGTGCGTTCGACGGGTCTTTGCTAAGTTGACATCCGTTATCTCGATCTGATTGAAATACGCTGAGACACTTGGAGTTTGTAAGCTTTCAGCTGAAAAGCCGCTGAGAAAAAAACGTGTTCGTTAAGTTGCACGGTTTGTACAAGTTCCTCTCAGATAGCCAACTTCAACGTGATCGAGTTCGATTCCAACCCCGTCATATGGGCCGACCTCCCAGCTGCGCTGGAACAACAAATTGAGGGGCCAGAGATGGGGTGCAGCTAACAACAAAAGCAGCAAGCACTGTTTGCTTAGCCACTTTTGTTGATTCGCTCGAGTCCGAAGCACTCGGTCACTTGTCGTCCGCCACTTGATTCCGACCACGGCTTGATAGTTTCGACTCCGATGGAGTGTGTGGTGAACACGCTATAATAGCTTCACGTCAAGTGTCGGCGTGCATCCATCCGATGGATTCCATCGACATTAGCGCGTTACCATCTCGACTGAAAATTCGCCTTGAATCTCATATGGGGCAAGTGTCGAGTACATGTAGCCAGCTGGACAGCAAAGGCTCCATAGGTAGACGTTCCACCACGATGCCCATCAAGCCCCGGGTATCGTATAAGATATCTGTTGCTTCTCTGCGAGATGTGGGTGTCTCGAGCCAATGGAGAAGCGAGTTGGTAGAGATCACGCTGCGACTTGCTTGCTCCATGCACTATTCGAGCCGATTGCCCCGGTTGCAGCGACTTAAGTCCATCCTTCATGAAGAGGATGCAAATGCTTCAACTCGCTGATATTGGAACGACGTCATTGTCTTTTTGCCGCCGCAATGCTTCCTTTGCGTTCGAGTACTTGCATGTGTAGGCGGTGTGCTGAACTGCGTTCAGCTGCATGTGGCATGTCCACATATGCGAGCTTTCGATCATTAATTGCCGGGTCTATCCTATACAACCAGTTTAGGTAAACTGCAAAGCGCAACGGCAGCAAGTGTGATAGGGTAACCTGTGAAGATTTAATTATTTATCCGAGGCAGCATACCTGATTGCTCCGGGCAAACGCTGGGACAGTATCTAAAACAAATGCATAAAGTGTTGACACAAAGCGCTTGCATGAAGAAGTTTGTCATTTGGTATGCTTAGTCAGCACATATCCATTGCATGTATTATTTTAGCTACTTATATCCACATCAGAATAAGAATGTTTGCATCTTCAACAGCCTCATATATCGCACCAGTCTGGTGCGATATATGAGGCTGGTGACCAGAGCTCTTGTCGAACTGAGACACTGCTTTTAGCGCTTGATTCCCGGGTACAGACAACCAAACACAACCATGCTTGAAAGTGTTATGTTAAAGTAGGCAACAAGATGAAGTGACTTCGCTCGAAGTGAACCGACGATTTCCTCGACAACAATGCGAGTCGTAAACGAACAACACTCATGTACAACGTACAACTGTGCTCGTTCGCCTCGTCTACAAAGTCGGCTAGAAAAATTCATGCTCAGCAAGAAGCTCCACCAAAATGCAGTCACCCCATCGATGCCGTGACATGAATACTCGCTGGTTCTTGGCAGTGATGAATCGCGTGGAAGGCAGAGGTTACTGATAGCCGACAAGGCCGACTTTGTCCATCCTATGGTATTTTTTACAACGTGAAAGCGATACGATAATGGGCGTGCCGTAATAGTCTCCTTCCCAGCCGTTCTTTGGCAGTCTTCTGCATTGCCCGCATTCACTGCACAGTGTGCAGTGCACACTTGAAAGATACCCCGCAATTTGTGCGTTGGGTGATGCAGCTGCACTATCCGATCGCATCAACCACAGACGATTCACACCATTTATTACTAAGTATTTTTTTTAAAAAAGTTGTCCCAGATAATAATGGCGCGCTTGTAGTCGTGCTCAACTCGATTTCTCCGGTTGTATTCTGCACTTTACCATAAACAGCAGCAATGTTTGCCTCAGCTCCGGCTCCGTTAACGACCTGCATAGTCAATTTGAGTAATAGCCGACGAAGACATTAAAGTGCTTCAGCTTGTAATGCCCATCATACCATTCTTCGTGTATCGATCCGCTTTGCTGCGATATGGGCGTCCATCTTGGGCGAGAAACTGCACGCTTCAACTCGTGATACAAAATTCGGACTCGCACAACAAAGCAGTACAGCTGCCCAGCGGCAACTGCAACAGCCTACTACTTCATTTTTTCGGCTGCCGTCCACTACACCACTGTAGACTACAGTAGCCACTAAGGGCGGCAGCAGCCCCAGGCCATCCGCATTCGCAGGAACGAACTGTCTTCCACTACCTCAACCTGCGACGCCGGCTGGAATCCCAGTGGCTGGAACAACTTCATCGCTGCGAACAAATCGTTCTGTGGCACAGATGCGACCAGCGCTTGCGGGTGTGTAGGCTGGTTCGAGTAGATTGCCTCAATGTCCTGCAATTCAACGCAACAGTGTCCGTAGTGAGCCCCGCACTAGCGCAATATGCGACCACCAAGGTCCAAATATGCTCGCACCTCAACGACTGCGCGTAGGAACCGCCTCGCGTATCCCTGCCGCCGCTTGGGCTCTACAATGCCAAAGTGCTCGATAATGGCCACTTGGCTGCCGTTCTCCTCCGACGCAGGCCGCCACCGTGCGACACCCATCGGTCCATCGCCAACTAGGTCCAAGTCCGACGCAATAATACCTCATCAGCATCTCTAGGTACCACCTGTACCTACTTGAGACAGCCAAAAGCTTCCGCACCAAACGAAACTAAATGCCTCGACATTGGGTCGTCCGGCAACACCTGTGCCATGTTGGGGAAGATTCTCTCCCTCAAGATCTTGATAAATGTCCATAAGGCCAGGTCAGCACGCTCTAAGGCTGCGGTTGTACCAGCGACAGTATCGTCCTGCCCCTGGCAGTCGAACCGCTGTACTGTGAACTCGAATGCCGTAAACGCCATCTACGTCATTGTCATAGCGGGAAGAAGTCAGGGTAATTATCATACGGTCATCATATCTACGGGATATAGTGGATTTCCACCTTAAAGCACTTGTATGTGCGGCTTTTGCCAGTATGTCCGCAAATGGGGCACTTGACGTCCTGTATCAAGCGACAAATCCACAGTTTAGCCAATAATTCGCGCCAAAATCCAGCTTGAACCCCTAGATATGTAGCTCATGATCTCTTCTTTCTCTTCCGCCCCACTTTTGCGACGTACTTGCGCGTGATCGTGTCCGCAGACGCCGCAACGGTGCGGCATGGCATCGTCTTTGGCCTCCATTCCGTTCAGGATATGTCAAACTCGGTCATCAAGTCAAATGATCAATTCTAACAGGCTCTGTACCAAGTACCAACAAATCGGTACATCGCTTAGTTAATTTTCCACTGCGTCTAGCACGGTACTTAAGTACCATGGTGCAGGTCGATGCGGCCGAGGTGCGGCGAATCTCGGCGCAACTGGCGACACTGGAGCAACAGCGCGCGCAAGGAAGTCTTCCATACGAAGAAGCACCACTTCGTATGTACAGAGTGCGCACCGGCGGCTTCGTGCGCGTGCTGGATCAACATCCAGAGCCGATCTCGCAGGGCATGGTAGGGTCGCATACTTAGCGAAATCGAGTATTCTGCTGCTAATAATTTGATTCAGCTGAATGTTATTGATGCATTTATTAGGCAAAGCGCGAATAGCACAGAGCTAGAGGAGAAGGAGGCTGTTGCAGAGGAGGAAAAGGACGAGATACGAGCGATTAATGATAATGAGGTGGCTGTTGGTGCAGAGCAGAGATCAGTAAAGCACGAACGAGAAGAAGGGGCTTATGAGGAAGCTGTTGCTACAGCTGAAGATGTTGCAACGCCAATTGCCACTACAGCAATGAACGTGGATGATGATGACGTTGCAAAGACGCAGCCATATATTTCGGATGATGTGGAGATTGCGCCTCCGTGGGAAGGTGAAAGTGCCGCAATGACTCCACAGGAACTAATGGCTCGGAATGAGCGAGTCAGTGAGTGGTTGAACAGGCAGAGCGAAGCGGAAGAACAAACAGCAGACCTGCAAATGGCTGATGCTCAGCTTAATGTACAACCAGTGGAACACGTTGAGGATGAACCGCAGAAGCCTGTGGATCAGTCATCACTGTACGAGCAGTGGCCGCCACAGCTTGAAGAGCGACGTAAACTGTGGTTTATTCCTCGAAACCCCAGACGGAGGACGAATGTTATGGGAGCAAAAGACCAGCCTATTGTGTACTGGATGCACAACACATTACGCGTCATGCAGGGGAATTTTGGCCTGGAAGCGGCTATTTTGCTCTCGCGACGACTATCTGCGCCATTGGTGGTAGTATCCTTAATACCGTCGTCCATTATCTACCCAATCTGCCACTCAACAACTGCGACTGATGCGTACGCGAGATTCTCCTTGGTTGAGTTGTATCAGCAGTTCTTCCACGCCGGAGTGCCTTTCTTCGGAGTCACAGCCAAAGAAGACGGAGTTTTATCAGCTTCGAATGACCAGAAATCTTCTGCACTGAAGCCGAACCCGCTGTACGAATTGCTGGACGCATTCGAGCCTCGCGCGGTAGTAACAGACGCCATGTTTGACTCCCCCGGCAGGAACGATCTGGTGCGTTTAGCTCGTTATTTAGAGGTGAACCGTTCGTCATGTTCGTGGTCTCTCGTTTCTGTGGATTCAACTACATGCTGCCCAGCCTATCAGCTATCAATGAAGCTGCAAGGATCATTCGAACATGGTGCTGCTTTCGCCAGTGAAGAGCAGTTTGGAGCGGAGTATGCGGCACTTGCTCAGCCTCGCCACGGAACGTATGTATTCAGTACTTTGCCTCGTGTTGGAGCTCACGATCCTGCCATACACCAGCGACGGTCGAAGCTGCTGTCCTCCGTCTACCACCGACTTCACTTAGAAGAAGTGAACTGGCGCATTGTGAAGGCTGAGAACTCGCAATCCAGCACTCAGATGCGACGATTCAGCGAAGGAGAAGGGCTCCAGAAACTGAGCCAGCTTTTGTCAGGCTCGGATGGCCAACCAGCAATTCAAGCTGAGCTACGCGGTGGCGGAGTGTTGAGTCTGTTGCCGTTTATTCGTCACGGGACATTATTTGGTGGCTACGTATTACGGAGAATAACCGAAGCAATCGCTTCTTGCCCACCTCCTACAACTCCACAAGAACGGAAAGCGCTCGCGATGCGGAAGGTAAGTGCTGGAAGTATTGGCCTGCATGGCCTATGCAATGATTTACCAAAGTGATTTTGCCACAATGGTAGGTTATGAGATCCCGAGCTGTGAACCACTTAGGCAAAGAGCGCGACTATGTCCTGTATCTATCTCTGTGGTCTGCTACTGCCAGCCGCTCAAGTGGTTCAACTCAGCCGGATATCACGTCGCTTTCAACAAGTGAGATCATTGCAGGCCTGAATATGTCCGCACCTCGCACGTCATCTCTGTACGTCATGCTCTTCGTGTTGAGTGCTCTGTTGCTATTGACGCTAATGTTGCATGTGACGTGCAGAGAAACCTATCAGAAGCTATTGCCTCGCTGGACATTCAGCGCTGCTAGGATCGGTGACATCTCTAATGCTCAAGTGCCAGGAGCTGCTCTTTATAATCCATACGAGTTGGAAAGCGCACGGACAAAAGATCCGTACTGGAACGAGATCCAAAAGTTTTTGGCGGAGCAGCAGTATATCCACCCGTTGTTAGTTGTCTATTGGGCTTATCGGTTGATGACGTGGAATGTTTCCAGTCGAGCAGCTATTGTGGTACGTACTGTGGCTTGATGATGTTGTACTGAGCTCTATCTAATGATTGTGTGTTACTTTCTTTGTTGCAGACAATCGATTCTCTCCTTTCTCAGTGTGCACTTGGATCAGACAAGTCTCCTGATGCTGTGTTTATCGTATGGAAGCAGCTATTTCGACTAGGATCGAACAACAGCACGGGCAATGGAAATACTGGAACGAAAACGCCAAACCTAGATAACCTCCGAGAGTTCCAGCGTATGCTGGAGAGCGAAATCGCGTCGCAACCACAACTACAGCTACGTCCATGATCGAGAAGTCATATGCAATTGGCAATTATTTATTAGCTCCTTTGAAGTAAGATGCTGTGAAAATGTGGGATCGGCGTTGTTTAGTGTCAGTGTCCAGCACAGGACCATTTCACCTGAGAATTGTCCACTCGAGTCTGAGAGCTGATCGAGAGCCATTTGCACTGACACGCGTACGCTGCAAACTCTACGTCAACACAAGCCAAGTGCGCGTCAGTAGTTGGCACTAAAAGCGTAACGAAAAGTAACGTTACCTGGAGCGATTTCCATTTTCACTCGAAGTTTTGTCTCGTTCGGCACATTCTCGCGAAAGAACATGTAGTCGGCACTGGGGTCCCATTTCCTATCGTACAGCAAAACTCACGGTGAGTTTTGTGTATAACTCTCGTAAAAAAATTCCTTTCAAGGCGCGACTTACTTGCCGGGGAATTGCACGACTGAGAAGTCACACTCGTTGCATCGGAGATTAGAACATGCCCTAGAAACGTTATGAAAAGCTAGTTAGTTAGGTCCTTCGTATAATTCACGCTAGAAGAATGAAGAGATACCGTGACGAGAACGCAGTACTTAGGCCTCGACTGGCGTGTCCTCCATCCATCAACACTTGTGGACATCTACAAGACAGCAACATGGATCGAATCAGCCAGAGCGAACATGACACAAGATCGGAAGTAGCATAGCTGACTTTTTATTGCCACCAGCTTGAAACTCGGCTCGTGAGATCTTCGTGTCGGATGAGTTGTATGCGCCTGCTCTCGATGATGACGTCGGCCGTGGATGAACAGCAGCAGGCTTACTGCAGTCTTCATCACCGAGCATGTCCAATAGATCATCGAGCTCATTTTTGCCCTACCCGAATAACCAGTAGCTTGTTCATTAGCGAACAGATCTGGCATCAGTACAATTACAACGAAACATACTTTCGCGGGTTGAGTGATTTTTTGGGGGCTTGCCGGTTCGTTGGTGTACTTCACCCCTGCTACGTGGCTGCCACCCCCAGCTCGAGGGCTTTTCATCGCGTCCTCGACCTCATTAAGCAGATCCTGGAAGTTCATGGCTGCTTGGCGTCAGTTGTTGAAGTCGCTAATATTCCATTTTGTTGGCCAAGTCTTTTCTTAGCTTCACCAACGACTCCAAAAATTGAAAATTGAGTGAAGCAGAATACATATCGTGTTTTATCATACCAACACTATACTCGCCGATTCACCTGGTGCTGACGGTGTGGTCTTAGCGAGCTTATCAGTGGTGTCTTCAAACTCTTCCATATTGAACCCCTCAATAAGCTTTTTCCAGCCGAACGAAGCGATCGAGAATAACGCGAAGAGCGGTCTGAACAAGCCCCAACCATAGTGAGTATTACCACCAATAAAACCATTTCTAAAGGTAACCTGTCTACCTTGTAATGAGATCGAGCCATCCACTCTGTGAGGCAGCGCCATTCACATAGCAAATATACAGGAATGCGTCATGCCGTACCCCGTCAATCATGTAGTAATCTGCAGCAGCCATAGTCATGAGAAACCAAACTAACTTTCCTTCCGCTGCAGCTAAAACTCCGTTCGTACCTTGTAAATACCGCAAGTTCTGGAACCCATTCTTCTCGTAAAAATGTCTGGCACTGAGGTTATCCGCCTTCACATGGAGATAAACCGCTCCGCATTGCGGTTGGCGACAGGCTTGCGCAATGCATTCCTGTAGCAGTTCCGAAGCGATGCCCATCCTTCTGACCGAGGACCGAGTGCCCAGTGTCAAGATATACATGACGTCGGTGTGTTCCCAGTCATCTGGAGAGATCAGGTCTGGGTCGTCCACTTTGCTCAGCGGTAGCGTACTAGCCGTCACAGCTCCAAGAATATTTTCAGCTCGTCGGTCTTCTGGATTGGGTTGGACTGGTGTCTGTAGGTCGGGAGAGGGCTGCATCTCCACTGCTAGACGAGCGAATAGAGGACCACCCGTCTCCATCCACATACCCTGAGCCGCGCCGTCGTAGAACGCCTGGTTATAGCGAATGGGGAACCATTCCTCGTGCAGAGCTCGCACCTGTGGAATATCCCATGAGTTCAGGTCGCGGAAGTAGATGACGCGCTCGGGTGTAGATGGCGCCTTTATAACGTCCACATCGTCCGCTTCTTGGTCGATCTCTAGCGCCACCACGCGTGGGATCAGCTCCTCCGTGGACTCGTCAACGCACGCCATCTTTCCCAGCAGCTCAGGCTAACGATCGTTTTGTGTAAAAATGCCACGCCTTTCATGGGACTGTGAGAATACTTATTTTGAGTTTTATGCAATAGCATTCTGGATGATCAATCAAAAATTTGTTTCTGAAACTGTCAGATTTGATCACAAGTGTTTTAGGTCTATTTTTTGAAGAACGAGGCGATGGTTTTCAGTCGCTTACCACCACCATGTGTGACGTGTGAGACTCTGCTAGTCGCGCTTGAAGTCGACTTTGCCTTTGTCTTGGTCTTGCCAGTGGCTTTATTGGGATGCAGCACGAGTTGCAGGATCTTCTTGACGCCCGTCGTGATGCCTCGTTGCTTCATCTCCGCGACTGTCATCCAACGCAGCTCGTCGGAGTCGCCTGGCAGCAGCTCAGGCTGGGACTTGAAGTGCACGTGTTCGATGCCCATATGATGCTTTACGTGGGAGAAAATGTGCGTGAGCTCGTCGAGATCTCGTCGCTCAGGGACTGATCGAGTGAGCGCAGTCTTGCCGAATGTGTCTATGAGCCGGGAGTCCATGAACGTCTTCCGCTTGGAAAATGGCGGGATCTTGTCGCCATCGCTCATCTGTGCAGCACATCGAAAGTTAAGAAACGATCACACGGATTCACAGTGTAGTTTATAGAGCAAACGCACCTTGCAGTGAAGGAACTCCCATTGCCCTGCCAGCAGACCTCCATCGGGGCGTTTGGACATCAGAAACCTCCAGTCGGACGCAGAGGCTTCGGCCTCGACACTCTTTGAAGCTTTACGCTTGCCCCTTTTAGGAGCTGCCGTTTCTTCAGTACACGGTGCGGAGACTACAGCAACAGCGATGACCTCATTCCTTGAGCCGTTCTTCTTCGCTTTCAGTGGATACTTAGTAACCTGGTTGCAGAACACGCGATCAGATACTTTGAACCTTAAGATAAATGCTACTAAACTCACCCCAGTGTGAGTTTCATCCCACTCGTCAGCACGTGTGTAGTCGCAAATAGTGCAAGAATTGCTTGACTCAGTTGGCTCAACTGAACTGCTCTCCCTTTTGGACTTGACTGTGTTTAATTCTTCGTACGCAAGACACACGGACTTGACAGGGCAGTCCGAACATTGAGGGTTCTGCAGTAGCACATACGATATATTAGTATTCAAGAAAGTATAGTAGGCGGCAGAATTGATACACCTACCTGGACTGTGCACATTGTCGCTCCAAGTTCCATCAGCGCCTGGTTCAGAGCGCCGGGGCGGTCGCATTCCTCCACCAGCTCTTTGGCAGCTTTCCATGAAAAATTGATAAGCTGCTTGTTCTTCGGATCCGCTCCTACAGCTCGCATTCTGGCCATCACACGGATTACATTGCCGTCTACTAGTGGCTCGCGGTTTTCAAAGGCGATGGATGCGATCGCTCCTATTAAAATGACCCACAAACATGAGTTAAGTGCCAAAAACTTCAATCTTAAACAAAGTTGGTGGCTACGAACCTGCCGTGTAAGGTCCAATTCCCGGAATTGTCAGCAGTTGATCAACTGTAGAAGGCAGCTCGCCGCCATAATTCTCCACTACATACTTCGCACCAGCATGCAGCATCCTAGCACGACGATAGTATCCAAGTCCAGCCCACAGCGCATTCACGTCCTACAAGCGTAAACACACCCATAACATCATCTTCTCACTTGTTCCTTATTAAATACTAATAACATTGCTACGTACCTCTTCGTTCGCTTCACCCAGAGCAGCAACTGTCGGGAACTTGTCGATCCAACGCAAGAAATAGTCCACCACGGTGTCCACACGCGTCTGCTGCAGCATTATCTCCGACACCCACGTCTCGTACGGTGCCACCTTCCTCGGCTTCACTGCACTGTCGCTTTCTTTAGCAACCTGCTCCTCCACCTTATCACTTTTGACATCCTCCATCTCCTTCTTCAGGAACGTCTCCAGTCCCGTCTTTTTGGCTGCAACTTTCTTCTTTTGGCTCGTATGCGTGGCTGTCGTCAAATACGGTGGCGGGTCTCCTCGCCACGGAAGTTTCCGGCGGTGCGCGTCATACCAATCGAGCAGCCCCATTCGAGTGGCCAGCACCTCCTGAGGTCGGAAATCGTGGCGCTCCGCATTATGCTGCGTCGATAATGCCGTCACGTTGTCTGCAGTTGCATCAGAGGCTTCACACTTGATCAAGTCTTCAATATCCGGCTCACTCGCAGCGCTGGACGATGGTGTCGCTGGCATCTTGTGAAAATGCTCAACAATTTTGGCGGGAACAAGTGTACCGGTACTGGGCAATACACATGTCGTCACAATAATCTACTTCCTCCGCTCACTAAAATTAGGGACATTTTGGACAAGAACCACAATATTTGACCAATACCTATCCGATTTGAGTCTAGATCGATCCAATCAAAAGATTGAAACGTAGGCTTTCCGTACATACCTTTTTCACAGCAAGATCTCCCATATTGGTGGCTGAGTGGGCCCCAGAAGACCCTCCTGTCGGGTATCCCTTTTCATTTCGACCCGCTACGCTCGTACAACAGTAGCTACGGCAATCAAAATACTTGCAAGAGTAGCTAAAAAGACAATAATGGCGTTCCACTTAACTGCGGCTCTAAAAGGCCAGTATGGGCGGAGAACTGCCTCATATGTTGGTAGCACGTCTTTTGACGGTAAAATGCAATTATGAAGCAGATCTGGAGGCGCAATAAGGCTGATACCTTGGGCGAAGATGTATCTAGCCACTACACGTTAATATCTAGCCGCATGACACACGATCACGAAGGTCTCGATGAATGAATGACCCATGACCTGCCCCAAATTTACTATGGAGATTTGACTCAGATTTGGCCATCATTCTGAAATGTCCCTAATTTTAGTGAACGGAGGAAGTATCAGTTATCCGGTGTCAATAGCGTTTATGGTGTGTAGTAGCAATTTTCAGACGACAGTTACACCCTTCACTCTAATTAGTCGTGCTTCGAAATTAGTCATGTATTCGCGCTTTAGTGACGTCACAAATTTGGGAGGTTGTACAAATCTCACCAATACCAATCAAAATGACCGGTTTTGGATAGATCTCGCTGAGCTCATTATTTTAGTATGCTCGATTTGAAATTTGGATCGGTAGTTTTCACACAATGGGCAATTGAAATCCCGAAAAATTGTGTTCTCAGCTTATCACCATAATTAGTCAGGGTCAGACTAATTAGAGTGAATGGTGTAGTTCCCCAATCGAAAGAGACGCGAAAGGCTCTTCGATCAATGCAGCGCGTGGCCGTCTTGTCGCACGTGAAGGCGAGCTCGGCGCCGCCGAGTCTGAGTAGCAATGGCGTGCGGCGTATTGCCTGGAAGGGAGGCAAAATATCGTCCAATAAGGAGGAAGCACTGCAGAAGTTCTACCAGCGCAAACTACGAGCTGGAGACCATCTCACGGCGCAGCAGATCAAGGCCATGGAGCCGACGCGTACGTCCATCTCTCTTCACTTGCAAGATCTCTGTAGGTCTATCGACTGACTAACGTTCGGCAACGTGGTATCGCGACGCAGTGGGCGTTAAGCTGGACCTGGACGCGGCTCAGAAGAATCCAAAGAAACTGCACGCGACTCATCGACCACATGCCAAAGTGACGGCCAGTGGGAATCGCACAGTGCTCAAGACAGGCCGCGTACTCGGACCCAAGCTCGATTCAAAACAGAAAGGGAAGAAAGCCGCCAACAGCATCCAGCAACAAGCTACTCGCCAGCCCAAAACAGTCGTCAAGATGCCGAAGCGGACGGAGAGCCCTTCCATCTCGCTGGAAGACAAGCTGGACCTCCCACTGGATGCTCTTGTAGGTGGGAAGAACAAACGCTGCAATAACATGAAGCGGAGGTGAATGAAATGTGCAGGATGTAAAAAGCACGAGCAGCTCAGAAGAGAAGGAAGAAACAGGGTTGGAGGACTCGAGGAAGAGAGAAAAAGACCGCTGTCCTGCGGCCGTGCGTGTGTGAAGGAATAAATACTACACTTGTATATCGAAAAGCCAAACGCAGACTAGAGCGTGCTTTCTTCCTCCGCTGTAGAGGCCCCGTCAGGTTTGGACAAGAACGACGCGGTCGTTGGACAACGAAACGCGACCTTCAGCGCTTGTAGCAGCGTCGATACTTCGATCACAGTTAGCGTGTCAGCGAACTTCTTACGCAGCGCACGGTGCGTGGCCAGGTCGTGCTCCTTAGGAATCACACACACCTCCAGTCCAATCTTCTGCGCTGCCGTGAGACGCGACTCGAGCATCTTCACTGGCCGTACATGGCCTGACAGCGACACTTCTCCTAGGAACGCAGTACGCTCCAATACAGGTCGGCCGAGAACAGCGCTGGCCAATGCCACAGCCAGCGCCAGATCGGCTGCAGGCTCTTGGATTGTGTAGCCCTCGGCGATATTCACAAACACACTCTGGTTGCGACAAGAAACTCTAGCTCGCTTCTCCAGAACAGCGAATAGCAGCAGCAGCTTGTCGAATGCTACGCCTACGCCACGTACACGTGAGAAGGACTGCCCTCCACCCCGTCCAGTATCTGCGTTGTATTGCGTTCGGTTCGCTAGGGCCTGGATTTCGAGGGGAATAGGACGTTTGCCTTCCATAGCAATAGTAACGGAACACCCGTCAAGCAGTTCAGCCTCAATCTCTTCACCGGTATCTGGATCCTCATCGTCCTCGTCGCGTGATGACACAAATGCCATGAGCGGATTCGGCAGCGGCTGCAGACCTTCGTCCGTCATGTTGAAGACCCCGACTTCACTGGTGTTGCCGAATCGATTCTTCTGGCAGCGAAGGAACCGCCGCGCACTTTGTGGATCACCCTCTAGCTGCACTACAGTGTCTACGATATGCTCGAGCACCTTGGGACCAGCGATATCGCCACTTTTGGTCACGTGGCCGATCAATATTACCGGTACGTTGCGTGACTTGGCTAGTCGGAGCAAGCGAAGAGTACACTCTTTCACTTGGTTTACGGTACCAGCGGGGGACGGGATGTCTTCTGCGTAGACAGTCTGAACGGAGTCCACCACTACTGCGCCAAATCCTTGATACTCATCGTCAACCACGTCACGTCCATTTCCTCCTTCCAGTAACTGGAAAACCGAGTCCAAATTGGTCTCACTGGCCACGAACAGACTGTCGCTCACAGATCCGAGACGTTCTGCACGCATTCGCACCTGTAGGACACTCTCTTCACCCGAAACGTACAACACTCCACGTTCTCGCAGTGCCGGTCCATTGGCTAGCATGTTTGCCATTTGTAGGGCGAGCTATGCACCGATAAACACCAGCACAACCATAACTTTAGTAAACACGTATCTCAGCACTCAGTGTATATCCAACACTGTGTCCGTACCGTGCTTTTGCCGACTCCGGGATTTCCAGCCACAAGCGTTAATGAGCCAGCTACCAAGCCTCCTCCAAGCACCCAGTTCTGTATCAACACGCTGCTGACATAAGTAGCTGAAACGCTACCATCCAATAATTTAAAACTTTATTTCGTACCAATTCGCGTTCTGGCAGCTCGATCCGCTCTACAAACGTGTCCAGCTCGACCTCATTCATACGAAGAGCATGGGGGGAGTTCTCCTTGAACGTGTCATGGCTCGTTCTGGACCAGGCCACCGCGTGCTTTGATTTGTTTTTAGTGAAGGATGCGGCGTTCGACTGGCGGAATAGCGGCTCGAATGGCTTGGAGGACACCACGGAGCCCCATTGCGAGCAGGCTGAGCACTGGCCCTGCCACTTGAGGAAGGTCTGACCGCAGCTTTGACATCGAAAACCGTCAGACGTGCTCGCGAAGCTGCGCGTGTGGGGAGAAGCAACTTGGAGGGTGGACTTGGGAAGATGTGCTCTCGGGGGACTCCATAGGTGACGGCATGGCGCAGGACGCGTGAAGTGCGCAACCAGCTTCGACATCCACATGGTTGAATATAACAATGTATCCGACTTAACTTATGTTTTGTATAAGCGAGCGTGAATCGAGTGCTCAATTATGTAATTTACATAAATCGCCTAACCTACTTCTCTAGGCTACTATAGAGCGGTAAACAACATTCAGCAGGCAATACCCACCTTCCACCTGATGGGTGCTGTAATCCAATGCGATCCTAATATGACGCCTAGAAGTCGCGCGAGAGAGAGCAACGTAGAGTTGTCCATGGAAAAAAACCGGCTGAGGCAAATATACTCCAAGTTCTCGGAGGGTCTGTCCTTGGGCCTTGTTGATGGTCAAAGCAAAGGCTAGTTGTACCGGAAATTGCCGACGCCGAAGCTCAAACGGCAGTCCGGATCCATGCGAAACCAAGGGGATTCTTGGAATTACAACCACTTTTCCCGTAAGAATACATGTCAACACTTTAGCTTCGATGCAATGTCGCTGTAAGTGAAGAACTTGGAGTCGCGTACCAATGCAAAGCCCATTCCCGCCGCTAATGTTACTCAGCAAAATGATTGGAGCTCCGACTTTTAGACGTAGTTTATGTGGAGGCATTCCTGAAATGGTCAGCGCGTTGAGGAACTCGACGGGGAACAGAGAGCTCTCGTTTTCTTGACAGCCCTCGACAGCATCAATAGACTCGTAATCTTGATATTCACCTGGAATAGCCTCAATAGCAGCGTTGTTGATCTTATGAACATCTTCATTTAGTTGCGTGAGGATAGCTCGGTTGGAGAAGTAGTCGGGATCATTCAGTCGCTCTGACATGTCTCCATACACATGATTAATCAGGGCTTGATCTTGCTGTGTCACGGGGCTAGTGGTAGTTAGCACCATGTCATGTTGAACTCTAGTGTAGTTACCACCGCACTCGGCACAGCCTCCATTACGACCATCTCCGACGTGAAGCAAAAAATCAGCGAATGCTTGTGCTTCTGCAGCTATAGCCTGGTTCGTCATGTTCTTTACTCTCATATTTGTACGAAGGCGAAGAACTTTGAGCCCGCTCCATAGTGAAGAACGCTTAACGCAGCTGTCAATAACTTCTTCTGGTGAGCCGTGTGGAATGACCGGTAAGCACTGACGGAAGTCACCGGCAAGCAATACCACTTTCCCACCAAAAGGCTTGTCATTTTTCATCAGATCCTGCAAAGTGAGGTTGACAGCCTGAAACCCGTAGTTGACCATGAGCGATGCTTCGTCCCATGCAATCAGGTCCGTTTTTCGAAGCAACTCCCCACGTGCCGAATTAGCTGAAATATTGCAACATGACGATGCGTTAAGATCTAACCCCAGCTGGAAGGTATAGTGGGCTGTTCTACCACCCATCAACAGCGACGAGGCAACTCCACTTGATGCTACTGCAAGCGCAACTTTTCCTGTCGAACGCACAGTTGCCAGTATGGTTTGGAGAAGAAACGACTTCCCTGTTCCACCAGGACCGTCCAAGAAAAATAGATTCTCTGCTGCTGCCGCATCTGCTACAGCCTCGATAACCTTGTCGTAAACAGCTCTTTGGTCCTCGTTAAGGAGGCGAGCTTGGTTCCGAAGCTCTGTTAAGCGGGCAGTGTCAAGTGACAACTCCATTGCCAACAGCCGGTTGTCAATTGCATCGTGGTGAGCAAGATCTTCAAAATCCGACAGTTGTGGGAGACTGCCGTAATCTTGAACAGACTTGTTGTTGCTCTGTAAGTAACTATCCAGGGCTTGAATCGTGCGATAAACCATCATTCGGTCAGATACTGGTTTGTTCAACCGCATTGGAAATCATGCGACATAGAATCCAAGAACTCGTCCCACAACGCTCTCGGACTGGCAGGATGGCAGTGGACCATCAGAATAGAAAATAGATGTCGAAGCTGACTTGGCATCTGGTAAGAGCTCGCCATCCATGCACTAGCGCCATTCTTCATCGTCCTCGAGTAGACCCCTTGCTTGCGCCGCCTCCTGGAATGTCTCGCACACCCTTCCGTCAACTGTGCGTAGCTCTTCAAAAGACGCTGGACCCCGGGCGTTACATAATAGCAAACGAAGATAAAACCGCTCCGGATCATTGGGTGGGACAGCCATCATCCTTCCAATTGCCTTTTCACCATCAGACGTTGTCCGCGGATGCCAGTGCTTATTCTTCCATGTGTAGCGCTTCGGGAATTCGTAATAGAGAAGTTCTCTTGCGTTTTCATCTGCCGCACACGTCTCGAAAAACCTTGTGACGCAATTTTGGAATGTCGCCTGGTCGGTCAGGATTAAACCTGTTCCGTGTGACGCAATTCTGGAATGTCGCCTGGTCGGTCAGGATTAAACCTGACGTAGTTCATCTCGGGTAAGTGAACTGGGAGCTGAAATACGGTGTGAGACTTCCACTGTAGCGGAAACTTGAAAATACGCCTGCATCCTTCTGGGGGACATATGTATCTCCCGCTCAGGTACTCCTGAACTTCATCGATATCAATCCTTTGGGTGATATTATCACCGAGATCAGACTCGATTGTGTCGAGCGTAATTGCAGCTCGGTCTTGGTCTTTTTAGACGTTCTTGTAGATGTACTTGATAGCGTTGATGGTTGAGCAGATCTCAACATTGATATGGCAGTTGTACTTCTCACACAGATACGGATTGTACGGGACTACCCATCGATTATCCAACTCCATATGTTTTCGAAATGTCGTTCGACCCTGATTTCGACGCCGATATTCCGGATAGCCACTCTCCGAAGCCACTGTGGTCTCACGGAAATCCTTTGGAAAGCCCTTAGAGCATCCGCCATCGTTCAGGCATGGTGCATTTTTGTCCAGCGCACCACAGGGGCCATGCATGATGCACTTCGTCACAGTCTCGTGCAGTTGTGGGTGCTGGTTAGGGTCGGTATCTCGGCACACACAAACCTATCGTAGTCTTCTGGCCGTCTTGGACTTGCTTTACGTACCAGCTTAATCAGCATGTGGGCGTGAGGTAGACCTCGCTTTTGAAACTCAATCACGTAGATCAGAGCTCGAACTCTACCAAATATCTGGTTCTTGATGATGTCATTTTTTATCGCCTCCAGTTTTTCTCGAAAAACTCTCGCCGTGATATCGGGACGATCCACCGCTGTTTGACCGGGTAGTAATGCCTCTTTAATCTCGGGCCAGTCTCCATAGCATGTAACAGTTACGAAAAGATCAGGCTTCCCGAAGTCACGCACAATCGCCATGGCGTCGAAGTACTGTTTTTTCATGTATCACTCCCCTCCCGTGAAAGTTGGAGGCAGCAGTACGTAACGACCAATCTCGCCTAAGTTAGCGTCATGTAACGTTGCATCGATGACCCCGCGATACAGATCCGCTCGGAGTTTAAATTGGTTGCGTCGGATAAACCGAAGGCGTTGCAGCTCAATCTTGACATACTGCTCTACACACCACTGCTGGAACAACCGCGAAGCTCGATGAAGCAGGGAATACTCTCCTTCACGTGTAAATAATTGGTACGCGTAGAAAATTCGGATTTTTAGCTTGGTATTTCGATATCGCATTACACCAGGAGCGTAGTGCACTTCTTCTGACCATCCATATTCACCTCGTGGAAGCAGTAGTGGAAATTGAAGCGGATCATAAGCTGGATAGATCCGAAAATCGTTCTAAGCCACCTTCGCGTTTGCGAACAACAATATCACGCTCATTTGAAACGTTCTCATCGATGACAATTGCTGCGACCCCATCTGCCGAGGGGCGATTATATCTTCTCAGATCCAGACCGTGTTTTTCGTGAATCACCAATGAGAAGTCTTCGTCAATCTGAACAAATTCACCGGCTGTTATATAATTACGGACAAACGGGTTTTCCCTGCTCAACATACTTGTTAAAGTTTCACCGTTCTCTGGTCGAGATCTTCCATAATGTTCATCCTGGAGCTCACTTGGAAGTTCATATCGGGGTCGTACACATAGATCTGTGCAAACTTCGGTGATTCTTCTTCAGGTGGTAGCAGTGAACCAATGCGGTGGATTGTTCCTTGAACGCGGAAAGTGTAAACTCCTTGGCGACCATTTGCAAGGTGTCTATCAACTGACGCCCCCATGGACGTAAACACAAACACGTTGTTGTAAGCTCGAAGCTGTCGAACGAAGCTTGAAATTATCACATATTTTCTGTCTCACCGGGCCACTTAAACGCATGGCAATGAGAGCATACGCGCGTCCTTGACCCGATACTGTGGCGCTGGATATGTCCTCGGTACTCATCAATTGTTGAAAGAGCGATATTTGGTGTACCATTTCCACGTGACCTCGCCATGGTATGGTCTCTTAAATCGTCAACCCGCATTACCTGGCGAGCCGCTGTTGTTAGCTGAGCTCTTTGCGATGCATACTGTTGCCGATCGCGATCTCGCACTCTATTACGTTCCTCGCTTGTCATGTTCTGTCGCCGGTTGGCAGTAAGAAGTGCATCGCGGGCTTGAGCTCTGTTACGCTCCTCGGATGTCATATTTTGTCGTCGATTTGCATTGTGTATGGCATCTCTAGCTCGTTCAGCCAGCGCCCTTGCTATTGAAAACTGTGCACGCCGTGCGGCTTGGTTTCTTGTATCACGTTCTCGCAAACGCATAGCGTGAGAGATATCGTCGGGCAGAGACACCCGGCGCCTCCATCTAGAAGTAGCCATTCTCTTTCTTGCTTGACGTCTCTTGCGATTGTCGCGACTTTCGTTCTCGTCGGGTGTTCCATAAGCTCGCTCGATTTCCTCAATACTTGAAAACATCGACAATTTCCTTGAATCTATAGCTAAAATGTTAATATTTTTTAAAATACCAAATTGAATAATATAGTATCACTTACCAAGTTTTGACGTTTCTCTCACCAAGCAAATTCACAAATGAATATTCCGAGAGATTATTAGTAAAAAAAATCAACTCCTTCAAGTATGCGACAATAGCCAATGTTTAAAATAAGTATAAAATTTATGAATCTTTTTTAAGAATGCGACAATTGCGACTCTTAATTACAAAACAAATCTTGTTACTGGTGTACTCTTCAAAAGAAGCCACTACCTCGCGTTCTAGGACCGTATTGCGTTCCTTTAGATGCTTGTAGCTTTCTAGGAGCTGATCGTAGCTGTGCTGAAGCTTGTTGAGCTTTTTGGCGAGCGAGTCGTAGTCGTTCGATAGAATCTGGTACATGTCGTGTTCTTCGTGAAGTTGGGTTTTCAACTCGTGCAGCAGCATACGCAGACCTCTCAGCCGAGCAACATAAAAACGCGTTGTTTCCACCACGATATCGTGGTCGCGCGATTAGTGTGAACGTATTTTTTTATATTTTTACGGATCTAACGGATTTTATCTGCCTGCCCTTGTGACATAATGTCCTTCCCACCTCTCAACTGCATGCTATCTGCGAGGTAAAATTGTAAATGAACTCAGGTTGCGGCTACCAACTCAGCATTCCTTCAATTGTATGGGGTGGAACATTCTAGATTTTTTTTTAAGCTAGCGCGAATGTCAGAAATGCGATAAGAGTTTAGGAAGGAAATCAGAAATGCGATAAGTGCTCTGGTAGGATGTATCATTGAATGATTCATTCAGTAAGCTAGGGTGAATGTTACCTGGATCAATTCACCTATACTTTAGAACATTCTAGAACCTTTAGTTACCGTAAATGCTACAGTGTCGCAGCGGAGAAAAACAGAAATGCGAGAAGAAAAACATTGTCTAAGCTATTTCAATACATTGATTTAATCTTCCAGCCAATCCAAAGTGCGGAAAAGCGCAACACGACAGACAGATAGACAGACAGACAGACAATCATTTTATTTATGAAGATGCTTAGAAATAGCCAATCCCCATCAGAGCACAAATAGTTATCTATCTTTTTGGCCAATTAAAATGCAATGAGGTTAGGTGAGTCATGTAAGCCAGTTGAAGTACAGTCGTGGCCAAAAGGATAGCACACCCTATAGCTTTCCGCATACCTCGGCCAATCATGTGAGTTTTACATAGATTTTTTGTCACAGAAAGCGTTTTTCACGCTGAATCAGCTAACCAAATTTGCGCGCAATCAGAGTAATATTGAGAGACTTTCTCTACAAGGGTCTTGATGTGAAATTGGACAAAACGATAGCACAATATTAACTACTTGATTTAAGTATGTAAATTATGTACAGATGATGTAGTGCATGGTGATTTGTATGGGATGTTGCGTTTCAAGGCCCGTGCTGAGCTATGACGCCCGTGCAATTGCGATGTAAAAGGTCTATGTTGCTCTACGAGGCTTTCTTACAGAGGTACTATAGCTTAGGAGCATGCATTCTTGCCCACTAAAGCGAGCAAGCGTCTTGGAGAGCCCTCCCTCATACCGCAACACAATTTCTATGTATTTTCTATACAATCGGGATGACAGATGGGTACTCCATCTTTCTGCCACGCTGTAAGCCCGATAGCTGAGCAGCGCAACACTGTACAGTGCAAACGTACTAGCAACGCTATAGAGCAGTTCTAGCTGCTATACTAGGCTGCCATCGCTCACTTTCGGAGCCTCACAGCATCGATTTCACGCGCTCCAGCGCAACATCCCATACAAATCACTATGCGACGCATCATCTGCACATAATTTACATACTTAAATCATGTAGTTAATAGTGTGCTATCCTTTTGTCCAATCTCAAATCAAGATCCTTGTATAGAAAATCTCTCAATACATGTATCACTCCGATTGCGCTCAAATTTGGTTGGCTGATTCAGTGTGAAAAACGCTTTCTGTGACAAAAAATCTATGTAAAACTCACATGATTGGTCGAGATATGCGGAAAGTTATAGGGTGTGCTATCCTTTTGGCCACGACTGTACTTGTCTGGTCCACCGTAAAAATGGACATTATGTAACGTATCATTTCTGACAACAGCAAAAACAAAAACACCACGAGAGAGGAGAGAGACTGTTGCAGCAAACTAGAGAGTCAGTTTATCATCATTTTGTAGATCCTGACAAACTGATACAAACTGGGTTCGTATTTTGTACAAACTGTATACAAACCCGTACTAACTGGAGGCGACTATGCACTCAACGAAGAACGCAGATAGTGCAGAGAGGAAGAGTGAATGTACAGTTAATGTAACGTCTGATAGTTAAGGGATATTTTGTGTACCATACTTGGTTAATTTGTGGTTTGTACGTAACATTATCTCATTAGCCAGCCCGAATAGAAAAAGATGTTGATGCAACGACTGGCTAGCATCCGAGTTCACCAGCTAGTTACATCCACTTGCTGGTATTCACGACTTACCTCTAAATACATTATGGAAGTGTTTGTCTACTGTATCGATCGTAGCTTTGTCGTTTCTTGGGGCCATTACAGTGTATGTCCATTGGTCTTAGGCTAATACAGAGGGACAGCAATGGTTTTCGTCAACCCAGACGGCACCAGCGACCTCATCGTTAGCTTGATCAATAATTCCTCGTCCTTGTCGCCATGTATTGCGTTGTTCATCAGTGTCCATAGCCATAAAACGGCACGCAAAAAAATGATTGTGACCTTTGCATTTACGGCGCTATCTTCTGCATCATGACAAATTCTCTCCACAGCTGTTTCAAGAGCCATATTGTCTATCTCTTCTTTAGCGCAAAGCCGAGCAACGCAAGCTGTTGACATTCACGTATTCGATAAATGCTTTCACGTTCTCAAATTAACACCTTTGATAAACGCCATTTTTTCATCGTTTTAAACAGCTTCACCGCGTGCGAATGCATATCGGGGCGGCCAAGACAATGCTGCAGAAGTACAACATTACAGCATCAATAGACAAGTAGAAAATAAGTTTAATATGTAATACATACTAGTTGCAAACTGCTACAAACTGACACTAATCCGCTACAATCTAATATAAACTCACTATCAGACGTTGGGCGTAACATGCCAGGGGCGCTTCAGGCCTCTCATCACCGCGCGTCGGGCCCAACAGGTACTTTGCGACCTGTAGGAAGTCGCACGGGCTATCCGCGCGGCGACGAAACGGGATGCGCTGTACGTCCGTGATCGAGCGGGGAAATTTCTTAAATGAAGGGCAGCGAGATCCATATCTTAGTGGTTCCAAATTGAATTAACCGAGAATGAAGTCGTAGCCTCAAACGTTACTTGTGGTGGTGAGATTCAACTAGATATCGAAACTGAGCGTCGTAACCAGCGTGGAAGGAACAGCGCCTACTTTGTCGACTGCCTCGCGGGGTACTGTGGGCGCGGTGTTAATGCACGAAGATTGCTTTTTGAGCCAATCGTTCGAACAGTCTACGTCCCGAAATTTGCAGACCCATTTTGCTGCC
Source organism: Phytophthora tentaculata (assembly GCA_033557915.1). Lineage (NCBI taxonomy): Eukaryota > Oomycota > Peronosporomycetes > Peronosporales > Peronosporaceae > Phytophthora > Phytophthora tentaculata. The sequence goes on from JAUCEA010000009.1 coordinate 7,187,981, forward strand.
AGGCTGATGACAAACCTCATGCGTACGTAGAGGATGACAGGTGGCCCCAGCCTGGTATTGTAGCTGGTACCAATGCGTTTGTAAGCTCATCTGTCGCTCGGTCGGCACAGAGCCGTATATTTTTACTGCTGTGGCGCGTGCTATGCGATCCGGTAGCAGAGCGCAAGGGGGTGTTTGAATGTGTAGTTGGTGTGTGTGTTAGTGTGTGGTGGTTTGTGTGTGTTGTTATGTGTTAGTTTTGAATTTGCGGTGTTGTGAGAGTGTGATGTGCACCGTTGGTCTAATGGTTAGGATTCATCCCTTCCAAGGATGAGGTCGGGGTTCGATAGGGATGGGTAATAAAACAAGAGAATGACTGTCGCAACAAACCAGATATCCGGTGAGCGATAGGGAAATAAACGTTTTCTTGAGGCATGACAATCACTCCTATTTGGTGTGGCTACCCAACTCTGGCGTTCGGCTATTTTAAAAACAACGTTTTGCTCAAACTAACGTTCAGTTCGGAAGGCCTCGCTACCCTTCATTCCAGAAATCCCCCCGCTCGAGCACGGACGTACAGCTCCCTGATTCGTCTCCGCTCTCTAAGCCCGTGCGACCTACCCCAACGTCGCCAAACCTCGGGCCCGCGGTGATGAGAGGTAAGAAGCGCCCTGTGTCCGACGAGTCGGAGGACTCTGCCGCTGATCGGTAGGAAGATACTGATGAAAGTGATGAGGAGATCCAAACGACCGCACATACTGAAGGGGATAAAGATCAAGAAGATGCGAGGACAACAAGAGTGGAAACGCCAAGTCTACTCGAAAAAACCTTCGGCACATGGGGGGAGTTCGAGTCTTACTTTGCAACGTTTCTGAGGCGTACGCATCAGGCACGAAGAACTGGTTCGATATACAGAATATGTGTTTGCTGACGATTTTATTGCCTTCACATATTACGATGTTCGCCAAAGACCTTCTACAAGCACTTCTCAATGATATTGGACGCGAGGAAAAATACGTGACAGCTACGCGAGAGTAGGTCGAGAAGCTTCCAACTCAGAGCTCTTGCTGGATCGGATTTTTCCGCATTACTTTGTGTGCTATTTGTGCATGCACGCTGGTTCTCCCAAAGACCGTGGGTCAAACAAACGCGCTCGCCGTCATGTTCGACCGATTGGATGTATAGCCGAGGTGCAATTCTGCCAATTGTTAAATGCTGGTTATGGGATGCTTACGATTATTTAAGTTGAACGTAGTACTACGGCGGGATGGCGACAGGTAAAACCTGGTCGTGACGCAGCATGACCATGTCCACAACCACCGGGTTGGGAAGGAAGAGTTCGCTCAGATCCCGAGAAATCGAATGTCCCTTGACGTGACACAACTGGATGAGGTCAACAAACTAAGAAAGATTGGAGTACCAAGGAAGAAGATACTAAAGAATATTTGGGATAACACGGAAGCAGAACCGAGTATGTGAGACGTACACAATCTGCTGGCAAAGTTAAAGCGAGATGCGGAAGACGGAAGTACACTGTCGGAGAGGTTATGCGAGACTATGGATCGTTTTTGCGAAGATGAGCCGTACGGTGTCGCCCATGTGGACATGGTTCGTGATGACTCTAAGGTATTGGAGACGTATTGCGCAAATAAAAAGGAGGAGCTTTATTAACCATTGAACTTGTCTATATAGACTGTGGTACGCTGCGTCGTTTTCCAGACGTCCCACATGAGATCGCTTTTTCATGTTTCCCTGAGGTGCTCCTCGTAGATGCTACGCACAACACCAACTCAGAGCACTACAAATTGTTTGCATTCATGGTCCACGATTCGTTTGGCCGAGGTCAGCATGTCCAGGTATGTCTACAGTGAGATAGCTCTGTGTTTTGTACTAGTTTCTACCAGTTTGTATCCGTTTGTACCAGTTTGTATAATTATTCTAACTCAACCTTTTACCTTGTCTTTCTTGTCCTGCATTTTTCTGCATCTCTAGCATGCTCTTTTGACTGACGAGCGCGCCGATACTTCACGACACGCGCTGAGACAGTTAAAAAAAAAAAGAAGCAAACCTGCTTGGTCTAAAGTTCGGTGTGTCGTGGTGGATAAGGACTTTACCGAGATTGGAGTGTTCAGAATGGAACTTCCAGAAACTCGGATTCTGCTGTGTCAATTCCATGCTGTAAAAGATCTTCAGGAACGTATTACCAAAAGCGAATATGGTATGGATGGTGTTCAAAGAGGGAGACTGAAACCACTTATGAGTCTGCTGGTAAAGGCTGAGAATCAAGACAAATATATGAGGTTTACAATTTTCTGCGAAGCAAGTTGAAAGTGGACGAGATTCCACCTGGCGAAGAGCTGCAGCCATCCTGGGTTTATTACGTTGAAAACTGGCATACATGCCGTGACATGTGGTGCTCTTACTTGTGCGACAACGCTTTTCATTTGGGAAATACTACGAATAACCGGTTAGAGTCGTCGTGGCAGAAAATTAAAACATTAGTGGATCGAAATGTGGAGATTGATGAAACTGTGACCACTGTGATTTGGTGGGCAAAGGTGAAGCAGAAAGCCTTTACTAGTGAGCTGACCCGCGTAGGCCAAGTAGTTGATCCAGTTCACCACCAGCCCCAAGTTACGGAGACTTGCGAAGATTTTTAGTACGTATTCGTTTGACATCGTCAAAGGTCAATTCGATGTTGCAGTCAGGTCGGATTTTTTTTACGATGTCCGAATTGAGGGGGGGGGGCAATCGGTACAGAGGCGCAAGTGTTGCAACCACGTGGAGTGGACGTGTCACTCTGGGTATCGGTCGGATTAGATGATTGGTCTCACTCAAAAACTTCCGTGTCGCCAACTGATGTACTTGCGAATGCAAATGAAGTGTTCTACCGTGGTACTATGTGGCTACCTTGACGATCGATCGCAGTACAATTCTTCTGCAATGCTGCAGCACTTTGTAGACAGAGATTTCGAAGTTGGAGGGTTTACGGAGGGTGTTTCGAGGTGTCCAAACCAACACAAGCGATGGGAGAGCTCGAATATTATTGGGAAGGCTATACTGAGCCAAAACATATAGCAGAGGTTATCAGCAGATTTACGACTCTTGACTTCAAGATAGCAAAGGGAGTGCTGAAAAGGATTTATGATTTACTGAACGATGGAAAACTCAAGGGTCTGGATATCACAATTGAGCGTCTAACAACCGGAGAAATTAGTGGTATTTCTAGACCCGATCTCTACGAACTTGACGCGTCTGACGAGGCGTCGGACTGTGATACCTCTGAACCAGCGGATTGTGCATCAGTAACCCGAAGAAATGAGGCAAAGGTCCCGGGGGGAAAGTGGAGATGTAACAGAAATGAACTCTCAAGAATCGATCTCGCAGTCACACGATTCGACACCTAGAGGGAATGCTGCGACTGGAGTTAATGATATGGATTCATTACAGGAGAAGCTTATTAAGCTTACACTCGTGTGGTCTGTTGCCACAAGTGCAGGACGACAACTGTTCAGCGTGAATCAGAGAAAATTCAGACACCGAAAAAGAATCCAATACCTGAAATCTTTTGTAGAAGAGCATCGAATGTCTGAAGCACCTTCTGAATTAAGCTGAATGATTTAGCCAAAGTTGGCGACGGAGAGTTACTCACCTAGCACGACTGGACATTATACGGAGGTAAATGTACAATTCTGGATAACTTTCCTGGCCTGGATGAGTAGCCGTGCTTGTGTGTGGCCGTGCCCGCTGCCGACCAGTCTATTAGTGCCCGCAACGCACGTCAGTGCAGTAAAATGTTGCCACTTCGATGGGTAGATAAGTGCCTCGATTTAGTTGAACAGTGTCGTCGCACTTACAAAACTCGAGACGGCGGACTTGCTGACAAGTGTGCCATAATGGTGAAGTTTGAACTTGGAGTGGACACATTATATTCAAAGATCACCGGAAACTACGTGAAAACGATGAAAACGCGGCACAATCACAATTTGTTTTCAACACCTTGGAAGAAATTGTGCAATGGATCGCTTCCGTTGACATGGTATGTGTGTCGGCTAGTTCACATTTTGTAGATATTAAAGACATAAGTTTGAAGAACGTGAAAACGTGCATCGAATACGTGAATGTCAAAGACGGCGAAGAACTGGCGCTGCTCGACTTTGCGCTAAAGAGAGAGCTAGATGATATGGTTCTTGAAGCAGCTATCGCGAGAATCTGTGAATACGCAGAATATAGGACCGAGAATGGAAAGATCACAACTTTTACGAGACATCTAATGGCTATGGGCACTGATGAACAACGAATGGAATGGCTGCGAGGACGAGGGACCATTGACACGAGCTACAGGCGAGATCGCAGGTGTCGTCTGGGTTGACCAAAACCATTGGTGTGCCCTCTGGGCCAGTTTAAAATAATGGACATACACAGTGATGGGCCCGAGAACGACAAAGCTACGATCGATAAAGCGGATAAGCTATTTCAGAACGTCTTTTCCTCCCTGTTAGACCACAGCAAGAGATGGAGACGAGAGGTAAGTCGTGTCTACCAGCAAATGGATGCAACGAGTTGTGTAATCCTCGCTCTAGCCTTCATTGAAAGCTACTTGTTCAAGGAGTTCGACGCCCCTGCTGACGTTGACTATCTCAGATATCGCTACATGCTCAAGATATTGCTAGAATAGACGTGACATTCATATATACTGCATTACATCTTAATTCAATAACTCCGCAGTGGTTGCATCCAACTTCTATATTCAGTCGTGTCTGAGCGCTGTTGTATCCATGTCATTGTACTAAGTAAAAACACAAAATAACCATGTATTCCACACAAATTAACCATTACATTAAGGTCATAACGTTAATACGACATTCAATCTTCTTTTCTGAACTTTCTGCTGCCAGTGTCGAGAACATAGACTCCTCCAGTTTGTATTGGTTTGTATGCAGTTTGTACAAAATACAAACCCAGTTTGTATCAGTTTGTCAGGAGCATACAAAACGATAGGGAGATGGCTCACTAGTTTGTTACAGCAGTCTCTGTTATAAAAACAAGCGGATCAATCGAGATGTATCTTCTGACTGATCCGATTGGCTGAAACCGATTTTGGATCAGTACCGGGTAAATCCGATTAATCGATAGATCTAATCCGACTTGATCGATATAAAAACCTACAGGTAATACCTATTGAAACAAATCAAATCAGAATATGCCTTAAGGGGGTATAATGATATTGTGACCAGAGATTTACGTTTCTTTTTTACGAATGATTGCAATTATAAATATAATCAGCGCCACAAATTATAATTGATTATAAAAGGTCGCTGTCTACCACCTCCTTCGGCAAAGCGCTATTCTGCTAATAGTTTAGTCCAAGCTATCACGCGGCGAGTTATATCTCCTTTGCAGCGTTGCCGCCTCCACGCACATGCCGATTTACCACCCGTGTTGTAACTTTCTGCTGGACCTTGAGACTAAGCCTCTTCAACGCTGAATAAAATGAAGCAGGGTGGCAACGACGCAGCTAAGAATGTGGATAGTGGCCAAATGCAAGGTTACTCCGGTAACGTGTGGAACGTGACACTTTGAACCCGCACTATTCGGCGCGTCATGATGCCTCATTGCTGGTGGCGCTGGGATACTAGTTTTTCGTACGCCTATGACAACGCCAGACTGTACCAGACCATTCATATCAACCCGAAGCAAGAAAAAAGCATGGCAAAAATGGCATTATAGTGAGGTGCTGTGAGCTAAGGATGGGCCAAAATTTGGACCAGAGATAATAGTGCTTATCAGAGCACAGAATCTCCAGCAAGCTAGATTTTACTGGGCTGGCTGGTAGCCACAAATTGAACCAGAGCTGCATCCACATGCTGAGTGAAAGCAGTCTCCATGGGCTGAGCTGGAGCAGGCTCCATGGGCTGAGAAGTAGCAGCGTCGTGAGAAGGCTGAAGCCGAGGCTTGGCGGCACGAGCAGGCGGCGCAGGCTGAGTGGCAGGCAGGGCTCGGCAGGAACGGGCTGTGGTGCCGCGACACTGTGCTGGTCTCAACAAGTGGGGGGGTAAATTGCTCGACTGGGGCCTAGGCGGAAGGTTAGGCTCGCTGTGCGGCAGGGGGCTCATTAGAAGGCTGGGTCGGAGCTTTAGCGGCCGTTTAAACGGGGCTTCCGTGGCGAGCTCAGCAGGGGACCAGTAGTGGGCTAAGCAGGGGCCTCAGTAGGGGCTAAATAGGGAGATACGAGGCGATTGCATCCTCCCTCCATTCGAAGTGCTGGAGTGGGCTCAGGATTGGTGTGATCCGTCGCTTGTAGCTGTGGCCGCCGCGCGTGAACCACAGCACAATAATGACAGCCGCGATGACTACGACAGAGCCCGTGATACCGATGATGCACTTGTGTGTCTGGGCGTCCAAAGCATACTGCTCGCCGCGCAATGGGGTTCTTCGTGTCGGCAAACTGTCCGGGTGGATTCTCTATAGAAGAATCAGATACGCAATGCACTCTGCGGCGACAATCGAAAAAGAGCTTCCGGAATCAGCCAGCGATAAATTTGTAGGGGCTAGCTCTACGTTTAGTGCGGGCATTCGACGATGCTCTCGATAGCCCTCTGTCCACGGACGTGCGAAGAACTTCTTGATAAATGTGTAATTAATAGTGATGAGAAAATAGAATGCTATTGTGCATTTGGAAAAGCTTCGTGCGCGATCTTCAGCTACTAGCTGACAGCTAGTTGCTGTACACTTCACCAATTAGTGAATCACGCGCTATACTCAGCAGAAACTCAACGTCCTGGATTTATCGAATTGTTTAAATGCGAGAAACTTAAACAGGACCATTGGTAGTGCGCTGTTAAACCTAAACAGGACCATTGGTAGTGCGCTGTTATCAATGATTCATTGATAACAGCGCACCACCACACGCACTACCAATGGTATCCAACTCCGATACCTCCGAATTGTGTTATCGGATCCACCGAATCCGATCATCGGATTCCGATGCAGATCGAATTTAATTCATTATCATAAGTATGTCAAGAATTTGGTCATCAACCGGAAGACAATGTGATGTGCGAAAATATTCTTCTAGAGAACACTGACACTCGAAAAGTTAAAAGTGTGAAAACTGTATATTATTAAATGTGAAATTGAAAATGCTAAGTGGTTTCATATAAAGTTCTGTTCGATTGGACGGCCACCTAAAACAGCCGCAAAACTTACTATTTACAAAGTCGCTTTGTTCTCCCTGTCCTTAACCTCTGTCGGTTCCAACTACGTCCGCTTCTCCGACTAACGGCCATCGACACACACACACATTGGTCGACGCCAACACCTCCGTCGAGACCTACAATTCATCGACACCGATACCAACGTCGTCACCAGTACCTTCGCCAAGGGAAAAATCTTCGGCGAAACCAATACCGACCCCGCCACCAACACCTTTGCCGTCACCAGTGTCTTTAGCGAAAAACGATACCGACGTCGACACCTTCAACACCTTTGCCAAGGCCAACATCTTTGGCGAGACCAATACCGACGTCTTCGGCGAAACCGATACCGACGTCGACACCTTCGCCAGGGTGAATACCTTTGGCGATATTATTGTCGACGTCGCCACTAACACCTTTGCCAAGACCAGCATCTATGGTGACACTAATACCGACGTCGTCACCAACACCCTCGTCAACGTTGACACCAACCCCCTCGTCGGCACGGATTCCTTTGTAGATATCTTAGCCGATACTATCACTGAAGGCGCATTTGCTGCCTGGGGTATGAACGAACACAACATGACCAGGAACGTCACTACCGTAGACAAATAGATTGGCCACATTGCGTCGAGAGTTATTTAGGACTTTTCGGAGAACCTAAAATGGCTTGTTTAAGTTGAGATTCAGGTTGTGACGTGAAAGTCTTCACAATTTATTCACAAACGTGGTTAGGTTTCAGCAAAGTAGGTAGTTATCTAAACATCCATTTTGGATTTAGGTAGCGAGCCCAAAGTACACCGTCACGAAGACAATGGGATTTATTGCGCCTCGCCTCACGGTAGAACAAGCTCAAGCGGTTATTAGTGCTGTTTGGGTCGCGTCGCGTGGTCGAAAGAAACGATTTCTGCAACTAATGCAATTCGTTTGCTCGAAGCAATACTTTCGGGCGCCAGAAACGCCCCCACGAATCGACTTCAGCAATTATTTTGACCCTGGATTGGACGATGCAACCGCTCGTCATCGCTATGATTTTACTATCCCGCAGCTACAAATCATCATTGTAAAGCTGCGTCTCCCAACACCTGGAATTCGGACTGAATACGATGATGTTGAACCGACTTTAGAAGCCCTCGCCATGGTTTGTCGCCGCCGTCGAGAAACATCGTCTCTTTTCATGGTTGGTATTCAGTTTGGCAGTTCTATGGGGCGATTCAGTCGTGTATGTCGCTACGGTATTGACCTACTCTACGAAAATACGAAGGATATCCTCTTTTTCAATCGGTCTCTTGTGGTGCGCCGATTGGATTCGTATTGCGAGGCTGTTGCGCGCAAAGGGGTTTATTTGCGCGCGTGTTGGGGATTCATCGATGGCACGAAGCAGTACATCTCACGGCCATGTGCGCGCGAATCCTGCTTCGCCTGACGAGAACTTACAGCGATCTCTTTAAAATGGCCACCAAAGACGTCACTGCTATAACTGACCAGCCATCACCACACCTGATGGAATTATTGTTAGCCTGTTTGGCATTGTTGAAAGACATCGCCATGACACTACGATGCTTAGTATGAGTGAATATTAGAAGAGCTATCCGAGGACGGTCATTTCCGTGGGAAGGTTATTTACGGTGATCCTGCTTATCGTTGCAGCAATTTTGTGTGTTGTCGGTTTCCAAATCCAGACGCGGAGGCAAAGCGCACCTTTAAGGCCAAGATGAGTAACGTCCGAGAGTCTGTTGAATGGGTATTTTGGAGGGTCAAGGTGGATTGGGCGTTTGTGAACTGGGATAAAAAACTTCGCACAAGGCAGACAGCAGTAGGAAAACTATACAGTTTTCCTAGCAAATATTCGTATGTGTCTGAAACTGTTAGGCAACCAGATATCCATGTACTTTGACACCAAGCCACCTTTAGTAGATGAGTATCTAGGCGGACCTATCTAGAGACCATCTATCTTTTAGTATACTCAAGTTGCTTTTACTCCTTGCCCTGGTTTTCCTCGTCATTCGTACCAAGGGCTACCTTGAGCAAATTCAACATAAACTTTTCTCGCTCGCGCTCTGCAGCAATCTGACGTTCGTCTCGAGCACATTCAGCAGCGTCACGAAGTTCTTCGAGTCTGATCTCATGTGCTCTTTTTCTCTATGCCTCCTCTTTTTCGAACTGAAACCGTTTATTCAGATACTCGTATTTCTCGGATGAGCCTGCGTCCGTATTTTGAATTGCTGACGCAATGGATTCGGTCACAACCTCTAGCTTTTCGCGCTTGATTGGCTTTCTGTTTCCACATGATAACGAGGGCTATTTTTTTGTATTAAGCCCTTACGGTTATGTTCATGTTGCTCTTCGTTACTAGATTGCTGCTCTTCAATCTCATCCATAGCGAGGCGACGTAACAGCTCACCGGAGGACTTAATCCAATTTTCTTTTGGTGTTTTTTGACCTCTCAAATCTCCTTCGCGTCATCAATTCTTGAGATGATGTCGTTCAGCAAGAATTCGCGCTCATCATACTCTTCAGTGGTTCCTGAGACTCGCATTGATGCAAGCTGATTCTTTTGGTGCTGCCGTATCAAATGAGCGAAGCGAGCGCGGAGAGTTGGTCCTTGCTTTTCGGGAATAAACCCGTCATTCATATAGCACACCTTAGCCACGTCATAAAAGCTTTTCATCACCCCGTTTTTGGTTTCATACGAAGCTTCCAAGGCTCCACTACGCTCGCTGTACGAAGCAGTATCAGATCGTCGCTTATGTTGAACTTCTTACGCAGTAGCACCTCGTCCTGAGTTGACCCCGACTTCGTGTCGATATCTTCCGCTTGTGCGAGCGGCGCCTGGACATCATCCGTCTGATCAAACGACTCAATCCTTCCATCTCCGCACACGCCCACCATGTCCATGGTTAATTGTAATCTGCAGATCTATTCATCGTGCGTCTGATATAGGTGGGGATCATTCCCGAAAATTCGATATGAGTTAAAATAAAGTTTGCAAAGATTGAACACCTAGCTGAAGCTGAAGTCTATCTCAACTGCTCCGAAAAGTCTCTAATGTCTTAATTGTTATCAACACGGCCATGTCTGCCATGGACATCGCGTCACAGGATGCCAACAATTTCCTACAGTACAGAAATCTCTCTCGTTAACCCCAACAAGAAAAAATTAAGGACAAAAACTTGAGATCTTCCTTGGTGTCAGTTTTGGTAGAGGCTCATACGGATGTATGTAGAAATGTAGCCCTTTATTAGCTTTTTACAACCGTGTTAGCAATCCACTGTTAAACCTACGCGTTGTTGCGGGAGCTGCTAAGCCGCAAGGTGTCTGAAAGACCTACCCAGAGGGCGATTTGTACTTGGCTTTAGGTTAAAAGTCCTCGAATTCAATAGTATAATCAACTGAAAATTTAATCCCGTACGAAGTTGCGTCAGCTGTCTCAGCTGTCATATCAGACAGAGGCAATTGAGCTTTTTGCCTCGGTTTTGTCCTTATATTCGGGGTTTTAAGGACAAAATCACTCGGAATTTGACGCTTTTGCATCTTATTCGTCCTCTTTTTAACCCGCCCCCCCCCCGTGCTCATACGTTGTACATAACAACATGTACATAAATATAACATCTCGTCTGGTTCTACATGAGCTGCACAGGTGCAGGGGAAAATAATTACAAAAAATGAGCAAAATTTTCAAAGATAGTCTAGACAGAAAACCCAAACATTTGCTAAGTACGATTAGATTCGTGGCTGTGAAATCTCCCCTCAATCGAAAAAAAGAAAACAAACACAGCACTGACGCCCGGACGCGAAACGCGCCGCGAAGTTGAGGCGTTCCGTGTGCGCTTAGACGGAAGGAGCGTGGCAGACAGGCATCGTCTGCTTGCCGAACACCGGACCTTTTTGAGTGGTGACAGACAGCGCGATGCAGACTTCGGCGACGAGCCAAGAGACACAAGGGCTGCGGGTCCGACGCGCGTGCCAGCGTCAAGACCGATTATGCCGCCGACGGGAAAGACAGCAGCGTACATCGAGCAGGCGAAGCAGCGAATGCAGGAACGACGAGCCGCGAAGGCTGCTGCGAAGGTAAAGGACAGCTCATCTGCAAAACGTAAGGAACTCGTGTCGAAGAGGTGTGTAAACGTCATGCAGTATATACAACTTGTAACCACTGATCTAATGCTGTATATTTGTGTTGTGACCTTCTAGTCCGGCAAAGAAGAAAATATCCAAGCGTCAGCAAGCAACCCTTGTCAGGGAAGAAAAAACAGCGAAGGAGTCCAGGGCGGTGGCGCGAGCTGATCAGCTGCTGCACTCCGCTCGGCTACGAAAGCGAAGGAGCGTGAACGTGCTGCGCTTGAGGAACGACGAGGGGCTGAAGCGCGTAAACGCGCTCTTACTGACCTCAAGCGGAAGAGAGCCGGAACAGCCGCGAAGGCAACTGCGATAGAGACCGCGACTGCGACGGAGATGGCGGTTGTGATGGAGACAACTACCGCGACGGGCGCGACGAAACGCAGAAAAAGAAGCTCTGCGAGGTTTGTACGCATAAACACGTGGTATATACTTCTTGTACACAATATTGATGCTGTATACTATATTTTTTTCTTTTTGTAGTTGCCCGGCCATACCGACGGTAGATTCTCTTCTGCGAACCGACAGTCCACATGTGGTGGATGTGGTCAATGGAGAAGTGGGCGATATGGACACGCCTGCATCGGTGGACCAGCGACAGCGCTCGCAGGAGCTGGCGGGGATGTCACGGTAAGTGCAAATGCAAGTGAGGCCACGAATAACTACTTTACACTGTAGTTGTGCTGTACAATGTACGTATCTGTCATACAGCGTCGAGGTCGACTT